>JASAUF010000311.1:77500-1277500 GCA_030180095.1 Magnolia changhungtana
TTCATACCTGTCTTATGTGGCCCCTAAAAACCTTTCTACCATTTCCGATATGGGACTAAAAACACACACATTGCACTTTTGAATTTTGAAATTCCTGAAAACCGTTTTGGCGGCAAAATCCTGAAATTTTAAAATTTTGAATATTTTCAAAAAACCACAAATTTCAACATTTAAATTTTTTTTTTTTTTTATGAGATTTTCTTGATAATATCTTAAGAAAAACCTCGAGATTTGAAAATCTTTCGAAGAAAAGATATCGATGAGAGCGAGATTTGTCACTATGTCCATAATCCAAGATGGTAAAGTCACAAAGGTAAGACAGCCAGGAATCACATACACAAGTTTCTACTAGTTTAATTAATAAGCTAAAGGATACTGTCTTTTTTTTTTTTTTTTCCCTTATATACACAACTAATCAAACATAGTCATATGTCATTTAAGCGAACACTAAAATAATAATATAATCTATTCAAGAAAGATGTGTCTCAATAACTTCGTAAAGATATTATATCACATTAAATAAATAGATAAAGAAATACAATACAGCTTTATGATGATTAACTACGACATAAAATATGAGAATAACATAGCCTTTATGTCATCATTGTCATAGCCTAGTCATCAACATCTGATTAGGTTATCCTGCGTAATTTGATTAAATGCAGAAAAAAGGTGTACATATCTAAATGAGGAAAATAGGCAAACACAGTATGGTTTTGAGAACTTGCAAATGATTTCCATTACTCTTCACGTGCAATGCACAACCAATGCCTACAACCAATATGTTCACTTGTTGTTGGCCAACTAAATTTGAAGTATTTCTACTTTGGGTGGATCCCTTGGCCTTGGTGGGGCGAACCTGATGAGTGGATTAGATGGAATATACAAGTTGTGGTGGACTGTGCATTTCATCTAGAAGTTTCTAGATTGGGCATCCATCCTTAGTGTCCCTCATTACTCCCTTTGGTGTGGCCTTAAGTTAATGATCCAGCTGGATTTGCCTAACATTGGAGGGCTCAACTAATGACGGGTTGGTGTTGGCTGCTCGGTTTGTTTTTAATTATGCAGGCGTGCTAGAATCGATACAATGACTCGATCAAAACCGATCAACTTTGACCCAAGCACCAAAATAAGCAAAAACGTATACGGCTAGATTATGAGAAGATTGGTTGCTTACTTTATCACTTGCAGAAATTTATAATGAGTAGGAGATAATCAGAGAGTTGAGTTCTTATTCGAAGATGGGTTACTTTGTGCCTTTCATAAAAAGGGACTTTCAGAATATTGGTGCAAATCAAACAAGGAAAAGCTCACAATCGGTCACTATGAGCGACTACAATAATAAGTCTCTTGAAAGAACTACTTGATATTGAATATAGAACATATTCAACGTAGGAGTATTAACTTAGATTATAACTAAGAATTAATGTTACTTGATTACTTCTACTTTTAGGATAAGCTAAGATAAAGTAAATCCTGATAAGGATAATTATTTGTCCTATTTGGCTTCACCAAACCGTTCCCCTAATTATTCTAAGCTCTTTTCACGTTGGGCGCAACTCCTAAAGCCGACGGATGAAGAGTTATAAACAAACTAAAACTTCTTATTTATAGTAAAAACGAAATTGAAACAGGAAAGCGACCATCAAATCGGGGTTTCTCGCAATTCAGCGTCGCAACCAGCGTAAGCGAGTTGGTTGGCTAAAGTAGCTCGTTCTACCCCAAAATCATATATTTTTCGTGACTAACTCATCCGGATTGTGAGATACGCGATTTAAAGGTACGATGGTCCAGATCACTTCTTTCGCCGTAGGCCAGGGCCTTTTACGATCCATCTTTGCCATGTAATTGTCGCGACCCTATCTCTACATCAGTCTCCTCCACTTCAAAAGAACTCGTCCTCGAGTTATCATTATCTGTAGCTCATGATACTCGGTCGGGTCGCGACATTGAAAGTTCGTGAGATCGCCATATCATCTGGAAGATCAACAACATAAGCGTTGTCATTGATCTTTCGGATGATTGTCACCGTCCAATCTTTTTATTCTTCAACTTGTTATACGTTCCGGTCGGAAATCTTTCTTCTTGCGAGATGGACCATTACTTGGTCGCCCACCTCGAACACTTTTTGTCGCCGATGCTTGTCGCTTGCTCCTTGTACTTTTCGTTCGAGGCATGTAGCTTGTTACTGTACCTCCGCATGAATGCCCATGATTTTGTACGCCATATGTTTCTGGCTGCAATGCTCATGCACAGGAGCTTGGGCGAGAGGACCAAGTCTAGTGTATGGCGAGGTACTCGTAAAGTAGATAACTGGAACGGAGATTTTCTGTCGAAGCGGTTCACCATGTTGTTGAATGCTGAACTCCGCTTGAGAGACGAGGCCAAATCCCCTTTGCTTCGGTTTTCTCACTGAAATACATCGAAGGAGGTTTCCCAATGTGCGATTCACAACCTCGGTTTGGCCGTCGGTCGTGGGTGGTCTGTATTTCTTTGAAGCCCGAAGCGTGTATCGAATCGAGTCCACAAAGTCCGCAAAAGTGGCTTATGAACTTCGTGTCACGGTCGGAAGTAATAGTCTTGGGAACCCGTGTAGCCGCACAATTTCTCGAAGAATAAATTCGCCACGTGTGTTGCATCGAGAGTTTTCTTGCATGGAATAAAGTGCGCCATCTTGGAAAAACGATCTACTACCACGAACAGAATCCATGCCGCGTTGTGTTCGTGGGAGACCAACACAAAGTCCATAGATAAATCCTCTCAAGGGTCGTCGGTGCCTTGGTACGAGGTGTAGAGGCCGTATTATGAGATTGTCCCTTGGAAGTCGACAAATATAACGGCGTTGATTTGCCTTTCCCACATCACGTACCAATTGCGGCCGATGTCGCTCTTCCACAAGAGCTCGCGTCTTGTCTACGTGAGAGTGTCCGGCTTTGAGGCCACCTCCATGTAGCTCTTGAATTATCTGTTCCCTTAGCGAACTCTTTGGGATACATAGTCGATTTCCCTTAAAAGGAACCCGTCTTGTATATGTAAGTCACGGGGTGACCTTCGACATCTAACCCATGCGTCCTTGAAGTCATCGTCGTCGGCATATATGTCTTTGAGGCGATCGAACCCGAGCAACTTCATTGCTCATAGTACTAACAAAGTTGCCTGGCGACTCGGCGCATCGGCTACTTTGTTACTGTTGCCGACTTATGCTTTAGCACGAATGTGAATTCTGCCAAAAATGAGATCCATCTAGCATGCACACGGTTAATGTTAGCTTGACTATTAATAAACTTGAGGGCTTGATGGTCCGTGTAAAGTATGAATTCTCTTTGAATCAAATAATGTCGCCAGTGTCGCGCGTGCTGGACCACAGCGTACAACTCGATCTCATATGTAGACCACTTCTTGCGTGCATCACTAAGTTTTTCCTTTGTAGAAGGCAACCGAAGCCTACCTTCTTGAGATAAAACTCCCCCAATCCCGACATATGAGGCATCACATTCGACTTGAAGCAAAACGGTTTGTCGAAGTTGGGAGAGTACAAGAGCGGGGTCGTGGATAATCTGCGCTTGATTTCACCAAAGCTCTTGTCGGCCGTCGGTCCTTGAAAGCGCCCTTTCTTCATGCAATACGTTATCGGTGACACAATCTTCTTGAAATTTTTCACGAAGCAAGCGATAGAATGTCGCTAGTCCATGGAAACTTCGCACCGTGAATATTTTTAGGAGGCAAGGCCATTCTCGATTGTCTTCACCTTTTCCTCATCCACTCGAATGCCGTGGATGTAACCACAAAACCGAAACAATAGGCTATCGGTCATGAAGCTACACTTTTTTAAATTGAGGTCTGATTTATTTTCGGTGAGCACTTGAAGGACCTTCTTGAGATGCTCCATATGGGTGGTTTCGTCTTGACGTATATCAAAATATCATCAAAATAAACCACAACGAACACTTGATGAAAGGTTTGAGAACTTGGTTCATCAACCTCATGAATGTGCTAGGCGCATTAGAAAGATAGAAAGGCATGACCATCCATTCGTACAATCCTTCCTTGGTCTTGAAGGGCCATTTTCCACTCATCACACGGCCGTATTCGAATCGATGGTAGCCGCTCCTTAAGTCAATTTAGAGAATAATTTTGCGCCCTCTAGCATATCCGACATATCATCCAACCGTGGTATAGGAACACTTGTATTTTATGGTGATCTTGTTGATGGCATTGTCGACACACATGCGCCAAGCTTGCCATCTTTCTTTGGAGTTAGCAGTTGAGTACGACACATGGGCTCATGCTTTCTCGAATAAGACCCTTACGGATCAGTTCCTCCACTTGTCCCTGCAGAATCTCGCACTCATTCGGGCTCATTCGATAATGAGGACGATTAGGTAAACTGGACCCAGGGACAAGGTCAATATGGTGTTGGATATCTCGCATAGGGGGCAACCCATCGGGAAGGTCCTCAGGCCAGATTTCTTGAAATTCATGTAACAAGGGCCTTAGTCTATCAGGGATGATGGTAGGCTCGAGTTCTTCCCCTTTTACAATTAATGCATAAGTCTGTCCTGTTTCTTTGGATTCTTCCACGAAGTCTAGAATGGTTAAGAGAAAACGACCCTCCACTTTAGAAGTTTTAGGTGGTTCTTCACGGATCCATAGGGGCCAATATGGTCTTCTTACGTCCTTGACGAAGATATATATGTTATCTCGCCCTTTATGAGTGGCGTCACGGTCGGTGCCGGGGTCGACCGAGTAGTATGTGACATGCTTCCATGTCGACCACATCGTATACTACTTCATCCTTATAATGTTTGCCAATTGAAAAAGATATGGTGCTTGGATTCGGTTACCTTTGTCTCGTGACCTTCTTGATCCAACCGATTGTATATGGAGAGGGATGGCGCTCTGTTTTCAATTGCAATTTTTCCACCATGATCTTGGATACGATATTCTCGGCTTGCTCCCACTTTGTCGATGATCACGTCACAAACCTTTCGATTCAGGTACATCTAGTGCGGAAGATGTTATGCCGTTGTGGATGCACTTCTTTTCTTGGCGCATATAATAGTCGCCTCACGATGAGCGACTCGCCATGATCTTGTTGAAGACTTTGAATCATCATGTCTCATCCTCGATGGTATGCTCTGTTCTTGATATACGGATCTTCATAAGCGTTATCGGCACCACCATCATTGATGGCGAGGTTTACTTACATTTGGGGACAAGCATTTGATAGGTGGCAGGTTGGCCCAACGATAGCGGTTGTCGGGCCTTGGCCGAGCATAGGGATTCGGGATTCTACTTGGACCGGCGGCGGTCGATATGCCCCTTTGAGGTCTAGTCGATCTCGGTTCTCGGGCGTAGGAGGTTGAGTACGAGCTCCTACGGGCTCCTTCCCCTGGAATTTGTGCGGTTCCACGGGGTGGACTGCCACGGGGATCCTTGCGGTAGGATAGGTCAGGTGTGTTAGGACGTTCGAGTTGCGCTTGCCGGTAGCCAACTTGATCGCATCATTCATCGTCCAAAGCGGATTTTTGCATACGGACCCGATCTGGATAGCCATACGCAACCCACCATTGAATCGGGCGACTGCTGCGATTCGGTCTCGACTAAATCGTTACGCAGCCGCGGCAGTAAAATTCTTCTGCATATTCTCTCATGAGCCAGACTACCACATGTCGCAATTTTGGTATTCTTTGGAATAATACGATCGTAATCGCTAGGGAGGAATCGGGCACGTAGTAAGGCTGCTTCATCGGCATTGCCAGTGCGGATTGGTGCTTTCGTCTGCACTGGTTCGCGCGAGTTGCGGTTGTTCCCACCAAGTGAAGCTCCTCCTTTCGACTTGTAGAGCCCAAGCTTGACCTTCTTTGCTTCGGGGATGTCCATATAGTCGAAAAATCGCTCGACTTGAGAGAAAGCGATCGAGAAAATCCTCAATGTGTAGTTGGCCATTGAAAGTAGGAATATCGGCCGCATCTTAAATTCTCGATCCGTTCGATCTCGACTCGATCGGCGCCATGTCTGGGGTGTTGAAAAATTATGTCGTCGATCTCCTCCTCCTTGGAGCCAGGTCCTCGGGCATGACCCTTGGATGCATGCTTGCCGGTACTATCCTGCGATCGGGCGATTACGAGTCTCGACGGTGGCGGTGGAGGATTACCACCGAGGAACACGGAGTTGCCCTAGGGTTTACGCGAGAGATTCGCTATGCGGTCCATGGAAGCCTGCGGCCCTTGCATGGCTTGCCGATTCTCTTCTTCTTTTGCTTGGAAAGCTTCCGCGTAGTTAAAGGAAAATTTCTGGCACTGCTTTATGGGATTGTTGCCCAACAGTCGTTAGAAGCCATCGGCAGGAGAAACCTCGCTTTGATACCAAGCGCGCGAGCGGGGGAGGACGTGAGGTCGCACAAGTCTTCCTCAAGAGGATAATTATTAGAATCACGGAACTTCTCTGGACTCCTCACGGAGACTTTCTCGAATCCACGAGAAAAGAGAAGCGAGAAAATAGAAATAAATTCTAAATAAATTGAAATAGATTAATGAATCCATAAAAATGAGTTCACAACCCTTTAAATAAGGGTACCAAGCAATGGGAAAGAAATCAGAATCAAACTACAACTAGGACTCCTAGAATTCACGACTTACTATAAATAGTAAACTTACTATTTATAGGCGGTCGTGATGTCTACTAGTCTTGTAAGAGTTTTCGGCCAAAAATAGTAAGTGTCCTATTTGGCTTCACCAAACCGTTCCCTAATTATTCTAAGCTCTTTTCACGTTGGACGCAACTCCTAAAGCCCGACGGATGAAGAGTTATAAACAAACTAAAACTTACTTATTTATAGTAAAAGCGAAATTGAAGCAGGAAACGACCATCAAATCAGGGGTTTCTCGCAATTCGAGCGTCATGCAACCGGCGTAGCTGGGTTGGTTGGCTAAAGTAGCTCGTTCTACCCCAAAATCATATATTTTTCGTCGGCTAACTCATCCGGATTGTGAGATACGCTGATTTAAGGTCGATGGTCAGATCACTTCTTTCGCCGAGGGCCTTTTACGATCCATCTTTGCCATGTAATTGTCCGCGACCCGCTCTACATCAGTCTCCTCCACTTCAAAAGAACTCGTCCTCGAGTTATCATTATCTGTGCAGCTCATGATACTCGGTCGGGTCGCGACATTGAAAGTTCGTGAGATCGCCATATCATCGGAAGATCAACAACATAAGCGTTGTCATTGATCTTTCGGATGATTGGTACCGTCCAATCTTTTTATTCTTGACTTGTTGTACGTTCGGTCGGAAATCTTTCTTTGCTGTGGATGGACCATTACTTGGTCGCCCACCTCGAACACTTTTTGTCGCCGATGCTTGTCGCTTGCTCCTTGTACTTTTCGTTCGAGGCATGTAGCTTGTTACGTACCTCGCATGAATGCCCATGATTTTTATGCGCCATATGTTACTGTTTCTGATGCTCATGCACAGGAGCTTGGGCGGAGGGACCAAGTCTAGTGTATGGCGAGGTACTCGTCGTAGATAACTGGAACGGAGATTTTCTGTCGACGGTTCACCATGTTGTTGAATGCAAACTCCGCTTGAGACGAGGCCAAATCCCTTTGCTTCGGTTTTCTCTGAAATACATCGAAGGAGGTTTCCCAATGTGCGATTCACAACCTCGGTTTGACCGTCGGTCGTGGGTGGTACTGTATTTCTTGAAGCCCCGAAGGCGTGTATCGAATCGAGTCCTGAAGTCCGCCAAAAGTGGCTTATGAACTTCGTGTCACGGTCGGAAGTAATAGTCTTGGGAACCCGTGTAGCCTTTGCACAATTTCTCGAAGAATAAATTCGCCACGTGTGTTGCATCGAGTTTTCTTGCATGGAATAAAGTGCGCCATCTTGGAAAAACGATCTACTACCACGAACAGAATCCATGCCGCGTTGTGTTCGTGGGAGACAAGCACAAAGTCCATAGATAAATCCTCCCAAGGGCGTCGGAACCTTGGTAGCAGGGTGTAGAGGCCGTATTATGAGATTGTCCTTGGAAGTCGACAAATATAACGGCGTTGGTCGCTGCCTTTCCACATCACGTACCAATTGCGGCCGATGTACCGCTCTTCCACAAGAGCTCGCGTCTTGTCTCGCCCAAGGTGTCCTTGAGGCCACCTCCATGTAGCTCTTGAATTATCTGTTCCCTTAGCGAACTCTTTGGGATACATAGTCGATTTCCCTTAAAAGGAACCGTCTTGTATATGTAAGTCAGGGGTGACCTTCACGACATCTAACCCATGCGTCCTTGAAGTCATCGTCGTCGGCATATATGTCTTTGAGGCGTCGAACCGACAACTTCATTGCTCATAGTGACTAACAAAGGCACTGCACGGCGACTCGGCGCATCGGCTACTTTGTTACTGTTGCCGACTTATGCTTTAGCACGAATGTGAATTCTGCCAAAATGAGATCCATCTAGCATGCACACGGTTAATGTTAGCTTGACTATTAATAAACTTGAGGGCTTGATGGTCCGTGTAAAGTATGAATTCCTTTGAATCAAATAATGTCGCCGGTGTCGCGGTGCACGGACCACCGCGTACAACTCGATCTCATATGTAGACCACTTCTTGCGTGCATCACTAAGTTTTTCAACTTGTAGAAGGCAACCAGGCCTACCTTCTTGAGATAAAACTCCCCAATCCCGACATATGAGGCATCACATTCGACTTCGAAACGGTTTGTCGAAGTTGGGAAGTCTGGCTTAGGGGTCGTGGATAATCTGCAAGCTTGATTTCACCAAAGCTCTTGTCGGCCGTCGGTCCATGAAGCGCCCTTTCTTCATGCAATCATTATCGGTGACACAATCTTCTTGAAATTTTCACGAGCGAAGCGATAGAATGTCGCTAGTCCATGGAAACTTCGCGCCGTGAATATTTTTAGGGCAGAGCCATTCTCGATTGTCTTCACCTTTTCCTCATCCACTCGAATGCCGTGGATGTAACCACAAAACCCGAAACAATAGGCTATCGGTCATGAAGCTACACTTTTTAAATTGAGAGTGCAGTTTATTTTCGGTGAGCACTTGAAGGACCTTCTTGAGATGCTCCATATGGGTGGTTTCGTCTTTGTATATCAAAATATCATCAAAATAAACCACAACGAACACTTGATGAAAGGTTTGAACTTGGTTCATCAACCTCATGAATGTGCTAGGCGCATTAGAAAGATAGAAAGGCATGACCATCCATTCGATACAATCCTTCCTTGGTCTTGAAATTTGTTTTCCACTCATCACTGGCGTATTCGAATACGATGGTAGCCGCTCCTTAAGTCAATTTAGAGAATAATTTTGCGCCCTCTAGCATATCAACATATCATCCAACCGTGGTATAGGAAACTGTATTTTATGGTGATCTTGTTGATGGCCGTGTCGACACACATGCGCCAAGCTGCCATCTTTCTTTGGAGTTAGCGAGTGAGTACGGCACATGGGCTCATGCTTTCTCGAATAAGACCCTTACGGATCGGTTCCTCCACTTGTCCTGCGAGAATCTCGCACTCATTCGGGCTCATTCGATAATGAGGACGATTAGGTAAGCGGACCCGGGGACAAGGTCAATATGGTGTTGGATATCTCGCATGGGGGCAACCCATCGGGAAGGTCCTCGGGCAGATTTCTTGAAATTCATGTAACGAGGGCCTTAGTACATCGGGGGATGATGGTAGGCTCGAGTTCTTCCCCTTTTACAATTAATGCATAAGTACTGTCTGTTTCTTTGGATTCTTCCACGAAGTCTAGAATGGTTAAGAAAAACGACCCTCCACTTTAGAAGTTTTAGGTGGTTCTTACGGATCCATAGGGGCAATATGGTCTTCGGCCGTCCTTGACGAATATATATGTTATCTCGCCCTTTATGAGTGGCGTCACGGTCGATTGCCGGGGTCGGCCGAGTAGTATGTGACATGCTTCCATGTCGACCACATCGCATACTACTTCATCCTTATAATGTTTGCCAATTGAAAAAGATATGGTGCCGATTCGGTTACCTTTGTCTCGTGACCTTCTTGATCCAACCGATTGTATATGGAGAGGGATGACGCTCTGTTTTCAATTGCAATTTTTCCACCATGATCTTGGATACGATATTCTCACATTTGCTCCCACTTGTCAATGATCACGTCACAAACCTTTCGATTCACCGTACATCTAGTGCGGAAGATGTTATGCGTTGTGGATGCACTTCTTTTCTTGGCGCATATAATAGTCGCCTCACGATGAGCGACTCGCCATGATCTTGTTGAACCCAACTTTGAATCATCTGTCTCATCCTCGATGGTATGCTCCTGTTCTTCAATATACGGATCTTCATAAGCGTTATCGGCACCACCATCATTGATGGCGAGGTTTGCTACTTTTATTTGGGGACAAGCATTTGATAGGTGGCAGGTTGGCCACAACGATAGCGATTGTCGGGCCTTGGCGAGCATAGGGATTCGGGATTCTACTTGGACCGGCGGCCGGTCGATATGCCCCTTTGAGGTCTAGTCGATCTCGGTTCTCGGGCGTAGGAGGTTGAGTACGAGCTCTACGGGCTCCTTCCCCTTAGGCATGCGGTTCACTGGGGTGGACTGCCACGGGGATCCTTGCGATAGGATAGGTCAGGTGTGTTGGGACGTTCAAGTTGCGCTTACGCCGAGTAGCCAACTTGATCGCATCATTCATCGTCAAACGGTGCATCGGACCCGATCTGGATAGCCATACGCAACCCACCATTGAATCGGGCGACTTCTTTGCGATTCGGTCTCGACTAAATCGTTACGCGCCGCCTTGGTAGTAAATTCTTCTGCATATTCTCTCACTTGAGCCGACTACCACATGCGCAATTTTGGTATTCTTTGGAATAATACGATCGTGTCGCTAGGGAGGAATCGGGCACGTAGTAGGCACTTGCTTCATCATTTGCCAGTGCGGATTGGTGCTTTCGTCTGCACTGGTTCGCGCGAGTTGCGATTGTTCCCACCAAGTGAGCTCCTCCTTTCGGCTTGTAGGCCACAAGCTTGACCTTCTTTGCTTCGGGGATGTCCATATAGTCGAAAAATCGCTCGACCGAGAAAGCCGATCGAGAAAATCCTCGATGTGTGTAGTTGGCCATTGGTAGGAATATCGGCCGCATCTTAAATTCTCGATCCGTTCGATCTACTCGATCGGCGCCATGTATGCGGGGTGTTGAAAAATTATGTCGTCGATCTCCTCCTCACTGGAGCCCCGTCCTCGGGCATGACCCTTGGATGCCTTCTTGGGTACTATCTGCGATCGGGCCGATTACGAGTCTCGACGGTGGCGGTGGAGGATTACCACCGGGAACACGGAGTTGCCCTAGGGTTTACGCAAGAGATTCGCTATGCGGTCCATGGAAACTGCGACCCTTGCATGGCTTGCTTGGATTCTCTTCTTCTTGTTGCTTGGAAAGCTTCCGCCGTTAAAGGAAAATTTCTGGAGCACTTTATGGGATTGTTGCCCAACCCCGTCGTTAGAAGCCATCGGCAGGAGAAACCTCGCTTTGATACCAAGCGACGCGAGGGGAGGACGTGAGGTCGAGCACCGTCTTCCTCAAGAGGATAATTATTAGAATCACGGAACTTCTCTGGACTCCTCACGAGACTTTCTCGAATCCACGAGAAAGAGAAGCGAGAAAATAGAAATAAATTCTAAATAAATTGAAATAGATTAATGAATCCATAAAAACGAGTTCACAACCCTTTAAATAAGGGTACTAAGCAATGGGAAAGAAATCGAGAATCAAACTACAACTAGGACTCTAGAATTCGCGACTTACTATAAATAGTAAACTTACTATTTATAGAGGCGGTCGTGATGTCTACTAGTCTTGCAAGGTTTTCGGCCAAAAATAGTAAGTGTCCTATTTGGCTTCACCAAACCGTTCCCTAATTATTCTAAGCTCTTTTCACGTTGGGCGCAACTCTAAAGCCCGACGGATGAAGAGTTATAAACAAACTAAAACTTCTTATTTATAGTAAAAACGAAATTGAAACGAGGAAACGACCATCAAATCAGGGGTTTCTCGCAATTCCAGCATCGCAACCATGGCGTAGCTGGGTTGGTTAGCTAAAGTAGCTCGTTCTACCCCAAAATCATATATTTTTCGTCGGCTAACTCATCCGGATTGTGAGATACGCACGATTTAAGGTCGATGGTCGGATCACTTCTTTTCGCATAGGGCCTTTTACGATCCATCTTTGCCATGTAATTGTCCGCGACCCGCTCTACATCAGTCTCCTCCACTTCAAAAGAACTCGTCCTCGAGTTATCATTATCTGTGGCTCATGATACTCGGTCGGTCGCGACATTGAAAGTTCGTGAGATCGCCATATCATCGGAAGATCAACAACATAAGCGTTGTCATTGATCTTTCGGATGATTAGTACAGTCCAATCTTTTTATTCTTGACTTGTTGTATGCGTTCGGTCGGAAATCTTTCTTTCTTGCGGATGGACCATTACTTGGTCGCCCACCTCGAACACTTTTTTGTCGCCGTGCTTGTCAGCTTGCTCCTTGTACTTTTCGTTCGAGGCATGTAGCTTGTTACGTACCTCCGCATGAATGCCCATGATTTTGTACGCCATATGTTACTAGCTGCAATGCTCATGCACAGGAGCTTGGGCGGAGGACCAAGTCTAGTGTATGGCGAGGTACTCGTCCGTAGATAACACTGGAACGGAGATTTTCTGTCGAGCGGTTCACCATGTTGTTGAATACGAACTCGCTTGAGACGAGGCCAAATCCTTTGCTTCGGTTTTCTCTGAAATACATCGAAGGAGGTTTCCCAATGTGCGATTCACAACCTCGGTTGGCCGTCGTCTGTGGGTGGTCTGTATTTCTTTGGCCCCGAAGGCGTGTATCGAATCGAGTCCACAAAGTCCGCCAAAAGTGGCTTATGAACTTCGTGTCACGGTCGGAAGTAATAGTCTTGGGAACCCCGTGTAGCCGCACAATTTCTCGAAGAATAAATTCGCCACGTGTGTTGCATCGAGAGTTTTCTTGCATGGAATAAAGTGCGCCATCTTGGAAAAACGATCTACTACCACGAACAGAATCCATGCGCGTTGTGTTCGTGGGAGACAAGCACAAAGTCCATAGATAAATCCTCCCAAGGGCGTCGGGCACTTGTAAGCAGTGTAGAGGCCGTATTATGAGATTGTCCCTTGGAAGTCGACAAATATAACGGCGTTGGTGCCTTTCCCACATCACGTACCAATTGCGGCCGATGTACCGCTCTTCCACAAGAGCTCGCGTCTTGTCTCGCCCAAGGTGTCCATGAGGCCACCTCCATGTAGCTCTTGAATTATACTGTTCCCTTAGCGAACTCTTTGGGATACATAGTCGATTTCCCTTAAAAGGAACCCGTCTTGTATATGTAAGTCACAGGGGTGACCTTCACGACATCTAACCCATGCGTCCTTGAAGTCATCGTCGTCGGCATATATGTCTTTGAGCGATCGAACCCGACAACTTCATTGCTCATAGTGACTAACAAAAGTTGCACGGCGACTCGGCGCATCGGCTACTTTGTTACTGTTGCCACGACTTATGCTTTAGCACGAATGTGAATTCTGCAAAAATGAGATCCATCTAGCATGCACACGGTTAATGTTAGCTTGACTATTAATAAACTTGAGGCTTGATGGTCGTGTAAAGTATGAATTCCTTTGAATCAAATAATGTCGCCGGTGTCGCGGTGCACGGACCACCGCGTACAACTCGATCTCATATGTAGACCACTTCTTGCGTGCATCACTAAGTTTTCCTTTGTAGAAGGCAAGCGGCCTACCTTCTTGAGATAAAACTCCCCCAATCCCGACATATGAGGCATCACATTCGACTTCAAACGGTTTGTCGAAGTTGGGAGTACAAGAAGCGGGGTCGTGGATAATGCGCTTGATTTCACCAAAGCTCTTGTCGGCCGTCGGTCCTTGAAAGCGCCCTTTCTTCATGCAATACTGTTATCGGTGACACAATCTTCTTGAAATTTTTCACGACCGAGCGATAGAAATGTCGCTAGTCCATGGAAACTTCGCGCCGTGAATATTTTTAGGAAAGCCATTCTCGATTGTCTTCACCTTTTCCTCATCCACTCGAATGCCGTGGATGTAACCACAAAACCAGAAACAATAGGCTATCGGTCATGAAGCTACACTTTTTAAATTGAGGTACTGATTTATTTTCGGTGAGCACTTGAAGGACCTTCTTGAGATGCTCCATATGGGTGGTTTCGTCTTATTTGTATATCAAAATATCATCAAAATAAACCACGAACGAACCTTGATGAAAGGTTTGAGAACTTGGTTCATCAACCTCATGAATGTCTAGGCGCATTAGAAAGACCGAAAGGCATGACCATCCATTCGTACAATCCTTCCTTGGTCTTGAAGGTACATTTTCCACTCATCACTGGCCGTATTCGAATCGATGGTAGCCGCTCCTTAAGTCAATTTAGAGAATAATTTTCCCTCTAGCATATCCAACATATCATCCAATAGTGGTATAGGAAAACTTGTATTTTATGGTGATCTTGTTGATGGCCATTTGTCGACACACATGCGCCAAGCGCCATCTTTCTTTGGAGTTAGAGGTGAGTACAAACACATGGGCTCATGCTTTCTCGAATAAGACCCTTACGGATCGGTTCCTCCACTTGTCCCTGCGAGAATCTCGCACTCATTCGGGCTCATTCGATAATGAGGACGATTAGAAGCTTGGACCCGGGGACAAGGTCAATATGGTGTTGGATATCTCGCGTAGGGGGCAACCCATCGGGAAGGTCCTCGGGCAGATTTCTTGAAATTCATGTAACAAGGGCCTTAGTCATCGGGGGATGATGGTAGGCTCGAGTTCTTCCCCTTTTACAATTAATGCATAAGTCTGTCTGTTTCTTTGGATTCTTCCACGAAGTCCCGAATGGTTAAGAGAAAACGACCCTCCACTTTAGAAGTTTTAGGTGGTTCTTACGGATCCATAGGGGCCAATATGGTCTTCGGTAGTCCTTGACGAAGATATATATGTTATCTCGCCCTTTATGAGTGGCGTCACGGTCGGATTGCCGGGGTCGGCCGAGTAGTATGTGACATGCTTCCATGTCGACCACATCGCATACTACTTCATCCTTATAATGTTTGCCGATTGAAAAAGATATGGTGCAGATTCGGTTACCTTTGTCTCGTGACCTTCTTGATCAACCGATTGTATATGGAGAGGGATGACGCTCTGTTTTCAATTGCAATTTTTCCACCATGATCTTGGATACGATATTCTCATTGCTCCCCTTTGTCGATGATCACGTCACAAACCTTTCGATTCACCGTACATCTAGTGCGGAAGATGTTATCCGTTGTGGATGCACTTCTTTTCTTGGCGCATATAATAGTCGCCTCACGATGAGCGACTCGCCATGATCTTGTTGAACCCAACTGAATCATCTGTCTCATCCTCGATGGTATGCTCTGTTCTTCAATATACGGATCTTCATAAGCGTTATCGGCACCACCATCATTGATGGCGAGGTTTGCTACTTTTCGGCAGGGGGGACAAGCATTTGATAGGTGGCCAGGTTGGCCACAACGATAGCGATTGTCGGGCCTTGGCCGAGCATAGGGATTCGGGATTCTACTTGGACCGGCGGCGGTCGATATGCCCCTTTGAGGTCTAGTCGATCTCGGTTCTCGGGCGTAGGAGGTTGAGTACGAGCTCCTACGGGCTCCTTCCCCTTGGGCATGCGGTTCACTGGGGTGGACTGCCACGGGGATCCTTGCGTAGGATAGGTCGTGTGTTAGGACGTTCAAGTTGCGCACGCAGGAGTAGCCAACTTGATCGCATCATTCATCGTCCCAAGCGGTGCATCGGACCCGATCTGGATAGCCATACGCAACCCACCATTGAATCGGGCGACTTGCTTTGCGTCGGTCTCGACTAAATGGATTGCGCGCGCTGTGGGCAGTAAAATTCTTCTGCATATTCTCTCATGAGGCCGACTACCACATGCGCAATTTTGGTATTCTTTGGAATAATACGATCGTAATCGCTAGGGAGGAATCGGGCACGTAGTAGGCTGCTTCATCCATTGCCCAGGGTGCGGATTGGTGCTTTCGTCTGCACTGGTTCGCGCGAGTTGCGGTTGTTCTCCCCTGGTGAAGCTCCTCCTTTCGGCTTGTAGGCCACAAGCTTGACCTTCTTTGCTTGGGGATGTCCATATAGTCGAAAAATCGCTCGACTTGAAAGCCCGATCGAGGAAATCCTCGATGTGTAGTTGGCCATTGAAGTAGGAATATCAACCCGCATCTTAAATTCTCGATCCGTTCGATCTACTCGATCGGCGCCATGTACAGGGTGTTGAAAAATTATGTCGTCGATCTCCTCCTCACTTTGGAGCCCCCGTCCTCGGGCATGACCCTTGGATGCTTCTTGCCGGTACTATCTGCGATCGGGCGATTACGAGTCTCGGCGGTGGCGGTGGAGGATTACCACCGGGAACACGGAGTTGCCCTAGGGTTTACGCGAGAGATTCGCTTATGCGGTCCATGGAGCTTGCTGACCCTTGCATGGCTTGCCGATTCTCTTCTGCTTGTTGCTTGGAAAGCTTCCGCCGTTAAAGGAAAATTTCTGGAGCACACTATGGGATTGTTGCCCAACCGTCGTTAGAAGCCATCGACCAGGAGAAACCTCGCTTTGATACCAAGCGGCGCGCGGGGAGGGACGTGAGGTCGAGCACCGTCTTCCTCAAGAGGATAATTATTAGAATCACGGAACTTCTCTGGACTCCTCACGAGAGACTTTCTCGAATCACGAGAAAAGAAGCGAGAAAATAGAAATAAATTCTAAATAAATTCGAAATAGATTAATGAATCCATAAAAACGAGTTCACAACCCTTTAAATAAGGGTACTAAGCAATGGGAAAGAAATCGAGAATCAAACTACAACTAGGACTCTAGAATTCGCGACTTACTTATAAATAGTAAACTTACTTATATTTATAGGCGGTCGTGATGTCTACTAGTCGCAAGAGTTTTCGGCCAAAAATAGTAAGTGTCCTATTTGGCTTCACCAAACCGTTCCCTAATTATTCTAAGCTCTTTTCACGTTGGACGCAACTCTAAAAGCTTGACGGATGAAGAGTTATAAACAAACTAAAACTTCTTATTTATAGTAAAAGCGAAATTGAAACGAGGAAACGACCATCAAATCAGGGGTTTCTCGCAATTCAGCGTCGCAACCCGGCGTAGCTGGGTTGGTTAGCTAAAGTAGCTCGTTCTACCCCAAAATCATATATTTTTCGTCGGCTAACTCATCCGGATTGTGAGATACGCGATTTAAGGTCGATGGTCCGGATCACTTCTTTTCGTGACGGGCCTTTTCTGATCCATCTTGGCCATGTAATTGTCCGCGACCCTCTCTACATCAGTCTCCTCCACTTCAAAAGAACTCGTCCTCGAGTTATCATTATCTGCTTGGCTCATGATACTCGGTCGGGTCGCGACATTGAAAGTTCGTGAGATCGCCATATCATCTGGAAGATCAACAACATAAGCGTTGTCATTGATCTTTCGGATGATTAATCCGTCCAATCTTTTTATTCTTGACTTGTTGTACGTTCGGTCGGAAATCTTTCTTTCTTGCGAGATGGACCATTACTTGGTCGCCCACCTCGAACACTTTTTGTCGCCGTGCTTGTCAGCTTGCTCCTTGTACTTTTCGTTCGAGGCATGTAGCTTATTACTGTACCTCGCATGAATGCCCATGATTTTGTACGCCATATGTTACTGCTGCAATGCTCATGCACAGGAGCTTGGGCGGAGGGACCAAGTCTAGTGTATGGCGAGGTACTCGTCCGTAGATAAATAACTGGAACGGAGATTTTCTGTCGAGCGGTTCACCATGTTGTTGAATGCAAACTCCGCTTGAGACAAGGCCAAATCCCTTTGCTTCGGTTTTCTCTGAAATACATCGAAGGAGGTTTCCCAATGTGCGATTCACAACCTCGGTTTGACCGTCGGTCTGTGGGTGGTGCCTTATTTCTTGAAGCCCGAAGGCGTGTATCGAATCGAGTCCACAAAGTCCGCCAAAAGTGGCTTATGAACTTCGTGTCACGGTCGGAAGTAATAGTCTTGGGAACCCGTGTAGCCGCACAATTTCTCGAAGAATAAATTCGCCACGTGTGTTGCATCGAGAGTTTTCTTGCATGGAATAAAGTGCGCCATCTTGGAAAAACGATCTACTACCACGAACACAGAATCCATGCCGCGTTGTGTTCGTGGGAGACCAACACAAAGTCCATAGATAAATCCTCCCAGGGCGTCGAGGGGCAGTAAGTAGCAGTGTAGAGGCCGTATTATGAGATTGTCCCTTGGAAGTCGACAAATATAACGGCGTTGGTGCCTTTCCCACATCACGTACCAATTGCGACGATGTCTACCGCTCTTCCACAGAGCTCGCGTCTTGTCTCGCCCAAGTGTCCCGAGGCCACCTCCATGTAGCTCTTGAATTATCTGTTCCTTAGCGAACTCTTTGGGATACATAGTCGATTTCCCTTAAAAGGAACCCGTCTTGTATATGTAAGTCAGGGGTGACCTTCACGACATCTAACCCATGCGTCCTTGAAGTCATCGTCGTCGGCATATATGTCTTTGAGGCGATCGAACCAGACAACTTCATTGCTCATAGTGACTAACAAAGGCGCACGGCGACTCGTATGCATCGGCTACTTTGTTACTGTTGCCACGACTTATGCTTTAGCACGAATGTGAATTCTGCAAAAATGAGATCCATCTAGCATGCACACGGTTAATGTTAGCTTGACTATTAATAAACTTGAGGGCTTGATGGTCAGGTGTAAAGTATGAATTCCTTTGAATCAAATAATGTCGCCGGTGTCGCGGTGCTGGACCACCGCGTACAACTCGATCTCATATGTAGACCACTTCTTGCGTGCATCACTAAGTTTTTCCTTTGTAGAAGGCAAGCAGCCTACCTTCTTGAGATAAAACTCCCCAATCCCGACATATGAGGCATCACATTCGACTTCAAACGGTTTGTCGAAGTTGGGAAGTCTGAAGCGGGGTCGTGGATAATCTGCGCTTGATTTCACCAAAGCTCTTGTCGGCCGTCGATCCTTTGAAAGCGCCCTTTCTTCATGCAATACGTTATCGGTGACACAATCTCTTGAAATTTTTCACGAGCGAGCGATAGAATGTCGCTAGTCCATGGAAACTTCGCGCCGTGAATATTTTTAGGAACCGGCCATTCTCGATTGTCTTCACCTTTTCCTCATCCACTCGAATGCCGTGGATGTAACCACAAAACCCGAAACAATAGGCTATCGAGTCATGAAGCTACACTTTTTAAATTGAGGTACTGTTTATTTTCGGTGAGCACTTGAAGGACCTTCTTGAGATGCTCCATATGGGTGGTTTCGTCTTTGTATATCAAAATATCAAAATAAACCACAACGAACCGCCTTGATGAAAGGTTTGAGAACTTGGTTCATCAACCTCATGAATGTGCTAGGCGCATTAGAAAGATAGAAAGGCATGACCATCCATTCGTACAATCCTTCCTTGGTCTTGAAGGTGTTTTCCACTCATCACTGGCCGTATTCGAATCGTGGTAGCGCTCCTTAAGTCAATTTAGAGAATAATTTTGCGCCCTCTAGCATATCCAACATATCATCCAACCGTGGTATAGGAAACTGTATTTTATGGTGATCTTGTTGATGGCCATTTGTCGACACACATGCGCCAGCGCCATCTTTCTTTGGAGTTAGCGAGTGAGTGACACATGGGCTCATGCTTTCTCGAATAAGACCCTTACGGATCAGTTCCTCCACTTGTCCTGCGAGAATCTCGCACTCATTCGGGCTCATTCGATAATGAGGACGATTAGGTAAACTGGACCCAGGGACAAGGTCAATATGGTGTTGGATATCTCGCATAGGGGGCAACCCATCGGGAAGGTCCTCAGGCCAGATTTCTTGAAATTCATGTAACAAGGGCCTTAGTCTGTCAGGGATGATGGTAGGCTCGAGTTCTTCCCCTTTTACAATTAATGCATAAGTCTGTCCTGTTTCTTTGGATTCTTCCACGAAGTCTCGAATGGTTAAGAGAAAACGACCCTCCACTTTAGAAGTTTTAGGTGGTTCTTCTGGATCCATAGGGGCCAATATGGTCTTCGGTAGTCCTTGACGAAGATATATATGTTATCTCGCCCTTTATGAGTGGCGTCACGGTCGGATTGCCGGGGTCGGCCGAGTAGTATGTGACATGCTTCCATGTCGACCACATCGCATACTACTTCATCCTTATAATGTTTGCCAATTGAAAAAGATATGGTGCAGATTCGGTTACCTTTGTCTCGTGACCTTCTTGATCAACCGATTGTATATGGAGAGGGATGACGCTCTGTTTTCAATTGCAATTTTTCCACCATGATCTTGGATACGATATTCTCGGCTGCTCCCACATCAATGATCACGTCACAAACCTTTCGATTCACCGTACATCTAGTGCGGAAGATGTTATCCGTTGTGGATGCACTTCTTTTCTTGGCGCATATAATAGTCGCCTCACGATGAGCGACTCGCCATGATCTTGTTGAACCTTGACACTGAATCATCTGTCTCATCCTCGATGGTATGCTCTGTTCTTGATATACGGATCTTCATAAGCGTTATCGGCACCACCATCATTGATGGCGAGGTTTCTTACCCCATTTGGGGACAAGCATTTGATAGGTGGCCGGTTGGCCACAACGATAGCGGTTGTCGGGCCTTGGCCGAGCATAGGGATTCGGGATTCTACTTGGACCGGCGGCGGTCGATATGCCCCTTTGAGGTCTAGTCGATCTCGGTTCTCGGGCGTAGGAGGTTGAGTACGAGCTCTACGGGCTCCTTCCCCTTGGGGCGTGCGGTTCCACAGGGTGGACTGCCACGGGGATCCTTGCGGAGGATAGGTCGTGTGTTAGGACGTTCAAGTTGCGCTTACGCCCAGAGTAGCCAACTTGATCGCATCATTCATCGTCCAAACAATTTGCATCTGGACCGATCTGGATAGCCATACGCAACCCACCATTGAATCGGGCGACTTGCTGCGATTCGGTCTCGACTAAATCGTTACGCGCGCAGCTTGGCAGTAAAATTCTTCTGCATATTCTCTCATGGCCGACTACCACTGTCTGCGCAATTTTGGTATTCTTTGGAATAATACGATCGTAATCGCTAGGGAGGAATCGGGCACGTAGTAGCTGCTTCATCATCTGCCAGTGCGGATTGATGCTTTCGTCTGCCTGGTTCGCTTGAGTTGCAGTTGTTCCCACCAAGCTGAAGCTCCTCCTTTCAGCTTGTAGGCCACAAGCTTGACCTTCTTTGCTTCGGGGATGTCCATATAGTGAAAAAATCGCTCAACTTGAAAGCCGATCGAGAAAATCCTCGTGTGTAGTTGGCCATTGAAAGTAGGAATATCGACCCGCATCTTAAATTCTCGATCCGTTCGATCTACTCGATCGGCGCCATGTCTGGGGTGTTGAAAAATTATGTCGTCGATCTCCTCCTCACTGGAGCCCAGTCCTCGGGCATGACCCTTGGATGCCTGCTTGCCGGTACTATCCTGCGATCGGGCGATTACGAGTCTCGGCAATTGGCGGTGGAGGATTACCACCGGGAACACGGAGTTGCCCTAGGGTTTACGCGAAGAGATTCGCTATGCGGTCCATGGAAGCCTGCGGCCCTTGCATGGCTTCAGATTCTCTTCTTTGCTTGCTTGGAAAGCTTCCGCCGTTAAAGGAAAATTTCTGGAGCACCGCCTATGGGATTGTTGCCCAACCCGTCGTTAGAAGCCATCGGCAGGAGAAACCTCGCTTTGATACCAAGCGGCGCGGGGGAGGACGTGAGGTCGAGCAGTCTTCCTCAAGAGGATAATTATTAGAATCCACGGAACTTCTCGGACTCCTCACAGAGACTTTCTCGAATCCACGAGAAAAAGAGAGCGAGAAAATAGAAATAAATTCTAAATAAATTCGAAATAGATTAATGAATCCATAAAAACGAGTTCACAACCCTTTAAATAAGGGTACTAAGCAATGGGAAAGAAATCGAGAATCAAACTACAACTAGGACTCTAGAATTCGCGACTTACTATAAATAGTAAACTTACTATTTATAGGCGGTCGTGATGTCTACTAGTGTATGAGGTTTTCGGCCAAAAATAGTAAGTGTCCTATTTGGCTTCACCAAACCGTTCCCCTAATTATTCTAAGCTCTTTTCACGTTGGGACGCAACTCCAAAGCCCGACGGATGAAGAGTTATAAACAAACTAAAACTTATTATTTATAGTAAAAGCGAAATTGAAGCACGGGGAAACGACCATCAAATCAGGGGTTTCTCGCAATTCCGAGCGTCGCAACCCGGCGTAGCGGGGTTGGTTGGCTAAAGTAGCTCGTTCTACCCCAAAATCATATATTTTTCGTCATTAACTCATCCGGATTGTGAGATACGCACGATTTAAGGTACGATGGTCGGATCACTTCTTTCGCCGTAGGGCCTTTTCTGATCCATCTTTGCCATGTAATTGTCCGCGACCTGCTCTACATCAGTCTCCTCCACTTCAAAAGAACTCGTCCTCGAGTTATCATTATGCGCTGGTTCATGATACTCAGTCAGGTCGCGACATTGAAAGTTCGTGAGATCGCCATATCATCTGGAAGATCAACAACATAAGCGTTGTCATTGATCTTTCGGATGATTGTACGGTCCAATCTTTTTATTCTTGACTTGTTGTACGTTCGGTCGGAAATCTTTCTTTGCTTGTGAGATGGACCATTACTTGGTCGCCCACCTCGAACACTTTTTGTCGCCGATGCTTGTCTTGCTCCTTGTACTTTTCGTTCGAGGCATGTAGCTTGTTCTGTACCTCCGCATGAATGCCCATGATTTTTGTACGCCATATGTTCTGGCTGCAATGCTCATGCACAGGAGCTTGGGCGAGAGGGACCAAGTCTAGTGTATGGCGAGGTACTCGTCCGTAGATAACTTTGGAACGGAGATTTTCTGTCGAGCGGTTCACCATGTTGTTGAATGAAACTCCGCTTGAGACAAGGCCAAATCCCCTTTGCTTCGGTTTTCTCCTGAAATACATCGAAGGAGGTTTCCCAATGTGCGATTCACAACCTCAGTTTGACCGTCAGTCTGTGGGTGGTACGCGCTGCTGAACTGAAGGCGTGTATCGAATCGAGTCCACAAAGTCCGCCAAAAGTGGCTTATGAACTTCGTGTCACGGTCGAAGTAATAGTCTTGGGAACCCGTGTAGCGCACAATTTCTCTGAAGAATAAATTCGCCACGTGTGTTGCATCGAGAGTTTTCTTGCATGGAATAAAGTGCGCCATCTTGGAAAAACGATCTACTACCACGAACAGAATCCATGCCGCGTTGTGTTCGTGGGAGACCAACACAAAGTCCATAGATAAATCCTCCCAAGGGCGTCGAGGCAACGGAGGTGTAGAGGCCCGTATTATGAGATTGTCCCTTGGAAGTCGACAAATATAACGGCGTTGGGCTTGCCTTTCCACATCACGTACCAATTGCGGCCGATGTACCGCTCTTCCACAAGAGCTCGCGTCTTGTCTCGTGAGGTGTCCACCGAGGCCACCTCCATGTAGCTCTTGAATTATCTGTTCCCTTAGCGAACTCTTTGGGATACATAGTCGATTTCCCTTAAAAGGAACCCGTCTTGTATATGTAAGTCACCGGGGTGACCTTCGACATCTAACCCATGCGTCCTTGAAGTCATCGTCGTCGACATATATGTCTTTGAGGCGATCGAACCCGACAACTTCATTGCTCATAGTGACTAACAAAGGCGCACGGCGACTCGGCGCATCGGCTACTTTGTTCTGTTGCCACGACTTATGCTTTATACGAATGTGAATTCTGCAAAATGAGATCCATCTAGCATGCACACGGTTAATGTTAGCTTGACTATTAATAAACTTGAGGGCTTGATGGTCAGGTGTAAAGTATGAATTCTCTTTGAATCAAATAATGTCGCCGGTGTCGCGGTGCACTGGACCACCGCGTACAACTCGATCTCATATGTAGACCACTTCTTGCGTGCATCACTAAGTTTTTCCTTTGAGAAGGCAAGCAAGCCTACCTTCTTGAGATAAAACTCCCCAATCGACATATGAGGCATCACATTCGACTTCAAACGGTTTGTCGAAGTTGGGGAGTACAAGAAGGGGGTCGTGGATAATCTGCGCTTGATTTCACCAAAGCTCTTGTCGGCTTCGTGGTCCACCGAAGCGCCCTTTCTTCATGCAATCATTATCGGTGACACAATCTTCTTGAAATTTTTCACGAACCGACGATAGAATGTCGCTAGTCCATGGAAACTTCGCGCCGTGAATATTTTTAGGAACCGGCCATTCTCGATTGTCTTCACCTTTTCCTCATCCACTCGAATGCCGAGTGGATGTAACCACAAAACCCGAAACAATAGGCTATCGGTCATGAAGCTACACTTTTTTAAATTGAGGTCTGATTTATTTTCGGTGAGCACTTGAAGGACCTTCTTGAGATGCTCCATATGGGTGGTTTCGTCTTTGTATATCAAAATATCATCAAAATAAACCACAACGAACCGCCCAATGAAAGGTTTGAGAACTTGGTTCATCAACCTCATGAATGTGCTAGGCGCATTAGAAAGACCGAAAGGCATGACCATCCATTCGTACAATCCTTCCTTGGTCTTGAAGGCATTTTCCACTCATCACTGGCCGTATTCGAATACGATGGTAGCCGCTCCTTAAGTCCAATTTAGAGAATAATTTTGCCCTCTAGCATATCCAACATATCATCCAACCGTGGTATAGGAAACTGTATTTTATGGTGATCTTGTTGATGGCCATTTGTCGACACACATGCGCCATTGCCATCTTTCTTTGGAGTTAGCGAGTACAGTACGACACATGGGCTCATGCTTTCTCGAATAAGACCCTTACGGATCAGTTCCTCCACTTGTCCTGTGAGAATCTCGCACTCATTCGGGCTCATTCGATAATGAGGACGATTAGGTAAGCTGGACCGGGGACAAGGTCAATATGGTGTTGGATATCTCGCATGGGGGCAACCCATCGGGAAGGTCCTCGGGCAGATTTCTTGAAATTCATGTAATGAGGGCCTTAGTCTATCGGGGATGATGGTAGGCTCGAGTTCTTCCCCTTTTACAATTAATGCATAAGTCGTCTGTTTCTTTGGATTCTTCCACGAAGTCCCGAATGGTTAAGAGAAAACGACCCTCCACTTTAGAAGTTTTAGGTGGTTCTTCTGGATCCATAGGGGCCAATATGGTCTTCCGGCCGTCCTTGACGAAGATATATATGTTATCTCGCCCTTTATGAGTGGCGTCACGGTCAGATTGCCAGGGTCGACCGAGTAGTATGTGACATGCTTCCATGTCAACCACATCGCATACTACTTCATCCTTATAATGTTTTTGCCAATTGAAAAGATATGGTGCAGATTCGGTTACCTTTGTCTCGTGACCTTCTTGATCAACCGATTGTATATGGAGAGGGATGACGCTCTGTTTTCAATTGCAATTTTTCCACCATGATCTTGGATACGATATTCTCGCTGCTCCCACTGTCAATGATCACGTCACAAACCTTTCGATTCACCGTACATCTAGTGCGGAAGATGTTATGCCGTTGTGGATGCACTTCTTTTCTTGGCGCATATAATAGTCGCCTCACGATGAAGCGACTCGCCATGATCTTGTTGAACCCAACCACGAATCATCTGTCTCATCCTCGATGGTATGCTCCTGTTCTTCAATATACGGATCTTCATAAGCGTTATCGGCACCACCATCATTGATGGCGAGGTTTGCTACTTTTCGCTGGGGACAAGCATTTGATAGGTGGCCGGTTAGCCACAACGATAGCAGTTGTCGGGCCTTGGCCGAGCATAGGGATTCGGGATTCTACTTGGACCAGCAGCAGTCGATATGCCCCTTTGAGGTCTAGTCTGATCTCGGTTCTCAGGCGTAGGAGGTTGAGTACGAGCTCCTACGGGCTCCTTTCCCTTGGGCTGTGCAGTTCCCTGGGGTGGACCTGCCACAGGGATCCTTGCAGTAGGATAGGTCCGTGTGTTAGGGACGTTGAGTTGCGCTTCGCCCGAGTAGCCAACTTGATCGCATCATTCATCGTCCAAACGGATTTGCATCCGGACCCGATCTGGATAGCCATACGCAACCCACCATTGAATCGGGCGACTTCTGCGATTCGGTCTCGACTAAATCGTTACGCGCCGCCGTAGTGCAGTAAAATTCTTCTGCATATTCTCTCACCGACCGACTACCCGTCTCGCAATTTTGGTATTCTTTGGAATAATACGATCGTAATCGCTAGGGAGGAATCGGGCACGTAGTAAGCGCTTCATCCGCCGCCAGCCAGTGCGGATTGGTGCTAAAATGCCGGTTCGCGCGAGTTGCAATTGTTCCCACCAAGTGAAGCTCCTCCTTTCAGCTTGTAGGCCACAAGCTTGACCTTCTTTGCTTTAGGGATGTCCATATATTTGAAAAATCGCTCAACTTTAGAAAGCCAATCGAGAAAATCCTCAATGTGTAGTTGGCCATTGAAGCTAGGAATATCAACCCGCATCTTAAATTCTCGATCCGTTCGATCTACTCGATCGGCGCCATGTCTGGGGTGTTGAAAAATTATGTCGTCGATCTCCTCCTCACTGGAGCCCCGTCCTCGGGCATGACCCTTGGATGCCGCCGGTACTATCTGCGATCGAGTGCCGATTACGAGTCTCAAAGCAACGGTGGCGGTGGAGGATTACCACCGGGAATACGGAGTTGCCCTAGGGTCTCTGCCAAGAGATTCGCTATGCGGTCCATGGAAGCCTGCAGCCCTTGCATGGCTTGCCGATTCTCTTGCTTCGCGTTGCTTGGAAAGCTTCCGCCGTTAAAGGAAAATTTCTGGAGCACCGCCTATGGGATTGTTGCCCAACCCGTCGTTAGAAGCCATCGACCCGAGGAGAAACCTCGCTCCGATACCAAACCGACGAGGGGAGGACGTGAGGTCGAGCACCGTCTTCCTCAAGAGGATAATTATTCGAATCCACGGAACTTCTCTGGACTCCTCACGAGACTTTCTCGAATCCACGAGAAAAGAGAAGCGAAAATAGAAATAAATTCTAAATAAATTGAAATAGATTAATGAATCCATAAAAACGAGTTCACAACCCTTTAAATAAGGGTACTAAGCAATGGGAAAGAAATCAGAATCAAACTACAACTAGGACTCCTAGAATTGGTGACTTACTATAAATAGTAAACTTACTATTTATGACGGTCACTGTGATGATCTACTACTAGTGCAAGGTTTTCGGCCAAAAATAGTAAGTGTCCTATTTGGCTTCACCAAACCGTTCCCCTAATTATTCTAAGCTCTTTTCACGTTGGACGCAACTCCTAAAGCCCGACGGATGAAGAGTTATAAACAAACTAAAACTTACTATTTATAGTAAAAACGAAATTGAAACAGGAAACGACCATCAAATCAGGGTTTCTCGCAATTCCGAGCGTCCCAACCCAGCGTAGCGGGGTTGGTTGGCTAAAGTAGCTCGTTCTACCCCAAAATCATATATTTTTCGTCGGCTAACTCATCCCGGATTGTGAGATACGCCTGATTTAAGGTCTGATGGTCCAGATCACTTCTTTCGCCGACCGGGCCTTTTCTGATCCATCTTTGCCATGTAATTGTCCGCGACCCGCTCTACATCAGTGTGAGACTCTTTTCTTTGTTGATTTCCTCTGTTATTTATAAATTTATGTTACTGTTTATTCATACATATTCATTTTCCATTTATTGCAACGGTTACGGTAGTCAAAATGTATTTTTCATAATCCTTCTCTTGTTATGTTTCTCTTTTGTGATTGTTTTTTTGTTCTGAACGTCTATTGACCATTTGTTTCATTTATGTCAGCTAAGGTTTTGTTTTTACTACCATCAGTTATCTTTTATAGCTAATGTGGTTGTCTTTTATATCTAACGTTTTGTTGACTATCTTTGACGTGTAAAGTAAATTTATGTCAGCCGTGAACCTGCCAAAAAGGCTAAAATTCTTTAAAGGTTTTAAAAAAAAATAAAAAAAAATCAATTTCCTCTCTCATACAATGCCACATGTCATTCTCCTATTGGTTTCCACAATTGGCAACATACATCAAGTAGATATTATAAACACGTGTGCAAGATCTATGCTCATTTAGGTGTGTGGCCACACTATCTGGCACAAACATCTGATGACTCTTTTCCGAGGATGTTCCCTGCACGTTAGACTGTTGCGTGTGCATGAGCCAAGGGCAGGGCTTTACATGTGTGCAACAAACCTAGGTGTAGATGTTCAGGTTCACACAGTCGCATGCACTTCTTCATGCGCGCCAGCTTAGCATCGTTTTTTATTTTAAAAAAATTTATTATTATTATTATTATTATTTTACACACACACCCCCATATACTCACGCCGTAGTGGGTTTTCACCACCTATGGATACTCGAACCCTCGACTGGGTGTTGAAACTCATGAGAGTCTACCACCCAAGCAAGAGCAAGGATCTAGCCAGCCTAGCATCATTGTGGGATGCCTTAGCCTTTGAATAAGGTGTCATTTGGCAGCCTGTATTTGGATGTATCCGAAGATAATTGGGTGTAAAAGCACCTTTTTTGTGTGTGTGTGTGTGTGGGTGGGTGGGTGCCTGTGGTGCCATGTAATTGAAAATATATAAATGGAACATGTGATAAATGGAAAGTTATTTTTTAAAAAAATGTATTTTAAAATCCTTTTATTTATTTATTTATTTTGTGTGTGTGTGTGTGTGTGTGTGTGTGTGTGATTTCAGTGTAGTTTGTGTAAAATGCCTTTTGTAGCTCCTTTTTAAGGGAGTGGATTAGGTAAGACCATGGACTCACTCAAGACAGTACTGTTGCCCTTACTGTCTACCTTGTTGTATCTATTTTGTATCCACACCATTTATCCTTTTATTTTATTTTATTTTATTTTTTAACCATTTTAGTACATGATCTAAAAAATTAATCAAATCCAATTATCAGCTGGACCATACCATATGAAAAGTGGTGATTGACCATTAATAGGCTACAAAAGTTTAATGGTGGGGCCAACAGAACTTAGTGACGTGGGCACACTAGGCAATAGGATTGAAACTTATTTGGGATATTAAAGATGATTTAAGGGTTGTTTGGATGCCCATAAAGTTCATAAATTGTAGAGGGATTATAGGTAATATGATTACAAGGGCTCTTTGGATACATGTATTTGTCTGTAAAGGTTTCACAGCCTTTAAACTGATTAAAGCTCAACATCTTTTAGCTGTAATTTGAAACATGGAGTATTTACAGCTAAAAATGCATTATACATGTTAGAACACAATGATACATCTAATCTATCCATCATGTATGGTACATCTAATCTATCCATCATGTACTTCCTTTGATGCTCTCCTGTAGTTGTAAAAAAGCAGTTCATCCATTATCAAATGTGGTACCATTAAAAGATTTTAGATTGCATTTGGGGCTCATTGTGATGGGTGGAGAATATCAAATCCATTTAGCGTGGACATGCTTTAATGCCCTCTAAAGGCTCTAAAAAAAAGTTAAAAAAAATCAAGTCATTCTTACATAATTTTTGTAGATTTTAGAAGGGTCTGCCTAAACTCTTTGGTGTGAATACTTTATTCATTGTAAAGACTTTATAAGCTAACCAAATACATAATTTGTTTACCTGTGAATAGATTATCACTTAAAAGCCAAACTGAATATCATGTAAATTGATTACACCTGAAAAACCAAATATCATGTAAACTGATTGCACCTGAAACTCTTTAAAGGTGTAATGTGTTCTCATAAATATAAAGAGATTCCAATGCAATACAAGCATCAACATAAAATTTTAATTCCAATGCAATTCGAATTACAACCTACTAAACCCATACGAGGATTACAATTCACATACAACTGTGATTTGAATTCAAGTCATTCCAAATACAACATAATTAGGAACACAACGTTACTGTTGAATGTGGACAGCTACCTATCTAATCTTTGGGAGCAGATTACCCTTACCATGTGGGGGCCCACCTTGATGTATTTGTGTATATCTATACCGTTCATTTGTTTTTAAATCTCATTTTCGGACGCAATCCCAAACCTTAAGTAGGTAAAAATATTAGGTGGACCACACCACTAGAAACAGTGATGAATGACTATTAAAAACTTTGTGTGGGTCCCAAAAGCTTTGGATCAAGCTGATGTTTGTATTTTCCTTTCATCCATATCTGTTTGACATTATCAAAAGGTTGGATGGCAAATAAACATTAAGAAAACCTCTACGATGGGCCTTCTGGAATTTTTAATGGCGAGGCACTCAATCATCACTGATTCCTGTGGTGTGGTCCACCTAAGATTTGGATATGCTTAATTTTTGGGACCACACCCAAAATAGGCTGGAGAAACTGATGGACGGCGTGGATATACAACACATCATGAAGGTGGGCCCCACGGCAAGGGTAACACCTAATCCGCTCCCCTTTATCTTTGTAGAACTGTCCTATCGTTATGATACAGGAGTGTGGCCGTAGGCCAACTGTCATCTGCAACATCCAGCGCATGTCATGAACGGTTCAGATGCCTCACAAGCGCGCCAGGTTGGCACGTACGGAGGGGTCCGCATAGGCAACAAAACCTCAAGCAGGGACACTCACAGCCCACTACTGACTGACGAGATGAAATCCTTGACGTCCATCAAGTGGGCCTGGGCCTTCTGTGGATCAAAGAACTCAACGCCATGGCACCCTTCCTCATCGAACTGGCCCACCACACGGACCCCACTATCTTCCAGCATCTTAACGAGCGCGCGCTGGCGGTCCACGAGCGGGTCCCCGCCGTACCTCTTCACCAAGCACTGTGGCAGAGACCCGACCCGATCGTGGTAGGACCCGGGCGTCATCGGGTTGCAGAACTCGTGGTCCCTCTCGGCTCCACCCGGCAAGGACAGGCGCCACATCAGGTCGTTGTAATGGAGGGGCAGGATCCGATCCTGGGCCACCCTCAGCTCCCCACCGAAGTAGGGCTGGTTCACGATCGCCCCAGCAATCTTGAAAGGAGGGTTCAGATCCAACGCCCGAAGGGCCACGTGGTACACGATGTTGCTGCCGGCGCTTGCGCCCATGAGAAAACAACGCGAGAAATCGGCGAGATCGGGGGCCATCCACGTGTCGGGGTGGAGATCAGAGATGGCCTGGTCTCTTACCCAACAGACGGCCTCGATCGCATCATCGTACGCGGCGGGGAGAGGGTGCTCGGGAGCTAGTCGGTACTCGACTGAAAGGACGATGGCAGGGATAAAACTGGCCATGTGCTCGCATGCGACGTGGAAGGGAGCAGATGCAGCGCTGCCGATGATGAAACCGCCACCGTGGAAATAGATAATGATGGGGAGAGGGGCCATAGGTTTCAAAATCTGAGGGCGAAATATCCGAATCCATGTGTTGTTGGAGGGATTAAGGGATATGTCTTTGGAGAGAACGTAGTAGGGTTGCTGCACCTCGGCTTGGGGAGGTAAGCGAGGAATGGAGTTGGGCTGTGTGAATGAACCCTCTGTATTAAAAACGACCTTGAAGAGATGGTACGGATCGTCGAGGTTTGAACTCTCACTAACATCTCCCATCTCTCTCCATCTCTCTCTCTCTCTTGATCTGATCGAGGTGTTGCGGTTTTTTTTTTTTTAAATAGAATAACGGTTGAGTCCTATCGTATAGGAAGTTCGGTAAGAAGTTACAAACGGTGGCCATCCCATTCATCCCATCTAATCATCGATATAGTAGATTGATAACTTGTAAAGAAATCAACAATAGGAAAGGAAACAAAAGATCATGTAGTCTTGATATCACACATGTTATGATAATGATAATATTGAGATATTATCAGTATTAGCAATGAAGAATTGAAAACTACATGCAGTAATACACTCATTAAAAAAAATTTGAAATAGACCTTTTAAAATACTTTTTGTGATATTTCTAAGTTGGTGATGTTATCGAAATATCGCCGATACACTTGTGATACACATGTCACCTAGAATTTACACACTTGAAGATACTGGTGATATCGATGCATTATTGATGCATCAGCAATACAAGCGACACCTGGAATTTACACAATTAAAAATATTGGTGATATCAATTCATTAGTAGTACTTAGCAATACATTGTTGATACTTAGAATTTTTAATACTACTAGTGTTATTGATATTGCTATTGCATTATCAGTATTGCTAAACTAGAGATAACGATAATATTGGAGATATATAATTCAAACAATAGTTTAAATAGACTTATTTTGGACTGTGTGTCTAGATTAGCCTTTTAGGAGCTAATTTAAGTGTCTTTCCCTTGAAATGAAGAATTTTTTTTCTTTCTAAGGATCCAAAAAGACATGATTTCACATAAAATAACTACATTAAAGAAATACAATTCAACTTTGCGTTGCTATCATCAATATCTAATTAAATGCAGAAAAAAGTGTACATATCTAAATGAGGAAAATAGGCATATGTAGTATGGTTTTGAGTACTTGCAAATGATTTCCATTACACTTCACGTGCAATGCACAACCAATGCCTATAGCCCATATGTTCACTTGTTGTTGGCCAACTAAATTTGAAGTATTTCTACTTAGGGTGGGTCCCTTGGTCCTGCTGGGGGACAACCTGATAAGTGGATTAAATAGCATATAAAAGTTGTGGTGGACCCTGCATTCCATCTAGAAGTTTCTAGAGGGCGTCCATCCTCAGCGCCCCTCATTACTCTCTTTGGTGTGTAGGGGTGTACACGAACCGAGCTAGCTCGGTTAGCTCGCTCAACTTGACTAAAAAAAAGCTTGATTCGACTCGATTCAAAGCTGAGTTTAAGTCGAGTCGAACTGATTTTTTGAGCTCGAAAATGAGTTCGAGCCGAGTTCGAGCAGGCCCCAGTTCGACTCGACTTGGATCGAATCCAGCTCGAAGCGAACTTGGATCGAACTATGCCATTGATGTTGCTCACCAAGTGTTTGATAAAATGACTCAACAAAGTGTGGCTGGTGGCAAGGAAGCTATGTACATGAAACAAATACCCTTTTTTTCTTGGTTTTCTTGGTTTTTATGTTGCTTGGAAGGTGTTTGATAAAATACCTATAAAACCATTGCTTTTGTTTCACATACAAAGGGATTTTGAAGGTGCAGTCCAGGTGTTTGTGGAAATGCCCCAATAGTGAACTTGGCTCGATCTTGGCTCAAACTCGGCCTGAGCTGCTAACCGAACTAAGCCAAGCTGGCCAGTCAGGCTCAAGGACAGAGTCGAGTTTGAGTTGAGGTTAGCCAGTGGCCGAGCCAAGTCGAGCTGAGGCCAACTCGACTCGGTTCGACTCAATGTACACCCCTATTGGTGTGGGTCGTCTAAGTTAATGATCGGGTTAGATTTTCCTAACATTGGAGTGCTCAACTAATGATGGGTTTGTCATGCCTTAAATTCAATTTCTGGTGCTCATTTGTTGTTAACTGAATTCGATGTTGACAACCTTCGTGGTACTCCGATTTTGATTCTTAGCTTGCGTCAAGTTTTGAAAATGAAATCTCACAAGGAGGATTTTTAGGGTTATTATTATTTATTATTATTTTTAAATATAAGCATAACCATGAATGTACCATAAGCCAAAGCATCATCACATTCATCCACTATAAAAGGATTTGAGTACTAGACCGGAAAGGGAAATACAATACATATATAAAAATAACAAAATGTCAAACATGTGCTCCTGCCTCACTACTGCTATTGTTTAGCATAACCGGCACATGAACAACATGCGTAAGCTTATTATGAAGCTTGGGGAATGAGTGTGTGCATGCACAATAGATATTACAAGTATAACGATATTAGAGTATGTGAAAATGATGGAAAGCTATGCTGCCAAGTTCATGAATGCTAACGGTCATACCAATGTTATATAAGTAAAAGACACATTGAGCCAAATGTCATATACAACAATGCAATACAAAAACACTTGATGAATGAACGTGTTGTAATGTGTAGTATCTATACTAATAGGGGCCTCACACACAAGGTTACAACACATGTTAGTCGTATACCTAACATGTAATGTAATTCCATGATGATAGACTCATGATCTCGAATAGTCCCATACATATTGGGATTAGGCCCATGATTGTATAATATTGAATTATATTTACGCATCCACAATCTCGAGTAGAGCTGGGCAATCTTAGCCCGATCCGGTGGACCCAACCCAATCCGACTAGATTAGACCCGATCCGAACCGATCCGACGGTCTAGATCGGTGCGGATCGAGTAGGTCAGGATAGATCTAAAAGTTTTTGGGTCGAGTTCGGATCCATGCCTACCTGGACCGATCCGATCTGGCCCGATCTGGATATATGTGTTTCGTTCATTCCGTTCATCCATTTTTAAAGTTCATGTTATATCTTGGTACCAAAAATGAGAGTAATATAAATCTCAGGTGGACCACACCACATGAAAACAATAAGTTGGATATCCACCATTAAAATCCTTCTAAGGCCTACTACAGTGTTTATTTGACATCCAATCTGTTGATTAGGTCATACAGTCCCAGATGAAGAGAGAAAACAAAGATCAGCTTGATCCAAAACTTTTATGGCCCTCAAAATTTTTTAATGGTCGACTCTCATTCAACACTGTTTCCTGTAATGTGGTCCACTTGAGATTTGGATATACCTCAATTTTGGACTCATACTATAAAATGATCTCTAAAAATAGATGGACGGCATGGATGAAACACATACGTCATGGTGGGGCCCACGTAGCACCAACTATGTCAGGGGGAGTAGCCAATCCGTTTCCCTCTTTGTGCGTCCGCCCACCATGATGTCTATCTGACATCCATCAGCTGCTATAGGTATGTGTCATGCGAAGACGAGCATTGACGCTCCTCGAGCCCCGAGTTGTACGAACGGTTCAAAAGATATCAAAGTTACATGGCCCACAGTGATGTATTTATTATATCTACACCGTTCATATATTTTTAGATATCATTATAGAGCATTTTCCAAAAAATAAATAATATCCAAAGATCGTCTGGACCACACCACAAATAGTAGCAGAGAATATTTTCACCGTTAAACAATTCGTGTGGTCCACACGATAGTTAGATCTGTCTTATTTTTCATCTCAAGCCTTAAGACGAGCTCGCCAAATGGATGGACGGTTTGGATGTAACACATACCCCATTATCAGACCCGCAGAACTTACATACATCAAGTCACAGACTTGCATGAAAAGGACGGCACTGCACTTTCATGCACTGCACGTCAACATTGTAATACTTCCGGTGAAAACACGGATGGAGTTCTTTCAGAATCATGTGGGGCCCACCTTTATGTATATGTTTTATCTAAGCCGTTCATCCATTTTGACATATCATTTTAGGCCTTAAGTATAAAAATGTTGTATATTGAAGGCTGAAGTGTACCACGCCACATGAAACAGTTGAATTAAATTCAAACTCTTCGAATCGTACCCAACCTGATCTGACTCAGTTTCCCTGACCAAGTCAAACTCGGTTCGGGTCAGGCCAACTATGCATCGGATCAGTTCGAGTCAGGTGACCCGAACTTGGTCCCGGACTTGATCGAGCTCGGATCAGGCTATAGAGATTTCGGATCGGATCGAGTTATACCCAATCCGATCTAATCCAGACTGATGCCCAGCTCTAATCTCGAGTGCCACATATATGTATGATTACCAAATCTTGATGTCTAATCTACATCTCAAACAGTTCAAATTGGATCATCACTGGGGTCTAGTATATTTCTGACACTGATTGCCGCCCATCGCTCGCGAGACCAAGCTAGTGCAAGAGACCTTACTATCCATCTCATCAGTGGTATAAGAAAACCCACCTGACTCATCGAGCGAACCCATTTCACGAGCTAGTTAGACTCAACCTAGCATATAGCCTTATTCACCTGGGTGGGTAAGGTCAAACCCTCTTTCCAACTAACCTCAAAATAGTGGGAAACACAACCTACCACTATTCAACCATCGTGCACTCATAAATCCTCCCGGTCTAGACATTGGAGCATTTTACTGCTACCACATGGTTTAGAGATTTTCGCCCAGGGACGCCTATGACGCCCTGTAACCTCAATAGTTTCTGATGTCTGTACCCATATACGCCATCCACATCCTGGTTGTGGGACTACACCCCTGGTGTTGCTAGGGAGTAGATGCAACATGCCATACAAAATGCGTCAGGCACGAATCATACTATTCAAGTCATGCATCAAGTCATATGATGATCATGCGGGTGTAAGAGACCTTACTATCCGTCTTGTCAGTGGTATAAGAAAACTCACTTGACTCATCGAGTGAACCCATTTTACGAGCTGGTTAGATTTAACCTAACATATAGCCCTATTCACCTAGGCGGGTAAGGTCAAACCCCTTTCTAATTGACCTCAATATAGTGGGAGACACGACCTACCACTATTCAGCCATTGTGCACTCATAAATCTTCCCGGTCTAGATATTAGAGCATTCTACTACTACCACATGGTTTAGAGACTTTCACCCAGGGACGCCTATGACGCCCTATAATCTCAATAGTTTCCGATGTCCGTACCCATATACACCATCCTCGGGTACGCCACAACACAGAAAACATTCTAAAACCACTCAAAATCCTCCAAATTCATTCGATCCCTCACATGATGGTTGGATCTGCCTAATTTTCAGGTGGTCCCACTTTCATGTTGAGGTGGGTTTTCTTATCCAAATGGAATTTGAAAGTAAATCCTAAGGTTTATTTTTTTAGGAGGTGGATTGCATCCTACCCCCTCTATGGGGTCCACTGTGATGTAATTGTTTTATCCAATCCTTTCAATGCTTTTCTAGGATCATTTTAAATTATGATCATAAAAATGAGACAGGTCCACGCCAAAGGAAGCTGCACTAATAATGACACCCACCATTGAAACCTTTCTAAGGGCCAACATAATGTGTTTTTACCATCCAACCTAATAATAAGGTCATGTAGGTGTAGATGAAGTCAAAACACAAATATTAGCTTGATCTGAAACTTCTTCATATCCCAAGAAGTTTTTAATGGTGAATGTTCAATCCCCACTTTGTGGTTTACTCAAGCCCTGGACCTACCTATTTTTTGGAGTGTATCTTAAAATAAGCGTTGGATAAAACACTTGCATTACGGTGTCCGCATCCAATTTTTTTAATACATACGTTCCAAAAATAGCATTAGAAAACATGGGATAAACTCGATCCAGGACGATACCTTACCATGCATTTATTATAACTTTTGCAATTCCATCTACCTTAATCCTAGCTAATTATACCGCTGGCCAAAGAGGCCCTTCGGCAACCAAACCTCAGGCAGGGACACTCACAGCCCACTACTGAGTACTGACTGACAAGATGAAATCCTTGAAGTCCATCAACTGGGCCTGGGCCTTCTGTGGATTAAAGAACTCAACGCCATGGCTCCCTTCCTCATCGAACTGGCCCACCACACGGGCCCCACGATCTTCCAGCATCTTAACGAACGCTCTCTGGCGGTCCACGAGCGGGTCCCCGCCGTACCCCTTCACCAAGCACGGCGGCAGAGACCCGATCCGATCGTGGTGGGACCCGGGCGTCATCGGGTTGCAGAACTCGTGGTCCCTGTCGGCCCCACCCGGCAAGGACAGGTGCCACATCAGGTCGTTGAGATGGAGGGGCAGGACCCGATCCTGGGCCATCCTCAGCTCCGATTCCGTCCTCTGGACCCCACCGAAGAAGGGCTGGTTCACGATCGCCCCAGCAATCTTGAACGGAGGGTCCAGATCCAACGCCTGCAGGGCCACGTGGTACACGATGTTGCTGCCGGCGCTTGAGCCCGTGAGGAAACAACGCGAGAAATCGGCGAGATCGGGGGCCATCCACGTGTCGGGGTGGAGATCGGAGATGGCCTGGTCTCTTACCCAACAGACGGCCTCGATCGCATCATCATACGCGGCGGGGAGAGGGTGCTCGGGAGCTAGTCGGTACTCGACCGAAATGACGATGGCAGGGATAAGACTGGCCATGTGCTCGCATGCGACGTGAAAGGGAGCAGATGCAGCGCTGCCGATGATGAAACCGCCACCGTGGAAATAGATAATGATGGGGAGAGGGGCCATAGGTTTCAAAATCTGAGGGCGAAATATCCGAATCCATGTGTTGTTGGAGGGATTAAGGGATATGTCTTTGGAGAGAACGTAGTAGGGTTGCTGCACCTCAGCTTGGGGAGGTAAGCGAGGAATGGAGTCGGGCCGTATGAATGAACCCTCTGTATTAAAAATCACGATGTTGAGGAGATGGTACGGATCTTCGAGGTTTGAACTCTCGCTAGTATCTCCCATATCTCTCTCTCTCTCTCTCTCGATCTGATCGAGGAAGGAAGCGTTGAATAAATAGAGGAGGTCTTTTGTCGAAGCATGGGGACACCCTCGTTTGATTTTGAGCATGAGACAGAGTTTAGATACGTTTACGGATTGGCTACTCCCCCTGCCACCGGCCAATGGCTGATGGTCAGTGCTCTGTGGGCTCACCATGATGTATGTATTTCATCCATGCCGTTCATCTATTTTTCGAGATCATTTTATGGTACGAGATCATTTTATGGTATGAGTCCAAAAATTAGGTATATTCCAATCTCAAGTGGACCACATTAAAGAAAACAGTGTTGAATGAATGTCGACCATTTAAAAAAATTTTGAGGGCCATAAAAGTTTTGGATCAAGCTGATCTTTGTTTTTCTTTTTACCTTCACCTGGGTCTGTATGACCTAATCAGGAAATTGGATGTCTAATAAACAGTACAACGGGCCTTAGGAGGATTTTAATGGTGGATATCCAGTTACTATTGTTTTCTTACGGTGCAGCTCACCTGAGATTTATATCCCTCTCCTTTTCAGGAGCAAGCCTTAAAACGATCTATCCATAGCTAAAGTGGTAGATTGAGTGAAAAATACCTCGTTTTAATTTCAACACAAAGGTCTTGGTATCGAGATTCCGAAGTGTGAACTGACATAGGGGTGTACTATTTCGATATTCTTTATTTTTGAATCATGCTCTAAAATGATCTGCCAAAATGGTTAGACATGGTTAGACAGCATGAATGTAAGGAATATATATCAAGGTGGGCCATATAGTAACGGGTGTCACCCACATTCTGTGGATATAGGAAGGGACTCTCTCTTAGAACATGTCTGATTTTTAACAAGGATAGTTTTTAAAATTTTAAAATATGAATAAAAGGACTAAGCAATGCGGGAATTAACATCAAGCGTCTAAATCACTAATGATTTAAAAATAGTTGATGCAAGAAGAAGTTGAAAAGGAGCAAACTGTTATTGATTCAAACTGAGAGCGGCTTTTAGATAGAAATAATTTCAAAAAGAGAAGAAAATAAATTATTTAGAGGAGCTGAAAAATTATTCAACAGAGGCGGCCGGAGAGATTAGATTCTAATTGAAGGCGGCAAAATTTTTCTACTGCGAGTAAGGTCAATTTCCCTTATTCAACAGAAGCGGCGAGATTAGACTATAGAGGCGGCAAAATTAGTCCAATTGTCCTCTAGTCGAATGAAACTGTTCACATACATCACATGCATCGCCCTCTTCCTCCAACATGCCATTTCTATAGAACATCCAATCCATCAAAAAAGTGGGCCTCAACATAAAGAAAACCAGAATAATTATAATATACTCATTAGGTGTGATTCACCACCAAAATTGATAGGAAGTACTACTCATTTTGTGGTTGCAGGGCCCGCTTAATGAGCAGATTGGTCCAATTTGATTATGGTGTAGCCCACCTTTTGAACGGCTTGGATGGTCCACACAAATTAATATATTGGCAGGAAACAAATCATTGTACGAAGAATTTACACAGGAGTATTTGCATGTGAACATTTCTCAACCAGTAAACCATTTGATCAAATGGGCAAGTGCGGCCCACCATGATATTCTAAGTGACAAACAACATGCACATCATGTGAATCATCTACTGTCATGCCTCGACCTAGACTTTTTGGAGTTTCAACTGGAGGTCATGAGTTTGAACATCCCTTGTGGTGTGAGTGCACAAGAGTGTACCTGGTGTGTGTGAGTGTGTGGTAGCTAGAATGAAAAGAATAAAAAAAAAATTAAAAAAAGAATAAGTTAAAGGTGTTGAGAAGTAGAGCCACATCTGGGGCTGCCCACGACCAGTCGAGGTTGCGCGGATTTCGTGTCGCAAGTCTTTTCGCAACCTGGATGTGAAAAATAGAGTTACCTAAACTATAAATAGGGGTTCCTAGGGTTTTTCTAGGTATTGAAAGGAAATGTGAATATTAGGAAGCTATTTTAAGGTGTGGGAAAAGAGTTTTCTCTGTATCTCCAAGGGAGAGGTTAATATATTACCTTGTAATATTCGTTTTTCATAGTGAAAGTTTGCATCTGTGGTTTGTTTTACCCTAGTTTGGAGTTTTTCCACGTATATCTTGTCTTGTGATTTGTTTGGATTGCTTTGATCTATTTCTAATTTATATTTCTTCTTGTTTATCATTTGTGGGTGAGGCCTGAGATTGGATCTAGGCTCACTGCATTGTTGGCGTGCTGCACAACAACTGATATCAAAGCTATTGGTTTAATTCTATTGGGAGCGATGACAGAAGATGGGAAAACTAGAATTAAGAAGTTTGATGGTTCAAACTTTGCCTTCTAGAAGATGCAGATGGAAGATTATCTGTATCAGAAGGACCTCTATATTCCTTTAGGAGGAAAAGAGAAGAAACCAGAAAAGATGACAGATAATGAATGGTTTTTACTAGATAGGAAGGCTTTAGGAACGATCCGACTTTCTTTGTCTAAGAGCGTCGTCTTTAATATATCCAAGGTAAAAACGACAAAAGAATTAATGGAAGCCCTAACTACCATGTATGAAAAGCCCTCAGTATCCAACAAGGTTCATCTTATGAAACAACTATTCAACATGAAGATGTCAGATGGTGGGAGCATGGCCGAACATCAAAACGAGTTCAATACAATCATGAGCCAGTTAGAATCCATTGGCATTGTTTTTGAGGATGAGGTCAGGGCATTATTGATCTTATCTAGTTTGCCAGATAGTTGGGATGGTTTGGTGATTACTGTGAGAAATTCTTCAAGGTCTACAAAGCTGAAATTTGATGATGTGGCCGGTCTAATTCTCAGCGAAGAATCTAGAAGAAAGGCATTAGGAGTTTAAGGGGATTTAGGGAATGCTCTAAATGTTGAAGGAAGAGGAAGATCGCTGAACAAAGAAGGCAATAAACACGGGCGTTCTAAGTCGAAGAAGAAGTCCAAGGGACCAAAAGATAAAGACGGGTGTTGGCATTGTTGCAAGAAGGGGCACATGAAACGTGATTACAGGGCACTCAAGAAACAAGAAGGAAGCTCTCAAGGTGGGAAGGATTCAGTGAATTTATCTGAGGAGAGTGATACAGATACATTGATCTTGTCTCTTGATGCAAGGAATGAGTTTTGGGTCATAGACTCGGGTGCTTCATTTCATGCCACTTCGTGTAAAGAAGTTCTGCGTGATTATGTGTCAGGTGACTTTGGGAGAGTTTACCTGGGAGATGATGAGCCATACAGTATTGTTGGAAAGGGAGACGTTCATATAAAGCAAAAAGACGGAACATCGTTGAAATTGAAGGATGTCAGACATGTACCGAGTTTAAGAAGGAATCTGATCTCAGTAGGGCAGTTGGCCGATACCGGTTATGTGACGACATTCACCAGTGATTCCTAAAAGATCACAAAAGGTGCCTTGGTGATATCTCGAGGCAAGAAGGAAGGTACTTTGTACGTGACTTCAGGATCGTATAGTTCACTCGCAGTCGCATCAACTGGAGTGAATGGGCAGTTATGGTATCAAAGGTTAGGACATATGAGTAAGAAAAGGGATGAAAGTGTTATTGTCAAAAGGGAAACTACCAGGGTTGAAGTCTATTGACTTGGAATTTTACAAGAACTGCGTGTATGGCAAGTAAAAGAGGGTAAGTTTCAAGAAGATGGGACACACTCCAAAGACGCATTTATTGGAGCTTGTACACACTGATGTGTGGGGACCGGTACAGGTATTATCTCTTGGTGGCTCACGTTATTTTGTTTCATTTATTGATAATGCTAGTAGGAAACTGTGGGTCTATTTTTTAAAATATAAATCTGATGTATTTGATGTATTTAAGAAGTGGAAAGTTATAGTAGAAAATGAGACAGGTAGAACAGTAAAATGTCTCAGATCTAATAATGTAGGAGAGTACTGTGATAAGAGATTTGAAGAGTATTGTGCAGCAAATGGAATCAAATATCAGAAAACGATTCCAAGGACACCACAGCAGAATGGTGTGGCAGAGCGCATTAACAGGACCATCCTTGAGCGTGCCAGGAGCATGAGATTATATGCAGGGTTGCCTAAGGCCTTTTAGGCAGATGTTGTGAATACTACCGCATATCTCATTAATAGAAGTTCCTCAGCACCATTGGATGGTGGGCTACCAAAAGAAGCGTGGACTGGGAAAGAAGTGAACCTTGCACATCTCAGAGTGTTTGGTTGCACTTCATATGTTCACATTGATGCAGAACACAGAAATAAGTTGGATGCGAAGTCCAGGAGGTGCACGTTTATAGGCTATGGGCAATATGATTTTGGCTACAGGTTTTGGGATGCAGAAAATAAGAAAATCATCAGAAGCAAGGACGTAGTCTTTAATGAAAAAGTGATGCATAAGGACAGTGTGCAGGAAAATAAGGCCGAGGAAAAGGAATTCGTAGAGTTGGAAGAGTTACTGGACACGGGTGTTACAACGTCACATGATAATAATGCACAGGAGCATTATGAGGCAAAGCCACATACACTGGTTGTGAGGAGGTCTACTTGGAAGAGGAGACCCATGATCCGATACTCACCCTCCTTATATTATCTACTGCTGATAGATAATAGTGAGCCAGAGTGTTTTGAAGAGGTGTTACAGTCAGATATACGGGTTAAGTGCGAGTAGGCCATGGATGAGGAGATAGACTCTCTTGAGTCTAATCGTACATGGGAGCTAGTTACTTTACCTAAGGATAAGAAAGTTCTTTATAACAAGTGGGTTTACAGACTAAAGGAGGAGCACGATGGTTCAAAACAGTACAAGGCCAGATTGGTTGTGAAAGGGTTTCAACAAAAGACAGGTATCGATTTCACTGAAATATTTTCACCTATGGTGAAAATGTATACGATTCGCATGGTCTTGAGTATAGTGGCTAAAGAGGACTTACATCTAGAGCAGCTAGATGTTAAGACAACCTTTCTTCATGGGGACCTTGAAGAAGAGATATATATGCATCGGATACATTGGAAAGGAACAAGGTGTGCAACGAAGAGTTTATAATGAAGAGGGGTACAAGAAACAAGGTGTGGTTTTAACCGAAGAAGAAGTTTATATGGCTCATCCTTCTTTGTAGAAGCGTTGATGCCCCGAGGCGGAAAGCATGAAGGACATCTGGATCTCAAAAGACAAAGTTCGATATTACATATCGGACCCCATTAATTGCCTAAATTTCATGTCGGGAAATTGCGGGATGTAATAATGGTTTTAGGAGATGTCATGCACGGGATTGACTCAGAGAACCAATAATGAAGTTGTTATTTGAAGAAGTTTGATGGTACACGTGCAAGATCACATGTTTACGTCATCCTTCTTCTGTACGTTGATGATATGCTTATGGCTGGTTCAAGCATGAAGGACATCTCATATCTCAAAAGACAAATGTCTTGAGAATTTTCCATGAAGGATTTAGGAGTTGCAAAACATGAGGATAGAGCGTGACAGGGAAAACAAGAAACTAGTTTTGTCACAGGCAGAGTACATAACTAAGGTACTTGACCAATTCAATATAGGAGGTGCGGTGGGCCCCATTCGGCGTCCGGTTAGCACTCCATTCACCAACCACTTCAAGCTATCTAAGGAGCATGGTTAAAACGGGAAAGACGTAGGAGGAACGAGACTACATAGCTAAAGTCTCATACGCGTCGGTTATTGGGAGTCTCATGTATGCTCCATGGTGAGTACGAGGCCATGCGGACATTGCTTACACAGTGCGTGATACGAGAGGCCACAAAAGGAGTTGTTAGCTGGGGGTTCATGAACAACATTCGGGAAGGAATATTGGGAAGGTGGGGCCCACGATCACGGTGAAGTGGATCCTCGAGCCATCCGTGGTAGGTATTAAGGATGTTGAGCTTTGCTATGGAGGATCGAAAAGGAGTCGTATTACAAGGCTACGTGGATTTAGATTTTATTTTGAGAGATATGTGTGCTAAACCTCTTAGATAGGGAAGAAACACTACAGTGTTGGGAACTCTTTGCTTGTTTGCCTTTTTCTTTACTACAGGGGTGATTTGGGTTTTTATTAGGTCTCTCGATTACAATGAAGATAGTATCTATCGATGTACTACTGTTGTTCAAGCTGGGCATGGTTGGAATACCTTTGCATGTTATGATAATTAGATTAAGCATGCAAGGAGATGATGTGGATACAAGGTTTTATGAAAGAGTTCAGTTAAAGAAGCAAAAGAGATCTCATAAGTGGATCCTCTGAATCCCTAGTTTTCCAGAATTCTTTTAAATTTTAATTTAATTATTTCACCATTATTCCTCAAATCATAATTGGTTTAGATTTTATCTTAGCCTAGTTCTATTTCTAGTGCAATACACTTGGCTAAGAATTCATCCTTTTATTCAAGGACCATGAAGCATATTGCCATCGAGGGATATCACTTCATACGTTAAGAGTACTTGGAAGATGGATCGATTGCTCTAGCAGAAGATTCATACAAGTGAGAAGGGGTAAAGACGTAGGAGGAACGAGACTACATAGGATATATTGAGTCTCATGTATCTATGGTGAGTACGAGGCCGGGAAGTTGAAGCTCATGAACAACTTCGGGAAAGAATATTGGGAGTGTGAAGTGGATGACCCTGGTAGGTTTGATGTTGGTCTTGGAGGCTTGAAGACGGGGATGTGATTTGCACTCGGATGAAGAAGACAAAAGTTTATGGCGATGTGTCTCCAAGTGAGAGATTATTGAGAAGTGGAGAACATGCAACGAGGATATGGACCTGAAAGACGACTAAGAAGTCGAGGTTGTGCAATACATTGGTGAATTCATCCTTTCATTCAAGGACCAAGCAAGTCCTTCATACGTTACATTCTTGGAAGATGGATCGATTGCTCTAGAGAAGATTCATACAAGTGAGAATCCTGGAAGGAGTCCTGGGAGAAGTTTCTTCGGCTTTGATTGGTCTTCGAGCTTGAAGACGGGGATGTGGTTCGAAGACAAGTTTAGCGATGTGTCTCCAAGTGAGAGATTATTGGATGGAGAAAGGACCTTTCGTGGAGGTTGGATTTCGTGTGTAAGTCCTTTAGAATCGGGATCGAGCGGAAAGGAATTTCGTGTCGTAAGTCCTTTCACAACTGGGATGAGAAAGGGAAGTTGCCAAAATTATAAATTGGGGTCTCTAGGGCTATTATAGGGTTAAGGTGAATATTGAGGAGCTATTTTAAGGTGTGGAAAAAGGGTTTTCTCTGTATCTCCAAGGGATGGGTTAGTATATTGCCTTGTAATCTTCGTTATTCTTCATAGTGGAAGTTTTGCATCCGTGGTTTTTTACCCTAGTTTGGGGTTTTTCCACGTATTTCTCGTCTTGTGGTTTTCTTTGAATGCTTTGATTACTTTTCTAGTTTATATTTCTTTTTGTTTATTGTTTATGGGTGAGGCCTGAGATTGGATCTAGGCTCACTGCATTGTTAGCGTGCTGCACAACATGTTTGGCACCTTGGATTTGAATTTTAAAATAATTAGAATTTTTAATCCATGAGACTTTCTTTCTATCACTTGGATGGCAACCAGAATTTATTTATTTTTTAAGGTCATTCCAAATGGAGGAGGCAACAGCAGCTATGATAATTGGAAAAGATTGAAAATCGATGGATTTTACCAATCTTATAGAGAAGAATTATAATTTTTTTTTTCTTTTTTTTTAAAGGGCCCCATTTGAGGATTTTCATTCGTTGGTGGATTCCTGGCTCCAAACATGACTTTGATTTAAAATCCGGGATTAAAAATTCTAAGTTCTTAGAATCCATGCTACGTGCCAAATACCCTTATGTTGAATTATGAAAGATCGATTCAAGTAATCAACAAAAAAGGTTTGCACAACTACATTCCCACCAGCTGCAATATGATGTCTCAGGCTTTAGCCTTTGAACATGGGTCATCTTCCAATGATTTAGACTGTATATGATGAGTCCCACTTTCTATGATAGAAACTAGAAAGTAGCTAAATAAAAGCTTCCAGTTGAATTAGTTCAATCCTTTCATAATTTCACTCTTTTGCTTTAAACATAAATGGATGGAAATAATCAACCCAAAGAGTGTAATTTATTTATTTTTTTTCATTCGGATGTTCCTCATTCAAAGGGAGCCATAACAACTAAAAGTTACAATTCATTGAAAACCCAAATCCTATTGCAATTAATAATCAAGATGCATTGGAGCAAACCACTCAACAGGAAGCGACTAAATTGCAAATATTAGCACCATTGCATGCCATGCCTGTAAAGCCTCCATGCATTTGCTGTATGTATCAGGACAGCCATTTATTTTGTGGAACACTAAAACGAAAGGCTATAATTCTTCAGATTAGGAGACTTTCAGGTCACAATCCATCCACACTGGGGTCCAACATACTAATGGTCCTGGTTAGTAAATCGTGCACGCCACCCATCACACGTCTACATTGCCTATTTGCATAATGATGGGAAATTCTATCCGGAGAGAGAGACCCTGGTCCTCAATTATTAGCTGCTTTTTTTTTTTTTTTTTTTTCCAAAATCGACAAAGTGGGCCCCACCAATTAAAGTGTGCAGATTGTCTGTGTTGAAGGCACGGAATATTCCAGTGCCATGCGTTATTATTAGTGCCCATGTGTCAGCTGAAAAAAATTAAAAATAAAAAGAGAAATACATACGTACGAAATATACGTATTTGTTCTCTGTGCAGAATCGTATTACACAACAAGGAAATATTTTGAGGCTTGGATATTCTGTGAGCACCACCATATTGTATGTGTCACATGTACACCATCACCAATTTTTCTACATCAGTGCAAGGCATGAGCCCTATTGGGGGAAAAAATGGACAAGTGGATAAGTCGACTTATGAAATGGACCAACTCTACTGAACCAGCGCGGGCTCAATGAAACCCGAGCCTGATAAGGCTTCTACGTCCAAAAGCATGCTAATCTTCAAGAAGGGTGATACAAATACAAGGACACTCAAAGAATGAGACTATGAGCCATAGATCGGCTATATATCGGCCAGAGGTTGGACAGATAAGCTCGGCCTCAACAGACTCACATCGGCCATAACAGCTTAGCTCGGCCTCAACAGTTTAGCTCGACCTTAACAGCTTAGCTCAGCCTCAACAGGTCAGTCGCCTCAACAGCTTAGTTTGGCCTCAACAGCTTAGCTCGGCCTCAACAGGTCAGTCGGCCTTAACAGCTTAGCTCAGCCTCAACGAGCCATAGGTCGGCCCGACCTAAAACTGAGCTACGGATCCAAAAGATCTTTCTAAAAATCAGAGATCTTGCTCAAGATCTTCAGAAGATAGTGTTAGATTTCGACGATCACGGGATCCTATAATCTCGGGAAGATCCAGGATCGTAACAAACCTCTAAAATATCAGTAAAGAATCCCCGTACGGTGGGATCCTCCCTCTCCTATAAATAGGAGAGACTCCAAGGGTGAAAGGTACGCAAAAACTGTCTCCCAGAACCTCTCAATACAATAAGACCCAGATTCCTACCCTGACTTTGGCATCGAAGGGTCCCCTGCTCTAGCCAGGGTCTCCTTTGTCTTCTTCCTGTGCAGGTACCCAAAGGTCTAAAGAGGATGGACCAGATTTTTGCATCAACAGTTTGGCGCCATTTGTAGGAACGACATCTTAAGTCGTTCCTGCTCTACCATAAATACTCCAAAACCATCTACAATGGCATAATGAAAGAAGAAAGCTCTTCCTAAATCATTGTTGTAGCGAAGTCAAAGCTCTTCCTGAATCATATGTTAGCAGCCTTCTCAGTTATTCATAAATCAATAACCCTAAACCCACTGGGCGGCATAACGACCAAAACAACCTCAGCAGCCCAGCTCAACCTTGGTAGGTCACCTCGACCTCAATAGCTAAGCTCGGCCTTGACAGGTTATCTCGGCCTTGGCAGGTTATCTCAGCCTCAACAGTTTAGCTCGGCCTCAATAGGTCACCTCGTGTAACGACTCAAAATTTTTCGTACAAGGGCTCGAGTACCACCTCGACTAGAAATCACTTAGGATTAAATCCTTTAGAAATTTGACAATGTTAAATAAGTGCTAAACTAGATTAGCCATGAAATCCGTTGGAATCACTTTAAATACGATCTGCAAGACCCAAAACTTGTAGAATCATTGACGCTAGGTTATCCTAAAGTCTAGGATCAAACTCATTACCCGACTGCTATCGGGAACACATTGAAACTTCGTATCAGGTCTATACCGCACATCGGGAGTTCGAATATTACGAAGTTAAGGACTTAGGACCGCCTCGCTAGGCTTGATAACCATCTCAAAAATCAAATCCAGACAATGTCCCACGGCTGTTCACTCGAGTCCGGAGCGAGTGAGTGTGAAAACCCTTGTTTTCTTTACAAAATAAATATCTTAAATAGTGATCTAGCACGTGTCGCTTGCGGACATTTTATAAGCAACCTGACCGTCAGAATCTGACCCAAATACACCCTCGGATCCGGAAAAATTTCATAAATATTTACATGTACTTGGAATTTTTGATCGGAACCCGCTGACCGTTGAACTGAAACTGGTCCGCCACGCATGATCTGGAAATCCAACCGAAACGAAAACTTAACTTTACCTGGATCCAGGGTCTGTGAGCTTAAGTCTGACTTTTGGCTCAAGGAGGCCCACCAGAAACCCTCCGTTGAGCTGAAACTGTGCCACTTTGGTTATAACCTAAGTATACCTTGACCTTAAGTCTATTTTAGAGAGTTTTTAGGCTATATAAGGACCTTAGAACCCCCTCTCTCACAGCCATACGAATTTGAGAAAAATCCTAGAGAGAGAAGTGAGAAAAGAGAGAGAAAGTGTGAGAGAAGTGGAGAATCTCCCTGTTACTGTTTCCTACCTCTACCCTAGCTCCACCACTTTGTTCTTGCCGCTTTCCCGGCGATACCGACTTCGTTTTAAGGTAAGAAACCCTAACCCTAAATCTGTTTTGGGGTGTGAAGGTTGTAGGTTACGAAATATCTAACCTATTTCATCCTTTAGGTTATTAAACTGCCGAATATGGAAGCTTGACAAACCTACCTGATCCGTTGCGATTTACGGTGTAAGGTGAGGACTTTAGGTATATAGGTTACGGTTTTCAACGTTTTCAATGTCAGATAATGATAGATTCATGATCTGCATGTAATTACACATGTACAAAGTGCTGTCTGTTTTCCATTTCGATTAAAGATGTAGAATATGGAATTTTACATACTCTAGGTATACGTAGAAATACTGTATACGTATAAATTTTGGAAATGTGTTTGTCATGATTATTTGTTGTATGAATATATGGTATATGGATAAAATACTTATTTGGCGAAAGGATTCGCCATAATACATGTTTGCTAATATACACTATGCATGTAGAAATAATGTATTGTAGAAAGTACCGTATATGTATATAATTTGGAGAGGTGTTTGCCATGACTATTTGCTGTATGAATATGATATAAATGGATAAAATACTCGCTTGGCGAAAGGATAGCCCTAATACATATTTTACTAACATACATCATGTATGTTGAAATAGTATACTCTAAGTGTTTGTGAAAATGCTTGTGAGAGTAAGTGCTTAGATGTTAGTGCCTTAGGTAAGTGTTGAGATGGGGTTCTCAACTACCTTAGAGACATGTATGATTTCCTCCATGTGGTTGTTTACTCTAACCACTTACTTATGAAATATATGTGTTTGTATCCCTATTTGTATAGTGCTCTATAATATGCTTTATAACATACTTTGCAACATGTTTTATAACATGCTTTATGACATGCTTGTTAACATGCCTGAATTGCTTTGTTTATTATGCTTTACACCACATGCTACGAGTAAGGATTGATTGAGTTTGGGACTATGTCTATAGTCCAGACATTCGGTACCAGACTTGAGATCGTGGTTGAGATTCATGTCGCCACAAAAGATGTGTTTGACGAACCTGGGTCGTACTTCGGTTGGCGATAGTGGTTGGCCACACGAAGTGCTTCTGCGCTTCGTATCGTTCAACTTGTTGTATGCCCGAGCTAGCCGAGCATGTCAAGTAACCCGATATGTCTAATGTATGTTCACCATGTTTGGTAGTTACTGCTTGAACCTAGGGTACCAAACTTACCAATGGAATCCCGTTAACCATGGTACCTTGATCCGCTAAGACTCATGAGCCAAGCATGGTGGTGTGGGACACCGTGGTCGAGCTGTCGGCCTACGTTGGGGCCACGTGCCTCCTCGTAGTGACCAGTGAGCAACCAGACTCGTGAGCCAATTATGGTGGTATGGGACACTATATTCGTGCTGTCGGCCTATATTGATAAGGTGATGGGGGAGTGGTGCAACGATTAGGAGCAACAGCCCTAGCAGCCCTTTGTAGTGACCTCGAGCATACTCTGAAATCACGGTGAGTCTTAGAGTTTTGCCGCGGTATATAGAGTATGAACTAGGCCTGTTTCTATATAGTGATGAATCGTTAAAGAGGTGATGGGGGAGTGGTGTAACCTTTGTGTGTAACAGCCCTGGCAGCCTTTGCAGTGATCTAGAAACCATACCATCGTCTGAGATTAACTAGGACTGACGACCTTAGACTGGATCATGTTTGGGAATGATACAAGGAAGGTACCTTAGTTTCTTAATCCTGCTGTTTGAAATGAACTAATAACAACTCGGTAATCATGCTCATCATGCATTGCATGTGCCTGAAAGATATGAAGCACTGAGGGATGAAAGCATGCCGCGAACGTAAGATGGTGTCGCACGAGGGAGGGTGTGGTGAGGGCATCCATCATAACTACATTCATACTTGTATTAATAAGAGTAGTTAGGAATGTTTGATTTTACTGCTTTATCATTACTGCTTGACTGAATTGATAACATGTTAACTTATGCCTTATTGTTCCACTGAGTTAGCTACTCACTCCTACGTTACGGGACGATGTTGCGCACACCAACTAGACTCTGTCTCAGGTTTAGATGAGCTGACGACTCAGGAGGCGGAACCTGACTACGATGAGGACCAGGACGAGTTCTCATACATGCAGTATGCTGGTGGCTTCGACTAGATTGCCGGATCGACGAGATTTGCTGGGATTACATCCTTAGATGTATTTTTGACTTTTTGAAACATTAAATAGATATATGTATATGATGACTCAGATGGGTTCATACTCCGGAGAAGGAAATGATTTTGTTTTCTTTTATCTACATATATATATAGTTCAGTCTTCCGCTTGTCTTTATACAATTGATCTGGAGTATGAATTACTGTTTTAGTATAATTTCACTCATGTTTATTGCTTTAACACAGACAACATTTAATCATCATTATTTATGTTGCATAAGTGATGCGTTGGAACTCGGACCCCTGATTTTCAGGGCGTTACACCTCGGCCTCCATAGGCTCAGTTGGCCTCAACAGGTCACCTCGGCCTCGACAGCTAAGTTCGGCCTCAACAGGTCACCTTGGCCTCAATAGCTCAGCTCGGCCTTAACAGCTTAGCTCGGCCTCAACAGGCTCACATCGGCCTCAACAGGCTCAGCTCGACCTCAACATGTTAACTTGGCCTCAACAGGTCACCTTGACCTCAATAGCTCAGCTCGGCCTTAACAGCTCAGCTCAGCCTCGGTAGCCCAGTTCGGCCTTAACAGTTCCACTCTGCCTCGACAACTAAGCTCGGCCTCGGCAGGTTATCTCGACCTCAATAGCTTAACTCGGCCTCAATAGGTCACCTCGGCCTCCATAGGCTCAGTCGGCCTCAACAGGTCACCTCGGCCTCCATAGGCTCAGTTAGCCTTAACAGGTCAGTCGGCCTTAATAGGTTAGCTCGGCCTCAACAGCTTAGCTCGACCTCAATAGGTCACCTCGGCCTCCATAGGCTCAGTCGGCCTCAACAGGTCACCTCGGCTTCCATAGGCTCAGTAGGCCTCAATAGGTTAGTCGGCCTCAATAGGTTAGCTCGGCCTTAACAGCTTAGTTCGGCCTCAACAACTTAGCTCGGTCTCAACAGGTCACCTCAGCATCAATAGCTCAGCTTTGCCCCTCGGCCTTAACAGCTTAGCTCGGCCTCAACAGGCTCATATCGACCTCGACAGCTAAGCTCGGCCTTGACAAGTTAGCTTGGCCTAGGCAGCTCAGGTCAGCCTGGCCTCGAAAGGTCAGCCCGGTGCTCGATCTCGCACCTGGAGCTGTGCTGCTTAAAGAGGAAATAACTAGGTTGAGGATATGGAGCAAATGGAAGAAGGAGAGAATTCTTCCGTTGACGACCAGAGGATCCCAAGGGATCCATCCATGCCGACCCATTTCATGGGTCAGCCATTATTCAGGCATAAGCTAGTTGGGCATAAGGCGGCGACGAGTGCGGCTTGAAGCCGGACTAGGCATGGGCGACGGGCGAAGCGGCCCAGGCATAAGCTGACTAGGCATAAGCCAACTGGGCTGGGCATAAGCCAACCAGACATAAGCCAACCGGGCTGGGCATAAGCCGACCAGGCATAAGCTAACTGAGCGTAAGCTAACCAGGCATAAAAGCCAACTGAGCATAAGTCGACTAGGCATAAGCCAACCATGCATAATTCGACCAACTTACTTCTCGAACTTCCATATGTCAGCCCGAGAAGTAAGGGGGGCTCACTGTTGAGGGAAAAAATAGACAAGTGGATAAGTCGACTTATGAAATGGACCAACTCTACTGAACCAGCGCGGGCTCAATGAAACTCGAGCCTGATAAGGCTTCTACGTCCAAAAGTATGCTAATCTTCAAGAAGGGTGACACAAATACAAGGACACTCAAAGAATGAGACTACGAGCTATAGATCGGCTATATATCAGCCAGAGGTCGGACATAGATCGGCCATAGGTCAGACAAATAAGCTCGGCCTTAACAGGCTCACATTGGCCTTAACAAGTCAGTCGGCCTTAACAGCTTAGCTCGGCTTCAACAGTTTAGCTCGGTCTCAACAAGTCAGTCGGCCTCAACAGCTTAGTTCGGCCTCAACAGCTTAGCTCGGCCTCAACAGGTTAGTCGGCCTCAACAGCTTAGCTCGACCTCAACAAGCCATAGGTCGGCCCGACCTAGAACCGAGCTACGGATCCAAAAGATCTTCCTAAAAATCAGAGATCTTGCTCAAGATCTTCGTAAGATAGCGTTAGATTTCGACGATCACGGGATCCTATAATCTCAGGAAGATCCAAGATCGTAACAAATCTCTAAAATATCGGCAAAGAATCTCCATACGGTGGGATCCTCCCTCTCCTATAAATAGGAGAGACTCCAAGGGTGAAAGGTACGCAAAAACTCTCTCCTAGAGCTCCTCAATACAATAAGACCTAAATTCCTAGCCTGACTTTGGCATCGGAGGGTCCCCTGCTCTAGCCAGGGTCTCCTTTGTCTTCTTCCTATGCAGGTACTCGAAGGTCTAAAGAGGGTGGACCAGATTTTTGCATCAACAAGCCCAAAAACAAGGCAAATCCATAGCTGAAGTGGAGCACACTAGGGAAAAGAAAGCAGCAGAGATTGAATGCCTATTGTTGAAACCATCCTAGGTTCCCCACTATAGTTATTTGACATCCAACCTTTTCATTTGGTCACCCCGGAAAACACAAATATCATATTGATTCGAGCCTTTTACGGGCCCAAGAAGTTTTCAACAACGGTATGCATACAATTACCACTGTTTCCTGTCATCTGGTCCACTTGATGATCTGATCTGTCTCAGTTTTAACCTCATGCAACAAAATATGGATGGATGGTGTGGGTCTAACACATACATCATGGTGGTCTCAGAGAAGATTCATGTCGTCCATGTGTTGAGAATTTTATACAGATTGATGTAATTTCTGTATAATATGGAAACTGAACAATCACGATAATCAGAAATAAGGATAGGCTGAAGCATGTATGAAAACGCTGTCCTTAAAGTGTTATTTGCCCCTACTCAAGTTAATTGAGTAAGCTGATAGGTTATAGGTAAATAGCTTCTAGGATACGACAAGCCTGGTGTGGGTCTGTGTTCAATAAACACGAAGGCCCACCTATTGGAACTCAATTTCACAATTTCTGGCAGTATTACAATATAGAGAAAATCCCAAAGAAAGAAAAAGAAAGAGAAAAAATGGTTTTGACCACTGCTCTAGTCAGTTCAAATCTTCAGCTATTGGTTCAGTTGAACCATTCTAGACCACACCGCTGGTCTGTTCTTCAAGCTAAGGTTCAAGCCTTGCTATGTTGCTGGAAGCACTAGAGTATTTTAGTTGAGAGGTGATGACTGTCTCAGTTTGTATGAGTTTGCTGGAGTGAGTTGAGATTTTTTGGAAACTCATCCAGGCCCTCCTTTTATAGGCTATGGTGGCTAGGGGGTTATGGTCCAGAGACTTAAATTCCATTAAGCCATTTCTGGCTGTTGGAAAACTAGTCGTTTTATGGCCGTTTTCTGACTGTTGTGCATGGACCATTAATATCTTTGCATCTTGTTGTGTAAGACAATGATTAACCATTTTTTCGATCATTGTTGGGCTAGCCATGCAGCAGTTACAGCTGGGTCTTACACTAATGGCTCAGCTGTTAGTTTCTGCTGCAACAACTCTTTTCAATCAGTCTATATATACTGAGAGATCTCTCTCAGTTCTCTAGTCTCTCTGCCAACCAGCTACCCGCCTAAGCCACGTAGTCGCATCACGACTCGCACACGTCTCGCTCCGGTTCGCTCAAGGTCACGAAGGAGCGACCCTCTGTGACACGATGCGGACGTGCGAAGTGCAAAGTGCGCCACTAGCGCCTCTACAGCCACACTGCCTCACATGCCCACGCCCTCGCACCAAGCCCGAGACCAAGACCAAGACCGAGACTGAGACCGAGTCCGAGTTCGAGTCCGAGACCGAGACCGAGTCCAAGTTCGAGACCGAGACCGAGCCCATGCCCGTGCCGTGCAGGTGCCGAGATCGGCGGCCTTGGCCTTGACGGGCGCAGTGTGCCCAGTGGTGTTCGATGCGAAAGCAAGGTCCATAGTCCACGGACTATGTAGGTAAATATTATAATACTCCACTGTTTTCATATAAATCACATATTTTTCTCTTCTCTTTCCCATGTGGGACTATTCCCGAAAACCCACAAAAAGGTGTTTTTTAAAACAACTTTTATATATTATATATTATTTTATTATTAAAATATATTTTTATTAAAATTAATATTTTTGCAATAATCTCCCACTTGATTTTATAAAAAATATTTTATCGGTTAAACAATACTGCCAGAATGATCAGCTTATATCAATAAAGAAATATATCTTTTGATTTTAATCTTCCCTTAGTGTAAGTATCTCAAAACTCTATCGAAATTACTGGTAGCCGCAGCTTTGAACCAGTTATTCCTAGATAATAGAGTTGGAAAAACCACACACATATTCGCTATGTGTTTGTTAGAGTTCCCACAATCTTGCTCAGCACATTTAATGGCCATGTGCTTATCCTAATTCGTGAACGATCTCGAGAGAAAACTCCTAACTCTCATGAGAGATGGCACCATCTCTACGTTCATATAGGTGAAATCCTTCCAGTGTCTTCGTTACTATAAGACACTTGTCCTATAGACTGGATTTCATTAAAAGTTCTTAGACTCAACCCTCTTTGGTAACGCTCAACACTTTATCTATTATGGATGAGGTTTTATTATTTAGTGCTGAAAAACTTTCCACATATCAGTGACTTGCTTTTACCCATTAAACTCAAAATTAGAGATTTTCTCACTTCAGGTTGGGTTACCATCATTGGTGGAACTTTGGTTGAAGAGTTTCAACCTCATCCCTCTAGATGTAGCCTTTACTACCTCTCTCGGTAGAGGTTTAGTAAAAGGATCTGCCAGGTTGTTACTTGATTTCACATAAGAAATAACAATTATTCCATCTCGAATCAATTGTCTGACATAATCATGTCGAAGACTAATATGTCTAGACTTACCATTATAAGTACCGTTATAGGCTCTAGCTAATGTGGCTTCACCATCATAATGTAGTGATACAGTCGATATCGGCTTTACATAGAAAGGAATTTCTAATAGAAGATCCCTTAGCCACTCAGCCTCTTTGCCTGTTGCAGCCAGGGCTATGAATTCAGACTCTATAGTCGAGTGCGTTATGCAAGTCTGTTTCTTGGATCCCCAAGATACAGCTGCACCTCCTAGGGTGAATACCCACCCTGTAGTAGACTTGTTGTCCCCTGCACTCGATATCCAGCTTGTATCGGTATATCTTTCCAATACGGCCGGAAACTCTGAATAAAATAGTCCTAAGTCTTTGGTTGCTTTTAAGTAACCAAAGACTCTACTAATTGCATTCCAGTGTTCAGTACTGGGGTTACTAGTAAACTTACTAAGTTTACTTACAGCATATTGTTCACTCCCCAAGTGTAGGGTTGTGATGTAGTAATAAACTTGGTAAGACCGAGGTCGAATCCTAAGGGACTGAAACTTGTACTTACTCTAAAATTAAGTAGAATTAGAACTAGAATAGGATGGAATCTAAATTAGATAAAAATGAAGGGAATAATGGTGAATTAATAATCTAAAACTTAGGAAAAATTCAGAAAGAGGGAAACTAGGGATTCAGAGGATCCACTTGTAAAGATCAGGGGGATCTACACTTGATTCACGAACTCATCTGGACTTCGAATACCATCTTCATCCAGTTGGAAGATATATCGCTAAAGCACAATTAAAACTTCTCTTGATCTAGTTTTCAAAAGATAAGAAGGATGTAGATTAGTATGGATTCCATCACAAAACCATGCCCGTGAGACAAAGCAAACAACAGAGTTCAACCAACCCACAGCCAATCTTGATGAATGTAGGAAAAGTTCTGTCATCCAACCATGTCCAAGGGGCAATGGTGAACAACAGGGTTTCCTAACACCACAATAACGGAAAAGGAATTACTCAAGCCATCACAGATCTACTGTAATTTCAGTCACAATAAACCATTAACGACTAGAAAAATTTCTTAAAATCAAACTAGGATCAATTCAGTTTAAAGATGAATCAGAGCGTAGAACACTACTCATCACTCCACAAGCTTCACCTCTTATCCCTAGCTAAGAGGTTTAGCCCACCATGATAAGGTTAGAGCTCTCTAAAATAAATTAAAATAAAATAAATAAATAAAAAACAGGAAAAGAAAAATCTCAACAAATAATATTCTTCACGTCCAAAAAAGATCGATCTTTTTCTCTCTTCTCTCTTGTCTCTTTATAGCCATCAAAGGGTGGTGGAGGGAAGCTTCGTTTGCTGCCAAAGTCGGTGGAGAGGTGCGGACGGTGGCTTACGTCTCAATCGTTACGCAGCTGCGAATTTCCTAACGTAAGTCCTTTTACACAATCAAGAAGACAGCGTAAAAAGCGCCCATTTTCTTTGCTTTCTTTCCAGAATATCAACGTCCTTTGGGACTTTTTTTTGCTAGCCTACACGATGGACGGTTTGGATTACCGAAGCAATCAGAGACGGTGGCCTACAACTGCCCGCAAATCGCGGACAGCGCCGGACGCTGTACAGGGCTTGCGTAAACCAACTTACGCTGATGTATTGGTGGGGCCCACTTCAACTGACATTTGGGAAATCCACGCCGTCCATTAGATTCAGTTCGAAAAACCGTTTGGATATGGACGGTTTTGAATTGCCGATGACGCAGCCCACTTGATTTTCTACATTGTCGTCCAACCTGCGTTTGGATGGTATTCTCCTGTGTGTACGAGCATAGAATTGGAAAAACCTCCTATGTACGGTCGGTTTTGCCTACTGGAGCTAATAGCTGGTCCGGATCATCCGAATACATGATGATTGAGGCCCACTTCTTCACCCCATAGTCGGCTGTGCACAACTGAAGCCAAGATTTTCGTCTATGTTTAGGAGAGTCGGTCAGTGCACTCTGACCGACTCTGTGAGATTCGGTGCGTGGCTGGTGGAAGGTGCTATGTACATGCATGTGTACATGTGGGGTCCACTGTGATCTTTTTGAGAGATCCGATCCGTCCATCCTTTCCCTATGTCATTTTAACCACTGGAACCAAACTTGAGGCATCTCCATATATCAGGTGGGCCCCATTTTAATGATTCATGGTCTGATCAAGTCGTTGGACCACTTCCACATGGATTTAAGGGCTCAACTTTGACGCGTACGGTTAATTTAAGGTCCTGAGGCCCTGTATGACGTTTCGAGCCAATTAGATGGTGGGAACCCTGTGATCTTGCATTCCTTCTTGGTGAATGGCTTGATTTTCTCGAATCTTTGACGTGTAATTCCATCAATCTTGGTCACCTGGAGTCTGTCCCTTGCCCTGGTGATTCTGGAGCGTCAATTCCATTCTTTAAGCACCTTATTTCGATCTGAGCTCGTAAATACACCTAGTATCACAAATACGATAGACCGGGCCGTTAAACAGTATCATACTTGTAAATTCGAGTAATAATTGGGGTCTGATATGCAATATTTGACCCTCAACACATATGCGATATCAGGTCTAGTGCATTGCATAGCATACATAAGACTCCCTATGGCACTCGCATATTCTAATTGTGCAACGGTTCTTCCAGTATTTTCTTTTAGCTTGATACTTAGATCAAATGGGGTCTTTACTTCTTTTATATTTAGATGGTTAAACTTGTTTAGTATCTTCTCAATATAATGAGATTGACACAAAGCATAACCCCTACAATGTTTTTTAACTTTGATACCTAGGATAGTATCAACTTGTCCAAGATCCTTCATTTTGAATACTGAAGATAGAAACCTCTTTGTTTCAGTTACACCTTCCATTTTATTACTTATTATTAACATGTCATCAACATATAGACAAATAATAACGATACAATTATCATCTACTTTAGAATGTATGCATTTGTCAGCTACATTATGCATGAAACCATGAGAAAGTATTTTGGAATCAAACTTCTCATGTCATTGTTTTGGTGCTTGTTTTAATCCATACAATGATTTGACTAATCTACATACTTTGTTTTCATTTCCTAGTAGAATGAACCCTTTAGGTTGTTCTGTGTATACCTCCTCATTGAGGTCACCATTCAGGAAAGCGGTCTTTACATCTATTTGATGGATGTGAAGATGATGTATGGAAGCTAGCGCAAATAATATCCTAATGGATGTTATCCTAGCTACAGGAGAATATATGTCAAAGTAATCTATCCATTCTTTTTGTCTAAAACCCTTAGCTACTAGTCGAGCTTTAAAGGTTTGGATAGTCCCATCAGTGTGATATTTCTTTCTAAATACCCACTTGCAACCTATGGGTCTAGAATCTTGAGGTAAGTTTACTAGATCTCATGTTTGATTTGATAGTATGGATTCCATTTCATCGTTTATAACTTCTTTCCAGAAAGCTGAGTATCTAGAGGATATAGCCTCTTTATATGATTTAGGATCATCTTCTATATTCATCGCTATAGGTATTTGTCTTATAACATTTTCTCTATCTGCTTTTACAAAATGGAAAATGATGCATCGTAAGTCTATGTAGTCATCTCCTAGACTCTTCTCTATTCTTGTTCTTTGACTCATACGAGGTTCAATAGGAGCTTCCACTATATGTGGAGCTGTGCTATCTGGTTCTCTATTAAGAGTTTGGATTTCATTATCCTTAGACTCCAAGGATAGTGAGTTCTCAAAGAACTCAACGTCTCTTGATTCTATTATTGTATTAGACTCCATGTCTAGAAGTCTATAAGCTTTACTATTTTGTGCATACCCTACGAAGGAGCACTTAATAGCTCTTGGTCCTAACTTAGTTCTTTTTTGGTCAGGGGTTCTGCAGTATGCAAGACATCCCCACACTTTTAAATATCCTAGGTTAGGTTTTCTACCTCTCCATATTTCATATGGAGATATTTAATACTTTTTAGACGGTATTCTATTTAGAATATGACATACTGCAAGTAGTGCCTCACCCCATAAACTTAGTGGTAATTTTGCTCTTATCAGCATTGAGTTGACCATTTCTACTAATGTCCTATTCTTCCTTTCAGTTATTCCATTTTGTTGAGGTGTGTATGGAGCAGTACATTGATGTATCAGTCCATGTTGTTCACAGAAGTTATCGAATTCATTTGAGAAGTATTCTCCTCCTCTATCGCTACGGAGAATTTTTATCTTCTTATTTAATTGATTCTCTATTTCTGCTTTATATACTTTAAACATATTCAATGCTTCATCTTTGCTCTTTAATAGGTACATATACACATATCTAGAGCAATTATCTGTAAAGGTTATGAAGTACCATTTACCTCCACGAGTAAGAATGCCGTTTAACTCACAGATATCACTGTGCACAAGATCCAACACTTGGGATGATCTTTCAACACTTGAAAAAGGTTTCTTCATCATTTTAGATCGTATGCACACTTCACATTTTTCGGTTTCATTATCTGTATATGAGATTAAACCATTCTTAGCCATGAACTTCAAGGTACTATACCCTATATGAGCTAGCTAGTCTATCATGCCATAGTCCAGCGGATTCAACCATATGCGCATAAGTACTACTTTCATTCAGAGAAAACTTAACCATCCCATTACAAGCATATCCCTTTCCGACAAAATTTTCATTCTTAGACAGAATCAGTTTACCTGACTCGTACACCACCCTTATCCCTGGTTTTCCCAGAAGATCCCCAGAAACTAAGTTTCGCCTCATGTCTAAGACGTGCAGTACATTAGTCAGAATTACTTTCTTCCCAAAGGTGAATATCAGTTCGACAGTTCCTTTGCCGACGACCTTCGATCGGACTTCATTACCCATTTGGACTTCTTGACCATCGGTCAATTCCTCATAGGTTTTGAAGGCTGATTTGTCGTAGCATACATGTACTGTAGCGGCAGTATCATACCACCATCCTGGAACTTTGCCTTGGATGGTATTCACCTCAGTGATCATGGCCATTATATCGCCTTCTTCTACTGCACTTGCCTCTTGTTTAGACTTGCGATATCGGTATACTCGAGCATAGTGCTCGGTTTTCCCACAGACATGGCATGGGCCTTTAAACTTTCCGTTCTTTTTTTGGGCATTTTTCTTGAATTTTCCTTTATTGGGTTTCAGGGAATTGTTCTTCTCAGGATGTTTGTTACTAGAGTTCTCTACTGCATGTACTTTGGATGAGGTATTCCCGTTATCATTCTTTCTGTCGCGGTTACAGGATTCTTCCTCAATTCTGAGGTGTTTCTAGATTTGTTCCAGTGTGTAGTCCTCAGTTTTATGCAGCAACTTCTTTCTATAGTCTTTCCACATCGGTGACAATTTGGCGATTATAGCCCCGACTTGGAATGATTCAGGAAGATCTATCTTTATCGCTTTGATTTTGTTTACTATTAGCTGCAATTCTTGGATTTGGGGTAGCAGCGGTTTGTTATCTACCATGTTGAAGTCAAAATACCTGGCGATGAGAAACTTGTTAGTACCTTCTTCTTCAGCCTTGTATTTGAACTCCGGAGCGGCCCAGATCTCCTTTGCTGATGACGTCTATTGGTACAGATCGTAGAGACGGTTAGAGAGTGCGTTCAGAATGTGTCCTCGACACAAAAGTTCGTCTTCGGCTCGTTTGGTGCGGGCGGCCACCTGTTCAGGTGTGTCGTCGTTGGTTGCTTCAGGTAGCACTTGCAAATTTGGATCTAATATATAGTAGATCTTCAGCGCCGTTAGGAGAAATTTCAGCTTGTCTTGCCATCTCGTAAAATTGGTTCCATCGAACTGATCAAGACGTATCAAGTCCTGATTCATCAACTTGATGGATGAAACACTGTCGACTTCCATTATAAAATAACACTTTAAAATTGTTGGAATAGGATGAGTTATTCGAGGTACCATTCATGATTTTGGAATAGGATGAGCTACTTTAGCCACCCAACCCGGCTATGCCGAATTGCACATGCCAAATTTATGAAATACCATCACATTGATGGTCGAATTCCCATTTTATTTTCGTTTTTACTATTTCTAGTAAGTTTTAATTTGAATATAACTCTTCATCCGTTGGGCTTTAGGAGTTGCGCCCAACATGAAAAGTGCTTACAATAATTAGGAGAACATCATGGTGAAATCAAATAAGACACTAGACATCATGACCGTCTATAAATAGTAAGTTTACTATTTATAGTAAGTCACAATTTTAAGAGTTTTAGTTGTAGTTTGATTCCTAAACTTCTTTCATAGCTTAGTATCCCTATTTAAAGGGGTGTTAACTCAATAATCATTAATCAAATTATGGATTTTCTAGAAATTATTTCTATTTTCTTTTCCACATGAATATGACTTACAGAGAAGTTTCGTGGATTCGGAATAGTTATCCCCCCGAAGAATTCAGTGCTCGACGTCACGTCCTCCCCTGCATCAGGACACGAAAGTTTTGAATCATGCTAATATTTGGTTTTTCAGTTTATCCAGTAGTAATGATGGAACGGTATGGATGGCATGTAAACATCATTGTCGATCTCAGGAAGGTTTCAACGGTAGAAATTTCCCTACCTACCTTTTCCCTTAGTGGCCCACTTGAGTATTGGATCAACAAAACGGTTGGAAAGGGTGAATTTCTTACAAACATCACGTTGGGCCTCAACTAGGTTCCCAGCGCAGGAACTTGCTGGGAAAGGCTTTCACAGTAAATCCGCGAGGATCCCTATTCCAACCGGAGCGCAAACGCTGTCAGTAGCAGAATGCTATAAATATCACACTCCCCATGCGAGCAAAATCACAAATTAGTCTCCAATAAGTTCTTGTATGGACAACCACGAGACTAGGCTTCGTCAAGCAGCACTCGATGGAGACACAAAAGCCCTCGATCAGCTACTCCGAGAAGACCCACTACTCTTACAAAATATCGGAGCTGCATCAGCCACAGACACACCTCTACACATAGCATCATTGGTAGGCCATGTGGAATTCGCTGCTGCAGTTCTGAAACAACAGCCTGACTTAGCCCGAATCCGTAACGAAAAAGGTTTGTACCCTTTGCACTTGGCTTCGGCTAAAGGGCACCTAAAAATAGTGGAAAAAATGCTGGAGGTCGACCCTTCTTTCTGTAAACTCTGTGATAAGGAGCGAAGGACTCCTCTCCATTCTGCAGCAGCAAATGGCCAAGTTAAAGTATTGGAAGAACTTCTACGACGCCCTGATGCAGAAACCACTCATGCCCGAACAGAGAGAGGAGAGACAACTCTACATCTCTGCGTGAAGTATAACCAGTTCGAGGCGGCTAAAATTTTGGTGGAAAAGGATAAGGCGCTGGTTAATATGAAGGATGATCAAGGCAACACGGTCTTACACCTCGCAGCTGCCAGAAAACAAATTCAGGCAATGATTTCTTTCTTCTTCTTCTTCTTCTTCTTCTTCTTTAAAAAAAAAAAAAAAAAAAAAAAAAAAAAAAAATCTGTTTGGCATGAAGTGGTACAATGCAAGGCCTACAATTTTTTATGAAACCATGATGTATGGGGTTTAATTTTATAACGAGGGTTTTTTTTATGATTGTATTTACACCTAACAAACATAGTCATGAAACACATTCTTACCACTAATCCTTGCTTTTGCTTTGTATTCAGATGCTAAAGCCTTTTCTCGAATCAGGCGTGGATGTGAACGCCCAGAATATCCATGGTTTCACGGCACTTGATGTACTAGTACATGGTCCAAGCGAAATAGGAGACATGGAAATCAGCGAAATCCTTGTGAATGCTGGATGTGAGAGAGGCAAAAAACTAACAAACAAAAGCACGGTAGAAAATGAACCATCTAACTGGAACTGTTTCCCATGCAATAGGATCAAAGACAAGGAGAAAAGGGAAAAAAGGCTAAACGAGAGGCACAATACACTTCTACTAGTTGCAACCTTGATTGCAACGGTGACCTTTGCAGCTGGGGTCACCCCTCCTGGAGGAGTCTGGTCTGACCCACCATCCAACGATTTGTCATTCTATGCTTCACCACCTTCTGAACAGCACTTACCAGGCAAAACTATTCATGACAATCGAAATGATAGATCAGAGTTCAAAATATTCCTAGTTTTTGATACGATAGGGTTAATGGCATCACTCAGCATAATTCTCTTTTTAATAAGCGGGTTGCCGCTCTTGAACAGCTGTATGACACGCATCTTGGCGATAACCTTGTGGGTGGCAGTGACCGCCATGGTATTTGCTTTCATTTTGGGCACCAGGCTCATCGTCGTTTCCGACGACTTTTCCTACATATTAGGCCTTGCTCTTATAGTCTGGATTGGGCTAATGAGCATCATTCTCATATGCCATTGCATCATTGCCATCTTCCGTCTACTCAAGTGTTTAGTGTGCTTGGTTATCACTTGCTTGAGGAAGTGTGGAATTTGCAAGAAAAAGGAAAATCAGTCACCAGGCAGAGGCGGCAATCAAAACAATGATCGCCAAGGTTGTTGCCTTTGCTGAAGATCGATAGGCCTTGCGCATCAGCCGCCATGTAAATTTGATGAACTAGTATGATTTCTTACATGTGGGGTTCAAGTTTAGTTCTACAAACCATTGATGTTGGAGGTTTACAGCTGAACAGTTTGATAAACATATAACAGTGGATGTTGTAATATTTCAACCTAAGATAATTCCAGTGGCCCATCATAGCAACTGTATGAATCTCCTAACCCTATGTACTACCTGTATGGAATTGCTGTACTAGACCTATGCTTGGGAGGAGGAGCCCACCATTCCTCTTATATGTAGATCCGGTTCCTATTTTAGTGTGAGGGATGTCTGTTCTCCTTGTGGCTTGTTTCTTGTTTAGCTTTGATTCTAGTGTTTGTAACATTGTAGATGTTGAAGTTGCACTTGTATCTTTATATATAACTACGTTTGGAAGTATTGTTGGTAATTGTACTCGGATTTTACAATTCCAAGATCACATCCGCATATTAAACATGCCAATAATGAAAAATAATAATAATAAGAAGAAGAAAACTGTAACATCCAAATGAAGGTTACAGCGAAAGCTAGTTCACTTCAACTTTTCGCTTAAACAATGATTCTGATGTAGAGCGGGTCGCGGACAGTTTCATGGCTAAGATGGATCAGAAAAGGCCCGGTCAACGACAGAAGTGATCTGGACCGTCGGACCTTAGATCGGACGTATCTTGCAATCCGGAATGAGTTACCTGACGTAAAATATATGATTTTAGGGTAGAACGAGCTACTTTAGCCAACCAACCCTGCTATGCCAGGTTGCGACGCTCGGAATTGCGAGAAACCCCTGGATCGACGGTCGTTTCCCTGTTTTAATTTCGTTTTTACTATGGATGGTAAGTTTTAGTTTGATTATAACTCTTCATCCGTCGGGCTTTAGGAGTTGCGTCCAACGTGAAAAGAGCTTAGAATAATTAGGGGAACGGTTTGGTGAAGCCAAATAGGACACTTACTATTTTTGGCCGAAAACCTTGCGCACTAGTAGACATCACGACCGTCTATAAATAGTAAGTTTACTATTTATAGTAAGTCATGAATTCTAAGAGTTTTAGTTGTAGTTTGATTCTGATTTCTTTCCCATTGCTTGGTACCCCTATTTAAAGGGTTGTGAACTCGTTTTTAGACATCAATTAATCAATTTCGAATTTCTTAGAATTTATTTCTATTTTCTGCTTTCTTTCCTCGTGGATTCGAGAAGTCTCTGTGAGGAGTCCAAAGAAGCTCCGTGGATTCGGAGTGGTTATACTCATCACGTTCATCCCTGCCTCAGATTCCCTATAGCTAATTCTCTTGTAGTTCACAAACTCAGTGGCTCAACTCAGAAATCAATTCAACTACATTCCAGACCAAGGTGTCCTGTATGTACAAGACTCGGTACAACTCGAACCAACTGACTCGGTTGCAAGACTTTTGTTTTATTTTTTATGTACTTTTTTATGTTTTGTTTATTATTTATTTTAATTAAATTTTTTTAAAAAAGCATTTTTCGCATACACTACTAGGTCGAGATTCAAGCGGTTGAAATTGAACCAGCTAATAACAATATTCAATATCAAAAGGAGAGTGCTGAAGGAGAACTCTACTCAATTGGGATTTTCTGTTTTCCTTTTTTTTTTTTTTTTCTTTATTGTCAAGAAATCAAAGAAGCAAAGAAGAATCAGTAAGTTCTTATCGTCTTTCCTGGGCTTGCCCATGGCCGTCTGGGGCTGTGTGAATTAGCCCTTGGCGAGCCTAGTCCCCCAAGTTAGTGCAGGCTGAGCTCGGCCACGATAACGAAAAGATGTAAATGATCAAAAGAAAGTTTAAAATAGTCCAATCTAATAATTTTTTTGAAACGTGATTAGAACTAACAAATGCTTTTAAACTAGACATGTACAGTGAACTGGAACCTCTTACATCATTCATCCATCCATTCTTTTTTATAATGATGGCCCATTTGATGATTGGATGAGACCAACAGTCCAGGGTGGGCCCTTCATCATTACCCCTGGTCTGGCCTGGTGTAAACAGTGGGCTTTTATTGCCACTGCATGAGCCATTCTTCAAACTGCTTGCTGAGTCTGTCCTATTTATTCATCAGAGCAGAAATTGCATCAAGGCCCGAAATTGGCCCAGAAATCCATTACTACCGTTAATGGATTTGGAACCAGGGTTGGGTGGGCCAAAACAGAAACTGCTGAAATCAACATCTGGACATTTTATTTGTTGCCACCCAGGCCAGTCCGATGCTCTAAATGTGAGACGAAAGCCCATCCTATGGTAGACTAGGCTGGAGTGTTGACAGGCCCATGAGCATGGGTGCAATACAACAGTTGACTATAAAAGCCTATCGTGATGTGATCGATATTTGAGACTTGAAAATTGAATCCATTTAATACAGTTTTAGTTTTTCTAGTTAGCCAAACACAAACTGAATCAACACCAAAAGTGCTCGGATGAATTTCTCCTGTAAGTTTATAGTCCTTAAATAGTCCTTAGTTTGCACGCACAAGTGACAAAGATTCTCTTTATGAATTTCTCTCGTAAGTTTATAGTCCTTAAAAAGTCCTTTGTTTGCACGCACCGTGTGCTGTACTGGCCCCACCGTGATGTGTGTCAAACATCTACTCCATCAGTCAGATGCAATATTCCATGTTGGGCCGTGGGCTTAAAATTCAAGTCAATCCATGACTAGAGTGAGCCACACCAAATATAAAAGTTAAAAGGTGTTATCCCCCATTAAACATTCATAATCATTTATTGGGCCCTTCGAAATGTGGTTCCCAAATCCAGCCCATCTGTTGTGTGTGTCCCACCTGGATGAGGGGTCAGACTAAGTTTCATCGGCATCCAAAACTCAGGTTGGCCCCACCAAGCGCTTTTATATAATTTAGGAATGTCTTCACATGGTTTTATATGGTGTGGCCCACTTGAGTTCCATATAGGGATGATTTTTGACATATCAGATAATTGAAAGGGGACCCATCAAATGCACGGTGTTGATGTTCAACACACATCACGACAGGGCCTACACAGCTCAACCTCACGGGAGCTTATCGTCAGCTCGAGCGCATTATACCTTTTCAGCTTATCGTGTCGACCATCAACAGCGAGACCTGGATCCTGACCATCCCGTCAGAAATGCTTATCCGATAGGCGTCGAATACGGGTGCTTCGCGGGCCGCAAGGTTGTGTTTGAAGCTCATGTGGATGAAAGAATGTTTGGCCTACACCCGATGATGGACCACTTGGTGGATATCGGATGGAATTCTATATTTGAAGGCGAGTCTCCCGCATGTGAGAACACGGTTCGCGCCTTCTACGCCCATATCATAGATTCATCGTTGGAGCCTCTTCAGTTCACTGTCTCTGTGAGGGGCATAAGACACACAATCACCGTGGATGAGGTGGTTCGAATCACGAAGATTCCACATGGTCAAGTGCTTCCTAGTGACGACTTCTCCAGGAGTGCGCGAGAAAGGGATCGCCGCACGCGATACCTTTGTGGTTGCCGAGTTACTTGGAAGCGAGGAAATTGTATTGCGGTGATAAAGATGACCGAAGACTTCCGTTTACTCCATCACATTTTCACATACAATGTATACCCACGGTGGGGTAACCGCACGGAGTGTACTCGGTTGATGGTGTACTTTTTGTATAAGATGGGACATGGGGACAACATATGCCTACCCACATTCATCCTATCCCAGATAGTTCAGGTTGTTCGTTCTGCCAGGAACGATCTTTTGCTCCCATTTGGCCGCCTGATATGTAGGATGGCTCGTGATGTCGGCTATAGACTCAAATGGAAGACCTTGCACCAGTCGGAGTCATAGCGAGGCGACACTTAAGAATATGAAGATCGGCCCTCAACAGCGGCAAGCACGACTCGACGAGTCTGAAGATGAGTCGGATAGCGCCGGTGAGGAGAGTGTTGACCTCCAGGCTGAGAGTGATGAGGAGCGCGGTGATGACATATAGGAAGAAGAACCTGAGGCTTAGGACACTGAGGAGAGTTCACCTCCTGCGGCTCAGGAACATGGTGTGAATTGGGATGCTTTGGATGCACGTTTGGCCCGTCTCGAAGAGGGTCAAGCCACCCTGCAGCAAGAGATTGGTCAAGTTCGAGCCAAGCTTGAAGAGAATGAAGCCTACATGAAGAAGAGTTTTAAGAAGATGTCCTGTACGTTGAAGGCCATTCTGTGCTGTGCGCAGGATAAGAATGCTCCTCCTCCACCGCCTGCTTCGGATGCTTAGTCATCCACGTGGTTGTGTGTTGTTGTTTGCTTTGGTTACTGCGATAGGCGATTTATGTTTTCATGTAGATGATGTAGTAGATAGTAACATATTTTAGGTGTTTGATGTAGTGGATGTATTGGCTATCATGTGATTTCTGTCGTGATTCATGTAACTCTGTATTCCATGTATTATGACAATTTTGGGTAAATGAAAAGCATGTAGCCTCTTTTGTTTTGATGATGTGTGGAATGCTTAAGTGCTTTATGAAGTGTATTGTGCCTTCTCTCACAAATGATCTACCCTATGTTGTATAGGGCATGCCGCGGCAGTACACACGGAGCACGGCACATCTTCTTCTAACCGGCCCTATGGACCAGACTCCTTCTGGTAGTAGTGGTCCTGCGGACCGAGGGTTGGGATCTGATCAGCCTCCTGCTGGTCCTACCGGTGGACAGCCACCTTATACGCCCCCGGTCCGTGAGCAGTACCGACCGTCACCTTCTGCAAGAAGATGACTCTCAAGTTGCTCCGCCGACTGATAGGTTTGAGCGGTGATGATGATGATGCATCGGCGGCGGCAGATCAGATACGGCCAGCCAGCATCGGCTTATGGCCACTATCGCCGAGGCCACTATCGCTGAGGCCTTGTCCCATGGTGGTAGTGCGACTCCACCTACGACATCTGCACATCCTGATGAGCATTCTGAGCCTCCTGCTCGGGTTGAGGATGTGCCTCTGCCCACATCCGTCGCACCTCCTACTGGAGAGGTCAGTACTCGTGGTTTACTCGAGCGATTTCAGCGCTTGAGGCCTCCCTCATTTATGGGTTCTCACAGACCCGAGGAGGCGGAGTTCTGGTTAGACCGCATCTCCAAGATGCTACGGATGCTTCACTGTTCAGAGGCAGAGCAGGTCGAGCTGGCTTCCTTCATGTTTGAGAGGGAGGCCAGTTTATGGTGGGACAGTGTGCTGCGGACGGTCGCAGTGGATTACGTGTGGACCTGGGAGGCCTTCGAGTTTCGGTTCCACGAGAAATACTACCCGCAGACTTATCGGCACGAGCGGGAGGATGAGTTCCTACGCCTCAGGCAGGGAGGCATGACGATCACGGAGTACGAGCACCGCTTCACAGAGTTGGGCCGCTTTGTCCCGACTATACTGGTGGATGAGCAGATGCGGATGCGTCGTTTTTCCTTGGGTTTGCGACCGGAGATACGGTCGAAGATATGCTGCCTCAGTATACCTACCTACGTAGCACTGGTCCACATGTTTATGACGGTCGAGCAGGATGTGGACCGATTAACCAGATCGCGTGGTGTTATGGTTGTGAGGCCACGCCAGGATTTACAGAGCAGGCCTATCTTAGGCAAGAGGCCTCGTGCTGATTCGCCCCCCAGGGCCGCAGCACCAGTTATTCATGTGAGACGCCCGTTGGTGACCTGCACGTATTGCGGGAAACCAGGACACCCTGCTGAGAGTTACTTCTCGCGTATGAGGGCTAGTGGATTTGCACCACCGCAGAGATTGGATCGCCCTTATCCACAGGCCATATCAGCTCCACCGCTACAGACTGCTCTTGTACATCCTTCCTTCCGACCTCCTGTGTCGCGCTTCAGGCCGTCACAGCGACCCTTGGCTCCTCAGCCGAACTGTCAGCAGCAGGCTCGCGTGCCACTCTTGTTGCCGAGGCACCTGAGACGTCGATCTCGGCTCCGACGGCTTTTGAGGGTACGACTTATATTCATGGTACTCCCATTTCTTTATTGGTGGACACTGGGTCCACTACTTCTATTATTTCTTGTGGGGCGGTTAAACGTCTATCTTTGCCTATGATTCCCACAAAGGGAATGAGACTCACTACGGCTACTGAGACCTGTTCAGATGTCACACGGTTATGCGAGGGTTGTCCGATAGTTTTGGGTAGCAGCACAGTGCTCGTCGACCTCATTGTTGCTCCACTATGGCACTACGACGTTATCCTTGGTATGGATTGGCTCGCCAAGATGAGGGCGGAGATAGATTGCGATACTCCGATCGTGACTGCCTATGGACCTGATGGCACAGCTTTCACGTTTCCAGTACAGGTCAGTTGGCCCTGCCGTGTTGATTGTTATACTGCTTTGTTGGCACCGATTGATGGTCCGACGTTGAGGAATACGCCGGTGGTTCGAGAATTTGCAGGCGTGTTTAAAACTATTCCTGGTTTACCTCCTCGACGCGAGATCGATTTTACAATTGATCTCACGCCGGGTGCGACACCCATCTCACTGCCGACTTATCGTATGCCTCCATGTGAGATGGAGGAGCTGTGGAAACAGATTGACGATCTGGTAGACAAGGGTTTTATACGACCTAGTGTGTCTCCTTGGGGAGCACCTGTGCTATTTGTGAAGAAGAAGGACGGGTCGCTACGGTTATGTATTGACTACCGTAGGTTGAACCAGGTCACAGTGAAGAACAAGTATCCTTTGCCCAGGATAGATGATCTGTTTGATCAGTTGAGGGGGGCGAAGTATTTCTCGAAGATTGATCTCGATCGGGTACCACCAGTTGCGCGTGAGAGATGAGGACGTGCAGAAGACAGCCTTCAGGACGTGCTTTGGGCATTATGAGTTCCTGGTGATGTCGTTCGGCCTTACGAACGCACCAGCCGTGTTCATGGATCTGATGAACCGGGTATTTCGGCCTTTCCTATACCGATTCGTCATCGTCTTTATTGATGACATCTTGATATACTCTACGAGTCGGGAGGAGCACGAGGAGCACTTGAGAGCGGTGTTGGATACACTGAAGAAGAACCAGTTGTTCGCACAATACAAGAAGTGCGACTTCTGGCAGGAGGAAGTCAAGTTCCTGGGACATGTAGTGTCCAAGGATGGAATAGCAGTGGACCTTGCTAAGGTAGCCGCGGTTCAGGATTGGCAGCAGCCTGGCTCGGTTACCGAGGTGAGGAGTTTCCTTGGTCTGGCTGGGTATTACAGACGCTTCATTCGGGATTTCTCGAAGATCGTCAGGCCATTGTCTCAGTTGACTCGGAAGGACCTGAAGTTCGCCTGAAATGAGAAGGCGGAGGCAGCTTTTAAGGAGCTGAAGGACAAGTTGACGTCCGCCCCTGTGCTAGTATTGCCAGAGCAAGGGGAGAAATACACGATATATATTGACGCGTCTCGCGTTGGGTTGGGTTGTGTTCTGATGCAGAAGGATAGGGTGATTTCGTATGCCTCGAGACAATTAAGGAAGCACGAGAAGAATTACCCTACACATGACCTGGAGTTGGCAGCTGTCATCTTTGCATTGAAGCTCTGGAGACATTACCTCTACGGAGAGGAGTTCGAGCTTTTCTGCGATCATAAGAGCCTTAAGTACATATTCACACAGCGAGACTTGAATATGAGACAACGCCGATGGATGGAGACCTTGAAGGACTTCAAGTTCGAGGTTTCCTACCATCCTGGCAAGGCGAACCTTGTGGCAGACGCGTTGAGCCGTAAGAAGGCGATTGCATTTGCGGCACCACTGATGATAGCTGAGTGGGACATGGTGGAGTTCGTACGGGACTTTGAGCAGAGGCTCACTATCGAGGAGCCATATGAGTGTGTTGTGCACGTTCGGGTGCGGCCACTTATTGACGATAGGATTGTTGAGGCCCAGGAGGGCGATATACGGCTATCTGAGCTTCGAGAGCAGGCTAGCGACGCCGAGGACTCCGAGTGGAGAGTTGGTTCTGATAGGGGTCTACGATTCCGTGGTCGCCTATGCGTTCCTAATGTACCTGACTTGAGACGCGAGCTTCTCGAGTCTGCCCATAACTCGAAGCTTGCGATGCATCCTAGTAACACGAAGATGTACCAAGATATGAGACGGACGTATTGGTGGGATAACATGAAGGCCCACATCGCTGAGTATGTGTCGCGATGTTTGACGTGCCAGCAGGTCAAGGCAGAACATCGCCGACCTCCTGGACTGCTTCAGCCCATGCCCATAGTAGAGTGGAAGTGGGACTTCATCTCCATGGATTTCATATCCGGGCTGCTGAAGACGAGGAAGGGACACGATTCCATTTGGGTGATTGTGGACCGGTTGACCAAATCGGCCCATTTCCTCCCTATCAGAGTTACAAACTCTGCAGACGAGCTGGCTAGATTGTACATCAGAGAGATTGTCCGTCTGCATGGAGTTCCATTAGAGATCGTGTCGGACAGAGACACGCGGTTCACATCCATCTTCTGGACTCGTATCCAGGAGGCGATGGGTGTGAAGTTGAAGTTCAGTACGGCGTTTCATCCTCAGACTGATGGGCAGACAGAGCGGGTGAATCAGATTCTGGAGGATATGTTGCGAGCATGTGTGTTGGACTTCAAGGACAGTTGGGATGACTGTCTTCCGTACGCAGAGTTCGCCTACAACAACAGCTTCCAGGCGACTATTGGCATGGCGCCATATGAGGCTCTATATGGTCGACCTTGTAGGGCACCGCACTGTTGGGCAGAGGTTGGAGAGCGTAGTCTGATTGGCCCGGAGTTGGTACAGGCGACTACAGAGAAGGTCGACATTATCAGGCATCGATTACTTACTTACGCGGCAGAAAGAGCAAGAAGAGTTACGCCGATACGAGGCGGCGACCGCTGGAGTTCGAGGTCGGGGATCATGTGTTCCTTCGAGTTTCCCCTATGAAGGGAGTCCTTCGGTTTGGGAAGAAGGGGAAGCTCACACCGAGGTTTATCGGTCCATTTCAGATACTGGATCGAGTGGGTGATGTGGCATATCGTCTCGCTTTGCCCACACCACTTGCCTCTGTACACAACGTATTTCATGTATCTATGCTGAAGAAGTACGTTCCTGATCCTTCGCATATCATCAGATGGGAGCAGGTGCAGTTGAGCGAGGATGCTACGTATGAGTTGCGCCCGACGCGCATCCTTGACAGGAAGGAGCAGGTACTGCGTAGCAAGGTCATCCCACTTGTGAAGGTACTTTGGACACATCATTCCGAGGAGGAAGCTACCTGGGAGACTGAGGCCGAGGTCAGGAAGAACTACCTCGATTCTCGAGGAATATGAAAAGGTATAAATTTCGAGGACAAAATTTTTTGTTTAAGGGGGGTAGATTGTAACGACCCGTAAATTTCCGTACGTTGGCTCGAGTACCACCTCGACCAGAAATTAATTAGGATTAAATCCTTTAGAAATTTAACAAAGTTAACTAAGTGCAAAACTCGATTAGCCATGAAATCCGTTGGGATCGCTTTAAATACGATCTGCAAGACCCAAAACTTGCAAAATCAGTGACTCTAGTTTACCCTAAAGTTTAGAGCCAAACTCATTACCCGGCTGCTCTCGGGAATGAAACGAAACTTCGTATTAGGTCTAGATCGCACATCGGAAGTCCGATTAACACAAAGTTAAGGAACTAGGACCGCCTCACTGGGCTTGACAATCATCTCAAAAATCAGGTCCAGCCGATGTCCCACGGCCATTCGTTTGGATCCGGAGCGAGGGAGTGTGAAAAACACTATTCCCTTTGAAAAATAAATATCTGGAATAGTGATCTGGCACCATTCGCTTGCGCATCAGTATTAAGCAACCAGACCGTCAGAATCAGACCAAATTACACCCTCGGATTAAGAAAAATTTCAGGAACATTTACATGAACTTGGAATTTCGGATCGTGGCCCACTGACCGTTGAACTGAAAGTGGTCCGCCACGTGCGATCTGGGAATCCGATCGAGTCGAAAACGTAATCCCACATAGATCCATGTGTGGTGAGCTTAAGTCTGACGTTTGGCTCAAGGGGGGCCACCAGAAACACTCATTTGAGCTGGAAAAGTGACGAAATACCTATATAAGCAATAACCCTTGAACCTGAGCCTATTTTGGGAAGGGTTTTGGCTATAAAAGGAGCTTAGAACAGCCCCTCTCACAGCCATACGAATTTGGGATAAAACCCTAGAGAGAGAGAGAGAGAGAAAAGAGAGAGAAGAGCTTGGGATTTGTGGGAGATCTTCCTCCTACTGCTTTCATTCATCACACGACCTGCACCGCTTCCTTCCAGGCATTTTTCCGGCGGTATCCACTCCGTTTGAAGGTGAGAAACCCTAACCCTAGGTCTGATTTAAAGTAGGAAGGTTGTAGGTTGTGTAAAGACTAACCGATTCCGCTCTTTAGGCTAGAAAACGCCCGTATACAGAAGCTCAACAATCCTTGCTGATTCGTTGTGATTCCAAGGGCAAAGGTGAGGACTTTAAGTGTATAAGTTACGGTTTTCAACCTTTCAATGTCAGATAATGGTAGATTCATGATCTGTATGCAATTGCACATGTACAAAGTGCTTTCCGTTTCCTGTTTCGATTAACGTTGTAGAATATGGAATTTCACATACTCTAGGTATACGTAGAAATACCGTATACGTATTTTTTTTGGAAAAATGTTTGACATGTTTATTTAATGTATGATTATATGATATATGGATAAAATACTAATTTGGCGAAAGGATCATTTGAAATACATGTTCACTTGTAAAACGTATGTTGAAATTGTGTATTCTAGAAATACCGATATACGTATTTTTTTTGGAAAAATGTTTGACATGTTTATTTAATGTATGATTATACAATATATGGATAAAATACTAGTTTGGCGAAAGGAATCGCCGTAATATATGTTCGCTTGTAAACACTATGTATGTTGAAATTGTGTATTCTAGAAATACCGCATATGTGTAAATTTTGGAAGTGTAATTGTCATGATTATTTGTTGTATGAATATGGTATACGTGGATAAAATAACCACTTGGCGAAAGAATAGCCCTAATACGCATTTGCTAACATACGTCATGTATGTTGGAATAGCGCACTCTAAGTGTTTGTATAAATGCTTGTGTGTGAAAAAAAAAAAAAAAGCTTGAGTGTTAGTGCCTTAGATGGGCACTGATATGGAATTCCCGACTACCTTAGAGACATGTAGGATCCCCTCCATGTGGTGGTTCGCTATAACCACTCACTTGTGATGTGTATGTAATTGTATCCCTACTTGTATAGTGCTTTATAACATGCTTTACAACATGCTTTACTTCATGCTTTATTTCATGCTTTATAACATGCCTGCTAACATGCTTGTATTACTTTGTTATCATGCTTTACTCTACATGCTATTGATGAGATCTGTTTGAGTTTGGGACTAAGTTTATAGTCCAAACATTCGGTACCAGACTTGAGATTGTGGCTGAGACTCACGTCGCCACAAAGGATGTGTCTGGCGAACCTGAGTCGTACTTCGGTTGGCGATAGTGGTTGGCCACACGGAGTGCTTTTGCGCTCCATATCGCCCAACTTGTGGTGCGCTCGAGCTAGTCAGGCTCGTCAAGTAAACCGATATGTGTATGTGTGTTCACCATGTTTGGTCGCTACTGCTTGAACCTAGGGTACCAAACTTACCAGTGGCGATCCCGTTAACCATGGTACCTCGATCCGTTAAGACGCATGAGCCGGGAATGGTGGTATGGGACACCGTGGTCGAGCTGTCGACCTATGCTGGGGCCATGTGCCTCCCCGTAGTGACCATTGCGCAACTAAACTCGTGAGCCGAATACGGTGGTATGGGACACTGTATTCGAGCTGTCGATACTTACGGCGAGAGCCGAGTACGGTGAGACCTGTGCTCGTGCTGACGGGCGACGAGTCCTCCGTAGTATCTTCGAGTATACTCCAAGTGTCTGTGATTGGCGACGAGTCTTCCACAACAACTAGAGTATGAGTTGAGCCGAGTACGGTGAGACCTGTACTCGAGCTGACGGCTAGTGATTGAGCCAAGTACGGTAAGACCTGTACTTGAGCTGACGGCCAGCAATTGAGCCGCATACGGTGAGATCTGTATCCGCGCTGACGGGTGACGAGCCCTTTGCGATGCCTTCACTACGCTTCTCAAACCATAATATCGTATGAGATTAGCTAGGATTGACGACCCTAGAATGGATCATGTTTGGGAATGATACTGAGGAGGTACCTTAGTTTCCTAATACCTTCTTTGGTTGAAATGGACTAATAATAACTCGGTAATCATGATCATCATCACATCGCATGTGCTTAGTAGATGTGGTGCACTGAGGGAGTTAAGTATTCGCAAACGTAAGATGATGTCGCTTGAGGGTGGTTTGGCAAGGGCATACAGCATCATGTCATTTCATTTTCGCACTTAATAAGAGTAGTTAGAATTGTTTGATTTGTACTGCTTTATCATTACTGCTTGATTGAATTGATAACATGTTAACCTATGCTTTATTGTTCCACTGAGTTAGCTACTCACTCCCACGTTACGGGACGGTGTTTGCAACACCCACCAGACTCTGTCGCAGGTATAGATGGTGCCTCGGTTCAGGAGCCGGAGCCCGACTTCGAGGAGGATCAGGATGAGTTCTCCTTTATGCAGTACTCTGACGGATATGCTTAGGCCGACTGCATCGCGGGGATTCCAGGGCTTATCTACGGAATTGTATTTTGATTTTTGACTTAGAAACAATACATGTATATTGGTACTCAGTTAGTACTCATACTCTGGAGTTCACAAAATTTTGTTACTTTACATACTTTGAATATAAAATTTCAGTCTTCCGCTTGCCTTTATACAATTGAGCTGAGTATGATTTCTTGTTTTGGTATAATCTCATTCATGTTTATTGCTCTAACTCAGACAACATTTAACCATCATTGTGTATGTTGCATAAGTGATGCGTTGGAACTCGGGAGTTGAGTTCATACTCGACCCCCGATTTTCAGGGTATTACAACATTGCAGTCACAGAAGCATGTAAAGAGATGCTTTGGATGAAGAAGTTCCTACAGGACTGAGACTCAAGCAGGAGGAGCACGTGGTCTATTGCGATAGTCAAAGTGTTATACACTTAAGTAAGAATCCAAGTCAGCATTCCAAGTCGAAGCACATAGAGATTTGGTATCAATGGATCAGGGATACTTTGGAATAGAAGGTGTTACAGCTTGAGAAGGTCCACACGGACGATAATGGGCCAGACATGATGACCAAAGCTTTGCTTAAGGGCAAGTTTGAGGTTTGCAGAAACCATGCTGGCTTGAAGAAGGTGAATCCCCCTGGGACAAAAATTCCTGTGCTCGACCGGTCGTGAGCCTCGCTCGACCGGTCGAAGGCTGGTGGTCGACCAGTCGTGGAGTCGAGTCGTGGCACGACTCAAAGTCCAACGACTGTGGACTATTTTTCTCCGGGGTGCTCGACCAGTCGAATGAGGTACTCGACCAGTCATGGGTGGCTCTCGACCGGTCGTAGACTCGGTACGACAAGTCGAGGTTACGCAGATTCGTTCCGCGATTTTGCGCGGATTTCGTGTCGTAAGTCCTTTCGCAACTGGGATGCGGAAAAGAGTTTCCTAAAACTTTAAATAGGAGGTACCTAGGGTTTTCTAGGTATGACAAGAGGGTTTTCTAAAGCTTTACAAGGGATTTGCTAAAGGGTTTAGAGCTATCAAAGGTGAGAGAGAGAGAGAGAGAGAGAGAGAGAGAAGAAGAAGAAGAAGAAGAAGAAGAAGAAGAAGCTTATAGAAGGGAGGTCATGCTCGTAGAGGTTATCTACTATGCAATCTATATCTCAGTGCTTCTATGTCCTCGTAATCGGTTAGATCTCTCTGTTTTCTTGGTTTCTCTTATTGTTTATCCACTCCTGCGTGAGTGAAGAAGGTTGTAATGTTCTACTTCTTAGTGGATTGTTGATCTGGACGAGGTCCCATGGTTTTTACCTCTTTGAGGGTTTTCCATGTAAAAATCTCGTGTGGTATGTGATTGATGCTTTGATTTATTTCATTGCTTTATTATCCATAATTCTGGTTTGTTTGGGGAGGCTAGATCCTAAGGTTTTATGCAAGGCATCCCAACATATATACCTTTGGACATCTTAGCCTTTGAATAAGTTGGGACCCACTATGAGGATGATCTATTGCAGAAGTAAGGCTGATCCACTCATGAGGTGGACCACACTTTACATTGAATGTGGGCTGTTAGCTAGCTTCGCAAAAATATCCATTGTTCTCATACAATAGTGGCCAGCTAGATGACTAGACTGTACTCATTTTCATGCCACACCTATCATCTCCATCACCCCAGCGCATATCATAAATAGTTCATATGAGTGGTGCAAGGGCATAGCTCCACATGTGAGAGCACGGAATGTAGGTGCAGGTGGGATACATCATCTAGAGTCCAAATCAATGATGCGACATTTTCCAATATGATCAATCAAATTGGCCATTTTTTCCACTAATCAACAGCTGGTGGTTATCTTGAAAGCGCGACTTTCAAGTCATGGTCGATTAAAGGTGGTCTATTTGTGATGTAGATACCATGACCCACTAATAACATAATATAAACCGTTTATAAGGACCCTGATTCAACTGATAAACTCGCGACGTATCCTATTTTACTGCGTTGGGATGTATTGTAGTTAACATTGCATACGAGCGTCCTACCACCGCCCATCTCCAGCTGGGAACGGGCAGGATCTTTGAGTGGCCACCCTGATGTATGGTTCTTATCCATACTGTCCATCCATTTTTTCACATCATTTTACGGTATAATCCCAAAAATTAGGCAGATCCAATGCTCCAGTGCAGTACACAATGGGGATTAAACTCTTACCGTTGAAAACTTCTTGGGAGCTATAGAAGTTTTGGATGGAGCTGATATTTGTTTTGTCTCTTCATCCAGGTCTAGGTAACTTTATGAATAGGTTTGATGGAAAATAAATATCACGGTGGGCCCTAGAGATGTTTCAATGGTGAGAATCATTATCACCGCTGGTTCCTGTGGTGTGGTCCACTTGAGCCGTGGATCTAGCTCATTTTTTTTACACGAAAATGATGTGAAAAAAACGGATGGACTGTGTGGATAAGACCCATACATCACGGTAGCCACTCAAAGCTCCCGCCCGTGTTCCCAGCAGAGACAGGCGCCGGTAGGACGCAATCCGCGTCCCTAGCTGGGTAGAAGACTCGTGAATGTAGCTATTTTGTCATACGTGTTATGATGAGCTTTGCTACGCACCCGCGTGCACGAAGGCAACTCAGGTGCACGATAGCAGATTGCGTGTGATCCGGGGCTGTGTGAGCCCCAGATGTATCTCTGTACCCGGGGCTGTGTGAGGCTCACAGAGATGTCCGCTTAAAAATCCACTCCGCCCACCTGTTTTGAAAGACTTAAGAAAGACTTAAAATCAGGCAGGTTCAAAACTCATGTGGGCCATACCACAGGAAATAGTAGAGATCGAACACTTAGTAGTGATAAAAGTTTTGCATCAGGACGATTTTCGTTCCTGCAGTTTATCTGAGTGGTAATAATTCAATGAACGGCTTAGATGGCATGTAAACATTATGGTCAACTCTAGGAAGGTTTCAACCGTGGACGTTGTTTTTCCCATTGTTTTATTGGTATGGTCCACCTGAGATTTAGATGTGCCGGATTTTTAGAATCCTATCAATTGTGATCTTTCAAAACAGAAGAACGGAATGTATTTTTTGGGGTTATTTCCGTGGACCCATACAGATACAGGCCCGGGCATAGAGACATTTCTCTATACAAAGTCAGAACCAAATCCGTGTGGAAGGAGATTATATGAGCCAATACCTAACCAAAATATGTCATTATTTTGGGACCTTGTACTATTACAAGAGTGATGATCAGTACTGATTCTTATAGTAACATTCATGGAGTCGGGTTGGTTATACCTGCTATAACAAAACTTTATAAAAAAGTATCTCGAGAAATATTTGAAGAGAGAATTGAGTCTCAATAGGAAAATCGATGTTTTACTATCAACCACAAGTTCAAAGAATTACTCTATCAATCCCCCTCTACTTCAGAGATATCTACTAAAAGATTTTTCAAATATAATACTAAAGTTCAGTTTTCCCTGAATTAGTGAATTAGGCAGGGTGTGTTTGTGTAGAATAACAAATAGTACTGGGTCAATCTTTATAAATTTCATTGTAAATGGGAAATACTCGTACAAATGTGTGAGAGATCAAGAAGAGGTAGGATCGTTCATCTACTTGGCTAGTCAATCATGAACTAGTTCATAAATCTTTGGGCTTCGATTTCCAAGGAATAAAAACTTTACAAATAAAGCCCAAGGATTGGATGGTGGGGATTCAACTGATAAAGTCGTGATGTATCATATTTTACAGTGCATGTAGCTATTTTTGCTATACGTGATATGATGAGCTTTGCTAAGCACTCGTGTGTACGAAGGCAGCTCATGTGCATGGGAGCAGATTGCTACGCACCGGCGCGTACGTACAAAGACAGCTCATGTGCATGGGAACAGATTGCGTGTGACCCGGGCCCAGAGATATCTCTATGCCGGGAGCTGTGTGAGGCTCATAGAGATGTCCGTGAAAAATTCAGTCGGCCCACTTGTTTTGAAAGACCACAGTAGGACAGGATTCTAAAAATCAGGCAGATCCAAAACTCATGTGGGCCATACCATACGAAACAGTAGGGATCGAACACTCAGTTGTGATAGAAGTTTTGTATCAGGATGATTTTCGTTCCTACAGTTTATATCATGGTCAACTCGAGAAAAGTTTCAGCAGTGGATATGGTCCAACTGAGTTTTAGATATGCTTGATTTTTAAAATCCAATCAAGTGTTATCTTTCAAAACATATGAACCGAATGTATTTTCCAGCGTCATTTATCAGGACCCCATGGGCATAAAGGTATCTCTCTGCCAGAAGTCACAAGGAAATTCGTGTGTTGTGGGAGCACATGGATTGGGCACTACAAGGCCTGTCCCTAACTAAGAACAGACTGGGGCTTTGAGGGGCCACCGTGATGTATGGAGTTTATCCACGCAATCCATACAAGCCAAAAAAAAAAGTAAATCCAAGGCTCAAGTGGACTACACCAAAGAATGCAATGGTGATAATGACAGCCCAGTTGAAACTTTATTAAGGCCCTCTGTGATGGTTAGTTGGCAGCTAACCTATTTATAAGGTCATATGGACTTGGGAGTTGATGTATGCCGCATGTAGAATTTACAGGTGCCTGCCTAACAAGTGTCGCTCTCAGACGGAGCATCAAATAACTCCCTGTCCCAAAAGGAATTGGATTCCCTAATCGTAGCAGCACATCAGTTGATTTTGATGGAGCATGGGTTGACCTGACTCCAGCCTATTAACATCCCTACTACAGCCTGGGCCAGAACTTTCAAAGTCGGCCCAGCTGATAGCCAATAGCAGGACAGGCCCAAATGACTCATGCCCAGCTTTAAAACCTACTCTAAATCCAGAATGAGTAATTTGAGAGTCATCTTAACCGTAGAAATATAAGACTGACATGATTCTCTTTACTTCTGTAGTAATTAGGAGAATCATTAAAAGACGACCTGATCCATTCAGGTCTGAGTTGAGTCAGGACTCACCCAACTCAATGATGAATTGACCCAACTCACTCGACCGAGTCAAGGATCACTGTGTCGACTTCGAACCAGAACGAGTCCGGGTCGACCCGGACGAGTCGAGAAGCCGAAGTCACAAAGCGCACGATATATCAATTTCAGTCGCATTACAGAAGACTTACATATCTTATTTTAAGGGACAACATTCCCGTGATAGTTTGCCACCATTCTAAAGATGGTGGCGGTTCATCCTCCTTACATGTGGCGCTGCGTACAGCCAACTAAACCATTAAAATCAAATTGAACAAGCAATCTAAACCGTCCCATTAATGGCTCTTATGTTGAGAATTTTATACAGATTGATGTAATTTCTGTATAATATGGAAACTGAAAAAATCACGATAATAAAAATTAAGGACAGGCTGAAGCACGTCTGAAAAAATGCCGTCCTTAAAGCGTTATTTGCCCCTGCTCAATTGAATTGAGTAAGCTGATAGGTTACAGGCAAATAGCTTCTAGGATACGACGAGCCTAGTGTGGGTCTACGTTCAACAAACACGAAGGCCCACCTATTGGAACTCAATTACACAATTTCTGGCAGAAATACAACAAAGAAAAATCCCAGAAGAAAGCAAAGAAGAAGAAAATTGTGATTTAGACTACTGCTTTAGTCAAGTCTTCAGCCACCGGTTCTATTGAACCGTCCTAGACCACACCTTGTTGGTCTGTTTTATTGTAAATGGTTAAACCCTTCTTTGTCTTGTTGTTGGAATTCTTGGAGTATAAGAGAGGATTAGTGGGCTTTCTCAATTCGTATGGTAGTCTTTGGATTGGTTTGTGAGATGGTTTGGAAACCCATCCAGGTCCTCCTTTATAGGCTATGGTGGCTAGGGGGTTATGGTCCGAGACTTAAATTCCATTAAGTCATTTACATTTGTTGGAAAACTAGCCGTTTTATAGCCGTTTTCTGACTGTTGTGCATAGACCATTAATCTGCTGCATACTGACTGTTGTGAGACAGCAGCTAGCCGTTTTCTGATTGTTGGGCTAGCCATGCGCAGCGATTCTGGTGGGTCTATACTAATGGCTCAAGCTATTACGGTTCTGCTACAATGACTCTTTTCGATCGGTGTATATATACTGAGAGATCTCTCTCTCAGTTCTCTAGTCTCTCTGCCAACCAACCATCCGCCTAAGCCATGTAGTCGCACACGTCTCACTCCGGTTCGCTCAAGGTCGTGAAGGAGCGACCCTCTGCGACATGATGTGGACGTGCGAAGTGCAAAGTGCGCCACTAGCGCCTCTACAGCCACACTGCCTCACATGCCCACACCCTCGCACCGAGCCCGAGCCCGACACCAAGACCAAGACCAAGTCCGAGTCCAAGTCCGAGTCCGAGACCGAGACCGAGATTGAGCCGTGCCGTGTCCAGCCCGTGCCCAAGCGGCCTTGAGCGGCGGGGTGTTCCAGTGCTTCGTACTAGAACACGCAAAGTCCATAGTCCACGGATTACGAAGGTAAATATTATAATACTCCACTGTTTTCATTTAAACGAATTTTCCTTCTCTTCCCTTTCCCATGTGGGACTATTCCCAAAAACCCACAAAAAGGTGTTTTTCAAAACAACTTTTATATATTATATATTATTTTATTATTAAAATATATTTTTATTAAAATTAATATTTTGCAACAATCCCCCACTTGATTTTATAAAAATATTTTATCGGTTAAACAATACTGCCAGAATAATCAGCTTATATGCATAAAGAAAGATATCTTTCGATTTTAATCTTCCCTTAGTGTAAGTATCTCAAAACTCTGTCAAAATGACTGGTAGCCGCAGCTTTGAACCAGTTATTCCTAGATAACAAAGTTGGAGAAACCACACAAATATTCGTTATGTGTTTGTTAAAGTTTCCACAATTTTGCTCAGCACATTTAATGGTCATGTGCTTATCCTAATTCATGAACGATCCTGAGAGAAAACTCCTAACTCTCATGAGAGACGGCACCATCTCTATGTTCATATAGGTGAATCCTTCCAGTGTCTCCGTTACTATAAAACATTTGTCCTATAGACCGGATTTCATTAAGAGTTCTCAGACTCAACTCTCTTTCGTAACGCTCAGCACTTATCTATTATGGATGAGGTTTTTATAATTTAGTGCTGAAAAACTTTCCACATATCAGTGACTTGTTTTTACCCATTAAACCCAAATTTAGAGATTTTCTAACTTCAGGTTGGGTTACCATCACTGGCGGAACTTTGGTTGAAGAGTTTTAACCCCATCCCTCTAGATGTAGCCTTTACTACCTCTCTCGATAGAGGTTTAGTGAAAGGATTTGCCAGGTTGTTACTTGATTTCATATAGGAAATAATAATGATTCCATCTTGAATCAATTGTCTGACATAATCATGTCGAGGACTAATATGTCTAGACTTACCATTATAAGTGCCGTTATAGGCTCTAGCTAATGTGGCTTCACTATCACAATGTAGTGATACAACCGATATTTGCTTTACACATAAAGGAATTTCTAATAGAAGATCCCTTAACCACTCAGCATCTTTGCCTGTTGCAGCCAGGGCTATGAATTCAGACTCCATAGTCGAGTGCATTATGCAAGTCTATTTCTTAGATCCCCAAGATACAGCTGCACCTCCTAGGGTGAATACCCACCCTGTTGTAGACTTGTTGTCCCCTGTACTCGATATCCAGCTTACATCGGTATATCCTTCCAATACGGCCGAAAACTCTGAATAAAATAGTCCCAAGTTTTTGGTTGCTTTTAAGTAACCAATGACTCTACTAATTGCATTCCAGTGTTCAGTACTGGGGTTACTAGTAAACCTACTAAGTTTACTCACAGCATATGCGATATCAGGTCTAGTGCATTGCATAGCATACATAAGACTCCCTATAGCACTTGCATATTCTAATTGTGCAGCGGTTCTTCTAGTATTTTCTTTTAGCTTAATACTTGGATCAAATGGGGTCTTTGCTTCTTTTATATTTAGATGGTTAAACTTGTTTAGTATCTTCTCAATATAATGAGATTGACACAAAGCATAACCCCCATAATATTTTTTAACTTTGATACCTAGGATTGTATCAACTTGTCCAAGATCTTTCATTTTAAATACCGAAGATAGAAACCTCTTTGTTTCAGTTACACCTTCCATTTTATTACTTATTATTAACATGTCATCAACATACAGACAAATAATAACGATACAACTACCATATGCATAAATAATATCCCTTCTTTTTGCATTTAGAATATATACATACTTTGTTTTCATTTCCTTCAAAGGTTGTTCCATGTATACCTACATTATGCATGAAACCATGAGATAGTATTTTGGAATCAAATGTTTCTCATGCCATGTGTTAATCTATCCCTTTTTGGTGCTTGTTTTAATCCATACAATGATTTGACTAATCTATATGCTTTGTTTTCATTTTCTGGTAGAATCGAATCCTTGAGGTTGTTCCATACATGTATATCCTCTTTCTCATTGAGGTCGAATCCATTCATGTATACCTCCTCATTGAGGTCACCATTCAGGAAAGCGGTCTTTACATCCATTTGATAGATGTGAAGATGATGTATGGAAGCTAGCGGAAATAATATCCTAATGGATGTTATCCTAGCTACAGGAGAGTATGTGTCAAAATAATCTATCCCTTCTTTTTGTTTAAAACCCTTAGCTACTAGTCGAGCTTTAAAGGTTTTAATAGTTTCATCAATGTGATATTTCTTCCTAAATACCTACTTACACCTTATGGGTCTAGAACTTGGAGGTAAGTTAACTAGTTCTCATGTTTGATTTGACATTATGGATTCCATTTCATCGTTTATAGCTTCTTTCCAGAAAGCTACGTCTCTAGAGGATATAGTTTCTTTATATGATTTAGGATTATCTTCTATAGTCATCACTATAGGTATTTGTCTTATAACATTTTCTCTATCTGCTTCTACAAGATGGAAAATGATGCGTTGTGAGTCTATGTAGTCATCTCCTAAACTCTTCTCTATTCTTGTTCTTTGACTCCTACGAGGTTACAATCTGTGGAGCTGTGCTATCTGGTTCTCTATTAGGAGTTTGAATTTCATTATCCTTTGACTCCAAGGATAGTGCGTTCTCAAAAAATTCAACATCTCTTGATTCTATTATTGTATTAGATTCCATGTCTAGAAGTCTATAAGCTTTACTATTTTGTGCATACCCTACGAAGGCGTACTTAATAGCTCTTGGTCCTAACTTAGTTCTTTTTGGATCAGGGGTTCTGCAGTATGCAAGACACCCCCACACTTTTAGATATCCTAGGTTAGGTTTTCTACCTCTCCATGTTTCATATGGAGATATTTTATATTTTTTAGACGGTATTCTATTTAGAATATGGCATGCTGCAAGCAGTGCCTCACCCCATAGACTTAGTGGTAACTTTGCTCTTATCAGCATTGAGTTGACCATTTCTACTAATGTCCTATTCTTCCTTTCAGTTATTCCGTTTTGTTGAGGTGTGTATGGAGCAGTACATTGATGTATCAATCCATGTTGTTCACAGAAGTTATCGAATTCATTTGAGAAGTATTCTCCTCCTCTATCGCTACGGAGAATTTTTATCTTCTTATTTAGTTGATTCTCTACTTCTGCTTTATATACTTTAAACATGTTCAATGCTTCATCTTTGCTCTTTAATAGGTACACATACACATATCTAGAGCAATCATCTATAAAGGTTATGAAGTACCTTTTACCTCCACGAGTAAGAATGCCATTTAAATCACAGATATCACTGTGCACAAGATCCAATACTTGAGACGATCTTTCAACACTTGAAAAAGGTTTTTTCGTCATTTTAGATCGTATGCACACTTCACATATATCGGTTTCATTATCTGTGTATAAGATTAAACCATTCTTAGCTATGAACTTCAAGGTACTATACCCTATATGGGCTAGTCTATCATGCCACAGTCCAGCGGATTCAACCATATATGCAGAAGTGCTACTTTCATTCAGAGAAAACTTGACCATCCCGTTACAAGCATATCCCTTTCCGACAAAATTCCCATTTTTAGACAGAATCAGTTTTCCTGACTCGTACACAACCTTTATACCTGGTTTTCCCAGAAGATATCCAGAAACTAAGTTTTGCCTCATGTCTAGAACGTGCAGTACATTAGTCAAAATCACTTTCTTCCCAGAGGTAAATATCAGTTCGACAGTTCCTTTGCCGACGACCTTCGATCGAACTTCATTACCCATTTGGACTTCTTGACCATCGGTCAATTCCTCATAGGTTTTGAAGGCAGATTTGTCGTAGCACACATGTACAGTAGCGGCAGTATCATACCACCAACCTGGAACTTTACCTTAGATGGCATTCACCTCAGTGATCATGGCCACTATATCGCCTTCATCTACTACACTTGCCTCTTGTTTAGATTTGCGATATCGGCATACTCGAGCATAGTGCCCGGTTTTCCCACAGACATGGCATGGGCCTTTAAACTTTCCGTTCTTCTTTTGGGTGTTTTTCTTGAATTTTCCTTTATTGGATTTCAGGAAATTGTCCTTCTCGGGATGTTTGTTATTAGAGTTCTCTACTGCAAGTACCTTGGATGAGGTATTCCCGTTATCATTCTTTTTATCACGGTTACAGGATTCTTCCTCAATTCTAAGGTGTTTCTGAATTTGTTCCAGTGTGTAGTTCTCAGTTTTATGTAGCAACTTCTTTCTATAGTCTTTCCACATCGGTGGTAATTTGGCGATTATAGTCCCGACTTGGAATGATTCAGGAAGATCTATCTTCATCGCTTTGATTTTGTTTACTATTAGCTACAATTCTTGGATTTTGGGTAGCAGCGGTTTGTTATCTATCATGTTGAAGTCAAAATACCTGGCGATGAGAAACTTGTTGGTACCTTCTTCTTCAGCCTTGTATTTGAACTTCAGAGCGGCCCATATCTCCTTTGCTGATGACGTCTGTTGGTACAAATCGTACAGACGGTCGGAAACAGCGTTCAGAATGTGTCCTCGACACAAGAGTTCGTCTTCGGCTAGTTTGGTGCGGGCAGCCACCTGTTCAGGTGTGTCGTTGTCGCTTGCTTCAGGTAGTGCTTGCAGATTTGGATCTAATATATAGTAGATCTTTAGCACCGTTAGGAGAAATTTCATCTTGTCTTGCCATCTCGTAAAATTGGTTCCATCGAACCGATCAAGACGTATCAAGTCCTGATTCATCAACTTGATGGATGAAACACTATTGGCTTCCATTATAAAATAACGCTTTAAGATTGTTGAGAATTTTATACAGATTCATGTAATTTCTGTATAATATGGAAACTGAAAAAATCACGATAATAAAAATTAAGGACAGGCTGAAGCACGTCTGAAAAAATGTTGTCCTTAAAGCGTTATTTGCCCCTACTCAATTGAATTGAGTAAGCTGATAGGTTACAGGCAAATAGCTTCTAGGATACGACGAGCCTGGTGTGGGTCTGCGTTCAGCAAACACGAAGGCCCGCCTATTGGAACTCAATTACACAATTTCTAGCAGAAATACAACAAAGAAAAATCCCAGAAGAAAGCAAAGAAGAAGAAAATTGTGATTTAGACTACTGCTTTAGTCAAGTCTTCAGCCACTGGTTATGTTGAACTGTCCTAGACCACACCGTTGGTCTGTTCTTATTGCAAATGGTTAAACTCTTGCTGTCTTGTTGCTAGAATTACTGGAGTATAAGAGAGGATTAGTGGGCTTTCTCAATTCGTATGATAGTGTTGGATTGGTTTGTGAGATAGTTTGGAAACCCATCCAGGCCCTCCTTTTATAGGCTATGGTGGCTAGGGGGTTATGGTCCAGAGACTTAAATTCCATTAAGCCATTTCTGGCTGTTGGATACACGTCTCGCTCCGGTTCGCTCAAGGTCGCTCACGATGCGGAAGTGCAAAGTGCAAAGTGCAAAGTGCGCCACTAGCGCCTCTACAGCCACACTGCCTCACATGCCCACGCCCTCGCACCGAGCCCGAGCCCGGGTGCAAAGTCCATAGTCCATAGATTACGAAGGTAAATATTATAATACTCCACTGTTTTCATTTAAACCAATTTTCCTTCTCTTCCCTTTCCTATGTGGGACTATTCCCAAAAACGCACAAAAAGATATTTTTCAAAACAACTTTTATATATTATATATTATTTTATTATTAAAATCAATATTTTGCAACATCTTAAACGAATGGTTAAAAGTAAACCGGTTCCTTGTCCAAACAAGTTTTAATCCCTATTTTATAGTCCACTTGAGCGTTAGAACAGCTTTATCTAGGCGGATGATTTCAGGTAAATCCTTTCACGCTACGGGAGGTACGTTGGCCGGCGTTTCCACTCCCCATCACCCATTAATCAATTCGCAAAACATGACAATTATGCATTACATGAATAACATTAGGCAAATGGTTAAAATAAACTCATAACACAACATGATTTTATAGTTTTGCGTTAGAACTCATATCCAACACCCTTAAATGAAATTTTTGGGCTTCTATCTTAAAATGATTTGGCTAAATGAATGGACGTGTGGATAAAGCCATACATCATGGCAGCCCTGTTGATGTCCCAGTGGCACCACATGGCCAAGATGGCAAAATGGATGGGTAATGAAGTGCATGCTACTCTCCAGCAGTGATAGTGAAATTAATTATCGGGCGCAGGTTTTGAGTTTTATGTAAATTTCTTCTGACCTTTCTTTAGTTTTTGGAAAGTGGATTGCCTGTGGCACCCACCACAAGGATATCCTCGTGTCTCAGCGTGGCCCAAGCTCTGTGGGGCCCACTGTACTGTGATTGTATTTTATCCCACACAGATTGAGCCACGTCGTGCCACAGGATATTCAGACAGTCTGCTTCCGCGTTTCCGGGGAGAATGTAAGTGGCTGTCTAAGAGCGCATCCAACACGTACGCACACCGTTGACCAATTAAAGTTCTCTCTTTTTCTCTTCAAAAACTCCCAAATCCGCAAGTAAAAACATACAACATTCGGGCCCTATGTGCCAATCCGTTGAGACATCTGATACGTCTATAATGTAAGCTTGTTCTCGTTAGGAAATGAGTTAAAAAATCAATTGGAACCACTACTCAGGTGGACCACATTGGAAGGAATAATAAAGATATGCAATCAAAGGTGGGATGCATCGGCTAGAGTCCAAATCAATGATGTGACATTTTCCAATATGATCAATTCAAATTGGCCATTTTTTCCCCTAATCAACAGCTGTGGTTATCTTGAAAGCGATTTTGAAGTCATGGTCGATTAAAGGTGGTCCATTTGTGATGTAGAGACCATGACCCACTAATAATATAATAAAAAAGTACGTTGGCCCAACTCATCCCAATCTTAGTAAGGTAAAAGTTGATGTACGGACCCTGACCAACCTAGGCTCGATATATATATATATTTTTTTTATCAGATCCAAGAATGTAAGCCCCGAAATAATTTGTTAGCGGCCAATATTTTGCAACATCTTAAAGGGGACCTCCCTGTTTGAAAAGATATCCCACGACGGCACTCATAGATAAGAATTAGGGCCCGTTTGGCCAGGTGGATTAGAAGGGAGTGAATGGTATTAGGGTGGATGGCGTGGATTTCTAGGTAATGATGGTGTTGTCAGTGGATTGTCTTGAGATCCATGGGATTGCTATATCCCTGGATTGATACATATCCGTTTGGCACGCCATGTGCCAATAGGAGATTAAAGCTTGGATCCCTTCCAATCCCACGAACCAAACACGTCGGGACCTAATTTGACGGATTAGGATGGATTGGATGGGACTTAAAGGTAATGATGGTGTTGGAAGATCCATCGGATTTTGGATCGAGATCACCTACCATTTGAAGGCCATTCCGGGATTTACCATCAATCCCTTCCACTACCATCTAATCCTTCCAATCCAATCCAAGAATGTAAGCTTGAAAGCGATTGTTAGCGGTCCAAACGGGCCCTAAATAGGCAGCCAATTGAAGGTCCAAACGACAGGGCAATGTAGTCATCCGATCTACGGCTAGGATCATCGGAGCAGTGGGATTTTTTGTGGATAGCTCAGCCACAGTAACTTTACACCTGCATGACACGTGTATGGAAGTGAGTGCTTGATGACTTAGATATGATTGTCTAGCATAGGATAGCTATTCCATAAGAGAAAATGTAGTCAATGGATAGCGATGGCAATAGGCCCAGCCAACTTGGGTGAATGGAGGCAAAAGCAAATGCCACATCTTTTGCGTGCACTACACGATGCACTTTCTTTTTTTTTTTCTTTTTTTTTGCCAAACCAACTCTCACGTGTGGCAACCTGTCATGTGTACAAAATCAAAGCCACTCATCAGGCGGGTCCCACTGTGTGGATGGCAGGGAATCTAAGGTGTCTTAGACTGTGATAGCATGGGGGGATTCTAAGGTGTCCTGGACCGTGATCGCATGGGCTGTTGTGCGACGATTATCTTTCCAGTTTGGAGCATGGGGAACGGCCTATCTCGATGTATGTGATCTATATCCACTCCTTCCATTCATTTTGCCAGCTCACTTTATGCTTTGGGATGAAAATTCACGATTTCTACTATTTCAATGCATTAGGATGTATAGTAGCTAGCGTAGTATGCCAACGCTATAAAAGTGACATTTCATGCAGATATCTTGCTGTACAGATTATGACGAGATTTACTACACCATATGTGTGGAATGAAACATAACTACCATATCTAGTCCATCTATCGGATGACCTGGAACAAGTACGAGTTTCTATAACAACTAGGTTAGGCCTAGTGCCGTACCTTATTTTTGCCATGGTAGGAAATTAGCAACGTGCCATGGTAGGAAGTTAGCAACAAGTTGCATACACAAGGAATAGAAAGTGGATGGAAAAATCTTCGAGATACTTGGATCGCTTTTTGTGGAATTATAACCGCATAAATTCAATTTTACATATCGGGGGATGGTTGGCAGAGTATTATAAGCAAAGAGAGAAATGTGATTGAGCTATTTAAGATACAAAGGTGACTGAAAAGCTATTTAAGATACAAAGATGACTGAAAGGAACAAAGTCTTAACCGACATAAGAGAAGCTATCATAAAAAGAAACATAACAAAGGAAGGATGACTTTTCGACTTCTGTAACCGTTACAGTAATAGAAGAATATTATGGAAGAATAAGGCGCACAAAACTCTATGAATAGCATAACAATCAATCCAACACAACAACCAATCAAACCAATATACAAATTCTCTAACGTGGGCCTTATTGATGAACAGTCTGGATCTCCCTAAGGGTTAGATGATTTGATCGAGCATACCGGTGGACCCCACTAAAGTTGTGATTGATCTAAAATTGTGTACGGGTGGTGCACTATAATTGTGTTATGTGGACAATCTTTTGGATAGACTGGGAATCATAAACTCGTATGCAACGTAAAAGGGAGGAGTTTCGAGGGATTACAAACTCCTCACCCTCAGTAAATATAAAAACAGGGTTGGATCACTGATTCAAATAAAATAAAATAACAAAATCCACCAGCGGATATGTCTTCACTCGGTATGGATGAACAATTTCTTAGAAGTCTACTAAGCAAAAGTGTATCGATCGGTCGATTATGGAATCCAAGTTTATTGCTTTAGAGAAGGTTGGTTCAAAAGTTGAGTGGCTTAAAAATCACTTGACTAATATATCGTTGTAACTAAAGCATGTATCAGCCGTATTTATTCATTGTAATTTCCAAGAAGTTATAACAAAAGCAAAGAGCAAAATATATATAATATAAAGTACAAGCACGTATCATCCTGAAATATTGTCAAAATTATTTTTAATAAATAGCACCATTTTCTATGTAATAAATATTGTCATTCATTTTCTAGGTGGTGATCGGATGGGTAAGATCCTCTATCAAAGTGTGTGTGTGTGTGTGTGTGTGTGTGTGTGTGTGTGTGTGTATTGTGATGAATCCTCAATCAGAGGTGTGGCCCACATGATTTATGGTCCATATTACTAATCAAACCTTTTATAATATAATAATTAGGACCATCCATTCCTGTCTATTAATTAGATGACTGGGATCATTAGATTAGGATGATTGCAAAGGGCAATCAACGGCAGACCAATAACATGGACGATCCAAATCAATGGTTTGATCGGTTTTTAGTATTATCAATATGGCCTACCCATTTTCATAACCATTGATAATAGATTGTTTACGATCATCCTATTGAATTGACTTTTGAGATGGATAGGAAATAAAACCTAAGCCCAGCCTAGATAATGGATGGACCATATTAATAATCAGATTATCTACAATTGTAACCTATATGGATTTTTCATTTTTGCAAACATTAATGAGATGTGTATACTGTAAATTTTTTTATTTTTATTTTTATTTTTTTATTTTTGGAAAGGCATGCAATCAAAGGTGGGATACATCATCCAGAATCCAAATCAATGATGTGACATTTTCCAATATGATCAATCAAATTGGCCATTTTTTCCACTAATCAACAGCTGTGGTTATCAAAGGTAGGACTATAACTCACTTCTTGCCCATGCTTATTTCCAAAGATCAAGGAGCCTTTGTCAAAGGTAGGACTATAACAGATAATATTTCTTTAGCTAGAGAAAAGGCTCATCAGATCGATCGCAAGGTATACGGTGGCAACCTCATCATCAAATTGGATTTGGAGAAGGCGTATGATCGAATGAAGTGGGACTTCATCGATCAAGTGCTTCTCAAATTCGGTTTCAGCTATCCCTGCATAGCTCAGCTTCAGCGATGTTGGAAAGATATCAACTTCTCTATCCTCATCAACGGGAGGACCTTCGGCTTCTTCAAAAGCTTCAGAGGTCTTCGTCAGGGAGATCCCCTCTCCCCATCCATTTTCATCCTTGCAGCAGAGGCTTTCAGTAGAGGCGTGTCTTCTCTATTTGCTTCAGGAAGTTGTCAACCGTTCCACCTCCCTAGATCTTGTCCTACCATTATGCACCTAGTTTTTGCTGATGATGCAATTGTCTTCCTTAATGGCAGGATTACTAATGTCAAAATTCTCCTCAGCTTCATTCAGGAATATGAAAGATCTCCTCAGCTTCCTTAATGGTAGGATTAATATGTCTTCTCTAGTTTTTGCTGATGATGCAATTGTCTTCCTTAATTGTCTTCTTCAAACACGATGGCTGAAGCCCGGGCAGTGCTTGATGGGCTGAACATTTGCTCCCACATGGGTCTAACCAACATTGTGGTGGAGTCCGACTCCAAAATTATAGTGCCAGCAGCGGAGGGTGTTTCTACTTCCAGTCCTTGGAAGATCTGGTATATTTTGGGAGAAATCCGGTCCAAAATTCAAGGCCTTAACCTGTCTTTCTCACACATCTTCCGCGAAGGCAATGCAGTGGTGGACACTCTAGCAAGATTGTCTAGTGAAGGATGCCCAGACACTTCCTTCACTAGCCGGGCCTCGCTCCCTAGGCACATCAGAGGGGAGTTGTTGCTTGACAATGCGGGGCTGGGCAGAATTAGACCCCCTTAATCTTTTTCTCCCGATCCTCTCTCGAGTTCCGGCCTTGCTGTGTTCCCAGCTGTGTTATTTGAGGGATCCGTTTCGGGTTTTTTCTGTTTTGTGTTTACTACACGATAGGCGTGGTCCTCTTTCTTTTTGTAGGGACCCGTCCGAAAAGGATGTAAATTCTGTTTGTTAATGAAATTCTCAGTTATTTAAAATAATAATAATAAAAAAAAAACAGTTGTGGTTATCTTGAAAGCAGTTTTGAAGTCATGGTCAACTAAAGGTGGTCCATTCGTGATGTAGATAGCATGACCCACTAATAATATAGTAAAAAAGTAAGTTGACCCAAGTCAACCCAATCTTGATAAGGTAAAAGTTGATGGACGAACCCTGACATGGCTAGACTTGATTTTTTTTATATATATAAGATCCAAGAATGTAAGACCCGAACCAATTTGTTAACCGGTCTAAAAGGGGACCTCCCCTATTTGAAAAGATTGGGTCCATTGCAAGGGCGGGTGCCCATTGACAACCCCACGACCAGCACTCAAGAATTAGAAATGGACAACTAATCGAAGGTCTAAAAGATAGGGCAATGTAGGCATCCAATCGACGGCTAGGATCATCCCACCAGCAATATTTATTATGGATAGCTCAGCCACAGTAACCTTATGTCACGCCTCAAACTCGGAAACCAGACTCACAAAATTTCCGATCGCCGAATCCAGCGCCGACAGCCTCCGTACAACCCCATTCTCAGCTTTCAGCGCCCATACGTCAGGTTCCGATCCTGGGATGCTACAAGGAGAATTTTCAACATCAGTTTAATTCGTAATAAGCATAACCAAAGGCATAACCCACAAACAACAACCAAAAACTCCATCACATTTTCACTATGATAAAAAACTTTACAAGTACAGTGAGCATAAAGGGAAATACAATGATAAAGGACAAAAGCTCCAAGACGATCTGATATGCGCTCCTGCCTCAGCGCTGCTACGATCCAACGTCACCTGCACGCAACGGTCGTGCATAAGCTTATAGAAAGCTTAGAGGGTGGTGAAAGTATGTGCATAAGGTAGTAATGCAGTTATGCAGTATCAGAGTAATGCGGAACATGCTGATGAATCCATGAATACCACTAGCCGTACCAAGGCTATGCGATGCAAGGCATGAATGATGTCAGCCATACCAAGGCCATGCAATGCGAGATGCAACACAAGCATACAAATCCTCATCTATATCCACATGTCAATACGGCTCAAATCTGAAATATCACCGGGTCTAATACATTCTAAACCAGATTGCCACCCCATCGCACGCAATAAGGTAAGTGGAAGAGACCTCATTATCCGCCTGACAATATCGGGCTCGGCTCGTCGATAGCGGACCCATTCCTCGAGCTGGTCAAACTCAGCCTAGCTTTGCCCCCTCCTCTCGGGCGAGTAAGGCCGCACCCCCTTCCGACCGACCATGACATAGTGGAAAATGTAGCATCCTGGTAATCGGCCATCGGCGCTCATGCACCCACTCGGTCTAGACGTTGGAGCAACCTCTTGGTACCATAAGGGTTTAGGGACTTTCACCCAGAGATATCTAAAGCACCCCATGTAGAACATGATTTTCTGTATCCAATCCTGCCAACCACGATACACCTGTGGAGGCTACGGCCCTGATGTCGCTAGGGCGTACGGTAACCATGTCACACAATGTGAAATGTATGAATCACACTATCCAGTCATGCAGCAATCCTGCGGGTATCGTGCGCTCATACGGGGCAACACCACCTAACCGAGAGCCCCTAGACAACCTGTCAAAAGGCATATGCTATGATCAGTCACTCTTTATATCAAGCATACACATGATGCGTATGATCATGAATCATGGAACTATACTAAACATGTTATATGGGATGGATGCCGTTCATAATGAAGATGGGCCTAGACGACCTACAAGTATGGGCCTAATAATGGGCCCTAAGGAGAATCATAATGCGGACATTTAACCAACATTATTCTACAATGTGGACGTCAAATCAACATTGCTCCTAAGGCACGACCGTCATAACATTATTACACAAGCCATGGTAGGATCATATATCTTAATGGACTTGTGTACATCCAATTGGGCCTCGACCCATGGGCCTTAGGTTCAAGAAATGGGCAAATGAGCCTCCTAACATGGGCTTCATATATATCAAGGTGGGCCTAAACATATGGGCCACAACTTACATCAAGATGGGCCTAAACATATGGGCCGATCAAGTGGGTCGAGTCGAATAGACCAAATCAATCGGGCTAGGTTAAATGGGCCGAGTTAAATGGGCCTCAGGTATATCAAATCGGGCCCACCCTCATATATTTGAGATTCGACCTATTCACAAGTTAACATAAAGATAGATAGAGAGAGATAGAGAGAGATATAGAGAGAGAAAGCTAGAGAGAGAGTAGAGAGAGATAGAGAGAGTGAGAGAGAAAGCTAGAGAGAGAGGTAGAGAGAGACGTAGAGATAGAGAGAGAGAGAGAGAGCTAGAGAGACATATAGAGAGAGGTAGAGAGAGACGTAGAGATAGAGAGAGAGCTAGAGAGAGATATAGAGAGAGGTAGAGAGAGAGGGGGCACGTGGCTGCTCTCTCCTCATTTCACCTTTTTTTTCTCTCCTTTTCTTTATCTTTGTTTTTTTTTTCTTTTCTTTTCTTTTCTGACAACACAACAGAGGTGGGTCCCACATAGGACTCACCATATATATTATATATGGAAAAGGTACAGCGCTCGAGCTGATTTTAACGTCCCATGAGGTCGATCGGTGTGGGCCCCACCGTTGATGTTTGCCAACATCTAACCCACTAGCCAGATGCACCATTCTAGCGTGGGCCTGGGTCTCAAAATTCAAGTCAGGCCGTGACTTGTGTGGGCCACACTAGATACAACAGTTGAGAGGGATACCCTCCATTAAAAACATTCATAATCATTTATTTGGGCCCACTGAGATGGGGTTCACAAATCCAGCCCACCCATCGTGGGTGTCCCACTTGAATGATGGGTCGGATCAAGTTTCAGCCGCACCAAACCTAGGTGGGCCCCACGCACAGGCCACCCACACAGGGATGGATACCAAGACCTCACGTGTTGAAACGAGATATCTCCACTCAGTCTGCCCGTTGAGCCATGGATTTGGGCGTCAGGGAGGGCCCACACGGACGTGGGTCCCACCGTCCGAGGGCGGTGGACACCAACGTGATGGTGTGGCCCACCAAAAAGGATGGACGACGTGGATGGGGTGGGTCCCACGGACCCACCGTTAGTTGGCACTTCACCGTTAGCCACCCTACAGGGATCGAAACCAAGACTTCAAGTGTTGAGACGAGGTATCTTTCACACAGTCTGCCAGTTGAGCTAGGGATGGGTCCCACCATCCCTGGACAGTGGATGCACCACACGTACAGGATGGTGCTGCCCACCAAAATGGATGGACGGTGTGGATGGGTCCCATGAACCCCACACCCTCCACGGCAGCACACACCCATGTTAATACACACTCATGTCAGCACTCACACCATGTTAGTACACACTCATGCCAGTACACCCACGTTAGTGCACACCCACTGTTAGTTACTCCCACAGAGTATCTACCTGGACAGACGGTGTGGATGTACACCCCATCAAGGTGGGTCCCACACGGCCCACCTGTTTCCGATCAGGCTAATATTTGTGCTTCCCCTTTCATCCGGGTGGCCCACCATTTAGATGACCCATACCAACAATAAAAGGCCAAGGTGGCCCACTATTTGGATGGTGTGGATGAGATACATACATCAAGTGGGCCACAAGTCATCACACACAAAGGAAAAAGGGAGAGAGAGAGAGAGAAAGATCGGTGAGGATGGAGGGACCCCGCCACTATGGGCCCCTCATACAAATATACATCAAGGTGGGTCCCACATATATGGACCCTTAATCAACAAAATGAAGGAAAAACAAAGATTTAAGATCACCCACCGCTTCCTTCTTGCACCAAAGGCTTCCTTAGCTCCTTATCTTTGATTCCAATGGAGGAGATGAGGTTTGGATGGTGGAGATGGGAGATGAGAGGGTGGGCCACACTTGTGGCTCTCTTGGAGAGATGGGGAAGCTTGGACGTATGGGGTTCTTGCTTGCTTGGGAATGGTATTTTGAAAATGAGAGAGAGAGGTTTGTAAAAGGGAGAGAGAGATGGGTGATGTTTGATGTGGTGGTGATGGGTGTAAGAGCCACTTTTTTGACTTTTGTGGCACATGTTGTAAGAGAGGTATGGGCTTGTGTAAGAACTTTTTGACTTATGGGGGTTACTTGGGGAAGAGTATGAGGTGATGTGTACTTGACATGATGGGATTGATTGATGGATGATTGATGTGACATCTCATAGAGATTCTCTTGGGTTTCACACGTGCGGCGTTTTCCTTGCACCAAACGCTGGCCCACATCTCCTGGCCAAAGTATCGCCTCGGCGCGCGAGTCGCGGCATCGGAACCGTGGAGACGGCGTGGTCGCAATGGTACAAGTCTCGGGTTGAGTCGAATCAAATTAACGACGTGTAAATCAAGGTCGCGCGCAACACCGGTTAAGGGTCGAAGGTTGCCGGAATTCGATCAGAAAGACCGTGGGAACCTACGGAACGGTACGGTCTAGGATACGGGTCTTACACTTTACACCTGTATGACACGTGTATGGAAGTGAGTGCTTGAGAACTTAGATATGATTGTCTAACATAGAATAGCTACTTCATAAGACAGAGATTTTGACTGTACTAGGATTGTGGTATGGTGGAATTCTCTAAATCAAAGGGAAGTTCCAAATATTCTCAAGGTCGTCATCTCATCCGACAGGTCTTGAAAAGTTTTTCAGACTAAATTGCCTTTATCCTTGGATCAATAGTAGTACAATTTTTAAGTGAATAAGAAGTTACGTAGTATTCAATTCCGAGAAAGTGACGTCGATGGAAGTTGATTCAATCCATTCAATTTCTTTGTAGTCTTTTATTTATATGAAAAGATGTTAACTTCTTGTTGACATTATCTCTTTGTGGCCCACAAAACTTGATTACTTATAATGGTATTAATTTGATACAAAGTATTTTCTTGTAATGTGATCAATGTGGCTGGCGGATGTTAATCGTGCTTCCAATCATGACCTTCATGAAATTCTGAAGTTAATGAATCAGGTGAATTCTGCACATATGCGATGACAGACCCCACAGACAGTATCCTTAGAGTGTTAAGGGTCAGGGTTGAGGTTGTCATGTGTTGAGGGTCGAGGTTATCATGTCATCAAACATATCTGAATCTTCATTGAATTGGTTCCCTCATAAAGCATCAACGAATTAATAATAGTTCATTCAAAGCATTTATCATGTCCGGAGTTAATGATAGATAAATGAATTCTACAGATCAAAACTTCATAAGTAAGAAAGCATTCATAGTCTTCATAAGCATCCAATGTGCCCGAAGTCAAGAATGGACCAAAACAAACTAGAAGTATAATACCCTGAACTTTTCAATACTCGAATATTGAAAGTTCTTGAGTGTTACCATGAAATTTAACTTAATATATACATGTGTATGATACCATTCTAACTATCCTAACTTTACATCTATTCTCCAACACAAATATGACTGTTGAGAATGATCTTTATCTATAGATCAAGTCATCCGACCATTGGTTTTAAGACAAGATCATCATATGTCCAATTATTTCCACTTGTCCATCATAACCAACCGTTCAGCCAACTATCAACCGATAGGTAAAGATATCTTACTGTCCACTTTGAGTTTAGACCATCCAATCATAGTAAACTAACTACTTGATATCTACATCCACTCGTACACATATCAAATTTAGATTCTGATTGGTTCATCTTGTTCACCACCTATGAATATGCTTAACTCACCATCAAAACTACAATATAAGAAACTTACACATATGAACAAGTCACTTGAATCTAACGGTATATATGTTCTGCATATTGATCACTCCAAAAATCCACTTGTAATCATCTGATTATAAAATTGACCATACACCCATTTATATACATGATCAGAGTACTAACCATCAACTTTTCATATTCTTAACATGTCATCTGACCATCCATTATGTTGGTTGATATATGTACATTCACTTAATTAATTTGGTGAATAATTCTTTATTCATAATGATTTAAATATAAGTTATTTTGTAAGAACTACTTAGAAACTTGCCTATAATCATGTAAAAATATTAGATTTCCTAAAACTCTCATATAAGCAATAATTACGAAAATGCCATTAACCTAGACCCTTAAATTCTAGATCACATGGTTCTCACGATCCGTTTGATGTAAATTTTTATACCATGCCTATGTATTATAAATTAAGCATACATGTCAAATTTCAGCCCTTAGATCATTGTAATAGTAACCTAATTGACAAATCAACCCATTAATTGTTGATTTTGGTGTCAATTGAATAAAGAAATCCCATGGGTAGTCGTAGTAGGATATTTTTCTTCATATGAACTACTTGGATTACCCATCATATAGACTATGTGTGAAATATGAAGACCCCACTTTGATAGGTTTTTCCTTAAGCGCGAAGTTATCCTGTCAAGGCCTACCGACTCCTTATAAATCTCGATCTTCTGATTTAACCACTTCATTCTGTCCATTGCACCTCAAATTTGGACCATAATTTGGTCTCATATGACTACAAGATTATACAAAATTTAGGCCCCGATTTATATTTCTACATCGTTGAAGGTTGAAGCCAGTTCCTTCCTTTTAATATAAAATGTTAAATTTTAGATTTAAGTTTTTTTCACCATCGATCAACCACTAAATTTTATCCAACCATTTGCCTATCCTGACTACACATTTCTCCCAAAATTAGGCCATGATCATTAAGTGTGAACCGTTAATTAAGATCAAGTTAATTTTGGCACCCGTTAGGAGAATTTTCAAGATAGGCCAATCTAAATTTTAGATCACCAAGAAAATCATAAAGCCTGACTCTATTCGATGACCCTAACACAATGGATGAATTAGATTTAAAGAAAGATCGTCTAAAAAGGAAAAATTAAAGAAACCCAATCTAAGTGGGATGTGAAACGTTAACACACCCCTCTTACGCCCACTCCTTTTAAAAAGGGGTGTGCGTTCCCCTCTCCACTCACATGCCCAATCTCCCAATGTCCAAGGAAGAGAGAGAAAGAGAAAGAGAAAGAGAAAGAAAAAGAAAGAAAGAGAAACAGAAAGAAAGAGAAAGAGAAAAGAAGCCTATACGTCCATCATCCGCTTCCTTCTCCAAACATATGGTATTTTCCTCTCGTTCAAGTGATGTCGTGATTCATATAGAAGCCTTCCTACATGGATATCTACCTAGGATCTAGATTTAAGGCTAAGGTGAAGGATTCCTGTAAGCTTACATTAATTTAAGTTGATATAATTTATCTTATTTTTACATGCTTCCATATTATTGTGAATCCTCCATGCAATTATTTGATTTACCATTATCAATTATTTATCTTATGAAAATTATGATTAAGGTATGATTTTAATTATGCATGATCTTTAGAAATTTATGTGAGGTGATGGATACAAGCCTTGCCATTTGCCAATTTTGAGAGCGACGTGTGCTTCTACTCTATATGGAATTGACCTTTTGCTCTCCTCCCCTTATTCTTGTTGAGTTATCCTAATTGTTACTCCTCTTTTATTGAGATAGCTTAATACTACTTTTCTCCTTTATTAGGTTAGCCTTATGCTACCTCCCTTATGGCTTGCGCATGTGTCTTGGAATTCTAAAACTACCATGGTTCAATTTATTTTCCCTTTGGTGCAAGTGATGTACTAGAGGTATCACAATTAGTGATTCAAAAATTTTATCGTGGACGTAATGCGCTTTGGATAATGACCGTCTTGGTTGACATGTAATTCCATGGATTTTGGGTAGTGGTACACAAATCGATGTAAATAATTCGTAACGCATGTTATATCACTTCCAGTTTTGGATGTCGCAAATAGTCGCTCCATGAACAAATCGTGTCACGTAATTCATATGATCCATGTGTTGTGCCGCCTCGAGGTGTTCACGTAAATCCTTGGTAGTTTTAGACACGCCGACGAATCTCTGTAGTCATGGGATGCGGGGCGAACCAAGTTTTCTATTAATTATATTCCACATTGTGATGATTACTACATATGATGAGCCGCACACACTTTGCTAGGCATGCATTCATGTAAATTGGTTGCGCATACTGATACCAATCGCAGTGGTGAAGTACGAGGCGTATCGGAACCCTTAAATTAATCTTTTGAATCTCTTAAATTATTCTTAATCTTAAAAGATAACCATCACTATGAGTAGGGCATTGACCCTCTCTAACCGTACAGATGATGCGGGTGAGGTGCAGATTGAAGAAATGGATGATAATCCCCTTACGAAAGATTATTATGAATAAATAAAGAGATAGTTTTATGTTTAGTTTTATTTATTTCCACTGCAAACTTTGATGATGTAATAAGCTCTCATTAAGAGGGCATTAAAGAATTATTTATACGCTTTTTACTCTAATGGAATAATAAATACAGTTGATTTTATTCTTGCGAATGGTTGTCTTCGTGAATGTAACTAGATGTGATCTAAATAATAATAATAATAAGATGTGATTTCGAAGCATCAAATTCTTACATTATTAACACTTGGAATTCTTGGGCACGAGTATGTACTTGGGCCATGAAAATTTCGAGATGTTAAAAGAAGTACCTGTTCATTCAAACTAAAATAATTAATTGTTCAACATATATATTAAATAACTTGAATCAAAGTAAAATAAACATTAAGAAAAACTACAAACTTCACCACTTAGCTCTAACTAAGAGATTAGCCAATTAAAAACATGATTGAACTAAAACTCTTAAAGAAAAACATAAAAACTATTTAGAACCGAATGATTGAAGATGAGGGAAGACTCCTTCAAACTCCACAACTCCTATCTTTACTCCTTCTACCCTAATTCGTGCTTATAAACTTTTAAGACATCTTTTTAAATAGGCTTGATTCACACCGAGTTTAAAATCGACTTCAATTTACTCAACTATCTCACCTTCAATGTCACCTTTGATGTCATCGAACTCCCATTAAAGAGTCCGAGTGAAATTGTAAAGCTGTCCAGCAACGAACTTTTGAATTTATGTATTTTTCCAATATCATCGAACTGGCTTCGATGTCATTGAATACTCCTTCGATGAGATCGAAGGATGCTTTAATATGTCCAGCAAGAAATTCGAGTTTTATCTAATTTTTGCGATTGGGATTGAAGTGGCTTCGATGACATCGAACACTTACTTTGATGTCATTGAACCTGTTATCGATGGCATTAAGGAGTCGATTTCAGCAATCCAATTTTCTGCACTTTGATTTCTTCAATTTTCTTTTTTCTTCACTTGGTTTCATTGGATCTCAAACTCTTGAAATCTTCAATCATGACCTTCAAAGATTCAATCTTCATGTTGATAATTACTTGAGCATTAAATCCACGCTTTAAGCATTCTTTTCTCCTTAGCTCTCAAAATTACCTCATAAGAGAAAATATGTGTAATTAAATCAATTAAACACATTTATGTTTATAAAACTAATGTATAATTATGGGGAAATATGCAATATTTCACACTCAACATCAATTGCTCTGGAAACCTGTTGCACTTGCAATGTTATTCACTTGGAATGTTATTCAACGGGAGCAAATTAGATTTCAAGCTAAGTGATTCGCGTCACACCTCAACTCAGCTCTATAATTTTTTTACTTCAATATCTAACTATTTTAATTTTTACTATAAATAGTAAGTTTTAGTTAGATCATAACTCTTAATCCAACGGGAGCAAATTAGATTACAAGCTAAGTGTTCACGTATTTGTTCTCTGTGCAGAATCGTATTACACAATAAGGAAATATTTTGAGGCTTGGATATTCCGTGAGCACCACCATATTTTATGTGTCACATCTACACCACTCACCAAGTTTTCTACATCGGTGCAAGGCATGAGCCCAAAAACAAGGCAAATCCATAGCTGAAGTGGAGCACACTAGGGAAAAGAAAGCAGCAGAGATTGAATGTCTACCGTTGAAACCATCCTAGGTTCCCCACGATAGTTATTTGCCATCCAACCTTTTCATTTGGTCACACCGGAAAACACGAATATCATATTGATTCGAGCCTTTAACGGGCCCAAGAAGTTTTCAACAACGGTATGCATACAATTACCAGTGTTTCCTGTCATGTGGTCCACTTGATGAGCTGATCTGTCTCAGTTTTGGCCTCATGCAACAAAACATGGATGGATGGTGTGGATCTAACACAGACATCATGGTGGGCTCAGAAAAGATTCATGCCGTCCATGTAATCAGGGTCATGTTAGTGCACGGTCAAAAAATAAGGTAGATCTTAGAACTCAAGTGAACCACACGATAAGAAACACTGAGTGTCCACAATTGAAACATACTTTGAGCCATAAGTCTTGGATCGGACTAATATTTTCTAACTTTTAATAGGAATAAATTTATGAAAAAAGCATGAATGTCATATAAACATCATGATGGGTCCGAACAGTTTTCAACAATGGTAATTTCCCCACTCGCTTTTTTCTTTGTGCGGTCCATTCGAATTTTAGATGACTCATTTTTTAGCCGGTGCCCTAAATTAGTAACGGGATAAATTTCTTGAAAACATAACAGTGGACCCCACCAAACTTCACGTGGCTTAGAATTTCTTGCTAGCATGCCATCCACATCCAGACCATTCTACCAGACAAGACCCCCATTACATCCGAAGCCACGTGCCTTTTTCAAGGCAGGAATATTCTGAAGGCCTGTCTTGATGTATTTGTTAGATCTAGGCTGTTCATTTTCAAGATTACCCCACCTTTTTTCAATGAGTATTGGATAGAATTTGAAAAGGATTGCTAGGAACATGCCATCAACAGGAAATAGTGGATCCCTATTCAACCAGCGAAAACAGCAGAATGCTATAAGGAACACTCCCCAGAGCAACCATATGGTTGTGTTTTCCGTTCACGCAGGCATGGACTGTTGAAAAAGCAAACCCAAAAACCGTTTCAGACAGCCGGTGACCATGAACTCCCCATTATGGGGAGCTCTAGGAGCTGTTTGGAAGATGTAATGGCCAAATGTCAGGTTCTAAGAATATTAAAGAGCCTAGCTCTAGATTTGTAGTCATTTCATAGTTGGATGCAAAAGCCTAAAAAGGCACCTTGTATGTCCGATTACAGTAAGAGAGTGCAGCAAGTGCAGCAAGTAAAATTATTTTTATAATTTGTGGATGTTTGGAGGCTTTGAAGCCAAGAGAATTTCTGGCTAGTACAGCCAACAAATGGTATAGCCTCGGTTGGATGGAAGAAGCATCCAGGAGGTTTTTCAGCCAAGTGCGATTTTTTTTTTATCTCGAGAAGAAAAATGTTTTCTTCATACCAAAGTTTATGATCGGTTTGAAAAAAAATCAGATGAGCAGGTTCTTTTTGCCACAAAAGTTTCCGGCTATTTTTTTTCAGCCAAGTCCAAATTTTCTGAAAAATCCATGCAAAGGAATTTTTTGTTTCCTCGTTGAAGTTGTACAATTTTAGAAAAGTGTTCAAAAATAATTTGAATTTGTTTTTTCAGCCAAATGTTGGGTTTTCAAAGTACTTCATACTAAAAAAAAAAAACTGTTTTTTCTATCTCCCTTCATTAAAAAATTCAATCATTCCTTCTCTTAAAAAAAGAAGAGATGGCATCCTCGATCAAATAAGACCAAAGTTATCCAAGGATAACTATGAAAAGTTTACATCCAAATAGAAAGCACTATTCGGGTCGCAAGAGTTCTAGTGGTATATTGATTCCCGACTTGGTTATAGCCTAGAACCCTATTTAAACGGAAGAACTCAACTCATTAATCAAATTATGGATTCCTCTAGAAAGATTTCTATTTTCTTTCCTATGAAGGTTGGATGGCAACGGATCGTCGAAGCGACAACATGCCAAGCATGGGAGATTCTTAGTGGATCTTGAAAGGAGTTGATCGTGTGAAGAAGGTTCGTTCCAAACTTTTAGAGCGTCGAGACCTCACACATGAAGGAAGGTGAGACCATTTTGATCATGCTAAGGTTTTGTTATTGTTAACAACTTGAAAGAAATGGTGAAAAGATGAAGATGGATGGGTTGTTGAAAAAGTACTGATCCCTCACGACCAAATTTGAACATGTGGTTGTTCCAAGAAGAATCAAAGGAAGGTTTGAAGAATTGATGGGCTCGTTAGAAGTTTCCAACGAATGCAAAGAATGCCGATTAGCTTGAACACTTTGAGTCTATTGGATCAAAAAACAAAAGAATGGATTTCATAAACATCACGTTAGGGGCCTCAACTAGGCAATCGTGCGCAGGAACTTGCTGGATATTATCCAGGAAGCGCGAGGATCACAAAATGACTATCAATTTCAGTGGAAGCAGAAATGGTAAATCGTTTTGGACAAAATATTCCAATTGCAACAAGTTAGTCCAATGCTTCAAAGCTCTGGTTGGAGCAAACCGAGATCGAGATAGGCATTCTAATTTGCAGAAGCATCTCGATGGAGAAAAAAGCCCTCACACTTCTTTTGCACGGGGAAGACCCATACTGATCAACATATGTGGTATCTCGATCAGTGCACAGTAACACACCTGTGGAAAGCATCATTCGTGGGCCACGTTGAATGCTCGTGGCAATGTCGGTTCTAGGAGAACAAAAGCCTGACTTAGCCCGAAAGGAGAAAACAAAATCTATCGGAAAAGAATGGTGTGAAATACCTAAAAACATTAACATGCTGGAGGTCGACACTGAAGGGGTACATAACACATGGATTCTCTCTCATAAATGCAGCAAGACTTTTAGTTAAAATGGCGAAGAATCGCATTTAAGTGCGAAAGTGCCCACGGACTCGTGAAGAATGATTCATGGAGATGGCATCTTTTTACATCTCATTTAGTTTAGACTCTTATCCTTCAAGCATGGTGCATGGCTAAAATTTTGAAGTGGAACATGTGTGATAAGGCGTGCACACTGGTTAAGCAACAAAGGAACTCCTTTCCGAGTGGAGTATCAGAAAAGCAAGAGTGTTAATTCAATAATCAATTAATCAAATTATGGATTCTTTTTTAGTAATCAAAGAAAAATTATTTTTAAAATTTTCTTTAGAAAAAGAAAGTTTTAAAATCAAAACCTTAGATCATGATTTGAGGTACACCTCAAATGCTCTTTCGAGAGTATTGCGAGGAACAAGGTACAAACAATGAAGTTTGCCTACAATTTGATGAATGGCATTGCGAATGAAAGAAGCACCATTATGACGAGAACCCTCAAAGAATATCAGTGACCTAACAACGCAGGTCATGAAACACATGCTTACCACTAATCCTTGCTTTGGTGTCAGACCTAAAGCGTAAGAATCAGACACCACGTGGAGGCATGGAGTGGCTACAAACCCGTGTGGCGCACCTAAGATCTTTGGGTGTATCGCCTTGCTTTCGAAGCAAGAAGAAAAAGTTTGATGATCGTGGTACTAATGATGGAACGGTATGGATGGCATACAAGTACCCAACAACAAATTGTAGAGATCTAACGAGAAGAAGCACGGAAATGGAACGAGGAAGATTTCAACGGTGAAGAACATGAAATAAGCTTCCCTACCTACCTTGCTCTTTCGCCGAACCGCCGTACGTACGCGAAGTGGCCCGACAAGGAAGTATTGGATCAAAATTCAGGCTAAAAAGGTTCTCCGGTCGATCAAAATGGGATTGCCTGAATGATATTCTTGGATCGCCCGAGGAGTAAAACATCAGCGATGAGCCTCTCACATTCGAAGAGCGTGAATGAAGAATGTTGGAGAAAGGCTATTCCATGCTATCGAGAAGAAATGGGAGCCGATCTCACCAGGCGAGGCCAAAGAACTATTGGCTATTCAACGAAATGTAATGATGGTGAGCGCTTCAAGGCGCTCTGTTTTGATACAGTGGCAGAATCGCTCTGACATAATTATCTCTTTCACAGCGGGTTGGATGATTTGAACGGATGTGCTGATGGCATGCATCACCACCAACTGAATTCTTGTGGGGGAGGAACCGTGTCCTAAAGAAAGCTCTTTCATGGGTTGGTCACCGAGACAATGCACGATCGACAATTACTTCAAGAAAAGGCTTCCTCAATGTCCATATGAGCATCTTGTCTACATCAAGAAATGCTCAGGCTGCGACTCCTGATGATCTGCTATTTGGAAACAATCGGGCGAAGCATCATGTCTCATATTCCATTGCATGGTGGATTGATGTCTTTCTTCTTGGGCACTCAACAAGTTGGCGGCATTTATATATGCAAAAAAGTTGCCAGGACTTGCTAAAAGTTCAAGATGGCAAAATGGAATTGTAACAGCCTTGCATCAGACAAAAGAAGGAGAAGGAAAAGCACTCTTTCATAGAGCATTGGAAGCCAGGTATCTCACAATCACAAGGCAATGTCGTCATAGTGTTGCCTTCGCTGCTGTACATGGAAGCGAAAGAATCACATTGTGCATCAAAAAGCCGCCAACACATCAAATGAACAATGGAATGTCTTTTCTATCCATACGATAATGAAGTTCAATTCTACAAACTATTGAGGTTTATGGATACAGACTGGGGAGGTTCAAGATGCATAAAGCACCATGTACATTTGGATGTATTCTATCTGGGTCTAAAGCTTTACACATGGAACTAAAAAGCAAAGTGTTGATCCACATGTGAAATAGCTGCAACTGATGAATCTCCTAACCCTATGTACTACTTGCTATGGAATTCTGTGGTAGACCTGTGATGCATGGAAGGAGCAACACATTCTCTACCATTCTGTAGATCAAATGGCCAAGTTCCTATTTTAGTGTGGAGGATGTCTGTTCACCAAGGCTTCCTTGTACTTGTTTGCTTGAATGAAAGCTTTGATTCTAGGTGTTTGTAACCACGTTTAGATGTTGACCATTGAACTCTGCATAGCTCTAAAGGAGACGTTTGGAAGATGAATGGCCAAATGTACTCTAAGAATTTACAGATTCCAAGATCACATCTGCATAGTTTAAACAGCCAATAAAATTTTAATATGTCCGATTAAGAAGAAGAAAAGTGTAAATCCAAGTGAAGGATTACAGCGATATATTTGCTGGTTCACTTGGTTCTAAGGCTTTGTAAACAATGATTCTCTATACAGCCAACAAATTCTCAAGCCGCACTGATGGAGTTCACAAAAGTCTCGATCAACTCGAGAAGACACTCAATTTACAAAATATCAGACTGCATCAGCCACAGACACACCTCTACACATAGCACAAAAATGTTGAATTCGCTGCTGCAGTTCTGAAACAACAGCCTGACTTAGCCCGAATCCGTAACGAAAAAGGTTTGTACCCTTTGCACTTGGCTTCGGCTAAGGGGCACCTAAAAATAGTGGAAAAAATGCTGGAGGTCGACCCTTCTTTCTGTAAACTCTGTGATCGAAGGACTCCTCTCCATCTCAGCAGCAAATGTCCAAGTTAATTGGAAGAACTTCACGATCCTTCATGCCCGAACATAAGAGGAGAGACAACTCTACATCTCTGCGTGAAGTATAACCAGTTCGAGGCGGCTAAAATTTTGGTGGAAAAGGATAAGGCGCTGGTTAAAATATGAAATCAAACCTTAACACATTCTTTACCTCGCAGCTGCCAGAAAACAAATTATAATGATTTTTCTTCTTTTCTTCTAACTTTTTTTTAAAAAAAAATAATAATAAAAAAAAATAAAAAAAAAAATCTGTTTGGCATGAAGTGGTACAATGCAAGGCCTACAATTTTTTATGAAACCATGATGTATGGGGTTTAATTTTATAACGAGGTTTTTTTTTTTTAATGATTGTATTTACACCTAACAAACATAGTCATGAAACACATGCTTACCACTAATCCTTGCTTTTGCTTTGTATTCAGATGCTAGAGCTTTTTCTCGAATCAGGCGTGGATGTGAACGCCCAGAATATCCATGGTTTCACGGCACTTGATGTACTAGTACATGGTCCAAGCGAAATAGGAGACATGGAAATCAGCGAAATCCTTGTGAATGCTGGATGTGAGAGAGGCAAAAAACTAACAAACAAAAGCACGCTAGAAAATGAACCATCTAACTGGAACTGCTTCCCATGCAATAGGAACAAAGACAAGGAGAAAAGGGAAAAAAGGCTAAACGAGAGGCACAATACACTTCTACTAGTTGCAACCTTGATTGCAACGGTGACCTTTGCAGCTGGGATCGCCCCTCCTGGAGGAGTCTGGTCTGACCCACCATCCAACGATTTGTCATTCTATGCTTCACCACCTTCTGAACCGCACTTACCAGGCAAAGCTATTCATGACAATCGTAATGATAGTTTACAGTTCAAGGCATTCCTAGTTTTTGATACGATAGGGTTAATGGCATCACTCAGCATAATTCTCTTTTTAATAAGCGGGTTGCCGCTCTTGAACAGTTGTATGACATGCATCTTGGTGATAACCTTGTGGGTGGCAGTGACCGCCATGGTGTTTGCTTTCATTTTGGGCACCGAGCTCATCGTCGTTTCCGACTTCTTTCCCAAGATATTAGGCTGTGCTCTTATAGTCTGGATTGGGCTAATGAGCATCATTCTCATATGCCATTGCATCATTGCCATCTTTCGTCTACTCAAGTGTTTAGTGTGCTTGGTTATCACTTGCTTGAGGAAGTGTGGAATTTGCAAGAAAAAGGAAAATCAGTCACCAGGCAGCGGCGGCAATCAAAACAATGTTCGCCAAGGTTGTTGCCTTTGCTGAAGATCGGTAGGCCTTGCGCATCAGCCGCCATGTAAATTTGATGAACTAGTATGATTTCGTACATGTGGGGTTCAAGTTTAGTTCTACGAACTATTGATGTTGGAGGTTTACAGCTGAACAGTTAGATAAACATATAACAGTGGAGGTTGTAATCTTTCAACCTAAGATAATTCCAGTGGCCCATCATAGCAACTGTATGAATCTCCTAATCCTATGTACACCTGTATGGAATTGGTGTACTAGACCTGTGCTTGGGAGGAGGAGCCCACCATTTCTCTTATATGTAGATACGGTTCCTATTTTAGTGTGAGGGATGTCTGTTCTCCTTGTGGCTTGTTTCTTGTTTAGCTTTGATTCTAGTGTTTGTAACATTGTAGATGTTGAAGTTGCACTTGTATCTTTATATATAACTACGTTTGGAAGTATTGTTGGTAATTGTACTCGGATTTTACAATTCCAAGATCACATCCGCATATTAAACATGCCAATAATGAAAAATAATAATAATAAGAAGAAGAAAACTGTAACATCCAAATGAAGGTTACAGCGAAAGCTAGTTCACTTCAACTTTTCGCTTAAACAATGATTCTGATGTAGAGCGGGTCGCGGACAGTTTCATGGCTAAGATGGATCAGAAAAGGCCCGGTCAACGACAGAAGTGATCCGGACCGTCGGACCTTAGATCGGACGTATCTTGCAATCTGGAATGAGTTACCTGACGTAAAATATATGATTTTAGGGCAGAACGAGCTACTTTAGCCAACCAACCCTGCTATGCCGGGTTGCGACGCTCGGAATTGCAAGAAACCCCTTGATCGACGGTCGTTTCCCTATTTTAATTTCGTTTTTACTATAGATAGTAAGTTTTAGTTTGATTACAACTCTTCATCCGTCAGGCTTTAGGAGTTGCGTCCAACGTGAAAAGAGCTTAGAATAATTAGGGGAACGGTTTGGTGAAGCCAAATAGGACACTTACTATTTTTGGCCGAAAACCTTAGCACTAGTAGACATCACGACTGTCCATAAATAGTAAGTTTACTATTTATAGTAAGTCGTGAATTCTAAGAGTTTTAGTTGTAGTTTGATTCTGATTTCTTTCCCATTGCTTGGTACCCCTATTTAAAGGGTTGTGAACTCGTTTTTAGTCATCAATTAATCAATTTAGAATTTCTTAGAATTTATTTCTATTTTAAACGCTTTCTTTCCTCGTGGATTAGAAGTCTCTGTGAGGAGTCCAAAGAAGCTCCGTGGATTCGGAGTGGTTATCCTCATCACGTTCATCCTTGCGTCAGATTCCCTATAGCTAATTCTCTTGTAGTTCACAAACTCAGTGACTCAACTCAGAAATCAATTCAACTACATTCTAGACCAAGGTGTCCTGTATGTACAAGACTCGGTACAACTCGAACCAACTGACTCGGTTGCAAGACTTTTGTTTTATTTTTTATGTACTTTTTTATGTTTGTTTATTATTTATTTTAATTAAATTTTTTTAAAAAAAAACATTTTTCGCATACACTACTAGGTCGAGATTCAAGCAGTTGAAATTGAACCAGCTAATAACAATATTCAATATCAAAAGGAGAGTGCTGAAGGAGAACTCTACTGAATTGGGATTTTCTGTTTTCCTTTTTTTTTTTTTTTTTTCTTTATTTTCAAGAAATCAAAGAAGCAAAGAAGAATCAGTAAGTTCTTATCGTCTTTCCCAGGCTTGCCCATGGCCGTCTGGGGCTGTGTGAGTTAGCCCTTGGCGAGCCTAGTCCCCCAAGTTAGTGCAGGCTGAGCTGGGCCACGATAACGAAAAGATGTAAATGATCAAAAGAAAGTTTAAAATAGTCCAATCTAATAATTTTTTTGAAACGTGATTAGAACTAACAAATGCTTTTAAACTAGACATGTACAGTAAACTGGAACCTCTTACATCATTCATCCATCCATTCTTTTTGTATAATGATGGCGCATTTGATGATTGGATGAGACCAACAGTCCAGGGTGGGCCCTTCAACGTTAACCCAGGTCTAGCCTGGTGTAAACAGTGGGCTTAGTTTTCAAGCCGAAGCCATCCAGCTTTTATTGCCACTGCATGAGCCATTCTTCAAACTGCTTGCTGAGTCTGTCCTATTTATTCATCAGAGCAGAAATTGCATCAAGGCCTGAAATAGGCCCACAAATCCATTACTACCATTAATGGATTTGGAACCAGGGTTGGGTGGGCCAAAACAGAAACTGCTGAAATCAACATCTGGACATTTTATTTGTTGCCACCCAGGCCGGTCCGATGCTCTAAATGTGAGACGAAAGCCCATCCTATGGTAGACTAGGCTGGAGTGTTTACAGGCCCATGAGCATGGGTGCAATTCAACAGTTGACTATAAAAGCCTATCGTGATGTGATCGAGATTTGAGACTTGAAAATTGATTCCATTTAATACAGTTTTAGTTTTTCTAGTTAGCCAAACACAAACTGAATCAACACCAAAAGTGCTAGGATGAATTTCTCCTGTAAGTTTATAGACCTTAAATAGTCCTTAGTTTGCACGCACAAGTGACAAGGACTCTCTTTATGAATTTCTCTCGTAAGTTTATAGTCCTTAAAAAGTCCTTTGTTTGCACGCACCATGTGCTGTACTGGCCCCACCGTGATGTGTGTCAAACATCTACTCCATCAGTCAGATGCAATATTCCATGTTGGGCCGCGGGCTTAAAATTCAAGTCAATCCATGACTAGAGTGGGCCACACCAAATATAAAAGTTAAAAGGTGTTATCCTCCATTAAACATTCATAATCATTTATTGGGCCCTTCGAATGTGGTTCCCAAATCCAGCCCATCTGTTGTGTGTGTCCCACCTGGATGAGGGTCAGACTAAGTTTCATCTGCATCCAAAACACAGGTTGGCCCCACCAAGCGCTTTTATATATTTTAGGCATGTCTTCACATGGTTTTATATGGTGTGGCCCACTTGAGTTCCATATACGGCTGATTTTTGACATATCAGATAACTGAAAGGGGACCCATCAAATGCACGGTGTTGATGTTCAACACACATCATGGCAGGGCCTACACAGCTCAACCTCATGGGAAGTTCCCATGAGGTCGGCTATATATATATATATATATATATATATATATATATGTATATATATATATATATATATATATATATATATATATATATATATATATATATATATATATATATATAGATATACATGGGTATACCTCTATATATATAAAATATATATATTATATATATCATTTGTTATATATATATATATATATATGTGTGTGTGTGTGTACCACTTGGATGTAATCGAGATATAGTTCATAAATTCAGCCCATCCGATATATGTGTACCACTTGGATGAGCGGTCAAACCAATCATCCAAATATCAATTGGGCCCCACCAAGTGCTTTTATATATTTTAGGCATGTCTTCACATGATTTTAGATGGTATGTCCCACCTAAGTTCCGTATACGGCTGATTTTTAGGATATCTCATAATTTAAAGGGAACCCATCAAATGTATGTGTTGATGTTCGACACCAATTTTATATATATATATATATATATATATATATATATATATATGGAAATGGTTCTATGCGGTCGAGCTCATGGGAACTTCCCATGAGGTCGAACAGTGTGGGCCTCATTGTGATGCGTGTCGAACATCAACATCATGCATTTGATGGGTCCCCTTTAATTAGGGAATATCCCAAAAATTAGCTGTACACAGAACTCAAGTGGGTCATACCATCTAAAATCATATGAAGACATGTTAAAATATATAAAAGCACTTAGTGGGGCCCAACTAAAATTTGGATGCATCTGAAACTTAGTCTGACACCTCATCCACGTGGGACACATGGATGGGCTGGATTAATTGACGCATTGACCACTGCAACGCTGAGGGACAGTCGTGTGAGAGAAATCGACCATGGTTATTTTTATTTATCTAAAAAAACGGTTGTAACTAAGCACATACGATACTACACACGTGGGCTAGAGTCCAGTAGCCGAAAGCATCACTAGCTTACGCTCTAACTCGAGTAGCATGCGGCACGTGGAATCCCGTAGGAGTCTGGACCTCTTTTTGGGGAAGAATTCCATTTCTAGAAGTTCCCTCTCGTATGTCACCTTACTCACTTAGGGCCTTTGGATGATTATGCTTTTCTTTCTGAATCAGATTCACTTCCGCCTTACTTACTTTAGATAAAGACTAGGACCCCACTGAAAAACGTATGCGCGGGTGTTACTTGCTAGCTCATCCACGTCATTCTGTTGTCAAGGGCTTATTGTCTGACTCTCATAGAAGCAAGTAAGGCTCTTAGACTCGTCCTATGAAACTTCTCCCCAACTTCTCTTTAGACTGTAAGAACCTCAGTGCTTGATGGACTTTATAGTAAGGGTACACTACTACGAATCCTTTGGCAATAGATAGTGTCTCCAATGTATTAGTGCTCTCACTATTGAGTATAGTTCTTGATCATACATGGAGTCATTTTGCTTGGTGTCACCACAGAGACATTCATAAACCGCCCTACCGTAGTTCTTGGCGGATAACCCCAATTTGGGTTTAATAGTACATCCCAATAGTAGACGACCATACTTGTTCAATGCGACGTGACTCCATATTGGATACAAATTACTAGGAAAATAGTTGCTTTTTGCATGGGTTATGACTTTTTTTAGACAAATAAAATTTTGAATTTTTTGGTTGAGTAGCGCGCGTGGTAAGGAGTCGCCATGAAATTTGGGAAGTGCTGGATGATTTAGTCCCCCCACCCTAGAGGTGGAGTAGGGTGCCCCCTCTAGTGTTGCTGAAGAGGAGCCTTCTATTAATAAGGCGCCCCTATTAGTAAGGCTCTTCTGGATAGCTGCGAAGCAACTCCACTCGCTCATAAGCATGTATAGACATATCATGCTCTTATACAAATAAAATTTTCTTAATTTCACTTTGCCGCCCAACAAATGATTATGAATATTTTAATGAGAGGGTAACCCCTCTCAACTTTTGTACATGGTGTGACCCACAAAAGTCATTGATTGAATTAATTTTTAAGTCCGAGGCCCACCATGGATTTGTGCATCTGACTGATGGGATAAATGTTCGACACGCATCACGGTGGGGCCCACACAACTCGACCTCATGGTGAGTTCCCATGAGCTCAACCACACATTACCATTTATATATATGGGAAATGGCTGTGGTCGAGCTCGTGGGAATTCCCCATGAGGTCGAGCTGTGTGGGCCCCACTATGATGTATGTCGAACATCAACACCGTGCATTTGATGGGTCCCCTTTAAATTATGGGATATCCCAAAAATCAGCCGTATACGGAACTCCAGTGGGTCATACCATCTAAAATCATGTGAAGACATGCCTAAAATATATAAAAGCACTTAGTGGGGCCTACCTGAAATTTGGATGTGTTTGAAACTTGGTTTGACCCCTCATCCAAGTGAGACACACATAATGGATGGGCCGGATTTGTGAACCACATCTTGGTGGGCCCAAAAAATGATTATGAATGTTTTATGGAGCGTAACCTCTCTCAACTTTTGTATGTGGTGTGGCCCCACACAAGTCACATATTGACTTGATTTTTAATCCCTAGGCCCACTATGGAATGGTGCATCTGACTGGGGTAGATGTTCGACATACATCATAGTGGGGCCCACACAGCTCGACCTCATGGCCAGCTGAACCTTTTTACACACACACACACACACACACATATATATACATATATATATATATACACACACACACACACACATTTCTACCGTCGAACTTAATATTCATGCGCCTATAAAAAATATATAAATGACAATCATTAACTAGGGCCATTTCTTGTTTAATAATCCAGACCATTGGTCTTTGGGTCACAACTGTGGATGGACCTGTGCAGTGCGTTCTTACAAACCTACGGTCTGGGTTGCTCAGCCATGAGCCCACTTGTAATAAACTAAAACTTGAATTGATTAGGGGTAGCTTTTCAAATACCAATTTAACTAACCCTTTAACGAAAAAATGACTTTAAAAAAAAATAAATTAATTAAATTTTAAGACAAATTATTTTACTTGTTAATAAAAAAATATGTTATTCAATTTCACGTGACTACACGTGCTAAATAAAATACTTCACGTGACTACCTACTAAATAAAATACAAGAGCTAAAATTCACGAGCTGCATGCATGCATGTCATTTGATTGGGTGCAGCTTTGGCCGATCACTGACTGTGGGGCCCACTGTGATACAGGTATATTATATCCATCATTAATCCGTTTCACCAGCTCATTTTATGGCATAAGCCCAAACAGGAAGCAGATCCAAATCTCAGGTGGACCATACCAAAGGAAACAGTGGGTGATTGAAAACCACCATTAAAAACTTCTCCAGGGCTACCAGATTGTTTATTATTTATCATCCAACCTGTTGATAAGGTCACAAGGACCTTCACCACACAAATATCGATCAGCTTGATTCAAAACATTTGTGGCCCATGAAAAGTTTTTAATGGTCAATCAACACTGTTTCCTGTGGTGTAGTCTCCCTCGGATTTGGATGTGCTGCATTTTTTTGGCTCGTGACTTCAAAAGAGGTGGCGAAATGGATGGTCAGCATGGATACAAGACACATACATCGAAGTGGGCCCCACAGTCGGGTTGTCGTCATCAGCTTCATAGCTTTCACCCACTTGTTTGAGCGGTTGTCGTACATCACAACATCCGATTAAATGCAAAGAAGTGCATATCTAAATGAGGGAAATGGGCGTTTGGGTGGGCCCCTCAGTCTTGGTGTGGCGATCTTGATGAGTGGATTGGATGGCATATTCACATCATGGTGGGCCCTGAATTCCATCTAGAAGTGTTTAGATTGGACGTCCCATCCCCAATGTCCCTCGTTGATCCCTTTGGTGTGATCCACCTATGTTAATGAACAGACTGAAATTTGGCATTTATGCCTAACATTGGAGGGCTAATCTAATGGACGGGTTGGATGATACTCATATATCAAGCAGATTGGAACACGTGTGCAAGATCCGTGGTTTCCGTTTAGGTGGCCGGATCATCTGGCACAAACATACGAGATACCATTTTTTTTTTCATATGTTCTTTCACGCGTGTGAAACGCTGTCACGTGTGCATGAGTGGTGCAACGGCAGGGTGAGCAGGAAACGTAGGTGCAGATGTTGGAAGATACACTCGTGAGGCGAACTACACTGGGGAGTCGATACCAGGACCTCCGACTGGAAACGATGTATCTTTCACTCAGTCTACCACCTGAGCTATGGATTAGGGCGTGTGTACCGTTAACTAGCTTCGTAAAACTGTCTATTGTTCTAGACAGCAGTGGCCTACTTAATCAACGGACTATACTCATTTTCACGCCACCTGTCATCTCCAACAGCCCAGTGCATGGTATGAACTGTTCAGATGTCTGACACCTGAGCCAGGTTGGCAGGTGTGGAGGTCCGTGTCAGCCACCAAACCTGGATGATGATGGACGTGGGGCGGGTGAGTGAACCGTCAGGATTTAAAACGATGCTGAGAAAGGCCTACCGATCGTCCGGGAATGAAGTCTCGACCAGCTTTTTCTCACAGGATTGGGATAATTGAAAACACCTCCCCTTATTTTGGATTATTTGAATAAATATGAATTAATTTGAATATATATATATATATATATATATATATATATATATATATATATATATATATAATTGTAAACACCTCTCCTTAGTTTGGATTATTTCAAATACCTCAGCTTGGGTTTGGATTGGCCCCAAATCAATTAAATCAACCCAAGGTTGGGTAAGGTTATGAAGGTCCTATCCATCATAGTTAGGGCGAATGCCTTGGATTGTAAATTTACTTTTTATAGACACAAGTTCGATTCTCTTCCCTATAAATTATCTAATGCACCTGATAGGCAGGTGATTATCTCCGTCCGCAGGGAATAGCGTCGCCTTAAGAAGATACGAGGATACCCTATCATCATTAAAAAAAAAAAAAAAAAAAAGATAACTAAGGTCCTCGAGTTGAATTTGAGTTGGAAAACAAAAACCCAATTTGAATTGGGGTTGGGCTCAGGTTGAACAAAATCGAACCAAGTTAGTCCAAGTTGAGGATATTCATATGTAGTTTGACGGCTGAAGTTGAGGATATTCATATGTAGTTTGGCTGGATTGTGCTGGGCTGATCAGTATAGAGGACCATGTTGGATTTGGATTCGACACCATAGGTTGAAATTGGGTCAGTTTAGAGGGCAGGTTGGGTCTTCTTGAGGTCGGGTTGGGCTTAAGTTAACCCTAAGCTTGACCCAACCAGACCCACCCGAGTCTGCTTAGAGACGTTAGAGGAATCTACACCAAATGACGAAATTTATAACTGTCTAAGGAGTTCTTTTGTTATTGTTTGGGGCATTCTTATGTGAAATTGTTTCCAACACATCTAGATAATATTGAATGCACAAAAAATAGGCGAATCTAACCTTCGGATGGGGCTTATCCAACAAAAAAAAAAAAAAAAAAGTTATCGAAATTTATGTGACCAACCCATCTCACCTAAAGTATTTTTAATGCGTTGGGATAATTGTGAACACCTCCCCAATATTGGCAATTGGTGGCCAACCTGACCAGCTGATCAAAACCTGATTATTGAGCTAGGGCATCAATATATTGGTGTTGTTCTAATTAGATCCCCGACTTATCATGTGATGCCGCCGACACGTTTAGTGTGTATATATCTGAGTTTTATTGCATACATGTTTGTGCTTAGCAAAGCTTGAATAACTATCTCAAAGCAATCCGAGATAGATGTGGATTGTCTATCAGGGCACTAATTAAACACAGCTCATCTAGGGCCAATGAAAAGTGGTGTTTAGGCATGTCAGGGGTGGGGCACTAAAAAGTAAAGATTCTTAGCATGAAATGACATTTTTTGCTTCTTCTTTTTTTTTTTTTCATTGTAGATCTCATGCCTGATATGTAAACATGGTTTTTTTTTTCTTTCTTTTCCTTTTTGGTGGTGCTAGATGGGGTGCGTCTGATGCCTTGCTGGATGCAATCCGTCCATCCAAGACTGACTTCTAGTTTTTCTTTTGAAGGAAGTTAAAAAGAACTCTTATTTCCACCTATGGGTGCATAGTTCAAAAAACCTACAGCCTGGGCTAAGAAAAAAAGGAGAGAAGAAAACCCATACCCTAGGCAAGGGAGGAAAAACGAAAATGAAAAAACTAAAAAACTAAAGAAGCACAATAGAAGCAATAAGCGAGGCCAATTCAGTCAAAGCTATGATACATGGTGGGATCCATTTGAAGAGGCACTAGCAAGTTTGGAGATGAGAGCTCTTATGCCTACCAATAAAATCCACCATCCTCCGAAGAGACGTTATTGGAGAATGCAAGGAATGGACAAACAGCCGTATGGTCCAAGAAGAGCAGTCAGGGTTCTTGATCACCACACGACAAACCTCATTATAAACTTGAAGGACGATAACTGCAACCATAGCGAAAGTTAGTCTCAAGAGACCATATAATTGTTTGGTATAACTTCAAGATGGCAGAGGGTGGAGATCTGGAGGCTCACATCAGCAACTTTAATAAATTGGTTTTTTGATGAAAGATGAAGAACAAGCTTAATTTCTCCCAACCTATGAGTCATTCAAGGACACTATGTAGATGAATAAAACCTAAGTGTCGACATCTGTTATCTTTATGGAAGGCTATGAGACAACTGAAAACAACATGGAGACATCTTCTAATGCACTATTTACAGTGGGTAGGAATTCTGAATAAGGTACAAGTTCTTCAGGTTCTAGATCCAAATCCAAGGGCAAGGGCAAAGGAAAGGTAAAGTGCTAGAATTGTGGGAAGGAATGACATATGAAGAGGGATTGTGAAAATCCTAAATCTAAGAGGGAAGATTCTGAGGCTTCATGCAGGGAGGCTAACATTGCTACGTCAGATGAATCGAGTAAATGTGATGGTAATGTTTTGTTTGTGTCTTCGCTCAAACGGTCATACGATGATCGTAAGGACGAGTGGATGCTAGACATAGGAGCATCTTTTTACATGACTCTTCATCGGAGTTGGTTCACCAACTATAGGGAGTACGATGGTGGACAGGTATTTATGGGCAATGACTTTGCCTGTAATGTTGTGGCTGTTAGTACAGTGCACATCAGGATGTTTGATGGAGTGGAGCATACCTTGCAGATGTGTACGTTACATGAAGCATAATTTGATTTCTCTTGGTGTACAGGCAAAAAATGCAAGAACACATGTATTGATGTGCTCTTAAAGCTAAGGGGCACAGGTAATCATGAAAGGTAACGACTCGATCATGTTTACGGGTTGATGGGAGCACCAAAGTGGAGTTGGTGGATGTAGCGGATTCCACTTTCTGCACGTGTGTGGCATGATGGGCATGACCACATGAGCGAAAAACGGGCGGGAAGGGCGAGACGTGTAGACGGGGATTGAGAAAAACTGTGTAAAAATCATAAAGCATGATCGCGGGATATCGGCGTGGTACATGGACGACTCTAATATTGCAGAGGACTCATCTTCTATTCGAAGGTGAGCCTAGTCTTTGAAGTGGAAGGTGACTATGGGCGATGTGATGGATTCGTTGTACCAAAACCGAGCATATGGGAGCGGGTGGAGCTTCCGGTGGGCGATGAGCGGTTGGATAGTGGACCTTCGGGAGGATACATCATGATACGGGGGCGAGGTTGGTAGCGAGGGGTTATTCTCGGAGAGAAAAGATCGGCTTTCAAAGAAGAGTATACTGTATCTATCGAGATCCGTGATTTGTTGGCCAATGTGATGATGTGAGCGAGAAATAAGATAAGAGGTGAAGAAGCTACACGGTTGAAGATGAAGACATGGTGGAGATTGTTGCGAGATGTCTTAAATATAATCGCAACCGGGATGTGGAAAGGAGTTTCGAGGATTTCGTGTTGCAGTCCTTTCCGTTGGGATGTGAAAGGAGAGATAAGTCCTTTATGGAATCGGGATGTAAGGAGTTTCACGGATTTTGTGTTGCAAATCCTTTCGCAATGGGATGCGAAAGGAGTTTCGCGGATTTTGTGACACAAGTCCTTTACAAGCCGGGATACGAAAGGAAGTTGCTAAAACATAAATTGGGGTCCCAGGGCTATTTTAAGATAATTCCAAGACTTTCTAAAGGTATTCAAACCTCAGGGTTATAAAGGGTTAGCAAGGGTGAGATTCGAGGTTGTTGAATCGGGAGTCTTTTCTCTTTGATTGATGCTTTCATAGTAGTGAGCCGTGGTTTTTTCCCGCAAGGGTTTCCACGTTAAATGCATGTGTTCTCTTTTCTTGTGTGTGTGCTTGGTGCCATTAGTCTCAAGATCGTGAGACCATGAGGCCAAAAATCCCAACAATAATAAGATAGCAAGACTCTTATCACTTAGGCCCTTAACTAACCATCTCAAAGATGACATCCTAGATGATTTTAGAGGTTGGGGTGAAACAAAGAAGCCCAACCTTTATGGAATTAATCTCCACACAAGGGACCACCAAAACCAATCTCACCTAAGGAGGCAAGCTTGATGTGGATGACCGGTCTACTAGAAGGAGAGATTCTGTTGAGAGATTCTGACTACATATATTTCCAAGAACAATAATCATTGTTATGGAATGGCCAACAACAGAAATCGCATGAGACCTCACTTCATATAAGATTCATCTAAGGGTGGTCTCTTTGGGGAGGGAGGAGTTATTAAAGAGGAAGTTGTCTCTCCTTCCAAATATGCTAAGCAAGGGCAAGGAAATAAAGCTTGCTTAACAAAATTAGCAATCGGACCATCTGAGTTTTCCACAAAATAACTACCAGCCTCTATAATAGTTTGGGAGGAGATTAAAAAAAGGGATGGAGAACTTTTTATGATTTTTCTCTCAGATTTACACGTGTAGGGGCAGTTAAAGAAAATATGATCAATGGTCTCGAAATGACAGATCGAAGAGGCATCGATCTTCACTTAGAATATTATAATTAATAAGCATGTCTTTCGTCTTAAGCCTCCCTAGAAGTATCATCCACGCGGTGATGGAATGTCTAAGAATGTTACCCTTGATTCCTTGAACCAAATTAGATTAGCCCATTCCACCTTAGTACCTAAAGGTTGAAAAGCTCGAGCTGCTGATCTAAGTGAGATACAACCCTTGTAGGGAAGCGCGGAATGTGAGCCCTCAAGATCTGACGGTCTACACGAGTTTTGGAACCCTCACAAAGCAGAAGATTGACACTGCAACGGCCTGTCTATCTACTACTTAAATAGATGAATCTATTCACACCTCTGATCTTATGGTATAAGTGGCTCTAGATCACGATCTATGAATTAGATCGTACCAAGGACAAGCTAAAATGGATAGATTATAGTGCACACTATATCTCTCTGTATACTCTTGGTATTTCGTATGCTTCAATGCCTTTTACGAGAGAAAAACTATCCCTTTTTATAGGAAAGGAAGGAGATGGGATGAGACCAGATTATCCGGTCTTCTCCTTATTTTCTATCCAAAATCAAATTCAAAATTGAATTTGAAATCTCAACCGAATGGAAAAGGCCAGAAGAAACCACCCACTAGTGATTGCTCACCAGTGGGTCCCACTGGTCTACATCCAACAGCCTAGGAAGATGGGTAGAAGGCTTCCCATTACGTTTCTTGAATGAAAGTGGAAATTTTAACATCAGGTCTCATACCCAACTATGCAACTACATGGCACCATAACAATCAAAAAGACTGCCATCTCCTAGCCAAGGGTCATGCTAGAAAAAAATAATAATAAATAAATTCTAGGAACAAATCAAGAATTTGGTATTTCTCTTGTCAATATTGCAGACATTGAGAATACTGTGCCAAGCCCATGATGCATAGGGATGGATTTTTACATGTCAGATTCTTCTCCAAGGTATTTCTCTTAGACCCATTTTCCCCAAAGGCTATACTTTTTAAAAATTGTTTTCTATAATTGTTTAATGAAGAAAGCTTTGGCAATGGTTTCGATGAGCAAAATTCCAAGGCTCCTACCCCCCTTCAACTTGTAAATTTGCTCCCCAACCAACAAAGTGGATTTTAGAACCTCCCTAGCAAAAGTTTCTCATTTTACAGCCCTTGGGAAACAGAAAAGCATGGGACCAATAAGTAAGGAGATTTAGGAGGGTGGACTGGATGAGTTCAAGCTTGCCAATAAAAGAGAGAAAATTTGCTTTCCATCCTCCAAACCTCCTTTTAAGGTTGTCAATTAGGGGGCGTTTGAATCGTAAGTTACTTAAGTTACTTATGCCTTAAGTAGCTTTTCTTAGTTTCTACTTATTAAGTTGAAGTGATTAAGTAACTTCTCAAAAGGCAGTTGCAAACCAATTCATTGTACGACTTCGGGCTGGGCTGGATGGAACAAGTGCGGGCCTAGCCCAATCTTCGTACACAGCAGCCAACGTCCCGGGGCGGGGCGCTCTGACGATGCGGAGAGCAAACAAAGGCGAGTTTGCTATTATGGACGGACGAAAAGCTGCAACAAGACGGGTGGCTACCTGCAGTGGGACCGCGGCACGGGGGGAAAAGGGGCAAATAGGGATGGACAGCTCGAAGAAAGCGCCGCATGCGGAACTGTCTAGATAGAATTCCGGCCCGTTAAAGACCAGGAGGAGGATCCATATATCTTTCCTCTTCAAGATCACCATGAAATGAAGGAACGCATTCGTCGACATCCAGCTGATACATAGGCCATTTTCTAGCGGCAGCAACTGCCTTAAGGGTTCGAACTGAACAGCTAGATCTGAATTTGGATGAAGCACAGAGGCAAAGAGCTGAACAACTCTTCTCATTGGATGAGATGAGGAGAGAAGCTTTCCACCGTACACAGCTCGTGCATGATCTGACGCCATCTTTGACTTTTTGGATTGTGGGCGGCGCCATAAACTCGATAACTAGCACACGCTTCTGCTGCGAGCAACTCCGACCTCATCAGAAACTGGCAACCTCGGATCCTATGACTGCTAAACTGAGAGTGAATCAGAACTCTCCTCAACATCTGCTGAAATCTGTGGACATTTACTATGAGTCGCTCTCCCTGGAGCTAAACTCGGGCAGTCTTGTAATGAACCAAGTGGCACCACTATCTGCCCAACCACCTGTGCCTCTCCCACTTTTTTTCATTCCTAATTTTCCTAAAGGTCGGGTGTACAGATGGACATTCAGCCCGAGGTATCGACTCGAGACGTCGAGAGATGGATGGCCCAACAACTCGAGAAATCTGGGAGGCGTCGAGTTCAAGTCATCCGAGGACTTTACCCGTAGTGTTAATGTTGGGAATTGTGTGTTATTGATCTCGGTGGAGATTACCAGAGCGTAAGACAGAGAACGATAAAGAATAGATCAGGCTATCCCCGAAAATGCTTGAGGCACTTTTATACGCAATTCGCGCATGTATAACCACAATCGTGCAAATGCAGAGGAACTTCCACCCCGGGATAAGATCATTTCTTGTGATCCAAAGAGAGTTTGAAGGAAGGACCTAAGGAAGTAAAAAAGTTACTTTTAATCGATCTTAAATTACCAAACTTATCTCAAATAAGTTAGTTATCTACTGCGATGAGTACAAAAAGTGACTTATGTGGTGGTATCTAAACAGGCCCTTAAAGATTGACAATCTCTAATGTGAAGCCTTGTGGCACAAAGAGGAAAGCCTAGGCATTTGACAAGTAACTACCCTTCGTCAATGCTCTTATTGATATCCTTTGAGCCACAGGACCTAAAGAAAATGATTGCACCTTTTTTACAGTTAATCCCAACGCCTGAATGTTAGAGTGTTAAGATCCCTTGATATACATTGATATGCCATCCTTCGACATCTCGAGCTTTTGGAGAAGTAATTATTTGACATGGTATCAAAGCAGAAGGTCAAGTGTTTGAATCTTAGCAAATATGTTGGTCATATCTATGAACAAAAGATGTGCTTTCTAATTGATGATAGCATCAGCTACAATGTGGACCTATTCCTCTCAATCAAAAGCTGAGAATTCATCCAAGTTGATGGTGAATGCTTGCTCCTCATCAAGTAGGTCTGAAGTTAAAGCAATGGACTTCTTTTACTCTTGGATTCTTTGTTTAGCCTGCAAGACACTACAAGAAAACCCACTTTTACCGATGAAAATTTTCATCGTTAAAAGCATTTTTTTCATAGGTAAAAAGTTTTACGGACGAAAGTTTTCGTCAGTAAAAGACCGACGGAAAACACTTTTACCGACGAAAATTCGAATCACCGACAATGGTAAATTTTTACCGATGAGAAAAAAAATAAGTCAAAAACTTTTACGAACGATTTTTTTCGTAGGTAAAAATATTTCACAACTTTTCCTCGCGAAAATTTTTATAGGTAAAACTATTTACAAAACTTTTATCTACGAAAAAGATTTTTAGGTAAAACCGACTTTTACCTACGAAAGTTTTCGTAGGTAAAAAAACGTAGGTCGATATTTTCATAGGTAAAAGTCTCTCTTTTTTTTTTTTTTTTACACATATACCTGTTACCTGATGTACACTTGTTATATAATATATATCATCATATTCACATTCACATCCATCTAAATGAGGAGGTACTTGATGATGGATGTCAGCAAGAGCTTTTCAATTCCGTGTTTGATGATAGCTACAACAAATGGCAGCCGTTCCTGGTCACTTTTACAAAGATGCAGATTAGTTTCAATGGCTTCCTTCACCGGATTGGGAGAGGCTAGGATTGATTTTGATGGGGACTTCTTCCTCCCATTCCTCATATATAAGATGCAGAGATGCCAAAAGATTGTAGATTGCCAAAGGGAGATTGCAGAAAAAAAGAGAGTACTGGGAGAAAACAGTCACTGAAGACTGTTAAGGACTATTTCTTCTTCTTTTCAGACTTGAAATCTCACCTGCACTCACTGAAATATGAGCCATAGGTGAAGTAATCCATCCATCAGGTTGGTCCAACCATCTACATGTTTTCCCAAGAATAATTTTGGTCCATTCAACATATGGGCCTTGATATTGGAAATAGGTGGATGGGTTTCAGAACTTTAGCCAAGTTCTTCAGGGTCCTATTTTTATTTTTGTTTTTTGGAAACTGTGGCCCACTCATCCAGCAGATCAAATTGATTCTTGGCCTTGTATATATTAAAATTATTTAATAATTTACAATACATATTTTTAAATATTTTAATTTGGGCGAGATTTTCTAAGAAAAACTTCAAATTTTGAAAATCTTCCTAGGAATTTTCAGGCCAAGAAATTGTGGAGATTGAGATTTGTCACTGTCCTTTTTCCGAGCAGGTCTCTATCAGCTCAATTATCTATGATTCAACAGTAGTTTGTTCAATCCCCCACTGCTTTCTATGGTGTGATCCACTTGAGCTTTGGATGTACATCATTTTTGGGCTCATGCTCTAAAATTATCTAGAAAAATTGATGGATGGTGTAGATCTAACATAAAAATCATGGTGAAACCAAAAAAGTTCCACGCGCTAAAAGTTGTGTTGTGTAGTTAGCAATCTATTTGGGAGAGAAATCTTGAGGTATCTTATTAGTGGGAGTTGAATCTGTCAAGTTCAGTCATAAAAAGTCTCCATCTTCCTCGTTGAAAAACAAGAACTGCTGATCACCTACCAGCAATTGAATGGTCAAATAACAACCTATCTCGAATCAAGATTCCAAAGCATATATCCCAACCGTTAACACCTTTTTCATTTCTGGAAAACAACACAGAAATCCCTTACCAAATCACCAGCATGAGAACACACGTTATTCCCCGTACAACAGGAGTCCGAAACCATAAAGATCAGATAAAACTATTTAACAAGAGCTCCATAAATGTTTAAAGGCACAAAGAGATCCATCCAACTCTCAATAAATTAGTAGAGCAGCGGTTAGGTCAAATCGACGATCTATCGATTCTCTGTTCGTGTTTGTCTTAAGGGTCACCGATTAAAGCCACTCAACACGCTAAATGGGTGAGTAGTCTCATATGAACTATCCATCTTTTTATATTATTTTCAAAGTAATGAAAACTCAATCTGAATACTGTACGCATGAATATATGAAGAAGTCTAGCAGAGTTATGCTCACAAATCCATGTTACAAATGTACAGATCTCACCTTATGCCTTAACCTTATATCTGATACGTAGGAGAGATCATTTCAAGGGTCTAAACAACCCTTGACATGGGAAGAAATCAAGACCCTTGTTCGAAATTCGCTCAGTTTAGCTTGGCTGGGATGTTTGGACCAAACCAAACTAAGCTCGAGCTCGTGTAATATGGACCAAACCAAACTCAAACAATAGAAATAGGCTCGAAGATCGGCTTGTGTAAAGCTCTAACATGGGGTGTCACATAAATATGCCAAACCAAACTTGGGTCAAACTCGATTCAGCTCGGCTCATGTACAACTCTATGTGTGGGGGAGGGGTGTGTGTATCTAAATGAAAAATAAAGAAGTCCAACCGATTTCATATATAAACACCATGGTGCCACCTGCCCAAGCGTGCAAATCCTTTTCTTTCCATCTATTAACATTAATAGCCTTGGAAGTCCAGCCGTATGGGGTGATGGGTGAGTGTGTAAAAAATAAAATAAAATGAAACAAGTCGAGCCAATTTCATATAAAAACCATGGTGTCCAACGGCTAAGCGTCAACTCCTGGTATCCTTTCCATTTATTAACATTAATAGCCTGGGAAGTCTATCCGTGTGGGGAGAAGGGTGAACGTGGGTGTTAGAAAAAAAGTCCAACCGATCGGAATGATACGTATGAGGATTTGGTGAGGGTTAACAGCTTAGTAGGTGAGGCCCTAGCCTTCTAGCCCACCTTGATGTATGTGTCGTATATCCATGCCAGCCATTAATTTTGCCAGCTCATTTTAGGGTATGATCCCTAGAAATGAGGTCGATCTAAATCTCATGTGTTCCACATAGTAGGGATTGAACTCCCACCATTAAAACTTTTCAAGGGCTACAAAAGTTTTGGATCCAGCTGCCATTTGTATTTTCCCTTCATCCGGGTTGGTGTGACCTTATCAATGGGTTGGATGGCAAATAAACATTACAATGAGCCCCAGAAAGTTTTAATGGTGGGCGTTCAATTACCATATTAATTTCATTAGGTGACCTGGGATTTGGATTGCCTCTTTTTTTTTTTTTTACCATGCCTTAAAATGAGTTGGCTAGCTAGATAGGCAACATCAATATACAACACATGCGTTAAGGTGGGCCTCATGGTCAGAGCCTAATACACTAAGCGCCTGTTTGGGCGGTGGTATTAGAAGGGATTAGGTTGGATGGGATTCAAAAAACATAATTATTACCCATGGCAGGGGTTGTCCCCTCTTGTCATGGGATAAGATTAATGTCATGCTTTGTTGATAATATAGTAGTACATTGAATGGATATACCCACCATCATTTGAAATAACTGAGAATAACACACGTGTTATATCTAAATCGTTCATTTGTTTTGTAACCTCGTTTTATGGCATCGGCCTAAAAATGAGGTAGATCCAAAACTTATGTGGCCCCAAAGAAGTTTTCAACGGTAAGTATTCAATCCTTGTTGCTTTCTATGGTGGGGTCCACTTGAGCTTTAGATTTACCTGATTTTTTGGCCTATGCTCTAAAATAATCTCGATAAATGGGTGGACGGTCTGGATGTAACCCACACATCATGGTGGGACCTACACAACTTGCTAACATTGAGTGAAATTGGCATAGGATTCAATGCAATTCCACTTAATATAATTCCAAGCTTTTCCATTCTTCCCGAACATGGAGTGGAATTGGCACAGGACCAGATGAATCCCATCCCACCTAATCCCTTCTAATCCCAACGCCCAAACAGGCCCTAAGGGCATGTTTGGAAGGGCGGATTAGCAGGGATTGGATTGTATCGGAAGGAGCAATCTCGGGATTGGCCGGGCGTGCCAAATAGACTTGTTGAACTTCTGCCTAGATATAGCAATCCCATGGGATTGCCAGCAATCCACTGACATCACCATCATAACCTTGAAATCCACCCAATCCCTCCTAATCCTGTCTATTTTGCCTGGGACGTGTTTGGTTGAACGGATTGGAAGGGATTGGTCGAGCGTAATCTCAGGATTGGCCAGGCGTGCCAAACAGACACGGTGGTAAAATCCCTGGATATAGCAATTACATATGATTGCCAGCAATCCATTGACGCAGCCATCATCACCTTGAAATGGCTGTCATCCACCCTAATACAATCCAATCCCATGGAATCCGCCGGTCTAAATACGCCCTAAGCTTTTACCCTGCCTCAACAGATTTCTTGGAAGGGGTGTTTGTAAACCTTGACCAGTCTACGAAACGTACAGTCATTTGGACATCCTAGTCTAAGCCTGTCCGTTTATAAATGGGCTTGAAATTTAAGTTGGGCCCAACCCAAGGTGGGCCATTGACCCTCATAAATATGAGGGGAGCAGCTTAGGTGGGCTTACCTTGATAAATGTATTCTACATCTATGTCGTCATTTGTTTCATTAGATCAGTTTAGGGCATGAACCCAAAATTGAAGTAGATTGAAATCTCAAGTGGAGCATGCATAGGAGATTAGTGATTGACCATTAAAAGCTTCTTGTAAGCTAAAAAGGCTTTGGATCGAACTGATATTTTTTCTTCTTTATATCTAGTTTTTTGTCACCTTATCAATAGGTTGGATGGAAAATAAACATTATACTAAGCCTTGAGAAGTTTTTAATGGTGGGTCATCCAATCACCATTTTTTCTTATAACATGGTCCACTTGAGATTTAGATCTTCATTTTTGGGCTCATGCCCTAAATTTATCTAAAAAAATGGATGGACAGTGTAGATGTAGAATACATAAATCAAGGTGGCCCCCATGATAAGGGCCGCACTGTCTCAAGTGAAGTGGATGTGGATTTTGTACCGAGTAATTTTTGTTTTACACACCCACACATACACCCGAACCCATGACCTCAGTATCGAAAACCAGAAGGTCTACTGCTGACCATGGGTAGGGGATCCATACTAAGTAAACTCAATATGCTTTAGCCTAGTGATCGAACTTTGTGGGCCCATCATGATGTACGTGTCTTGCGCTGCATTGCATTATTTTAGGGCATGAGCTCAAAATTAAAGCATATCAGCATATCAAAAGTTTGAATAGACCACACGGTCCACACCTCAGAAACGGTGTGAATTGAACACTAGTCCACTTGAACCATGGATATGCTTCAATTTTAAGTTTACTCAGTAAACTAAATAGCATTGCATAAGAGCTCTTCTTCTTTATTTCTTTTTGTTAACACGTTCATCCCTCTCCCACATATGCACAGTCACCTCACACACTCTCACACACTTATATCCAAGTGGTACTTGATCAGGGTCGAATATTGCATATCAAACCCCAGCAATTGCCTAATTTTACATACATGATAGTGTTTAATGCTAGATTTTTCTCGTATTTTTATTACAGGATGAAATCAAGAGCGTTAATTGAAAATTGATGTTAAAGGCATGGATTTGACGCTCCAAAATTACCAGAGCACGGGATGGACTCCAGAAAACCAATAATGGAGATTTTACACGCCTGGGATCGGAGGAAAGCAAGCCAAAGGGGCTCGGAAAGGGTCCAGAATGCAAAATCACATGGTTCCCGCCATCCGATCAGTTCGAGACTTCATGCATGAGATGAGGGCAATAAATTAACCGTACATATCAAGTTTCAGCTCTTGGATCACTATGGAAGTGCCCCAACGGTCAGATCAGCCCCTAAAATCATCACTTCAGGCCCACCTGATATCTGGAATTGCCTCAAATTTGGTTTTGACTGGTTAAATAATATGGGAAAAAGGATGGACGGTGCAGATTTCTCATAAACATCTCCGTGGGACCCCTACATGCAGTGCATGTGTAAGGAATGGAAGAGCACCAGCGGCGCACCGCATCACCGAAGACGGTCAGCGAAGAGCTGACCCGCGCCCTCTCCTTCCCAAATTCAAAAACGGCACTTGCCGTTACAGCGTTAACGCTGTCCGATAGGTCGTTTGAGTTGTGGGTTCACACCATCCATCAATCAGAAAATCCAAACCGTCCATCCACTTCCTGGGGCGGCTGTTGCCTACGCCTAGGTGGAATTTTGGTCGTATACACTTGCACGCTTATGAATCGTCAACAAACATCGGACGGACGGTGGAATAGAAGATCAAATGGGCCGCAATGATTTCACTCAAAACTGTCCCTTCCCAAACGGTTTTCCGAGAGGAATCTAATGTACGTTTCAGATTTTCGGTTCAAGCAGAGGAATGGGCCCCACCATCATCGCAGCGCCGGATCCGCGTCCGCGTAGCGACTTCCGCTGGCGTGTTTTGCGAAAGTTTGTGGGCCCCACCCGTTACCTGTACGATCGATCCGAGCCGTCCATCGTGTAGAGGGCCATGATTAATACAAAACCATGCTGATAGTTCACTCCCATGCGTACACACGTGGATGATACAGAGGCCACAAAAGGGCTACTCGGCGACGTTCAAATCTGATCTTTTCGAGATTTCTTCTGTGGGCTGCGCCAATGGACCTTCAAAACCATCCATTCTTAACTGAAATTTCGTCCTGAATCCAATGGACGGGGTGGATTTTCCAGAAAACACCTCTGTGGGGCCCACCGATCACGGCTGCGAAAAATTGCACTTTGAGTTCGTCTACGACTCTGCCACCGATTCCACCATCCAAGCCAGCCTATAAAAGGGAAGTTTTGGACGTGGGGAAGGCATTCAGATCTAGGGAATTGGAGATCCAGAGCCAGGGAGAGAAGAAAGAGAAGGAGAAAGAGAGAGATTTTTCGGTTTGGAGTTTTAATTTATGAATTTTATTTAATATTTTTATGGATTTTATGGGTAACTAATCTCTCTCACTAAATTTGGTGAGATGAAGCCCCTAATTTGATCAGCTCTTGTATTGGTTGATTTACTTTGAATTTTATTTAATTTGTTTCTTTCTCTGAGTGGGCTTTATGGGTTTAAATTCCATACTTCTCCATCTATGAACTTGACCAAAGTATAGATGGATGTTGTTTGGATGCTTATTACAGGTGCTTGGGTCTGATCAAGAACAGGTTTCCTATAGAGGAAGGAACATGGTGCTTTAATGAATTTTGCATACCATGTGCCCGACCAAGGACATGGGATGTATTGTTCATGGCATTGCTTAAAGGAATTAGACATACAGATGCCCGATTTAGGACACAGATTGTGCTTTCTCTATTTAAGTGGTATCAATCAAGGTCAAGGTGAATCAACAGACAAAACAAGGGTTAGGATAATTAGGGGTGGATTCGAAAGTCCTAGTGCTCTCTCTCTGATTGAATTTTCTTCCCTGTTCTTAATTGTTTTTCCTAAAATTGTGCTTAGCAGTTTAGTTCATTATTCATTGGATTAGTTAAGAAGAATCATAGATTTGAATTGTGACGACCAGTCCTCGTGGGATTCGACCTCGATCTTACCGAGTTTATTACTACATCACAACCCTATACTTGGGGAGTGAACAAGTTTTTGGCACAGATTTGATCGGACCTGCTTTCGATCCAAATTGGATTTAAGATTCTCTCTTATCATAATTCATAATCTTAGGATTTTACTAACTTTAGGTTAAAGTTTTTATTTTATTTTTAGAAACTAACATATTTCTTGTTTTGTAGGATTCTGAGATAGAAACTTCTAATTTGGTGATATCTTCCTAATTTCTTTATTTTTTTTATTTTTATTTTTATTTATTTTTATTTTTAGAATTAGGGTTTTTAGAAATTTTCTAACCTTAGATGTACTATTTTTAAAAACTAACTTGTTTTGTTTTGTTTTGCAGGTTTTTAACATAGGAACTTCTACTTTGGTAACATACTTCTAACTTCTTCCTTACCTTCTGTATTGCTGTAGGATTTTGCTTTCTTCTAGGATTAGTCTCAGAGTTAAGGTTCTACCATGGAATCGTGGGTAGATGCATATCTTTGAGTTGGATAGGTTTTATTGGGAAATGCCTGAAGGTTGTGGAATTCAACGTACACCTCAAGATTTCTCTCCATCGAGAACAGACATTGAGAACCGACTAGAACGTTATGTTCCATCGGTTAAGAGGGCCGTATACGATCATAATTATGGGAATGAGGATTATTATCAACCATCATATTCTCTCATGTATGATCAGTATGACTATAACCAGTGGAACCATCAAAATTGGGAATATGAACCAACAACATATTGTAATAATTATTCTCTTGGATCCCATACCTTTGAGCTCCAACCAGAAACGATCCAAGAGGATTCATGTTTTGATCCAGAACTATTAAACCAGCATGTTGCGAAATTGATGAAATCATTAGAAGCACTCAATTCGCGCATTGAAAGGATAGAGGAAGCTCGCTCATCCCAACTACAATCCAATCCAGAAATACAATATGAGGAAAGTGATCCTCACTCGCTTTTAACGAAATCTGGAATTTGGAATGAGGAGTTGGATTCCATTAATGAGCACACGGTTCAATTCCCTGATGAGTCGATCTCAATGACTGTTCAAAAGAATGATGGAGATACTTGGGTGTCTTTCAAATACAGTGATGATGACACACTTTCCTTACATGACACACAGGATCTCAATGATGAGGTAGAGGTTAGTTTATTCGAACCTCAACCAAATTTAGAATGTGAGGAAAGCGATTTCATCCCAAGTGTGCACTGCATGGAAGTAGATGATGATGCATATTGGAAAGATGATGATGGATGTTCAGCCCCAATTCCCTTGGAATCAATCTCAAGTTTGGTCCAAGTCAATGATCAAGACGTACACGAAGTGGTCGGTTATAATGAGCCACTTCCCTCACCTAACATGTCTGATTTTAAGGTAGAGGACGGCCCCTTACAACCGACCCTTCTAACTCTTGCGAAACGTATTTGGACCACTACTCGAATTACATGATGATATGATTCGGGAGATGGACGAGCTACTCGATATGACTCTTGAATTTGAAACCACCCAGTTGAGGCCACCATCTGAACTGTTGAATAATGATGATTCATCGCCTCTTCGAGTAGTATCGATGAACGAGTCCACACATCGATGCTACGTATATTGATCCTCAAACTGTCTGTGCAGGACTGGAGCAAGAGAGCACACCTCCGTTTACCTTCGAAAACGATGGATTCCTTGGGCAGATCATCACGAGCTCTAATGAGTCACCCTCAGCTGAATGTCCCACCTTTTTGGATGATTGCTTGGCACACTTTGCAGATTCAAACGATCCCATGATAAGAGATATCGTGAATGCCTTGCAAAACAATATCTCGGTAGTCATCACTGACCGAGAGGACCCTTACTCTGAAGCCCCTCCTTCCACAAATCCTGAATATTTACCATTAAGGGAGGAGGAGCTAAAAATTGAACCGAAGTCTGCTACTTCGGAATGTGTTGAGACTACGTCACTTTCTGAGAATTTTTCTGACTTTCATCTATGTGTAGTCTCTGATTCACCATGGGATACTAACTTCAAAACTTCTTCTATCGCAGGTGAATCATATATACTCTGGATACCTCAGGCAAATCAACGAAAAATTCCCTATGAGGTACATAAGTTTCCCTGGAAAGTCAAGCTCCAGGGCGTCCAAGCCTATTGTAAAAATGGCTTTTGGATGATCCTGTTGAGAAATCTACTGAGAAACTTATCACGATACTGGCCGGAAGAGGAACCTTGCAGCATGATCGATTAGTTCAATGTTTGTGGGTAACATTACTGCAAACCCTCACGAGACTACAACTCGTCCACTAGGGGTAACCTAGGGGTTTAAAGGCTTATTGCATGCGCTAAATGCAATCGAGAGCACCTGCGAAAGTGGTATAGGTAGGATCTTCTTTTTATTTTTCTTTTTTGTTGATCTCTCTCTTGTGCTAACTTACTTTTATGATGAAATTTTTTTGCGGAAGCTTCTTGATTCTCCAATCCAGGTACGATCTTTCCATCACTCATATTTTGTTCTCGTGGTCCCATGTGCATTGCATGATTATTTCTTTTACATTGAGGACAATGTAGACTTTAGGTTGGGGGTGGGAGATTAGGTTACCTAATCAGTATTTTCTTGGTCTTGAGCAAAATTTGTGAAAATTTTAAAATTTTTTCTGGAATTTCTATTGAATTCAAAGTGATTTTGAAGGATAGTTGTGATTTTAACATTATAAGATTCGTGATGGGTAATTTATGACTCTTGGATCTGGCCACCTGCCTGATTTCACAGTCAATTTTGACTTGTTAATCCATGATTAGAAGTGGTAAACATTGATTGAGCCATGATTTCTCATATTACATCTAACTTACACATTAAGTTTTCGATTCGATGACTGAATGATTAACTGGAAAAAGAAGAATTAAAAGGCTAAGTCACATAATCTTCCCCATAGGTTTGCTCCCTATAGGTGAGGATTTGATTCTCCATAGTTGACATAAATAAATAAATTAAAAAAAAAAAAAAAAAAAAAAAAGTTAAGCGACAAGTTTTTGCCATAGGTTTGCTCCCTATAGGTGAAAATTTGATTTCCCTCAGTTGCGTTACTGCTCGTAAAGAAAATCAAAAGATGGTAACATGAAAAGTTAGTCTGTGAGATAAGTGTTGGGTTCAAGCTTGATTGTCATGTATTACTAATGATATCATGAAATTGACTATTGGATCTCTTACTGATTGTAAGTCGAGATTACACTTTACATTCATGGAGCTCAATGTTTAGAATTATTCTAATTCATGGATTAATATTTTGATCTTGATTATGAAGTTTACTGTAAGCTTGCTTCCAGGAGAAAATTCTACTTACTATTCATGAATCTTAGAATTTTCAGATCTCAGCTATCTGTTCACAAGTCACTTGAATTGACAGGAATTGTCTTTTATTTCTGAAATTATTTTTCGCATATTTTGCTCGGGACTAGCAAAATGCTGGTTGGGGGTTGTGATCAGGGTCGAATATTGCATATCAAACCCCAGCAATTGCCTAATTTTACATACATGATAGTGTTTAATGCTAGATTTTTCTCGTATTTTTATTACAGGATGAAATCAAGAGCGTTAATTGAAAATTGATGTTAAAGGCATGGATTTGACGCTCCAAAATTACCAGAGCACGGGATGGACTCCAGAAAACCAATAATGGAGATTTTACACGCCTGGGATCGGAGGAAAGCAAGCCAAAGGGGCTCGGAAAGGGTCCAGAATGCAAAATCACATGGTTCCCGCCATCCGATCAGTTCGAGACTTCATGCATGAGATGAGGGCAATAAATTAACCGTACATATCAAGTTTCGGCTCTTGGATCACTATGGAAGTGCCCCAACGGTCAGATCAGCCCCTAAAATCATCACTTCAGGCCCACCGATATCTGGAATTGCCTCAAATTTGGTTTTGACTGGTTAAATAATATGGGAAAAAGGATGGACGGTGCAGATTTCTCATACACATCTCCGTGGGACCCCACATGCAGTGCATGTGTAAGGAATGGAAGAGCACCAGCGGCGCACCGCATCACCGAAGACGGTCAGCGAAGAGCTGACCCGCGCCTTCTCCTTCCCAAATTTGAAAACGGCACTTGCCGTTACAGCGTTAACGCTGTCCGATAGGTTGTTTGAGTTGTGGGTCCACACCATCCATCAATCAGAAAATCCAAACCGTCCATCCACTTCCTGGGGCGGCTGTTGCCTACGCCTAGGTGGAATTTTGGTCGTATACACTTGCACGCTTATGAATCGTCAACAAACATCGGACGGACGGTGGAATAGAAGATCAAATGGGCCGCAATGATTTCACTCAAAACTGTCCCTTCCCAAACGGTTTTCCGAGAGGAATCTAATGTACGTTTCAGATTTTCGGTTCAAGCAGAGGAATGGGCCCCACCATCATCGCAGCGCCGGATCCGCGTCCGCGTGAAGCGACTTTCCATTGGCGTGTTTTTTGATTTTGTGGGCCCCACCTCGTTACTCGTGCATTTACGATCGATCCGAGCCGTCCATCGTGTAGAGGGCCATGATTAATACAAAACCATGCTGATAGTTCACTCCCATGCGTACACACGTGGATGATACAGAGGCCACAAAAGGGCTACTCGGCGACGTTCAAATCTGATCTTTTCGAGATTTCTTCTGTGGGCTGCGCAATGGACCTTCAAAACCATCCATTCTTAAGCGAAATTTCGTCTGAATCCAATGGACGGGGTGGATTTTCCAGAAAACACCTCTCGTGGGGCCCACCGATCACGGTGCGAAAAATTGCACTTCGAGTTCGTCTACGACTGCGCCACCGATTCCGGCCATCCAAGATAGCCTATAAAAGGGAAGTTTTGGACGTGGGGAAGGCATTCAGATCTAGGGAATTGGAGATCCAGAGCCGAGGGAGAGAAGAAAGAGAAGGAGAAAGAGAGAGATTTTTCGGTTTGGAGTTTTAATTTATGAATTTTATTTAATATTTTTATGGATTTTATGGGTAACTAATCTCTCAGCTAGAAATTTGAGATGAAGCCCCTAATTTGATCGGCTCTTGTATTGGTTGATTTACTTTGAATTTTATTTAATTTGTTTCTTTTTCTACGAGTGGGCTTTATGGGTTTAAATTCCATACTTCTCCATCTATGAACTTGACCAAAGTATAGATGGATGTTGTTTGGATGCTTATTACAGTGCTTGGGTCGATCAAGAACAGTTTCCTATAGAGGAAGGAACATGGTGCTTTAATGAATTTTGCATACCATGTGCTGACCAAGGACATGGGATGTATTGTTCATGGCATTGCTTAAAGGAATTAGACAGTCTGTATGTCCGATTTAGGACACAGATTGTGCTTTCTCTATTTAAGTGGTATCAATCAAGGTCAAGGTGAATCAACGAGACAAAACAAGGGTTAGGATAATTAGGGGTGGATTCGAAAGTCCTAGTGCTCTCTCTACGATTGAATTTTCTTCCTGTTCTTAATTGTTTTTCTTAAAATTGTGCTTAGCAGTTTAGTTCATTATTCATTGGATTAGTTAAGAAGAATCATAGATTTGAATTGTGACGACCAGTCCTCGTGGGATTCGACCTCGATCTTACCGAGTTTATTACTACATCACAACCCTATACTTGGGGAGTGAACAAGTTTTTGGCGGTTCTTAAGTGTTTTCGATCCAAATTGGATTTAAGATTCTCTCTTATCATAATTCATAGTCTTAGGATTTTACTAACTTTAGGTTAAAGTTTTTATTTTATTTTTAGAAACTAACATATTTCTTGTTTTGTAGGATTCTGAGATAGAAACTTCTAATTTGGTGATATCTTCCTAATTTCTTTATTTTTTTTATTTTTATTTTTATTTATTTTTATTTTTAGAATTAGGGTTTTTAGAAATTTTCTAACCTTAGATGTACTATTTTTAAAAACTAACTTGTTTTGTTTTGTTTTGCAGGTTTTTAACATAGGAACTTCTACTTTGGTAACATACTTCTAACTTCTTCCTTACCTTCTGTATTGCTGTAGGATTTTGCTTTCTTCTAGGATTAGTCTCAGAGTTAAGGTTCTACCATGGAATCGTGGGTAGATGCATATGCTGAGTTGGATAGGTTTTATTGGGAAATGCCTGAAGGTTGTGGAATTCAACGTACACCTCAAGATTTCTCTCCATCGAGAACAGACATTGAGAACCGACTAGAACGTTATGTTCCATCGGTTAAGAGGGCCGTATACGATCATAATTATGGGAATGAGGATTATTATCAACCATCATATTCTCTCATGTATGATCAGTATGACTATAACCAGTGGAACCATCAAAATTGGGAATATGAACCAACAACATATTGTAATAATTATTCTCTTGGATCCCATACCTTTGAGCTCCAACCAGAAACGATCCAAGAGGATTCATGTTTTGATCCAGAACTATTAAACCAGCATGTTGCGAAATTGATGAAATCATTAGAAGCACTCAATTCGCGCATTGAAAGGATAGAGGAAGCTCGCTCATCCCAACTACAATCCAATCCAGAAATACAATATGAGGAAAGTGATCCTCACTCGCTTTTAACGAAATCTGGAATTTGGAATGAGGAGTTGGATTCCATTAATGAGCACTGCGGTTCAATTCCTCGATGAGTCGATCTCAATGACTGTTCAAAAGAATGATGGAGATACTTGGGTGTCTTTCAAATACAATGATGATGACACACTTTCCTTACATGACACACAGGATCTCAATGATGAGGTAGAGGTTAGTTTATTCGAACCTCAACCAAATTTAGAATGTGAGGAAAGCGATTTCATCCCAAGTGTGCACTGCATGGAAGTAGATGATGATGCATATTGGAAAGATGATGATGGATGTTCAGCCCCAATTCCCTTGGAATCAATCTCAAGTTTGGTCCAAGTCAATGATCAAGACGTACACGAAGTGGTCGGTTATAATGAGCCACTTCCCTCACCTAACATGTCTGATTTTAAGGTAGAGGACGGGCCCCTTACAACCGACCCTTCTAACTCTTGCGAAACGTATTTGGACCACTACTCTGAATTACATGATGATATGATTCGGGAGATGGACGAGCTACTCGATATGACTCTTGAATTTGAAACCACCCAGTTGAGGCCACCATCTGAACTGTTGAATAATGATGATTCATCGCCTCTTCTGAGTAGTATCGATGAACAGAGTCCACACATCGATGCTACGTATATTGATCCTCAATCTGTCTGTGCAGGACTGGAGCAAGAGAGCACACCTCCGTTTACCTTCGAAAACGATGGATTCCTTGGGCAGATCATCACGAGCTCTAATGAGTCACCCTCAGCTGAATGTCCCACCTTTTTGGATGATTGCTTGGCACACTTTGCAGATTCAAACGATCCCATGATAAGAGATATCGTGAATGCCTTGCAAAACAATATCTCGGTAGTCATCACTGACCGAGAGGACCCTTACTCAAGCCCCTCCTTCCACAAATCCCGAATATTTACCATTAAGGGAGGAGGAGCTAAAATTGAACCGAAGTCTGCTACTTCGGAATGTGTTGAGACTACGTCACTTTCTGAGAATTTTTCTGACTTTCATCTATGTGTAGTCTCTGATTCACCATGGGATACTAACTTCAAAACTTCTTCTATCGCAGGTGAATCATATATACCGGATACCTCAGGCAAATCAACGAAAAATTTCTATGAGGTACATAAGTTTCCTGGAAAGTCAAGCTCAAAGGCGTCAAGCCTATTGTAAAAATGGCTTTTGGATGATCTGTTGTTGAGAAATCTCCTGAGAAACTTATCACGATACTGGCCGGAAGAGGAACCTTGCAGCATGATCGATTAGTTCAATGTTTGTGGGTAACATTACTGCAAACCCTCACGAGACTACAACTCGTCCACTAGGGGTAACCTAGGGGTTTAAAGGCTTATTGCATGCGCTAAATGCAATCGAGAGCACCTGCGAAAGTGGTATAGGTAGGATCTTCTTTTTATTTTTCTTTTTTGTTGATCTCTCTCTTGTGCTAACTTACTTTTATGATGAAATTTTTTTGCGGAAGCTTCTTGATTCTCCAATCCAGGTACGATCTTTCCATCACTCATATTTTGTTCTCGTGGTCCCATGTGCATTGCATGATTATTTCTTTTACATTGAGGACAATGTAGACTTTAGGTTGGGGGTGGGAGATTAGGTTACCTAATCTTATTTTCTTGGTCTTGAGCAAAATTTGTGAAAATTTTAAAATTTTTCTGGAATTTCTATTGAATTGAAAGTGATTTTGAAGGATAGTTGTGATTTTAACATTATAAGATTCGTGATGGGTAATTTATGACTCTTAGATCGGCACACGCTGATTTCACAAATAATTTTGACTTGTTAATCCATGATTAGAAGTGGTAAACATTGATTGAGCCATGATTTCTCATATTACATCTCGCTTACACATTAAGTTTTCGATTCGATGACTGAATGATTAACTGGAAAAAGAAGAATTAAAAGGCTAAGTCACATAATCTTCCCCATAGGTTTGCTCCCTATAGGTGAGGATTTGATTCTCCATAGTTGACATAAATAAATAAATTAAAAAAAAAAAAAAAAAAAAAAAAAAAAGTTAAGCGACAAGTTTTGCCATAGGTTTGCTCCTATAGGTGAAAATTTGATTTCCCTCGATTGCTTCTTGCTCGTAAAGAAAATCAAAAGATGGTAACATGAAAAGTTAGTCTGTGAGATAAGTGTTGGGTTCAAGCTTGATTGTCATGTATTACTAATGATATCATGAAATTGACTATTGGATCTCTTACTGATTGTAAGTCGAGATTACACTTTACATTCATGGAGCTCAATGTTTAGAATTATTCTAATTCATGGATTAATATTTTGATCTTGATTATGAAGTTTACTGTAAGCTTGCTTCCAGGAGAAAATTCTACTTACTATTCATGAATCTTAGAATTTTCAGATCTCAGCTATCTGTTCACAAGTCACTTGAATTGACAGGAATTGTCTTTTATTTCTGAAATTATTTTTCGCATATTTTGCTCGGGACTAGCAAAATCTTTGGTTGGGGTTGTGATCAGGGTCGAATATTGCATATCAAACCCCAACAATTGCCTAATTTTACATACATGATAGTGTTTAATGCTAGATTTTTCTCGTATTTTTATTACAGGATGAAATCAAGAGCGTTAATTGAAAATTGATGTTAAAGGCATGGATTTGACGCTCCAAAATTACCAGAGCACGGGATGGACTCCAGAAAACCAATAATGGAGATTTTACACGCACAGGATCGGAGGAAAGCAAGCAAAGGGCTCGGAAAGGGTCCGAGAATGCAAAATCACATGGTTCCCGCCATCCGATCGATTCGAGACTTCATGCATGAGATGAGGGCAATAAATTAACCGTACATATCAAGTTTCGGCTCTTGGATCACTATGGAAGTGCCCCAACGGTCGGATCAGGCCCCTAAAATCATCACTTCAGCCCACCCGATATCCTGGAATTGCCTCAAATTTGGTTTTTGGTGGTTAAATAATATGGGAAAAAGGATGGACGGTCTGATTTCTCATACACATCTCAGGTGGGACCCCACATGCGGTGCATGTGTAAGGAATGGAAGAGAGCACCGGTATGCGCACCGCATCAGAAGACGGTCAGCGAAGAGCTGACCCCGCGCCTTCTCCTTCCCAAATTTGAAAACGGCACTTGCCGTCTATAAATTAACGCTGTTGTCCAGATAGGTTGTTTGAGTTGTGGGTCCACACCATCCATCAATCGAAAATCCAAACCGTCCATCCACTTCCGGGCATTTGTTGCCTACGCTAGGTGGAATTTTGGTCGTATACACTTGCACGCTTATGAATCGTCAACAAACATCGGACGGACGGTGGAATAGAAGATCAAATGGGCCGCAATGATTTCACTCAAAACTGTCCCTTCCCAAACGGTTTTCCGAGAGGAATCTAATGTACGTTTCAGATTTTCGGTTCAAGCAGAGGAATGGGCCCCACCATCATCGCAGCGCCGGATCCGCGTCCGCGTAGCGACTTCCGCTGGCGTGTTTTGCGAAAGTTTGTGGGCCCCACCCGTTACCTGTACGATCGATCCGAGCCGTCCATCGTGTAGAGGGCCATGATTAATACAAAACCATGCTGATAGTTCACTCCCATGCGTACACACGTGGATGATACAGAGGCCACAAAAGGGCTACTCGGCGACGTTCAAATCTGATCTTTTCGAGATTTCTTCTGTGGGCTGCGCCAATGGACCTTCAAAACCATCCATTCTTAATCGAATTTCGTCACGAATCCAATGGACGGGGTGGATTTTCCGGAACGAGAAAACACCTCTGTGGGGCCCTGCGATCACGGCATTGCGAAAAATTGCACTTCGAGTTCGTCTACGACTGTGCCACCGATTCCAGCCATCCAGCAGCTATAAAAGGGAAGTTTTGGACGTGGGGAAGGCATTCAGATCTAGGGAATTGGAGATCCAGAGCCAGGGAGAGAAGAAAGAGAAGGAGAAAGAGAGAGATTTTTCGGTTTGGAGTTTTAATTTATGAATTTTATTTAATATTTTTATGGATTTTATGGGTAACTAATCTCTCATTAGAAATTTGAGATGAAGCCCCCTAATTTGATCACTCTTGTATTGGTTGATTTACTTTGAATTTTATTTAATTTGTTTTTTCTCTGAGTGGGCTTTATGGGTTTAAATTCCATACTTCTCCATCTATGAACTTGACCAAAGTATAGATGGATGTTGTTTGGATGCTTATTACAGTGCTTGGGTCGATCAAAACAGTTTCTATAGAGGAAGGAACATGGTGCTTTAATGAATTTTGCATACCATGTGCCGACCAAGGACATGGGATGTATTGTTCATGGCATTGCTTAAAGGAATTAGGCGATCTGTATGCCCGATTTAGGACACAGATTGTGCTTTTCTATTTAAGTGGTATCAATCAAGGTCAAGGTGAATCAACAGACAAAACAAGGGTTAGGATAATTAGGGGTGGATTCGAAAGTCCTAGTGCTCTCTCTCTGATTGAATTTTCTTCCCTGTTCTTAATTGTTTTTCCTAAAATTGTGCTTAGCAGTTTAGTTCATTATTCATTGGATTAGTTAAGAAGAATCATAGATTTGAATTGTGACGACCAGTCCTCGTGGGATTCGACCTCGATCTTACCGAGTTTATTACTACATCACAACCCTATACTTGGGGAGTGAACAGTACTCGAACCCATGACCTCGTGTTGAAACTCTAAAGAGTCTGCCTAAGTCTACCATTGAAGTAGAGGCAATAGGCGCCACCTAACTAGCATGTAAGAAGCTAAAAAAGCTAAAAGAGCATTATGATATTTTCTAGAGAAAGGCTTATTTTTCATGCTAAAATAGCTTTTCAAGGGCTAACCTTTAATTAACTTTAATAAAGAAATGATAAACAAAGTACAAATGATTTCACATAAGTAAATAAAAGAAATAAAATTCAACTTCACGTGACTACTTACTAAACAAAATACTACACGTGGCAACTTATTAAATAAAATACAACATATAAAATTCAGGAAGTGCGCGTGCCGTTACTACCTTTCATCCTGGTTTGATGTCACATGGGTGTAGTCTTACTCTAATCATCGTCACAGCCTCGTCCCACTTTGAACGGTTGTCCTGTAACATCAACATCTGATTAAACGCCGTTAAAGTGTCCATATCTAAATGAGTAAAATAGCCATATGGGTGGGTCCCTCACTCTTGGATTGGATGCCATATTCACATCATGGTGGACCCCGAATTCCATCTACGGTCGTGGATTTCTTTCACAGGAAATTCCTAAGATGGAAACGTAGGTGGGGCCCACCGTGATGTTTGTGAGAAATCCACCCCGTCCATCTATCTTTTTACCTTATTTTAACACGTGAGTTGGAAAACGAGCCGGTCGAAAACGTGAGGATTGAACGTCCACAGTTGAAATATTTGTGGGGCAACAGAAGTCTCGAATCAGTCTAATATTTGTATTTTCAGTTCATCCCAGTAGTAATGACTTTACCAACGGTATGGATGGCATGTAAACATCACTGTCGACCCCAGGAAGGTTTCAACTATAGGAATTTCTCTACACACCTTTTCCTTCAGTGTGGCACACTTGAGTTTTGGATCCTTCTCGCTTTTTGTCTCCACTCCTAAAATGAGCTCATAAAACAGATGGACGGAGTAGATTTCTCACAAAGTGGGCCCCACGTAAGTTTCCACCGCAGGAACTTTGTGCGGAAGGCGCTTTCGCGGGAAATCCGCGTCCTACATCTACAAGTTTTTATATGTTCGTCATCAGTCCCTTTGTGTGTGGTCCACCTAGCTTAATGAACAGGCTAGATTTTGACATTTATGCCTAACATTGGAGGGCTCATCTAATGGACGGACTGGATTTTGGAATTTGTGCAAGATCCGTGCATTTTACCAGGAGCTTTCACGCGTGTGAGACAGTCACGTGTGCATGAGCGTGGAAACGCTGGGTTCCACACGCGAGCATGAAACCTAGATCTTGGTTTTGGAACATGTTAGGACCCACCATGTGGATGATCTGTCGCAAAAGTAAAAGGCTGCTCCACTCATGAAGTGGGCCACACTTCACATTGAACGCAGACCGGTAGTTAGCTTTGTAAAAAATTCTCCATTGTTCTCAGACAGGAGTGGCCCACTTGATGATCAGACCGTTCTGATTTTCAGGCGCATGTTATGAACGGTTCAGATTCTCACACGCGCCAGGTTCGCACGTGCAAGTGGGCCACCAAACCTAGACTAGACAACGTTTTGATGGTTCGTTGGGTGTAGGGAGACTCACGGCTCAGTGCTGACTGAGGAGATGAAATCCTGGACGTCCATCAAGAGGGCCTGGGCCTTCTGCGGATCAAAGAGCTCAATCGCATGGAACCCTTCTTCATAGAACCGGCCCACCACGTGGACTCCACTCCCTTCCAGCATCCTCACGAGCGCGCGCTGGCGATCCACGAGCGGGTCCCCGCCGTGCCCCCTCACCAAGAACGGCGGCAGCGACCCGACCCGATTGAGGTGGGCCCCGGGCCTGATCGGGTTGCAGAACTCGTGGTCCCTGTCGGCCCCACCCGGCAATGCCAGTTTCCACATCAGATCGTTGGCTTGGAGGGGCAGGATCCGATCTCGGGCCAACCTCAGCTCCGATTCCGTCCTCTGCTCCCCACCGAGGTAGGCCTGGTTCAGGATCGCCCCAGAGATTTTGAACGGAGGGTCCAGATCCAACGCCAGCAGGGCCGCGTGGTAGACGATGTTGCCGCCGGAGCTGCTGCCCATGAGAAAACAACGCGAGAAATCGACGAGATCAGGGGCCATCCACGCGTCGCGGTGGAGATCGGAGATGGCCTGGTCTCGGACCCAACGGACGGCATCGATCGCATCTTCGTACGCGGCGGGGAGAGGGTGCTCGGGCGCGAGTCGGTACTCGAGCGAGAGAACGATGGCGGGCACGTGAGTGGCCATGCGCTCGCATGACGCGTGGAAGGGAGCAGATGCAGCGCTGAAGAGGATGAAACCGCCACCGTGGAAGTAGATTATGATGGGGAGAGGGGCCGTTGGTGTCGAAAAATGGGGGCGAAATATCCGAATCCACGTCTTGTTGGAGGGATTGAGGGGTATGTCTTTGGAGAGTACGTCGTGCGGTTGCTGGGCTTCGGCTCGTGGTGGAGAGAGAGGCATGAAGGTGGGCCTGGTGAGTGAACCGTCAGGATTTAAAACGATCTTGAGGAAGGCGTACGGATTGTCCGGGATCGAATTCTCGGAATCACCCATCTCTGGTCTCTCACTCTCCCTCCGTCGAGGAAGGAAGCATTGAATAAATGGATTGGGATACTAAGAAAAAACCGCCCACTTTGTTTTGATTATTTGAATAAATACATTAGAATAATTGTAACCACCTCCCTCAGTTTGGATTATTGCAAATGCCTCCCTTTGACTTATGGTTACAACTTTGGGGTCGGATACATTGAAAACCGATTGAACGAACGCAAGTTTGGGTAGGGTTGGAAAACGCAAACCCGATTTGAATTCAGGTTGGGCTCAGGATGATCAAACTTGAGTTCGGTTAGTTGAGGTTATGAATACCCGCACTCAACTAGCTTGGGGGTCCTTACTCATGCCTCAGTAGTAGCCTCGCAAGAGTTTCAATTTGAGATAATGGTTACGAGTATCCATTGTAGTGAAATCCCACTGTAGTGTGAGTGCATGATGTGTGTGGGGGTGTGAGTTCATGGGTTATAAATAAAAAATAAAAAAAAATTGGTTGGCTTGAGTTGAGCATTGAGGGCGTTAAGTTGGAGTTCAATAGCGCGGTTGAAATTGAGCTCAAGTTGGCCTTCAACTTTTTTTCTTTTCTTTTCATTTCATTCTACCACACACACACACACACCATCACACACTCTTGCGCACTCAAACCACAAGGGATGTTCGAACTCATGACCTCTAATTGAAACTCCAAAAAGTCTTTGTTGAGGCACGAGGATAGGGTTCATTTGAACAAGTTAGGTTGGCCCTCAATTTTTAGGTCCTTGCTCTTGCTCTGGTGGTAGACTATTAAGAGTTTCAACACCAGGTCAAGGGTTCAAGTACCCATAGGTGGTGAAATCTCACTACCGTGTGAGTGTGTGGTGGTGTGTGTGTGCTAAAAAAAAAAAAGTTGGCCCTCGACTTGATCAAACATGCTTACACTTATGTTTAGAGGGTGAAAGGAAGAAAGCTAAAAAGAAGTCTTAGGAATGGGCTTGGCCATTCCTCGTGTGTAAGTCAATGTGTAAGTCTTAGGAATGGGCGTGGGTGGATCCCTAACTGTGGAGCCCATTGTGACACACACACACATTCATTTCTACGGGGCTTGGCCATTCCTCGTGTGTAAGTCAATATGTAAGTCTTAGGAATGGGCGTGGGTGGATCCCTAATTGTAGAGCCCATTGTGATGTATGTTCCTTTCACGCCGTCCATCCATTTTTATAGCTCATTTTAGAATATAATCCCAAAAAAGAAGGAGATCCAAATCTTAGGTGGACCACACCATAGGAAATAATCGTGATTGAAACCCCACCATTAAAAACTTGTTGGGGCCATGAGGATGTTTATCTGCCAAACTTGTTGATAAGATTAGAAAGACCTGAATGAAGAGACCATACAAATACCAGCTTGATCTAAAACTTTTGTAGCCCATAAGAAGTTTTTAATAGTCAATTAATATTGTTTCTTCTACTATGGTCAACCTAAGATTTAGATCTACTTCAATTTTTGAATCATGTCCTAAAATAAATTTTCAAAAGGGATGGACAATGTGGATATAAGGCATGTACATCAAGATGGACCCCACGGTCAGGAACCCACCCATCTGGGTGGATCCGGATCCACCAAAGCCACGCCTCCATAGGAATTTATCAAATAACAAGAATGCCTTTAAGTCATGGAATTGTTTCCAACACATCTAGCATGGTCTATATACTAATGCACAATAAATCAAGTGGGTCCAATCATTGGATGGACCATATCCTTTTAAAAGCATCCAAATTTATGTGGTGGGCCACCTAATGGACTCGTCAAAAAAAAAAAAAAAAAAAAAAAAAAAAACTAAGCTCACGTGGTGGGTTGTTTGATGGTTGAAGGTTTTCCATCTTCATGTTGGGGTGACTACATTGACAGGTTTAATAACATATCCGTACTACGGTTAGAACTATACATGAACAGAGTTAGCTCAGTTAACTCGCTCGACTCGACTCGAAAAAGTTCGATTCGACTCGATTCGAAACTGAGTTCGAGCCGATTTTTGGAACTTAAAAAAAATTTTGAGCCGAATTCAAGCTTGTCTAAGCCTGAATCGACCTGGATTGAACCTCAACTCGAATCAAACGTGGATCAAACTAGTTTGGTGACTTCGTTGTTTTGATATTGATGTTACTCACCAAGTGTTTGATGAAATAACTCAACAAAGTGTTGTTTCAGCTGTATACATTCTCCGTGATAACAATTGGTGGCGAGGAAGGCATGGATATGAAAGAAATCACTACACACACACAAAAAAAAAAAAAAAAAAAAAAACATAATATGATAAAACTACCTTTTGCATCTTGATTTTGATGCTAGTGCCTACTAAGTGTTTGATGAAATACTTATAAGTTGTTGTCGTTGTTGTTTTGCATACCGTGTGACAAATTAAAAGTGCACTCTATGTGTTTGAGAAAATGCTGCACAAGTTTAAACTGGCTTGAGCTGCTGACCGAATCGAGTTGAGTTGGCCAATCAAACTCAAGTAACGAGCTAAGCCGAGTTCGAGCTAGGGTCAAGTAGTGGCTGAGTCCAATTCGAGTTGGGTCAGCTTGTGGCCTAGCCGAGTTGAGCTGTGCCAATCTTGACTCGGATGGCCTCATGTACAACTCTAACTACGTTCACTGCCAGTCGGTAACTAATGGTAAAATGGTAAATTTCCCAAAGAAAGGGCTGAACAACTGTGTGGGGAGTAATCTGTAAACCAGAGCCGGAGGGTGTATTTGCAATAAGCCAATTCAAAGGGATTGGATTTGAAAATCTTTGATACTCCGGCGGAGTGTGATGGTCGATACCCAGTCGCTAAGAAATGTGCACGTATATATATATATATATATATATATATATATATATATATATATATATATATATATATATATATATATATATATACCTCAAATTAATCCGTTCAAACCATGGATCTACTATCGATATGATCTGATGCCTTAACTGGACAATTGATCAATATATTATGATCCGCTCTGATGAGAACTATTCAACGGTCCAAATTCAACAAACAATTATCTGATAATCGGAGCTTCTGATCGTTCACTCCGTCTTACTTTGAGGCGGTAACCTATTGGCTGTAGATCTTACAATTTAAACGGTTTAAATCAATTGAGTGTATGCCAAGTATCTGCGGATCAGCATCACATCCTGCTCCCCCGGAGTATGAGTGTGGTGGTGTGCACGTGGCATTTAACTCAGCCGTCTAATTTTTGTGGTGGACAACGGGGTCAGTAATGCACTGAATTAATTTCATCGCTGGAAGATCGGCGGATATTTATTAGACGGTTGAAATGACATGCATGACAGGACGCGGATTTCCTGGAAAGCTTTTTTAGGAGTTCCTGCGCTGGGAACTAGTGGACCCAACGTGATGTTTGTGGGAAATCCACACCGTCCATCCTTTTTGTGAGATCATTTTAGCAAATGAGGTAAAAAACGAACCGGTAACAATACTCAGTTGGGCCGGAAATGTGAGGATTAAACATCCACAGTTGAAATATTGGGGTGCTACAGAAGTTGCTAATCAGGCTAATATTTGTGTTCCTAGTTCATCATAGTAGGAATGAAGTTATTAACGGTATGGATGGCTGAGTTGGATCCTGGTCACCTTTGCTCTTAAGTCCTAAAATGAGCACACAAAACGGATGAACGGGTGGATTTCACACACACATCAAGGTGGCCCTACCTAGGTTTGCAGTAGAGGAAGTTTCTTTCATGTTCTCCGCCAGTGAAACAGGAAGCTGATTGGCTACTCCCCTGCCCCCAGCCCGGTAGGTGTTCGGTGCTCTGTGGGTCCCACCATGATGTATGTGCTTCATCCATTCCGATCATCCATTTGTTACCTATCATTTTAGGGCTTTATCCAAAAAATCATAGGAATATAAATCTCAAGTGAACCACACCATCGGAAAACAATAGTGATTGGATATCCATCATAAAAATCCTCCTAAGGCCCACTACTGTTTATTTGACATACAATCCGTTGATTAGGTCATACAAGCATATATGAAAGGAAAAAAAACCAAATATCAACTTGATCCAAAAATTTTATGCCCTCCAAGGCCCTGTTTGGACAAACGGATTTCGGGGTATTAAAGGGGATTAGGTAGGATAGGATTGTCAAATCCCTCCTACCCTGCCCCTCTGCCGGTTTGGGCGGCGGCATCTACGAGAATTCGACAGTCCTTCGCTGTATTCAACCGTCCTTCGGATTCGCCTCAGATGCTATAAGACCAGGACTGGTTCATCGGCTGCCGATCGCATCCACGATCAGCCCACATGGATGAATGGGTTGATGATCAGAGCCCTTCAACCGTGTGGACCAACTGTAGATGGACAGTTGCACAATTTTCTCAGCTATCGAATAATCCTATCAGTTGGTTTTCTAACTTCAACCAGACGGTGTAAAACAAAAACCGCAGAGAATTTGAGGAGATTGGCCGATGGCTGTGATCTTATCTCCATCAACAACAAGGCCGCCGTTCCAGAAGACTCTGTTTTGAGAATCGACGGTCATCATCATCGCATTGTGGAGTAGAATGATGAATTGACGGCATGTCTTCTCAGCGTCCATATTTCTCGCTCACTGCAGAAAAAGAAGAAGCTAAGAAGAAGAAGAAGCAATACCATGACACCCAAACACAACACCCAAACCATCCGACCATCCACTAATGGCATTAAATGCACCTGATATACTAATTCTATACACCTCATTACACCTTACGCCCGTTTGCCCAAAAAGCCCCAAAGGTTTTGAATAGTTGATGCTCATTAACACTGTTTCTGTAATGTGGTTCAGTTGAGATTGGGATATACCTCAGTTTTGGTCTCATACCATAAAATAATCTGAAAAAAATAAATGGACGGCATGGATGAAATACATACATCATGGTGGGGCCATAGAGCACCGACCATCAGCCAATGGCTGGCCCTCAGTGGATGGACGGTGTGGATAAAGTTCATGCATCACGGTGGGCCCTCAATGGCTCTCGGAGCTTCTGCCTGTCCCGAGCTCGCAGGTTAGTACCTACCCCTTTAGTCTCTAGCCACGAACGGGCAGTTCTATGGCGGGCCACCATAATGTATCTGTTTATCCACACCGTCTATCCAATCTCTCGGATCAATCGAAGGTATGCTTACAAAATTGAGACAGATCCAACGCTCAGTAGACCACACTAGAGATGACTTTTGCATTAATGCAACTTGCATTGAATGCTGTATGCATTTAATGCAACCTATGTTTATTATTTGGTGTGGTTCACCTGAGCATTGGATCTGCCTATTTTTGTGGAATTACGATAAAATAATAGCAGAGAAAGGCAGCCCGTTCGTGGCTGGAGACGGGCGGAGGTAGGAGGTTAAGTTGGAGTTGGATTGCGTCCTATCCTTGCCCGTATCTGGGAATGTGCAGGAGATTTGAGTGGCCACCGTAATGTAGAAGTCTTATCCACACCGTCCATCCATTCTTCATATCATTTTAAGATTTAATCTCAAAAAATGAGGGAGATCTAATGCTCAAGTGGACCACACAACAGGAAGCAGAGGTGATAATGATTTTCACCGTTGAAACTTCTCTAGGGCCTACCATGATGTTTATTTGCCATCCAACCTATTCACAAAGTTACAAATATTCGGATGAAGAGAAAACACAAATGTCTTGGATCTACCTTAATTTTGGGCTTATATCCTAAAATGATAGGAAAAAATGGATGGACGGTGTGGATAAGACCCATACATCACGGTGGCCACTCAAGGCTCCTGCCCGTTACCAGCTGGAAACGGGCCGGGTAGGACCCAATCCGCGTCCTGTACAGTTGTGGAATGCCTGTGTATCAACGGCCACACTCTGCCAGAGTATCTAATTCCAACGGACCACCTTCAAGTTGGGGTGTCAACGGGCCGGGTAAGGGCCGGGCCATGTTATATGCAAGACTGGCCTCCATCTTTCAATATAAGCCATCTCAGCTAGGTCCATGACAGACCAAAAGGGCCCAGCCCAACCCATGGAATTTTTATAAAGCCCAAGCCCGGCCCACCAGAGTGCAGAAGAAATTTGAAAATTAAAAGGTTGCAAGCCCTTGATTTTCTTAAGCGGTCCACCGTGGTGTGTATGTAAGATCTACTCCGACCATTAGATGTGTAATTTTATGTTAGGCCAACGGTAAAAAAAATCCGGCATAGCCGTGATTCAGGTGGTTCACATCAAAGGGAACAGTTGCAAGCAAGAAGTCCACCCTTGATTATTACAGGGCCCACCATGGTGATTATATAAAATCCAATCCAACCATTAGATGACACATGCACTAATATTTGTGCATGAGGCGCAAAAAATAGGCCCATACATCGTTAAGGTGGGCCACACCAAGGTAAATAGTGCATAGGATGTGCCTTGCCTTGTATAATGTTCCAAATTGTATGGCTCACTGAACTTATGAATGAGGTTGGTCTTTAGGCCATGAACCTAACATGGTGTGACACACATGATGGATGGGGTGGATTTTACATTAACACTAAGTTGGAGCCCACCCAAGCCCCAAACCCTATTTTCCAAAAAGATGTGTGAAATAACACTCCTTGTGATGGGTGAGATATGTTGGATAAAATAAATTTCAATGGAACGCCTACCCTTTATTTTTTAGGAGGCTCATATTACTGTGTATGTGAAATTCATGCTGGATATTAGACGTGTAATCCTATGTTATGCCATGGCAATGGATCCGCCATCTGAGCATGAGCAAGCAATCTACATAAGTGATTTGGATCCCACGCCCTAACAGATCAAAAAATGTTGTATCGTTATTGGAATCCATCTCCCAAAATTCCAATCCAAACCTACAAATAAAATTTTGGCATAAATTTTATACCTTTATTTTGAATTCAGATTCTTTATTTGTCACAAACAGAAAATTTCTATTTACTTGTAATTCTAAAATTCAGAGAGACTTATTTTATTCATGAAGACTTTCCTTCCCGCATCTAGAGAGGTAAAAAGAAATAAACAATAAATAAAAATTTAGTGTTTGGGTATCTCCAACCGACAAAGAAAGAAATAATTCAGAAAAATTGTACCTTGATTTATTTGTTTTCTCTTTTGTTGAATGATATCCTCTTCAATGCTTGGAAGATGCTGGGACCACACCAGCTGCCAAATCAACAGATTCTCTCAAGACTTTCAGCTAATATTTCTTCTTTATTCTTTTTATCTTCTTCTCCAACTATATATATTAATTAAAAACCTTAAACCTAACAACAACATGCATGTACCATCTTCTTTCCAACTTCATGAGCCTTCTTCGCAATGTCAGTAATTTTCAAAGCCACTGATTCAAGACAGTCTGGATGAAAGGCCATGTGTGAAATCCTCTCGTTAAGACGGCTTTTACAAATCTCAAATTCCAAGAAATTGCAGAGCTCGTAAGAGAACGTCGACCTCCACTCTACAATCATCCATATCGACTTGATTTGCCGATTTGTCTACCCACCTGCAGCGTTCTTTCACAAACTGAATTTGAATTTCCATCGATAACGTCCGAACTTGGGTTTCAGATGGTATTTCATCCAATTTTTCATAGATAATTGCCCAATGTAAAAACACGATTTTTCCATATAACTTACAATGTAGTGGGACGATGGGTTCGAGTCTTCTTCAACGATAGATATGGTTGCTGTTGTGTATTCACCTGAATTCGTGAGTCGAGAGAAAGATGAGAAAGAGAAGTTGAATATTCAGGAGAGAGAGAGTAAATAGGGTTAGGATTAGGGTTAAAAAGGAGAGCTTCTCTTCTTAATCTATACACGTTGGTTCTAACTTCCTACGCTAAGAGTACTGAGTAAACTCTGTGGGGCCACTGTGATATATTTATTTTATCCACTCCGTCCATTCATTTTAAAACATAATTTTAGTAATTAAAAACAAAAATTAAGAATATCTGAAACTAAAATGGACCACACCATAGGAAATAGTGTGAATTGAATGTCTACTGTTGAAAAATACTTGAGGGCCATAGAAGTTTTGGATGAAGCTTATATTTGTGTTTTACCTCAATCCATGTCTATGTGATCTTATGAATAGGTTGGATGATGAATAAACATCATTGTGGGACCTACAAAGGTTTCAATGGTGGAAATCATGATTTCCATTGTTTCTTGTGGTGTGGTCCACTGAGGTTTGGATATGATTCAATTTTCTAATTAGCCATTAAAATGATCTCGAAAAATGGATACACGGGGTGCATTACATGAAATAGGGTTTTTAGCGACGAAACTGACTTATAGGGACGTATTAAATTTTTTAGCGACGAAAACTCTCGTGGATGAGAGGTGAAATGAATACTTTTAGCTACAAAACTTTTCGTAGCTAAAAAACGCATATGACACTTTTAGCGACGAAAATATTCGTCGCTAAAGGCTATAAATAATTCAGACTTTTAGCGACGAAAATTTTCGTCGCAAAATGCTGTAAATAGATTTTTCCAAACAAATGTTGCACCTTTAGATTTAGCAACGAAAATTTTCATCGCTAAAAACGTAGATGAATCTCATTCGTCGTAAAACCAAAGGATTACTTTCTGCTACGAAACTCTTCATAGTTAAAAAATGTGAATTAGACTTTTAGCGACGAAAAGTTTCACCGCTACAGGCTATAAACAGCTTTTCAGGTTTACTTTTAGCTACGAAATTTTCTGTAGGTAAAATGCATGGATTAGACTTTTAGCTACGGAACTTTTTGTCGCTAAAGGCTCTCAATAGTTTTTGGAAAAAATCTAAAGGTTTACTTTTAGCTATGAAAATTTTTCAAGCTAAAAAACGCAAATAAAACTTGTAGCGACGACAATTTTCGTCGCAAAAGGCTGTAAACAGATTTTTCAAAAAAACTTAAGGTTTACTTTTAGCTACGAAAATTGTCGTAGCTAAAAAGACGTGTATCAGACATTTAGCGACGAAAAAAGAGTCTCTTTTTTTAAAAAATATTCCATTCAAAATTTCTTGATATACACCTGTTAGATTATAATTCATCATATTCTTCCTGATATACACCTGTTATATAATATATTTCATCACATTCACATTCATCTAAACCCAAATTACGTAAATCCATCCAGATATAAACTACATTCATCCAAACACAAACAATCCTATGGAAAAAACAAATGAAAAGAGAAAGAACATATGAGAGGTGATCCAGAGAAATGAAAAGAAAAACAACCTTAACCTAAACCTAAACCTAAACCTTTATAGGTTTAGGTTATAGGTTTTGGTTTAGGTTAAGGTTTAGGTTATAGGTTATAAGTTTAGGTTATAGGTTATGAGTTATAGGTTTTGGTTTAGGTTAAGGTTTATGTTATAGGTTATAAGTTTAGGTTATAGGTTATGAGTTATAGGTTATAGGTTAAGGTTTAGGTTATAGGTTTTGGTTTAGGTTAAGGTTGTAGGTTTTGGTTTAGGTTATAGGTTTAGGTTTAGGTTTAAGTTTATAGGTTTAGGTTATATATTTAGGTTTTGGTTTTACGTTTAGGTTAAGGTTATAAGTTTAGGTTATAGGCTATATGTTAAGGTTTAAGTTTAGGTTTAGGTTATAGGTTATAGGTTATAGGTTAAGGTTTAGGTTATAGGTTTCGGTTTAGGTTAAGGTTTAGGTTAAGGTTATAGGTTTAGGTTTAGGTTATAGGTTATAGCCGGGAATTGAGAATAGGTTAAGTTTTAGGTTTAGGAAATAGGGTTGTGTTCGAGTTTGGGTTTTCAAGTTTAGGTTTAGGTTAGGAAGTTGAGATTAGGATTTGGTGTAGGTTTAGGTTTAGGGATTTGAGAATAGGTTAAGGTTTAGGTTTAGGATATCGAGTTCGGGTGTAAGCTTGGGTTTTCATGTTTAGGTTTAGGTTTAGGTTAGGGAGTTGAGATTGAGATTTGGTGTAGGTTTAGGTTTAGGGAATTGAGAATAAGTTAAGGTTTAGGTTTAGGAAACCGGGTTCGGGTTCGGGATCGGGTTTAGGTTTGGGTTTTCAAGTTTAGGTTTAGGTTAGGGAGTAGGATTTGGTGTATGTTTAGGTTTAAGGATTTGAGAATAGGTTAAGGTTTAGGTTTAAGTTTAGGGATTTGAGAATAGGTTAAGGTTAAACCTAAACTTATAACCTTAACCAAAACCTATTCTCAAATCCCAAAACCTAAAACATAAACCTAAATCTATAACGTAACCTAAACATAAACCTAAAACTTAACCTATAACCTATAACCTTAACTTATAACCTTAACTTATAACATAAACCTATAATCTAAACTCAATTTCCTAAACCTTAACCTATAACCTAACCTAAACCTAAACTTATAACCTGAACCCGATTTCCCAAATATAAACCTTAACGTATTCTCAAATCCCTTAACCTAAACCTACACCTAATCCTAATCTCAACTCCCTAACTTAAACCTAAACCTAAACTTGAAAACCCAAACCTAAACCCGATCCCGAACCCGAACCCGATTTCCTAAACCTAACTTATAACCTTAACCTAAATGTTCACTCCCCAAGTATAGGGTTGTGATGTAGTAATAAACTCGGTAAGATCGAGGTCGAATCCCACGAGGACTGGTCGTCACAATTCAAATCTGTGATTCTCCTTAACTAATCCAACAATTAATGTAGCGAATTACTAACACAAATTTATGGAAAATAACTATTGAGAATAAGGAAGAAAATTCAATCAGAGAGAGCACTAGGACTTTCGAATCCACCCCTAATTATCGTAACCATTGTTTTGTCTGTTTATTCACCTTAATTTAGATTGATCTAACTTATCTAGAGAAAGCACAATCTGTGTCCTTAATCGGGCATACAGATTGTCTAATTCCTTTAAGCAATGCTATGAAGAACATATCCCATGTCCAAATCGGGCATATGGAATATGCAGTTCAGTAAAGCACCCTGTTTCTTCTTCTACAGGAACCTGTTCATGATCAGATACAAGCACCTAGAATAAGCATCCAAACCACATCCATCCATAGACTCTGATCAAAATTCATAGATGGAGAAGTATAGAATTTAAAGCAATCAAGCACACCTGGGAAAGAAACAAACCAATCTAATTAAAGTAAAATCAACATAGAACAATGGGTGTTCAAATTAGGGGTTTCATCTCAGCCCTAGCTGAGAGATTAGTTACCCATAAAATCCATTAAACAGATGGATAAATAAAACTCATAAACAAAACATCAAATCAATTTCTCTCTTTCTTCTTTCTTTTCTTTCTTCTCTCCCTTGCTCTAGATCTGGACTTCCTTGCTTCTCTGGATGCCCTTCCTCATGTTTGCAACTCTTTTTATAGCTGATGGAGTGGCTGGAGTGGTGAAAATCAGATTTGGGAAGCTGTCGCACGCGTTGCAAAAAAACCTTTCGCAGCCAAGTTTGAGACCTCGAAATACCATACTTTCCTCATTCAAATTCCAACAAACACCGTCCCTTAGGACTTTCTTGGGTCCTCTATATGATGGACGGTTCAGATCTGCCATATGATCAAAGATGGTGGCCCACAACTGCCTGAAAAACCGGATTTCTAAATTGTGCGAAACCTTTCGCACCCTTTCGCTGTCGTGATCGGTGGGCCCCATGGAAGTGTTTTCTGGAAAATCCACCCCGTCCATTGCATTCAGAACGAAATTTCAGTCAAGAATGGGTAATTTTGAATGTACATTGATGCGGCCCAAAGAGGAAAACACAAAAAGATCAGGTTTAAATGTTGCAGGACAGCCCTTTTGTGGCCTCTGTACCGCACACGTGTGCACGCATGGGTATAAAGTATTACCATGGTTTTGAAGTCCTCGAGCCCATCTTCAAGATGGACGGTTCGGATCATCCGTACAGGTGATGAGTGGGGCCCACTAGCGTCCGCAAAAATCGGCCAGCGGCGTCCGTTCGCTGCAACCATAAACGGAAGGTTCCGTTTTGAGAAGATGCCGCAGTCACGATCAGTGGGTCCCACCTTTATGTTTATGGAGAAATCCAAGCCATACATTGTGATCTCCACGAAAAACCGTTTAGAATTGGTCGGTTTTGGATCAAAACCGTGGTGGCCCGTAAGATTTCTTCTTCCACCGTCCGACCTGTGTTTAACCGCCAGGATTCTCCGACAGTTTGCATAGGCCAAAAATGCCACCTTGACGGGGGTCAAGTCCCACTTATGGATCGAATAGACGGTCCCGATCTTCCATTAGATGGACGGTGTGGTCCCACTACGCAAATCAGCGTCTGTTGCTTGCGGACGCTGAAAACGAAAATTTCCGTTTTTCATCGGTCAACACACAGTCAAACTGTGTTAATCGTTTGGCGCACCGCGAGTGGACGTGCACTGTGTGCACGCCGATCACATGGAATGGTTCCCTTGACGTTTTCATAAAATCCACACCAACCATCTGCTTATCCATCTTGTTTTAAGCATTGAACCCAAACTTGAAGCATATCCAAAGATCAGGTGGGCCTCAAATTGTTGATGTGTGGGCTGATATGTCCGTTGGCCCATTTTTCGAGATCTTCAATAGCTGAAATTTAACATGTACGGTTAATTTATGGCCTCCATCTCATGTATGAAGTTTCATGTCAATCTAATGGTGGGATCCATGTGATGTTGCATTCTGGACCTTTTTCGAGCCCCTTTGGCTTGCTTTACTCAGATCCCAGGCGTGTAAAATCTTCATTATTGGTCCTCTGAGGTTTATCCCGAGCTCTGGTGACTTTGGAGCGTCAAATCCATGCTTTTAATATCATTTTTCAATCCATGCTCCTGATTTCATCCTGTAATAAAAACACAATTAAAATATAGCATTAAGCATTATCATGTATGTAAAATCAAGTAATATCTGGGGTCTAATATGCAATATTCGACCCTCATCACAACCCCCAACCAGCATTTTGCTAGTCCCGAGCAAAACATGCGAAAAATAATTTCAGAAATAAAAGACAATTCCTGTAAACTCAAGTGACGGGTGAACAGATAATTGAGATGTGAAAATTCTAGGATTCATGAATGGTGAGAAGATTTTTCTCCTGAAATCAAGCTTATAGTAAACTACATAATCAAGTTCAAAATATTAATCCATTAATTAGAACAATTTTAAACATTGAGTTCCATGAGTGTTTAGTGTCATCTCAGCTTTCAACCATTAAGAGATTCAATTGTCAATTTCATGATATCATTAGTAATTAACAACGGAGCTCATGTCACCCAAAACTGGAACCAACACTTGCCTTACAGATTAACCTTTCATTCTACCATTTTTTTGATTTTCTTTATGAATAGTATGCCAAGGAGGAGAATCAAATCTGCACCTATAGGGAGCAAACCTATGGTGAAAACTTGTCGCCTAAATCTTTTCTTATGTCAACTATGATGAATCGAATCTTCATCTATAGGGAGCAAACCTATGATGACGATTATGCGTCTTATTCTTTCAATTCTTTTTTATAAACTGATGCTAAAAATTTTGTTTTTCAGGCTGGTTTCTTTCATGCTTAGTGATTACCATGTTATCAATTAATATCGAGCCCGAAAACTTAAATGTAACCGAGATCGATATGTGAAATCATGGCTCAATCAATGTTTACAACTTCTAATCATGGATTAACCATTCAAACTTCAGTGTGAAATCTGCCAGACAACCAAATCCAAGAGTCATAAATTTCTCACATTCTGAATCTTGTAATTTCAAAATCACAACTATCCTTCAAAATCACTTTGAATTCAATAGAAATTCCAGAAAAATTTTTAAAAATTTTCACAATTTTTCGCTCAAGACCAAGAAAATACTGATTAGGTAACCTAATCTCCCACCCCCAACCTAAAATCTACATTGTCCTCAATGTAAAAGAAATAAGCATGCAATGCACATAAGACAACGAAAAGAAAAGAGGAGTAGGGAAAGATAGTACCTGGATGGAGAATCAAGAAGCTCTCAAAAATATTAGCGTAAAAGCGAGTCAGAACAAGAGAGAAATCAGTAAAATAAAAGATCCTACCTATACCACTTTCGCAGTGCTCTCGATTGCATTTAGCATATGCAACAAGCCTTTAAACCCCTAGGTTACCCCTAGTGGACGAGTTGTAGTCTCGTGAGGGTTTGCAGTAATGTTACCCACAAACATTGAACTAACTAATAAGGAAAAAGAAATCAAATGAAATGCTGGGTTGCCTCCCAGGAGCGCTAAGTTTAACGTCTTGACCAGACAAAAGAACGGACCATGAATTCATTAATCTTTAAGACGGGGTCGCCAAAGAACTTACCTCAACACGTGGTTAACCAATCCCAGACAAGTGATGCGAGTTCCCATAAACTGTGCTATCTGAAATGAGGTAATTGACACTATCATCAAACAATTTAAGGACTTCTGCTCGAACAACTTCTTCCATGTTAAGATCATGCTTCCTTTGTATTTTACGTGACATTTCCACAGTATGATCCTTACATACAATGGGGCATACTCCCTGTATTTCCGCTATCTTTCGTTCAATTGCTGCCTTATATGCTCTAAGAACATTAAGCAGCCTGCTCTCTTTTGCCTTCTCAGAGTTAGAAACTGTGTTGTTAGGAAGAGTCTCAGAGGGATGAAGAGGTTCCACTTTCGCTCTCCATTTTTCAGTCTCCAATATAGGAGTAGAGTCGAGCAGTGCATTGACTTCGTGGATGGGACTATCGATGTCAAAATCCATGCCCGATTGTGCGAAGCAGGTCTCAAGAGGATCTTCAAAAGATGTACGGAAGGAGTCCTGCACAAGGCTCTCGATCATGTCCACTTCAAAAATGTCGTCCAAATCCGCGGGTTGTTGTCCAGCATTAAAAACATTGAGTTTAATATTCATGTTACCAAAGGACAATTTCATAACTCCATTCTGGCAGTTTATAATAGCATTAGATGTAGCCAAAAATGGACGACCCAAGATGACTGGGATCTGACTATGAGGATTTTGGACAAGCTTAGTATCTATAACTATGAAATCCACTGGAAAATAGAATTTATCAACCTGGATTAGCACATCTTCAATAACACCCCAGGGAACCTTGACAGATCTATCAGCCAGTTGTAATGTTACCTTAGTCGGTTTCAACTCACCAAGTCCTAGCTGCTCATAAACCGAATAAGGTAACAAATTAACACTCGCCCCTAAATCAAGCAATGCTTTCCCGATCTTATGATCTCCTATGCCGCAAGAAATGGTGGGGGCTCCTGGATCCCTAAATTTAGGAGGGGTGTTATGTTGAATCATGGAGCTGAGCTGCTCTGCAAGGAAGACCTTCTTATGAACATTCTGCTTACGCTTTTGAGTGCATAAATCTTTAAGAAACTTAGCGTAAGGAGGGACTTGCTTGATAGCGTCAAGCAACGGGATGTTGACTTGCACTTTTTTAAACACGTCCAGGATTTCATCAAAATTGTTTCTTTTCTTCATTGGTGCCAGACGTTGAGGAAAGGGTGCTTTGGGCACGTAGGGTGGCACATCAGTAGCTCTTGGAGAGTCAGAGAGCTTTTGGACTTTGGATGCATTAATGTGTCTCTCTGCTTCATCTTGATCTTCCGCTTTAGAATTTGATTCATCCCTAGGCATCTCTATTCTGTTGTCAATCTGTTTGCCTGACCTAAGGGTAGTAATCGATTTGGCTTGCTCATGATATTGACCTTGGTTAGAATTAGAGCCAATCTCATACTGTCCCTTTAGATTAGCCACATGTTGACTAGGAAACTTGCCTTTCTCTCTCTCACTCAATGTGGCAGCTAGTTGACCCATTTGTACTTCCGGCTTGGCAATGGATTGCGCATTTGCATGTAAGCTTTGCTGGTTGGCTAGTAAGGTTTGTTGGGTGTCTTTTTGGAATTGGAGAGAACTCTGCATAAAAAGATTGAGTGTATCCTCAAGAGATGGTTTCCTTGATTGTGCGGGCATTGTTGATATTGCGGAAGAAACTGTTGAAATTGTTGACTGCCAACTTGGGAGTGCGGTTGCATGGGAGGATTTCCAGATGGTCCTCCTTGTTGTGGTCCTTTCGCCCAAGAGAAATTTGGATGCCTAGCCCAACATGGGTTGTAAGTTTCTACGTAAGGATTATTCCCAGGTCTTTGAAAAGTGTTCATTGCATGTACTTGTTCGGAAAGAAGTTCTGGGGATCTTTGCACTAGATGGACAAGGCGCATAGGATGGGCGGGACTAGAACATATGGCACATGCCTCGACTTGAGCGGTTTGTGGAGGTCCATTATTTAATACCGAGCATCAACTTTCTTTGTCGGGTTATCAAGCTTGGCGCCTGGACACGACATGACTCCTATCTCATATATACCACCTCTCTTTTGTGGTTGGGAACTTCTTTCACCTCTATCTGAATAGTCCCATTCTTTGGGAGTTTTCACACAAGGTTTCAAAGAATTTCCATGCTTCGGTATCGCTTTTGGTCATGAAGGACCCTCCTTGGTGGCATCAACCATGCGACGGTTCTGGGGTGTCAGACCGTCATAAAAGTATTGCACTTGTTGCCACTTCTCAAAACCGTAGTGTGGACATTTAAGAAGCAAGTCCTTCCATCTTTCCCAACATTCATGAAAGTGCTCTCCCTCTTTTTGTGTGAAATTAGTGATTTCTCTACGGAGAGCATTAGTTTTGTGAACAGGGGAAGAACTTGTTTAAGAACTTTCTAGACAATTGGTCCCATGTAGTGATAGACCCAACTTCTAGAGAATTCAACCATGCTTTCGCCTTATCCTTCAAAGAAAAAGGAAAACAGCGTAGGCGGATCGAATCGTCTGAGAAGTTTTAGAATTTAAAGGTGGAGCAAATGTCTAGGAATTCTTTCACATGATGATATGGGTCCTCCTTGTCCAACCCATAAAAGGAAGGCAACAACTGTATGACCCCAGTCTTGAGTTCAAAGTGTGCTGCCGTGGTGGTGGGCAACATTATGCATGAAGGCGCATTGAATTGGACAGAGTGAATAATCTCTAAGAGTTTTAGTTCCATTCTCTTCGCCATTTCAACTGGGATGTCTTTCAATCTTCTATGGAATGTTTTTTCTATTTCAGGATCAAAAGGTGCTAGTTCTTTATCTAGAGATCTACGTCCTAGCATAAACTAAGTAACAACCTAAGAGAAAGAAAACTAGAACTAGAAATTATGCTATTAAAAAAAAAACAAGTTAAAACTATGTGAATAAGAATGGGAAGAAAGAACCAGGAAAAGGAGATGATTGATGGCAGAAGATTTAAGAAGCTCCTCCTTCACTTAGTAGCTTCCTTCCTCAATTCCTGTAAATAAAAATAAAAACAAATCAAGTTTCCTAAAATAATGATAGAAAAATCCTAAGCAACGGTTAATTTCTATAAAAGAAAGTTTCTAAAACTAGAAAATAGAAAGTTACCAAATCCAAAGTTAGAAAGTAGAAAATTCCTAAAAATTGAAAACCTAAATCTCAAAATAGAAAGTAGAGAAGACTGGAGAATTTAGAAAGATGTTACCAATTTGGAGATCTATGTTAAAATCCTGCAAAAGAAACAAAACAAGTTAGTTTCTAAAAAGGAAAGAAATCCTAGAATTAGAAAGTTATTAAAAATAAAAAGCTAAGTTAGTTTCTAAAAAGGAAAAAAATTTCTAAAACTAGAAAATAGAAAGTTACTTAAAAGAAGAATCTAAATCTAAAATTAGAAACTAAAAATTTCTAAAAAATAAAATCCTAATTCTAAAAATAGAAATTAGAAAAAGTAAGAAACTTAGAAGGGATTACCAAATTAGAAGTTTATTTCAAGACCCTACAAAACAGGAAATAGGTTAGTTTCTAAAATAAAGAAAAAAAAAATTCTAAGTTAGTAAAATCCTAAGCTATGAATTATGATAAGAGAGAATCCTAAATTCAATTGGGACCGAAACAATCCTAAGCTATGAATTATGATAAGAGAGGCTTCCTTGCTTCTCTGGATGCCCTTCCTCATGTTTGCAACTCTTTTTATAGCTGATGGAGTGGCTGGAGTGGTGAAAATCGGATTTGGGAAGCTGTAGCACGCGCAGCAAAAACCTTTTCGCAGCCAAGTTTGAGACCTCGAAATACCATACTTTCCTCGTTCAAATTCCAACAAACACCATCCCTTAGGACTTTCTTGGGTCCTCTACATGATGGACGGTTCAGATCTGCCATATGATCAAAGATGGTGGCCCACAACTGCCTGAAAAATCGGATTTCTAAATTGTGCGAAACCTTTCGCACCCTTTCGCTGTCGTGATCGGTGGGCCCCATGGAAGTGTTTTCTGGGAAATCCACCCCATCCATTGCATTCAGAACAAAATTTTAGTCAAGAATGGGTAGTTTTGAATATACATTGATGCGGCCCAAAGAGGAAAACACAAAAAGATCAGGTTTAAATGTTGCAGGACAGCCCTTTTGTGGCCTCTGTACCGCACACGTGTGCACGCATGGGTATAAAGTATTACCATGGTTTTGAAGTCCTCGAGCCCATCTTCAAGATGGACGGTTCGGATCATCCGTACAGGTGATGAGTGGGGCCCACTAGCGTCCGCAAAAATCGGCCAGCGGCGTCCGTTCGTCCGCAGAATCAGTAAACGGAAGGTTCCGTTTCGAGAAGATGCCGCAGTCACGATCGTGGGTCCCACCTTTATGTTTATGGAGAAATCCAAGCCGTACATTGTGATCTCCACGAAAAACCGTTTAGAATTGGTCAGTTTTGGATCAAAACCGTGGTGGCCCGTAAGATTTCTTCTTCCACCGTCCGACCTGTGTTTAACCGCCAGGATTCTCCGACAGTTTGCATAGGCCAAAAATGCCACCTTGACGGGGGTCAAGTCCCACCTATGGATCGAATAGACGGTCCCGATCTTCCATATGATGGACGGTGTGGTCCCACTACGCAAATCAGCGTCCGTTGCTTGCGGACGCTGAAAACGGAAATTTCCGTTTTTCATCGGTCAACACACAGTCAAACTGTGTTAATCGTTTGGCGCACCGCGAGTGGACGTGCACTGTGTGCACGCCGATCACATGGAATGGGTCCCTTGACGTTTTCATAAAATCCACACCAACCATCTGCTTATCCATCTTATTTTAAGCATTGAACCCAAACTTGAAGCATATCCAAAGATCAGGTGGGCCTCAAATTGCTGATGTGTGGGCTGATATGTCCGTTGGCCCATTTTTCGAGATCTTCAATAGCTGAAATTTAACATGTACGGTTAATTTATGGCCTCCATCTCATGTATGAAGTTTCATGTCAATCTGATGGTGGGATCCATGTGATGTTACATTCTGGACCTTTTTCGAGCCCCTTTGGCTTGCTTTACTCAGATCCCAGGCGTGTAAAATCTTCATTATTGGTCCTCTGAGGTTCATCCCGAGCTCTGGTGACTTTGGAGCGTCAAATCCATGCTTTTAATATTATTTTTCAATCCATGCTCCTGATTTCATCCTGTGATAAAAACACAATTAAAATATAGCATTAAGCATTATCATGTATGTAAAATCAGGTAATATCTGGGGTCTAATATGCAATATTCGACCCTCATCACTAAACTTATTCTCAAATCTCAAAACCTATAAACTAAACATAAACCTATAACCTTAACCTAAACCTAAGACTTAACCTATAACCTAAACCTTAAGCTATAACCTTAACCTAAACCTAAACCTTAACGTATTCTCAAATCCCTAAACCTAAACCTACACTTAATCCTAATCTTAACTCCCAAACCTAAACCTAAACCTAAACTTAAAAACCCAAACCTAAACCCGATCCCGAACCCGAACCCGAACCCAAACTCGATTTCCTAAACCTAAACTTATAACCTTAACCTAAACCTATTCTCAAATCCCAAAACCTATAACCTAAACCTAGACCTAAACCTAAACCTTAACCTATAACCTAAACCTATAACCTAAAGTCAATTTCCTAAACCTTAACCTATAACCTAACCTAAACCTAAATTTATAACCCGAACCCGATTTCCTAAACCTAAACCTTAATGTATTCTCAAATCCCTAAACCTAAACCTACACCTAATCCTAATCTCAACTCCCTAGCTTAAACCTAAACCTAAACCTAAACTTGAAAACCCAAACCTAAACCCGATCCCGAACCCGAATCCAAATCCGATTTCATAAACCTAAAGTTATAACCTTAACCTAAACCTATTCTCAAATCCCAAAACCTATAATATAAACCTAAACTTATAACCTTATCCTAAACCTAAACCTAAACTTAAAACTAAAACTTAACCTATAACCTAAACCTTAACCTATAACCTAAACTCAATTTCCTAAACCTTAACCTATAACCTAACCTAAACCTAAACCTATAACCCGAACCCGATTTTCTAAACATAAACCTTAACATATTCTCAAATCCTTAAACCTAAACCTACACCTAATCCTAATCTCAAATCCCTAACCTAAACCTAAACTTGAAAACCCAAACCTGATCCCGAACCCGAACCCGAACCCGATTTCCTAAACCTAAACTTATAATCTTAACCTAAACTTATTCTCAAATCTCAAAACCTATAAACTAAACATAAACCTAAAACTTAACCTATAACCTAAACCTTAAGCTATAACCTTAACCTAAACCTTAACGTATTCTCAAATCCCTAAACCTAAACCTACACTTAATCCTAATCTTAACTCCCTAACCTAAATCTAAACCTAAACTTGAAAACCCAAACCTAAACTCGATCCCGAACCCGAATCCGATTTTTTAAACCTAAACTTATAACCTTAACCTAAACCTATTCTCAAATCCCAAAACCTAAACCTAAACCTTAACCTTAACCTATAACCTATAACCTAAACCTAAACCTTAACCTATAACCTAAAGTCAATTTCCTAAACGTTAACCTATAACTTAACCTAAACCTAAATCTATAACTGGACCCGATTTCCTAAACCTAAACCTTAACTTATTCTCAAATTCCTAAACCTAAACCTACACATAATCATAATCTCAACTCCCTAGCTTAAACCTAAACCTAAACCTAAACCTAAACTTGAAAACCCAAACTTAAACCCGATCCCGAACCCGAACCCAATTTCTTAAACCTTAACCTAAACCTATTCCCAAATCCCAAAATCTATAACATAAACCTAAACCTATAACCTTAACTAAAACTTAACCTATAACCTAAACCTTAACTTATAACCTTAACTTATAACTTAAACCTATAACCTAAATTCAATTTCCTAAACCTTAACCTATAACCTAAACCTATAACCCGAATTCGATTTTTTAAACATAAACCTTAACATATTCTCAAATCCCTAAACTTAAACCTAAACTTGAAAACCCAAACCTAAACCCAATCCTGAACCCGAACCCGATTTCCTAAATCTAAACTTATAACCTTAACCTAAACCTATTCTCAAATCTCAAAACCTATAAACTAAACCTAAACCTATAACCTTAACCTAAACCTTAACCTATAACCTTAATTTATTCTCAAATCCCTAAACCTAAACCTAATCCTAATCTCAACTCCTCAACCTAAACCTAAACCTAAACTTGAAAACCCAAACCTAAACCCGATCCCGAACCCGATTTCCTAAACCTAAACTTATAACCTTAACCTAAACCTATTATCAAATCTCAAAACCTATAACCTAAACTTAAACCTTAACCTATAACCTAAACCTAAACCTAAACCTAAACCTAAAATCTTTACCTACACCTAAACTCAATTTCCTAAACCTTAACCTATAACTTAACCTAAACCTAAATTTATAACCCGTACCCGTTTTCCTAAATCTAAACCTTAATGTATTCTCAAATCCCTAAACCTAAACTTACACCTAATCCTAATATCAACTCCCTAACCTAAACCTAAACTTGAAAACCCAAACCTAAACCGATCCCGAACCCGAACTCGATTTCCTAAACCTAAATTTATAACCTTAACCTAAAGCTTAGCTTACATGTATTTATGCGTGAATGAATGTGATGTGGATAAGATTGTTTGTGTTTGGATGAATCTAGTTTATGTTTGGATGGACTTACTAGTTTGGGTTTAGATGGATGTGAAAGTGAATTATGATGAAATATATTATATAACTGTTGTATATTAGGATGGATATGATGAAATATATTGTAACAGGTGTATATCAGGAATTGTGTGCGGAATTTTGTGCTGGAATAAATTTTTTTTAAGAGACTTTTAGCGATGAAACTTTTCGTAGCTAAAAGTTAACGAAAATTAGGTTTGTAAATTTGTTTAGCGACGAAAATATTCGTAGCTAAAAGTTTTAAAAAATTTTCTAGCTAAAAATTTTCATTATTTTCATAACTAAAAGTTTTGAAAATATTTTCGTAGCTAAAAGTTTTGAAAATATTTTTAAAAGTTTAGTTTTAGCGATGACAATTTTCATCGCTAAAAGTTTATTTTTAGTGACGAAAATTTTCATCGCTAAAAATCTTGCCTTTGGAAAATTTTCGCCAATAAAACCCTATTGCCGTGAATTTAGCAACGAAAATATTCGTCGCTAAAAGTATTTAGCTACGAAAATTTTTATTTTAGCGACGAAAATATTCGTCGCTAAAAGTCGGAATTCTAGTCAAAAAATCAAATACAATTACACTAGGCCCAATAGAATTTAGTCAGTACGATAAAAGCCTAATAAGTCAGTACGCAATCCGATTTCCTCCGTGGAGCTCGCCACGATGTCCGTGTGAAATCCCCACCGTCTATCGGTTTATCCAGATGACATCCCAACTGAGGCTGACCCAATATCCAAGTGTACCACACCACACCGGAAATTTAAGGGAGGGGAACGCCTACCATTTCAACCTTCCTTGATTTACGTTGATGTTTAGATGCCATTTAAACCGTTCATTAAGTAGCTCTGATCATGATGAAGGGAAAACATAACTCTCAGCCTGATCAGAAAATGATTTGGGCCTCAGTAATTTTCAACAGTGGTCATCAATCATCACTATTTCTGATGGTATGGCCAATTTGGGTATTTTATCAGTATAATTTTTTAGTATCATGAAATTGATGGACGGAATGGATTTTACACAGGCATCCAGGTGGGCCCCATGGAGCTTTCGGTGTTACAAGAAACTTGCGATTCAACTGCAGATGAGCGCGGATTGCGTACTACCCCCGCCCTTCTCCAGCTGGGAACAGGCAGGGGCTCGACCGGCCACCGTGATGTACGGGTTTTATCCACACCGTCCATCCATTCCTATGTGGTATTTAATAAAATGGAACCAAAATTTACGTAGATCTACAAAACATTCACACCACGTGGATTCAAAAGCTCGAGTGGACCACACCACTACAAATAGAAGTTTTGAATCTACCTCAAAAGCTCAAGTGGACCACACCACCACAAATAGATCGAAGTGGGGACAATGATTCTCACCACTAAAACATTCGTATGGCCCACCATAATATTTATTTTCCATCCAATCTGTTCATATAAGGTCACAAGGACATGTTTAAAGAGGAAAAACAAATATCATATTGATCCAAAACTTCTGTGACCCCAGATGGGTTTTAATGGTAGCCGTTCAACCCCCACTGCCTTTTGCAGTGTGGTCCACTTGATCTTTGGATTTGTCTTCTTTTATAACATGTACCTTATGATGGGACCCACATAAGTTGGTGACGTCAACACACCGGATAGGTCGGTGGTGTGTGGTACACCAGCCAATCCGCTTCCAAGGCTCGAGCTCTCAGGGGCACCATGGTGTATGGGTTTTATACACACAATCCATCCCTTTTTCTATATAATTTTAGTGCATAAGCCAAAAAATAAGGCAGATCTAAGCTCAGGTGGACCACACAAAGGAGATTCAATGCTTAGCATTAAAATTTTCATAAGGCCACGTAAGTTTTGGATCAAGCTGGTATTTTCGTGATACATTCATCCATGTCTACGTGACATTGCAGATAGGTTGGATGGGAAATAAACGTGACGGTAGCCATAACAAGCTTTTATAGGCAAAAAAAAAAAAAACCATAATAAAGTCAGAACGAAAAATATAACATGCATTACCAAACATTCATATTTCTTTGCAGTATCTATGTCCCTGGTAATGGATAAATTGTCTAAAGGGTGAGATCAAATGATTATTGAACCCGATTGTAACAACTGCCCACAAAATATATTGTATGGAACTCCAAAATACATAAGCTAATAGTTCGGGTCATTTCAGCCCTACAATATATTCAAATGGTGGTCCAAGAGCATAAGTATGCTAACCAAGAGGGAAATTGTGAATATGTAAATAAGGCCATGCCCATTCAAAGTTACAAGTCATTTTCAATTCCACTGCATGTATATCTTTAAAAGATCACATGAACATTTGGTAAGATATAAAATAGTGGGAAGAAAATAAAAAAAAGAATTGAAAGAGAGAGGTGAAGACAAAAATCTCATACACAGTAATAAGTTCTATAAATAAAAGTGGGCACCCAAGGCATAACTAACAACCACTAAAAATATGAATTTAATCACTATCAATATAGCACAACCACTAAAAGTATGCATTCAATCACTATAAATATAGCAGGATCACTAAAAATATGAATTCAATCACTATCAATATAGCACAACCACTAAAAATAAGCATTCAATCACTATCAATATAGCACAACCACTAAAAACATGCATTCAATCACTATCAATACGGCACAACCACTAATAACCATTATCAACATAGCATATGTAAGCATCATTGAAAGCAGTATATATATTTATGTCTGTTTCTAAGGGAGCCGATTAATTGTTACCCAGGTAATAGTAGCTTAGTGGGTGTTATTTTACCATTGGTGCCCCACCTTGATGAATGTGTTTCGTATCCATGCTACCTATTTTTATTTATTTATTATTTTTTTTTCATTTCATTTAAGGACGTTATCCCAAAACTTAAGCAAATCTAAATCTTGGATGGACCACACCACTGAAAAAAGTGGTGAATGACCATTAAAAGCTTTTTGTAGACCACAAGTTTTGATCAAGCTAATATTTGTATTTTCCCCTTCATCCCATTGTGATTGACCTTATCAATAAGTTCGACGATAAATAAACATTACACAGTGGACTTCGGGAAGTTAAAGTTTTTAAAGGTGAGTGTTCAATCATCACTATTTTTCATGGTGTGGTTCACCTGAGATTTGGATGTGCTTAATATTTGGGACAACGCCCTAAAATGAGTTAGAAAAATAAACATACAGGGTGGATATACAACATATCATCAAGACAGGCCCTACCGTACGTAGAGTTAACACCCACTAGGTAACACCTAATCGGAGCCTGTTTCAAACAGGCTTACATGTATTACAGTGCATCCTTGGGAAAAACAGACTGCTTAAGGAATTCCAATGCATTATAATTACAGGAATCCAAATTAAGTTTTTGAATTTAGTACATTTCAGTTACAAGCTCAATCGGAGATTCCAATCCAAACTAATTTTATGATAATTGGGATTGGAACTATATTACACTCCAGATACAAACTCTCCTGCATGCCATGGCTGGTCCACTCATGCAGAATAATACACTTTATTTTGAATATCGGCCAGTAACTGTCTTCCTAGATTGTCGATTGTTCTTGTGTAGGAATGTCACGCTTGATGAGTGGATCGTCCTGATTTTTGGGCCGACTGTGGGCCCACTGTGATTTATGTGTTTTATCCAACTCTGTCCATCCATTTTACCCGATAATTTTAGCACTGAGCTCAAAACATGAAACAAATCCAAAGCTAAGTAGACCATGCTACAGGAAAATTTGTGAATTGAAAATTCCTTGGGCCTGTTTGGCCGGTTGGATCGGAAGGGATTGGATGGTATTGGAAGTCAAATCCTGGGATTGGCTTGGCGTGCCAAACAGAGTCAGTAATCTGATCTCAATCCCATGGATCTTAAGACAATCCACTGACAACACCAACATTACCTTTAAATCCCATCCAATCCACCCTAATCCTTTCAAGTTTGCCTGGGACATGTTTGGTTCGAGGGATTGGAAGGGATGGGGAAGGATTGGAAGGGATGGGAAGGTTTAATCCCGGATTGGCCGGGCGTGCCAAACAGACTGGATATAGCAATCCAGGGATATAGCAATCCTATGGATCTGCAAGACAATCCACTGACAACGCCATCATTACCTAGAAATCCATGCCATCCACCCTAATACCATTCAATCCCTTCCAATCCACCCAGCCAAACGGGCCTTAGGAGTCACAAAAGTTTAGGATCAGGCTGATATTTGTGTTTCACCTATACCATGTTTGTGTGATCTTACACAGAGATTGGATGACAAATAAACATCACATATCATTAAGGGCCTGTTTGGCCAGGCAGATCCCACGGTATTAGGAGGGATGGGATCGGCAATATCCTGGGATAGGCATGTCGTGCCAAACAAACCCAGTGAACTTGTCCTGGGATATGAGCAATCCCATGGATCTTAAGACAATCCACTGACATCACCATCATTACCTTAAAATTGATCATATCCCTTGGTTGGATGGATTGGAAGGTAAAATCCCGGGATATGCAGGGCGTGCCAAACAGACCCACTGAACTTGTCCCGGGATATAAGCAATCCCATGGATCTTAAGACAATCCACTGACACCACCATCATTACCTTAAAATTGATCCCATCCCTCCTAATACCATGGGATCTGCCCGGCCAAACAGGCCCTAAAGGCCCTAAGAAAGTTTCAATGGTGGAAATCATTATTCCCACCGTTTCCTGTGGTGTGGCCCACTTGAGCTTTGGATATGCTTCAATTTTCGGCTCAACCCCTAAAATGATATGGAAAAACGGATGGACGGCGTGGATAAACCACTTACATTCACAGTGGGCCAGCAGAGATTACTCAGTACGCAGTCCATGTAGGGAGACTGATCGCCCACTGTTGACTGACGAGATGAAATCCTGGACGTCCGTCAAGAAGGCCGGGGTCTCCTTCGGATCAAAGAACTCAACGGCATGATACCCTTCCTCACGGAACCGGCCCACCACGTGGACCCCACGCCCTTCCAGCATCCTCACGAGCGAGCGCTGGCGGTCCACGAGCGGGTCCCCGCCGTACCCCCTCACCAAACACGGCGGTAGCGACCCGACCCGATCTTGGTGGGACCCGGGCGTAATCGGGTTGCAGAACTCGTGGTCCCTGTGGGCCCCATCCGGCAAAGCCAGTTGCCACATCAGGTCGTTGACATTGAGGGGCAGGATTCGATCCTGGGTCATCTTCAACTCAGATTCCGTCCTCTGCTCCCCACCGAAGTAGGGCTCGTTCAGGATCAGTCCAGCGATCTTGAACGGAGGGTCCAGATCCAACGCCCGCAGGGCCGCGTGGTAGGCGATGTTACCGCCGGCGCTGCTGCCCATGAGGAAACAACGGGAGAAATCGGCGAGATCGGGTGTCATCCACGTGTCGCGGTGGAGATCGGAGATGGCCTGGTCTCGGACCCAACGGACGGCATCGATTGCATCATCGTACGCGGCGGGGAGACGGTACTCGGGCGCGAGACGGTACTCGACCGCGACGAAGATTGCGGGCATGTGACGAGCCGCGCGCTCCAATAAAGCATGTGAGGGGGCAGATGCAGCGCTGTGGAGGATGAAACCGCCACCGTGGAAATCGATGATGATGGGAAGAGGGGTCGTTGGTGTCGAAAAATGGGGGCGAAATATCCGAATCCACGTCTTCTTGGAAGGATTGAGAGGTACGTCTTTGGAGAAAACGTGGTGGGGTTGTTCGGCCTCAGCTCGTGGAGGAGATAAAGAGAAGATGGTGGGCCGGGTGAGTGAACCGTCTGGATTTAAAACGATCTGGAGGACGGCGTAGGGATCGTCCGTGATCGAACTCTCAGTATCTTCCATCTCTCTGTGTCTCCCTCTCTCGGTTTGCGTCCAATAAATGGAGTGGGATAATTGCAAACAGCCCCCCGCCCCTGGTTTGGATTATTTGAATAAATATATTTGAATAATCATAAATACCTCCACCTTAGTTTAGATTATTGCAAATACCTGCCTCTGACTTTGGCCGGCAGCTTTGGTTTGGATAATCCAAAACCAAGTTTAGCTCTGGTTGTACTCAATTTAGGTTGAGGTTGGAAAATGAGAACCCAATGTGAATTTGGGTTCGGCTCAAGTTGAACAAACTTGAGCCAGGTTAGTTAAAGTTGGGAATATCCATATGGGTTCATTGAGTTGGGTTGAGTAGAAAGGACCTTAGGTTGGAGTTCAATAGCTTGGGTTAAAATTTGGGTCATTGAGAGGCAAGTTGGTTTGGGTTTGATACTCAGGCTAGCTTGACCGGATCCAGCCCGAGGATAGGGTGTCAATGGGCTTGGTTAGGGCCGGGCAATACTCTGTTTAAGCCCGGCCTGGCCTGCATCTATCAATCTAAGCCCATACTTAGCTTGGGCCTATGACAGATTAAAAAGGTCCGGCTTAAGCCTGGCCCAAAATTTTTATACAGAACAAGGACCACCCAATCCATAAGAAAATTTTAAAACTAAAGGAATGCACACCCTTGATTTTTTACACAGCCCACTGTAATTTTCATGAAAAATCTATACGTGCAGTCCCATGTTAGGCAAGAGCAAAAAAATAAAAAAATAAAAATCAGGCATAGCTATGATTCAGGTGGTCATGGTTTGACACACCTAATGGATGGGGTCAATTTTACACCAACTCAAAATGGGAGCCCAACCTAGCTACAAGTTCCATTTTCAAAAAACAAGTGAAATGACCCTCCCTTGCAAAGCTTGGGTATGTTGATAAGGGCCTGTTTGGCGGGGCGAATCCCATGGGATTAGGAGGGATGGGATGGATTTTAAGGTAATGATGGTGGTGTCAGTGGATTGGTTTAAGATCCATGAGATTGCTATATCCCAGGACAAGTTTACTAGGTCTGTTTGGCATGCCTGGCATATCCCGGAAATTTACCTTCCAATCCGTCCAACCAAAGGATGGGATCAATTTTAAGGTAATGATGGTGATGTTAGTGGATTGTTTTAAGATCCATGGGATTGCTTATATCCTAGGACAAGTTCCCCGGGTCTGTTTGGCTCGTCATGCATATCCCGAGATATCGTGATCCCATCCCTCTTAATACCGTGGGATCGGTCTGGCCAAACAGGCCCTAAAATCGCTTTTCATGGGATGCATATCCTTTATTTTTTGGGAGGCCCACCTTAAAGTGAGAGTGAGATTCACACTTACCATTAGACGTGTAATTCTGTACATTAGGTCCATCGCCAAAACACTGGGTTGGCATATGATATAAGTAGGCCACACCAAAGGAAATAATTGTGAGAGAGACATCCACCCTTAATATATACTTACAGGGCCCACCTTGATGATTATATAAAATTCACTCCAACCATTAGATATCACATCAAAAGTTAGGTCTAAGCCCAAACGTAAGCTCCATCTGTTATTCAGGTGAGCCACACTAAGGGAAATAGTTTGGAGAGTTAGCATTGCCTTGTATATTGTTTCCAATGGTGTGGTTCATTTGAAATGCAAATGAGGCTAATTTTTAGCTTCTAAGCCTAACATTGGGAGACAAACTTAGTGATTGGGTGGATTTCACATAGACACAATGGCGGAACCCACCAAGCCAACAACCCTTTCTCTCTTTCCCATTTATTAACATTAATTATGCTTTGGAAGTAAGGGAGCCAATGAGCCAAGTGGCTCATAGGTTTTGGGCATAGCTTGACTCGAGCCAGGCTTGGGTGGAGCATTAAGCTTGAGGGTCAGGCTCGTGCTTAACTTTTAAGCATGTTTCTTAATCAAACCGAACTTAGACTAAGTCATCCAAAAGCTCATTAATTTGCCTAGGTCAATAGAGTTTTAAAAATCAATTTTAAATTTTAAATTCCAGTAGCTTTATGGACGGGAAATAGTATTTGACATTAGAAAAGAGATTTCCGGCTTGGGTAATCCCCACCACGTTGTTGGAGTGGGTTTTATATAATCATCAAGTGGGCCCTGTAAATATCAAGAGTTGAGATCTCTCTCAAAGCTATTTCCCTTGATATGGCCCACCTAATTGAGGGTCATTTTGATTTTCTGGCCATTGGCATAACTTAGGATTACACATATCTTATGGTCAGATTGGATCTCACATACACATCATGGTGGGTTCCTTAAAAAATAATACGTGGGTTAGAGTGGATCTTGCATACACATCACGGTCGGTTCCTTAAAAAATAATGGGTGGGTTAGAGTGGATCTCACATATACACCACAGGGGTTCCTTAAAAAATAATGATCGGGCATATCGTGGAGAGTCATCGATCACACATTAGAGGTGGACGTCTCGAGGAGACTTTCACCTGGTTGTTTAAAAAGCGGGTCATAACTTGGGTGGGCTCCACCTTGAAGTTGATGCGAAATCCACCTTGACCATAAGGTGTGCCACACCATGGTAGGTCATGGTCCAAAATCAGCACCATTCCTAGTTCAAGTGGGCTGCATAATTAGATACATTATAAAGGACAATGTTCACTCTCAGAACTATTAATTGCTCTAGCTGTGGCCCACCTAAATCACGGATGGGCTTAAGTTTTGACCCTATGTCCAAATGTTGGTGTGGCATCTAATTGTTATAGTGGATTTTATATAATCGTCATGGTGGTCCCTATAAGAATTAGGGGGGAGGTCCCTCTTACAACTATTTTCGTTGGTGTGGGTCATCTAAATCACAAATCAAATTGATTTTTTCATCGTTGGCCTATCGTGGGATTACATATCTAGTGGTTGGAATGAATCTTAAATATACATCAAGGCAGGCTCCATAAAAAAAAATAATAATAAAATAAAATAAAATAAAAAATAAAAAAAATCAGTGGTTCTCTCTTTTTGAAAAGCTTTTAGGGTCTGTTTGGGCGGTGGGATTAGAAGGGATTAGGTGGGATGAGATTCAAAAAACATAATTATTACGCATGGCAGGATTCTCCCCTGTGCCATGGGATAAAATTAATGCCATGCTTTGTTAATAATATGGCGGTACATTGAATGGATATACCCACCATCATTTGAAATTCCAAAGAATAACATACGTGTTATATCTAAACCGTTCATTTGTTTTGTAACCTCATTTTATAGCATGGGCCTAAAAATGAAGTAGATCTAAAACTTATGTGGCCCTAAAGAAGTTTTCAACGGTAAGAATTCAATCCCCGTTGATTTCTATGGTGGAATCCACTTGAGCTTTAGATTTACCTGATTTTGTGGTCCATGCTCTAAAATAATCTTGATAAATGGGTGGACGGTGTGGATATAGCCCACACATCATGGCGGGACCTACACAACTTGCTAAACATTGAGAGAAATTGGCACGGACCCCATGCAATTCCATCTAATGTAATTCCAAGCTTTTCCATTCTTCGGAGTGGAATTGGCACAGGACCGGATGAATCCCATCCCACCTAATCCCTTCTAATCCCACCGCCCAACATGACCCTTAGGTTTTAATAGTACGTGGGTAGGCTGTCCTTGACTTTTTAACATGTAATATATTCAAATAATGGTTAGAGCAAACGTATGCTAAGCAAGTGGGAATATATAAATGCGTAAAGAAAGCCATGCAATAGTATTGTTGGCAACTTTGCACATTAAATGTTTAATACGGTAGACAAGGCCTCTATGTGGCCACCATGCAATATTTATGGGTTCTATCCATTCCGTTCATCCATTTTTTTCAGATCATTTTCTAGCATGAGTCTAAAAATTAGGCTGGTCGAATGGTCAAGTATACCACACCACATGAAGCAGCAGATATAATGAAAATCTCTGTTGAAACCATCCTAAGGGTATTGTGACATTTATTTTATATCCAACTTGTTCTTAAGGTCATGTAGACCTGGATGAAGGAACAACACAAATTCCAGATTGATCCAAAACTGTTACCGCTCACAAGAAGTTTTCAACGGTAGGAATTCAATCTCCACATGTGTGTTCCACTTGAGCCTTGGATTTGCCTCATTTATCGATTAATATCCTAAAATGACCGAAAGAATGATCCGATAGGATGGATGAATGGAGTAGAAAAACCAAACATCATGGTAGGCCCCATAAAGCCCCACCTGGATGGATTATCATCCTGGCTTCCTTAATTCCAAGTCACAAGTAATTTTCAATTCCACCGAACGTATACCTTTAAATGATCACACAAACATTTCCTAAGATATAAAATATGAAATAATAATAATAATAATAAAACAAAACAAAAGCAAGAATGAAAAGAGATATGAAGACAAAATTTCATACACAATTGCGTTCCATCCAACAAGCATGAAATATGCATTCAATCATATGCATATACGACTGCAGAGCCTCTACTTGCCATAAGTAGAAAAATCTTGCTTACTGCAATTTCATTGGACCTCATCATCATTATCGGTACTAAATGCAGTAGTGCTGACCATGTCAGTGATAATATGGACCAATCACAAAATGTGATTTCCCTGCTTTTGGCAAGCAAAGGATTTGGATTCAATATAAATATTGCATTTAGCCAGCATTACTGAAAAATGTATATTTATGTCGGTCTCTAGACGGATATTAAAGGTGACGATGACCCACTTATATGACGCAAAGGATTCTAATACATTCAATCTATAGAAATTCAAACGCAAATTTTGAATACCAGTGTACTTCAATTACAAACTACAAAACATAACTGAGAATTTCAATTCCCATCAATTATATGATAATTCTAATTTAAAATCCATTACATTTGTTCTCACACTGGCCCGCTTGATGAGCGGACCGTCCTGATTTTCAGGCCAATTATCATCTCCACCACCAGGGCGCATGTTACGAACGTCTCAGATGTCTCACACACGAGCCAGGTTGGCACGTGTAGAGGGGTCCGCGTGGGCAATCAGAACTCAACCAGACTCATGGCCCACCGTTGACTGACGAGATGAAATCCTTGACGTCCGTTAAGAGAGCCTGGATCTGCTTCGGATCAAAGAAATCAGCACCATGGTACTCTCCCTCAACGAACCTGCTCACCACGTGGACCCCACGCCCTTCCAGCATCCTAACGAACGAACGCTGGCGGTCCACGAGCGGGTCCCCGCCGTACTGTCTCACCAAACACGGAGGCAGAGACCCGACCCGATCGTGGTAGGACCCGGGCGTCATCGGGTTACAAAACTCGTGGTCCCTGTCGGCCCCACCCGGCAACGCCAGTTGCCACATCCCGTCGTTGGCATGGAGGGGCAGGATCCGATCCTGCGCCAACCTCAGCTCCGATTCCGTCCTCTGCTCCCCACCGAAGTACGGCACGTTCAAGATCACCCCAGAGATCTTAAACGTAGGGTCCAGATCCAACGCCCTCAGGACCGCGTGGTAGGCGATGTTGCCGCCAGCGCTGCTGCCCATGAGGAAACAACGCGAGAAATCAACGACATCGGGTGTCATCCACGTGTGGCGTTGGAGATCAGAGATAGCCTGATCTCGTACCCAACGGACGGCATCGATCGCATCATCATACGCGGCGGGGAGACGGTACTCGGGCGCGAGTCGATACTCGGGTGCGAGGACGATGGCGGGCACGTGACGAGCGATGCGCTCGCATGAGACGTGTATGTTAGCAGATGCAGCGCTGAGGAAAACGAAACCGCCACCGTGGAAGTCGATGATGATGGGAAGAGGGGCTGTTTGTGTCGAAAAATGGGGGCGAAATATCCGAATCCACGTCTTCTTGGAAGGATTGAGAGGTACGTCTTTGGATAAAACGTGGTGGGGTTTTTCGGCTTCAGGTCGTGGATTAGATAAAGGGAAGAAGGTGGGCCGGGTGAGTGAACCGTCTGGATTTAAAACGATCTGGAGGATGGTGTATGGATCGTTCTCTCCCATCTCTTTCTCTCTCTATCTCGATGGATCGATCGAGGAAGGACTCGTCCAATAAATGGAGTGGGATGATATCAAACACTTCTTCCTTGTTATGTATTATTTGAAGAAATATATTAAAATAAATGTAAAGACATTCATCTTATTATAAGGACGTGTTTGGATACCTTGGTTTGGACCGTATTGAGTGAATCAGGCGTCACATCATATCTTTCATGGGATTTATCGTACAAGGCTGTTTTGGATTAACCCAGGTACGACGGTAGTTCTTATGTGAAGGAGAAAAACGTGTGTGATTGTAACACCATGCTAGGGTCCACATTGATAATTGTGTTGTACATAGAGGTGGGCGTAGGCCGAGTTGAGTTGAGGTCGCCCATGCTTGGCTTCGCTTGTCCACGGTGTACTCGAGCTCAACATTGAAGCTTGGCTTGTTTGCTAAAGTTGTCGAGTTGATCTAGTGATTCGAGTCGAGTTGAGTTTACCTCGAGTCGAGCTCGAGCTTGTTAGGTGAGAGAGTAATGGATTCTGTTCTTCATTCTCCTCCATTGATGAAAATTTTAAAAATTTTAAGAGAATCAAAGCAAAACCCAATGAAAAAAATCAAACAAAGTTTCGAATCGAATGAGAAAACCTGTAAGAACCGATTTGTTCTTGATCTTCTTCCACCAGCAGAAATCCAAATACTAGAAAAGAAACAGGGCAAAACACAGATCAGAAATCCAAGTAAAGAGCTCTAGCCAATCAGATCATTGGATTTCCTTGAAGTCCTAACAAATCTGAGAAGAATTCATCTCGAATTTCTTGGGTTTCTTGCCTAAGAAGTAGATCTCAAGAGATTGAAATCATACTATCGTGGAGCTGAAATGAAAACTGGTGGTGGTGGTTGGGGGCGGGCGTGCGTTTAGCAGTGGGCAGAGAAAGAGAAGAAAGAGAAAGGGAAGGGGGTGCGTGCGGTCGGGTAGAGACTTTTTGATTTGTTTTTTATTTTTTATTTTTAAGTTTAAACTTAAAACTTATATATATATATATATATATATATATATATATATATATATAATATATAATATTTAATATATTTATTAATCGAGCCGATTCAAGTCGAGTTCGAGTTGAGTCGAGTTGAAATTCCCCCTGGTCGAACTTGGCTTGAACTCAACTCGAGCTTCAAATAATTAGCTTGGCTCGGCTCGAATCGGCCATTCAAGCCAAGTCAATCCAAGCTGACTCGAGCCGAGTCGAGCGAGCTTTTCGAGCTAACTTGACTCGTGAACAGCCCTAGTTGTATATCCATGCCAACTTCCTTTCAGACGCTTTCCCACCAAAATCGTGGGATTTGCCGAATTGTCTGGATTATTCTGGAAAATCCATGCAATACATTGGATTTAACGTATGTGGCTGGACAAGAAATCGAGCCTACTCCGGGCTCTTTTTTTTTTGGGGGGGGGGGGGGGGGGTTAGCTTATTAGTACACACCCATGTCAGTACATAGACTCCGGGCTTAATACAAACCACAGTTTTGCATTGGTATGAGTTTGCAACTTGGGTTTGGACATCCAAAACTTTGATACTCGGGGAGAGTGTGATGGTTGATACCCAAGCGCCAAGAAATGTCCACGTAGTGTAAAAGTAATTCAAATTAATACATTCAAACAATGGCACTAATCTACGTAGACTGATGCCTTAATTGGACAATTGATCGATATATATTAAATGAAGGGATGTGATGAGAATTATTTGTTGCGAGATATCTTAAATCTGAGTCCTTTCGCAACTGGGATGCGAAAGGAGTTTCGTGGATTTTGTGTTGCAAGTCCTTTCGCAACTAGGATGCGAAAGGAGTTTCGCGGATTTTGTGACGTAAGTCCTTTCGTAACTGGGATACGAAAGGGAAGTTGCCAAAACTATAAATTGGGGTCCCTAGGGCTATTCTAAGATGATTACAAGACTTCCTAAAGGTATTCAAAAGGGTTCTAGGGTTATCAAAGGGTGTAGCAAGGGTAAGATTCGAGGTTGTTCGAATCGGGTAAGTCTTTTCTCTTTGTAATTGATGCTTTCATAGTGGTGATCTGTCGCTTTGTGCCGTAGTTTTTTCCCGCAAGGGTTTTCCACGTTAAATCTGTGTGTTCTCTTTTCTTGTGTGTGTGCTTGGTGCCATTGGATTGCTATCCTAGATCTAGATCTGTGTGATTCCGCAGGCCAAAAATCTCAACAAGTGGTATCAAAGTAATCGGTTGAGACACAGATCTGAATCTGAGGGATTAGTAATAATGGCGAGCGTCAGGTATGAGATTGAGAAGTACTCAGGGAAAAATAATTTTGAGTTATGAAATATCAAGATGATGAGTTCCTTAATCAAACAAGGCGAAGATAGTGCTCTTGAGGAGCGGAAGTCCACTATGACTGATGCTGATTGGAATACTCTTGATAAGAAGGCTTTATCATCGATCCGTTTATGTCTCACGGATGAGGTTCTCTACAACGTCATGAGGGAGAAAACTGCAGCTAAGTTATGGGCGAAGTTAGAGGATGTTTATGCGAAGAAATCCTCTGAAAATCGCCTACACTTGAAGCGACAGTGGTATAACTTCAAGATGGTAGAGGGTGGAGATCTGGAGGCTCACATCAGCAACTTTAATAAATTGGTTTGCAAATTGCTAGATATGGAGGAAGTGATGAAAGATGAAGAACAAGCATGTACGTTGCTGAATTCTCTCCCGGCGTCCTATGAGTCATTCAAGGACACTATGTGCAGCATGAATAAAACCCTGAGTGTCGATACTGTTATCTCGGCCCTTCAAGGGAAGGCTATGAGACAACTAAACAGCAACATGGGGACATCTTCTGATGTACTGTTTACAGTGGGTAGGAATTCTAAACAAGATACAAGTTCTTCAGGTTCTAAATCCAAATCCAAGGGCAAGGGCAAAGAAAAGGTAAAGTGCTGGAATTGTGGAAAGGAAGGACATGTGAAGAGGGATTGTGAAAATCCTAAATCTAAGAGGGAAGATTCTGAGGCTTCATGCAGGGAGGCTAACACTGCCACGTTAGATGAATCAAGTGGATGTGATGATGATGTTTTGTCTGTGTCTTCGCTCAGACGGTCATACGATGATCGTAAGGGCGAGTGGATGCTAGACACAGGGGCATCTTTTCACATGACTCCTCATCGAAGTTGGTTCGCTAGCTACAGGGAGTGCGATGGTGGACAGGTGTTTATGAGCAATGGCTTTGCCTGTAATGTTGTGACTGTTGGTACTGTGCACATCAGGATGTTTGATGGGGTGGAGCGTACCTTGAAAGATGTGAGGCACGTTCCTGATTTGAAGCAGAATCTGATTTCTCTTGGTGTACTTGAGACAAAAGAATGCAAGTACACATGTATTGATGGTGCTCTTAAAGTATCTAAGGGGGCACGGGTAATCATGAAAGCGCAACGACTCGATCATGTTTACAGGTTGATCGGGAGCACTTCAAAAGGTGAAGCTACAGTGGATGTACCGGATTCCACCTCTGCACGTGTGTGGCATGATGGCATGGCCACATGAGCGAGCAGGGCAGGAAGGTTGAGACGTGCGGACAGGGATACAGAGCAGGTGGAGCAGCCACCTGTGTAAAGAATCATACAGCATGATCGCAGGATATCGGCGTGGTACATGGACGACTCTAATATCGCAGAGGACTCATCTTCTATTCTGATGGCTCTAGGTGAGTCTAGTGCTGAGAAGTGGAAGGTGACTATGGGCGATGTGATGGATTCGTTGTACCAGACCGACATATGGGAGCTGATGGAGCTTCCAGTCGGCCGGTGAGCGGTTGGATGCAGGTGGACCTTCAGGAGGATACAGTATAGATACAGGGCGAGGTTGGTAGCAAGGAGTTATTCTCAGAGAGAAGAGATCGGCTTCTCAGAGATATTTGCGTCGACGGTATAGCAGGTATCTATCAGATCCGTGATTGGCGCTGGTTGGCCAATTTGATCTTGAGTTATGATGTGATGCAGAAATAAGAAAAGAGGTCAAGAAGCTACACGGTTGAAGATTGAAGACATGGTGGGGATTGTTGCGAGATGTCTTAAATTTGAGTCCTTTCGCAACTGGGATGCGAAAGGAGTTTCGTGGATTTTGTGTTGCAAGTCCTTTCGCAACTGGGATACGAAAGGGAAGTTGCCAAAACTATAAATTGGGGTCCCTAGGGCTATTTTAAGATGATTCCAAGACTTCCTAAAGGTATTCAAAAGGGTTCTCGGGTTATCAAAGGGTGTATCAAGGGTGAGATTCGAGGTTGTTCGAATCGGGTAAGTCTTTTCTCTTTGTAATTGATACTTTCATAGTGGTGATCTGTCGCTTTATGCCGTGGTTTTTTCCCGCAAGGGTTTTCCACGTTAAATCTGTGTGTTCTCTTTTCTTGTGTGTGTGCTTAGTGCCATTGGATTGCTATCCTATATCTAGATTTGTGTGATTCCGCAGGCCAAAAATCCCAACATTATTCTACAAACGTATGATGCTCGACAAACGTATGATGCTCATTCCATTTTACTTGTCAGCATGTATCGGCGCATGTATGAAAGCTAAGGAACAAACGTACACATGTAAGAAAATTGATTTTTTTTTTTTTTTTTAAAAAGGATCACAAATACTTTCTATTTTCTATCAAAAAGGCTAGGAATCCATAGTTGTATGCATGATCAAAACCTAAAGCCATATAAAGATATAGACATAACCGCTCATGGTGGCTTAGTGTTTGTATGACTCCAATATTTAAATAAAACACATCACGAGAAGGCTGTTACCTAATCCAAAGATCATTTGTAAAAGTTAGAGAGCCATATGATAGGACATAAAGAAGAGTTCGGAGCCTTACGCAAATACAATCACACAATCTTTTCAACTCGAAGCCACTTATAGAGTTGCACGTGAGTTGAATTGAGTCAAGATTGGCATAACTTGGCTTGGCTCGGTCCTCAAGCTTGACTGGCTGGCTCGGTTTGGTTCAGTTAACAACTTGGGCCAGCTTGAGCCAAGTTCAAACCTTACGACATTTTCTCACAAATAAATTGTAATTTCAATATTCCATACTTCAAATGTAAATTAATAAAAGCGCTTTGTAGACATTTCATTAAATACTCAACGAGCAACATTAAGATCAAGATATGAAGATAGTCTTACAATGTTAAAAAAATAAAAATAAAAAATATTGTGTAAGGATCTATCTCTTCAATCTTCTCTTGAATACCCATATTAAAAATACATTGATATGAGGCCAGTTCAGAAAACAACATTTTGTTGAGTTATTTTATTAAACACTCGGCAAGCAACATCAAGATTAGAGTGACCAAGTCAGCAAGCCGATTCAATTCAAGTCAATTTGAGTTAGGTTCAAGCCGAATTGATTCAAGCTCGAGCAAGCTTAAATCCAGTTTTGAGCCAAGGCAAGTCGAGCTTTTTTGAGTCAAATTGTGCGAGTTGACCAAGTTAGCTCAACTCGTGTACAGCTGTAGCTACCCATCCTATCTTTCATCCCTTATGAATGACTATCTCAATTCATTTAATTTCGAATTCATTCACTTTTGTGTAGCACCATGCAACAAACTCTGAATTTTTAGCATAATCTTAATTTAGTTTCTACTTTTGTCCAGAGCATTGTTATAGCAAATTGATTAGTTTAGTTTAAATATCCACGGCATCATCATTAAATCCTCCAAATTACTGAGTTCTTTCTTAGTGATTCTATCGTTTAGCTTAAACTAGTATTCTCCTTTTCAGTTCGTTCATCTGCCCTGGACGTGGCTGTAGAGTCCTTGAATCTGGACCGTCCAACTGGTGAAGCTACAATGAATCGCCCACGGTACCAAAACTAGAATCTGATTAAGAGCTTTTATCTTTTGAATATGTGGACCGTTGACGTAGGGCTGCAACTTGGGTTCGGGACCCGAACCCAAGTTTGGGTCAGGTTCATTTCGGGTCGAAAAATATCAACCCTCTAGCCTGAGAGACTTTTAATCATCGCCCTTTAATTACGGGTTGCGTCAGATCAATGGTTGGGATCCCTCGAACATAGGTCCCACATGTATAGTGGCACATCTGGACAATATTCTAATTCATATGACCAAAATACGCCGTAACTTGACCGGCCCACCAACGCCGCCTGGACCCAACCTGAAAAGTCAGGGGTTGGGTTGACCTATTTCCCATGTGGGTTGGGTTTGGCTCGTGTTTTAGTAAACCCAAAATAAAATGGGTTATGTTTGGGTTCGGTGGACCAGACCAGGAGATCTTGAATATAGACCATCCATTGCCTCATTGCTAAATGCTATCAAGTATAAACCCTAAACTTGATTATAATAGCTGTATTTTAGATTATCATAAGGGTTTGAATATTAATTAATGATTCTAAATATGCAATTGATATTCTTAAAGTTTTATTCAAAATACAATACTTTTTTTATTTTTAATTTACTTTTTCATTAAATGGTGTGGTTGGGTTAGTAATTCATGTGCATACACGGCACGTGTGTGAGGTCCTAGCTATCCATTAGATGGTCTGACATTTCATATTCCATTTCCCATAATTTGCAATGATAGACGTAGTACAATTTATCAAATAAATGGATAAATACAAAAAAAGAAAAAAAGAAAAAAAGAGCAAGATTAATCTACAAATTGAATCCAATTTTGGTTCCCAGTGTAGCTGATAGGTCCCAAACGCAGAGTGCAAGTGCTACGATAATTTGTTTTCTCTTCGGGTGAGAAACGTACCACAATTTGAATGTAAATTACTTGCCTCTTAAGGAAAATATTAGTTGCTTAAATAAAAGAAATTCAACACACATAAAACAGAGAGCATTCTGCACGTAAACTGCATGTAACTGTCATGACTCAGTCCACTCCTGCATGTAACTGCCACCATGACTCCATGTATTGCACTTCATGTAACTGCCAACCATGACTCATGTAACTGCCAACCATAACTCATGTAACTGCCAGCCCTGCACGTTCTCATCTTATCCCAAATATTTGGGATTTGGCTTAAGGCCCCTCTCAGATCGTCGTGGCCTATCAATACCCTCCCCATTAAGTGGACGCTTGTCCCCAAGGTCCATAAAAGGAAAGTATTCAGTCAAAGACTGGCGGGTCTCCCAAGTGGCGTCCTCAACTGGTAGATTCTTCCACTGAACCAGATTGTCTTCTTCAAATTTATTTCCTCGTTTGACCCAACGAGTGTCCAATATATTCTGCGGTTCGAGGATAACGACCCCTTCATCATTCACGGGCGGTAGTTCCTTTGAAGGAGTCACAAGCTCACCCACGTAATTTTTTAAAAGCGAAACGTGGAAGACAGGATGAATGCGGGCTCCTTCCGGCAGTTGAAGTTTGTAAGCGACTACCCCAATTTTTTGTATCACTGGATAAGGACCGTAGAACCGACTAGCTAGCTTTTGGTGGGCTCGTTTGAAGGCGGTCTGTTGTCTGTAGGGATGCAACTTAAGAAACACCATATCACCAACTTCAAAAGACACATCTCGATGTTTTTGATCCGCCAACTGCTTCATACGATTAATGGAAGTCTCCAGGTTGCTTTTGAGTTGACGCAGTAGCTCGTCGCAACCCACTAGGCTTTGGTCTACTTCATGCACTGGAGAAAACCTACTATGGTAAATGGGAATGGAAGGAGGTAAACGCCCATATAATGCCTGAAAAGGGGTCATGCCCGCGGACACATGATACATTGTATTGTACCAGAGCTCAGCCCATGGAAGGTAGTTACTCCACTTTCGTGGCCACTGATGAACCATACCCCGGAGGTATTGTTCAACACAATGATTGACAACTTCTGTTTGTCCGTCCGTCTGTGGGTGATAGGCGGAACTGAGTTGTAGCTTGGTTCCCGACATTTGAAAGAACTCCTGCCAGAATTTGCTAATAAAAATGGGGTCCCTATCACTGATGATGGACTTGGGTAGGCCATGCAATTTAATAATTCCGTCTACAAACTTTTCAGCCACGATTTTAGCAGTAAAAGGATGAGTTAAGGACAGGAAATGAGTAGACTTACTCAAACGGTCGACAACTACTAGGATCGTGTCCTTGCTGTGAGATGTTGGCAGTCCTTCAATGAAGTCTAAGGTGATGTCGTCCCATACTTGACATGGAACGGGTAACGGCTGCAGGAGCCCAGCTAGAGACAATGTTTCAGACTTCACCCTCTGGCATGTTTCACATTGTTTTATATATTCTTGCACCGCCTGGTACATTTTTGGCTAGTAGAATTGTTGGGATAATTTCTTGAACGTCCGCAAGACCCCGGAGTGTCCTCCTATTTTTGTATCGTGCATTTCATGGAGTAGTTTCGCCCGTAATGCTGCCTGAGAAGGAATGACTACTCTCCCTTTAAAGAAAAGCAATCCATCACGCCACGCATACAGCCCATCTAGTTGAGCCACGTGAGTTAGAGATTGGATGTAAGAGTCACCTTCATAAGCATTTTTAATTCCATCCCATATGGTCACTGTCGGCACATGCAAATGGTGAAGAACCGGACTACCAGATTTGCGTGAGAGGGCGTCCGCTGCTGAATTCTCGCGGCCCGGGCGATAAATAATCTCGTAGTCATAGTCCATTAGCTTGACTACCCATTTTTGCTGTTCTAGCGTAGCCACACGCTGCTCCAAGAAATATTTCAAGCTACACTGGTCGGTGAGAATGAAGAATTTTTTTCCCTGGAGATAAGGTCGCCATAAGCGTATGGCTTCCACAATGGCAAGCATTTCTTTGGCATAAGTTGACCAAGATTTTTTTGTAACTCCCAATGCTCGACTCATGAACGCTATAGGTCTGCTTTGCTGCGATAAAACTGCTCCAATTCCCTCTCCAGATGCATCGGTTTTAATGGTAAAAGAGTCATTGAAATTAGGCATAGCCAATGTCGGAGTAGTTGTCATTGCTTGTTTGAGAGCCAGAAAGGCCGCGTCAGCTTCATCATTCTAGCCAAATTTTCCCTTCTTGAGTAAGTTGGTCAGGGATCGCGCTATAATGCCATAATTTTGAATAAACTTCCGATAATACCCTGTCAAGCCTAAAAAATCACGTAACTCAGAAATATTAGTGGGGGGTGGCCATGCGACCATGACTGCAATTTTACTGTGATCGACCTTCACTCCTTGATGTGTGACAATGTGCCCCAAGTATTCCAGTTCCTGTTGGCCAAATACGCATTTGCTTGCCTTGGCAAAGAATTGGTGTTGTCGCAAAGTCTCCAATGTTTGCCGAACATGCACCAAATGTTCATCCCACGTGGAACTATATACCAGAATATCATAAAAAAAAAATCAAAATAAACTTTCGAAGGAAGGGTCGAAATATTGAGTTCATGATGGCCTGAAATGTCGAGAGTGCATTACAAAGGCCGAAAGGCATTACGAGATATTCGTAATGGCCATTATGAGTACGGAAAGCAGTTTTGATAACATCGGAAGGATTCACTCTTACTTGATGATAGCCGGCCCTCAGATCCAATTTGGTGAAGTAAGTAGCGCCATATAATTCTTCTAGCATATCGTCTACTGTCGGAATGGGAAAACGATCCTTGACGGTGGCGAGATTAAGTGTGCGATAATCTGTGCAAAATCGTCAACTGCCATCTTTCTTTTTTACTAGTAATACTGGCGACGAGAAGGGACTGGTGCTAGGACGTATGAGCCCCGAATCTAGCATTTCTTGGACCTGCTTTTCGATTTCAGCTTTCTGGAAGTGGGCGTACCTGTATGGGCGTACGTTAATCGGCTCGGTCCCCTCTTTCAACGTAATACAATGGTCCACTTCACGTTCAGGTGGTAAACTTGAGGGCTCCTGGAACACATCTTCATATTCTTTCAACAACTCCTGCATACTTTCTTTGTTTATCATCAGTTGGTGCATCAGATGGTGCGGTTTCCATGGTCGGTGAAAGCACACAAGCAAATAACGCGTGTCCTCGACGGAACTCTTTTGATATTTCTTTTAATGAAGTCTGCTGAATGGTTTGCATGTCCTCTCCTTGACCTTTGGTCTTGATTGTACCAAATAAAATCCATGGTCAAGCTGCTTCCAGTTACAAATCACGGATCCCAGCATTTCAAGCCATTGAATACCAAGGACAAGATCAAGACCTGATAAGGGCAGAGAGAAAAGTGTGAGATAAAATTCGGTGCCTTGTAATTCTACCCGTACCTCATCGTAACGCCCCTGACACGTTAGTTTGTCTCCGTTGGCTACTCGGACAAGGAAAGTTTCTATAGGTATGACTGGCAACCTGAGCATGCTTGCTAAACGGTTGTTGATGAAGTTGTGTGTCGATCCACTGTCAATCAACACCATTACTTCGTGGGGACCCATTTTCGCTGTTACACGCATGGTTTTCGGTGCGGTCCACCCCGTTAGTGCATGTAGCGTAATTTCGGGTTCAGGAAGTCCTTGGTGATTTTCTCCAGCTGGTTGTTCTTCGGTGACATCGTCGCATAACAGGTCGCCATTTTCCTCGTAACCCTCCAACATGAGTAACCGTGGTCCCTGACATTTGTGTCCTTCAGTAAAACGATCATTACAATTGAAACATAAGTTTTGGGCTCGTCTCCGCTGCATTTCGTCCCAAGAAAGTCGCCGCACAGGAACGGCAGGGGTTGGTGATGCGGCTTGATGAGTAAGGGGAAGAGCTAGGGGAGCTCGTGTTGGTGGTGCGGGCCTTACAAACCTTCTTTGTCTAGCAAGTTGATCATCCTTCATTCTTGCTAAACTGATGGCTTCTTTTAATGTCTGGGGCTTAAACATCTGTATACCATCCGAGATGTCCGTTCTTAAGCCATCCATAAAAGTTCCTACAAGAGCTTTTTGCGTCCATCCGTGTACTCAATTGCCCAAATGTTCAAATTCTCGTTGGTAGTCCCGTAAAGAACTAACCTGCCTTATCCGCGACAAGGCTTCATCAAAATCTTCGCACTCCGAAGTCCCAAAACGAGCCCAGAGTTCGTCTTCAAAATTTGACCACGAGAGAGCTCGTTCTTCTTCTTGGAACGTCCTGCGAATCCACTGCCACCATTGGTTGGCCTCTCCTTCCAAGTGATAGGAGGCCAAGGAGACTTTTTGGGCTTCGGGAGTATTTTGAAATTCAAAAAATTGGTTCACACGATTGAACCACTCCGTCGGATCATTTCCCGAAAATCGAGGAAATTCAAGCTTTGCTGTTTTGGAAGATACCACCAGTTGTCCCCCGTTGTTACCTTCTCGATGATGGTTGCCGGGGTTGGGGTTCTCCTGGTTTGCAAGCAAGACATTGGAGAGGCGGTTGAGAGTTTCTTCCATTTGACGAAGCCTATCGGCCATGTTAAGCTCCATCTTATTTAGCCCATCTTCCAGCTGCTCAATACGTTCTCTATTGGTTCCCATAAGTAACCTGGCTTTGATACCAATGATAGGTCCCAAACGTAGAGTGCAAGTGCTATGATAATTTGCTTTCTCTTCGGGTGAGAAATGTACCACAATTTGAATGTAAATTACTTGCCTCTTAAGGAAAACATTAGTTGCTTAAATAAAAGAAATTCAACACACATAAAACAGAGAGCACTACTGCACGTAAACTGCATGTAACTGTCATGACTCAATCCACTCCTGCATGTAATCGCGACCATGACTCCATGTCTTGCACTTCATGTAATCGCATGACCATGACTCCATGTAACTGCCAACCATGACTCATGTAACTGCTAACCATGACTCATGTAACTGCCAGCCCTGCACGTTCTCATCTTATCCCAAATATTTGGGATTTGGCTTAAGGCCCCTCTTAGATCGTCGTGGCCAATCAATAGCCAGTTAATAAACCGTTAAGATCCTAGTCTTTTAGGGCACATTTGGATCATAAGTTACTTCACATAAGCTACTTATAGCTCAAGTTACTTCGCATAAGCTACTTATACCTCGATAAACAATATAATTAACGATATAATTGCCAACCAAAGAGTAAAAAAGATATGTTTTATTTCCAATATCACAAAATTACTTATTCCTCAATTTTGTTTAGCCCACCACTGTAGAGGCCAACCTTTGATGCAGAGCACCCATTATGCTGGGCCCACCTTAAACTTGTTTTCACTATGAATTGTCCATCTTGTGGGGACCATCCTTCAATGTGGACCATTCACCTTGCGAGGCCCACCTTTGATGTGGACTATCCATAATGCGGGCCAACCTTGGATGTGAGCCTCCATCATGCGAGGTCCGCCTTTAACGTGGACCAACCATCATGTGGGGCCCAACTTCTAAGTGGGCCATCCATTATGTGGGGCCCACCTTGGATGTGAGTTCTTATCATTAGGGGCCTGCCTTAAAATAGATCACCCATCGTGTGGGGCCCACCATCAGGTCCATCGATATCCACCGCCTATCATGAGAAGCCCACCTCTGATGTGGACTGCATCCATCACGTGAGGCCTGCCTTGGATGTGGGTCATTCATCATTAGGGGCCAACCTTTGATGTGGACCGTCCATTATATGGGGCCCACTTAGATGTGCATTACCATCATGTGAGGCCCAAGTCCAATGTGCACCTCCCATCACATGGAGCCCACCTTCGATGTGGGCCGTCCATCATGCAGGGCCTGCCTTGGATGTGGGCCGTCCATCATTAGGGGACTACCTTTGATGCGGAGCATCTATTATGTGGGCCTAGGTTAATATGGGTCATCCATCATATGCTGCCCACCTTTGATGTGGACCGTCCATCATGTAGGACCTCCTTTGATATGTACCATCCATCCAATGAGGACAAGAGAGAAAAAGAAGTAGAGACGTAAACAGTAAAAAATAAATAAATAAATAAAAGCTTTTGAGGATAAGTAACTTTCACCACATAAATTACTTTTACAATAGGGCTAGCCAAACAGGCCCTTAAATTGCAATACTCAAAATGTAAAGGCACCAATCCCACTGAGATGCTGTTCTCCATTTATAAACCCCTTTGTAGAGCTAATTTCCTCCCAATCTGGATTCATCGGATCCTCTGCAATGATCAGTTTTCTGTTCGTACCAGTGTGGCCCCTCATTCAACGATCAAAATCATTTCTCTGGCTCTCAATCCTCCATAGATGGATGACCCAATCCTACCAACCTTGTATATTTCTTCACTCGAATGCAGACTGTCGTTGTATTTATATTCTATCCTGGTAACTGTCCACTCTACTTGCTGGCCATAAATTGAAAACTCTGTGGAGCCCACCATATTTAAGATATAAATCCACTCCGTCCAGGTGATAACTATTGTACATTAATAAAGATCAACCTGGTAAGGAAATTTTATTTTTATTTAAAAAAAAAAAAACAACTCTGATGGGCCACAAATGGTAAACAATGTAAAAGTGCTGCTAAAACCTTTTGAGTTCAAATGGTGTGGCCCACCTAATATTTAGATCCGGCTGATTTCTATATTTTCACTTCATCTTGGAGATTTACACCTGTTAACGGGTTTGATGAAAGATACACGCCATGATGAACCCACTACAAATCTCTGGATGGCATACCATCTCCATCGTTCCCTATGGTGCGACCCACATGAGTGGTGAATCTAGCTGATTTTTTTGCTTGCTCCATGTCCTACAATTGAGGATGGAACCAAATGGACAGTAGATTTTACATGTATAACATGATGGGCCCCACAAGCTTGAGTGTTTTATGTGTTGCATAAAAAGGTGTTGTAGAGGATTCCGTGGGGTGCGACACACCAACATTCTAGATCACTAAAAAATGGGACCCACTTACAAATGGAAAACTTGAGAACCCAATAATTCCCCATCATTAATAGCCGTTGCATAAAGAAGATTAGAGAAAAGATGGCACGGATTAAAGTGGACTACCATGTTGTAAAGAGCAATGCTGCTGACCTTTTTGACATGTCGAATGGTAAATCAACTTTGTGAACTGACTGGGCCGACCGCAATAGTAAACCCACTTCCACAATAAACCCTTAAAGGGCCACGATCATCCGATGGCCTGCTCTCAGTTAGTCTTACGATCTGTGGACTTGTTTGATCGAATGTGTTTCCCAAACCCAGCTGTCCGTGTTCTCCCCAGCCCCATGTCATTACCGTTCCATTCTCTGCACCCATCATAGGGAAAAGAAAAATTGATGTCAGATCTGACCCACATGCTACTAATGCTATTACCTCTCTTCTACACATGGCAGTAGTTTATGGCAATCAGAACCATTGATCTCATGGTACACCAAGGCCATATCCCAAAATTCAAGTGGAATGGACCAAGGTAGCTTCTGAATCAGTTGCATAAAAAAGGGACGATTCTCTCAAATGAGAGCAATGGTCCATAATCAACATGTAAAACTCACAAGAATCGGATGGTTGGAGTTATTTCGGTCACTGTGATTTTTTGCCTATTGGCCATCCAAAGTGGCAGGCCACTAGATCAACAATCTGACCACCATAAATCTTTGCTACAAGGATTCACATTCAACAGGAAAAACACCAGGAGCTGGATGTCAGAGTCATCCAATCACTTCAACATTTTGGCCTATTGACCATCCAACTGGTGGGCCAGGCTGCCAGCAGATCAATGATCTCAACCCACCACATAAATTTTCCATGTGTGCAGCGAAGAAGGAACAGCACGGAACTTACTACAACTTCACGGCATATTTCCATTCCGTTTCTCCAAAATAGAAAATCCAACTGAAATCGGAGACATTAGCTCACCTGTTACTATAGCAGAATGCTCAGCTCCAGCTGCAACTACTACCACCTTTTTCCCATTAAGCCCAGGTACTCTCATTGGAATCAGAGGGGTATTGCAAACTTCTGGGAAAATCAAATCATCAGAAATCATTCCACCAATACACCTATAACATGTAACAAGGACAGTCCTTTAAAAATATTTCATGTTCATACAGGATGCAGATTGCCTGCAACTAGGGGCTGGCGTGGCCCAATGAAACAGCACCACCATGTGTGCCTGTCAAATATAGGTCCCACTGTGAAAAGGGCAAAATTGTCATTTCAGCCAAGGAAATCTTTGCTCTTAACTGCGCATCTGACAGGCGCACATGGTGCTCTTTAATCAAGCCATGTCAGGGTGATAAGAAGATTCCTGCAGCCCTTGGTTGTAGGCAATCTACATCCGTTGATATATGTTCATTTTGCATGTTCAAGCTTGCAGTTTGTGCAAGATTATTAATTTTGTAACAACAACAATAACAATAATAATAATCCAGACTTCTCAGTATGTGGCCAAAGAAATAGATAGTTGAGAAAGGAAAACATAGCAATGTTTTAAACTCAACAAAGAAAATGGCCAAATCTTCAACAGCTAGCATCCCCCAACTAGGCGATTGCCATGGTGAGGCCCATCATCATATCAAATGCTTTGGAGCATAGGATAATCCACTTGCACAAAATGAAAGCTCTGATAATATCATAAAGAAATGTGTTGGATAAGTGTCGACAGACTCAACATGTCAGCACAATTTTATTTTTTTTAAAGCGAGAATTCTTCCACAGTTTTCAACCAGTAGGGCTGTCAATGGGTACCAGGACTGGCAGAGACCTGATGTACCCAACCCAATTTTAATGGGTACTGGTCCCATTTACCGGACCCATTAAGAAATCGGGTTGGGTTTGAGTCTCTCAACTTTTTGAACTGGTTGAAAAATTGGGTCTAGTCGAGTAAGTGTCAGGTCCGTGTGACCCAGTTAAAAGTTAGGTATACTCAGGTAAAGGTTGGGTCCCATTAGTTTTAATAGTAAAACTATATATATATTTAATAGAATATTGGTTGTTTAGCAAATACATATATTTAATAGAATATTGATTGTTTAGCAAAAGGCACGAAGTTTCCTAAGCCCCATACATGTAAGAGAACCATGGACAAACCATGCATGTCAAAGCGGCACATGTTTGGGCAATCTAATCAACCCATTGAGTGGACCCAACCATTTAAAAACCCTTATTTGTCCAAAACCCAACTTGAAACCTAGATCCAAAGACCCAATGGGTACCCAGACCTGATCAGAGCCGGTCCAGGTCTTCTAAGAACTAGACCCAGACCCTGCAAGACCCAAGCCCCGTTAGCCTGGGTATGGGTAGTGTAGGACCCAACCCAAACGTCACCGTTGACAGTCCTAACAACCAGGAAAGAAGAACAAGAAGGGTGTCTTACCATGTGAGCTAGTAGATGGAGTACAGTGAAGGGGTGGCTGCTGCTCATGGCTCATTTGCTGAGAATTACTAAGCATCCCATGGTGGTTCCCACCAAGCATAAAGACTTCTCCACTATCTGTAAAGTAACTTGGAAGACTTTATAAAGCTATATACACTGCTCTAACTAACGCATACAAGTTCAAGGAAAGTCCATAAGGTATATCAAAGAATACCCACCTGTTAATGATAAAGCATGATTCCATCCTACAGCAACTTGAGAAAATTTTAAAGGTGAATGCAAGAGCTGAGGGCAGTAAGCATCTGAGGCACCACCAAATCCTCTGCCCCAAATGTACAAATTCCCATTAGCTGATGGAAAAGTAGCAACAATATCAGCAAGAATCGAGGATGAAGTTCTAGAGGTCTGCTACTCTTACATGTGTAGAGCCCAGCAGCCATACACGCCTCCAAACGTGTGCTAGGCCCAAAATGTCTATTAGGTGGCCCAAGAATCACACAGGTCCGCTGATTAGGTGGAACATGTGTGCATTGAATGTGGATCTTTGGCCAACTTTTTAACTGTCCATTTCAACACTAGCCTACCCGATTGGCCAGGACATCAACAAGTTGGGGCTGGCCTCATGGATGCTTGGATTTCACTCACTGTGTGTGGGAACGGAGCAATACACATGCATTGCACTAGGAAACTTCCTTAAGCATATCATATATCATATAACATGGCACAGGACCAAAAGGAATTTATTTACCAGACAAAGCCATGCTGTGATCGCCATTTGCACAGATGGAAGCTATCTCAACATCTTCAAGTCCATAAATAGTTTGGGGAAGGGCAAAGGATCTACTCTTTCTGTCCATAGAAATCCCAAGTTGCCCACGTCTTCCTGAACCAAATCCATGAAGTGAATCACCTGAAGTACCTGCATCATGTTGCTGGTCCTGAACATTTTTATTGAAGTAATCCAATTGTATTGTAATGGATCACATGCATGGTTTTAACACTCTGATGAGTCCCATGCGACTCATCTGAGTTGAGTCAGAACTGGTCAGACCCAATCTGTTTCAACACAACAGGTCACTAAGACGAGTCACCCCCAACTCAAGTGACTCATGACTCAACTTGAGACCAGACAAGTCTGTTTGAGTCACCGAGTCTTTTAACCGTGGCTTGAAGAACTTGAACTAGAACTGAAATTGGGGTCCAACAACCAACTCGAATCAAATCATATTTGGATACGGTGAAACACGATGAGACTGGCTTTCACTTTTAGGTCTGAAAGCTTCAACCTTCGTCCGGTTCAGTTCCACTTTTAGGTTTCTTTTATTTCAATCTCTAATAAAATAGACTACAATCTCATATCACATTTCCTTCTTAAAACTTGTAGCACCAAATTGTATTATTTACCTCAGGCCACGTTTGGATACATGTATTCTAAAAGAAAAGAAAAGGAAAGCTAATGATTAGGCAATGATTATTTTCATGAACACTATTGAAACATAGATTCCATTTTGAGGGGTCTTATTTGGATAGCAAGTGTAACTCCCAAATTTTCATGACAATGGTCACCTAGCTTCTTGCGCCAAAGAATCTAAACCATGGAAAAATGCAATGAGTGATGATTGCTTTGTGGAATCCTCCATTTTCTTTTCTTTCCAAACATCTCAAACTGTCACATCAATGGAAGTCTTTTCTATTTCCATTGATTTCCATAGAATTGGTGATATCCAAACATGCCCTTAGTGACATTTTTGTTTTTTGGTCATTATCCCATAGCTAGTTATTCATAACTAGACACTTTTAGAAACCATTTAGTTGGTCCATGGATGATACATATAGAAGTATTGGTATTAGTAACTTCAAAAACAAGCACCACATTTACTATATTTTTACCTTTCGATAAGGTAAGTGAATGACGCATCCCACACTCTATTTGTACCACGTGCTTAGAATTAAAGAATGAGACTTCAATAGGAGATGAATGTGATTGACAATCACCATGCCCAAGTTGCCCAAAGGATCCATCTCCACAAGTAAAAAGGCATCCTGTATCTGAAACATAAAAAAGAAAAAAAAAATACAAGCAATCAAAGATTATATAAAATTGGAACTACCAATGTGAAGCAAACACATTGGTCTATAAAGAATTACGCTTGAGCACATCAATAAATACATAAAGAGACCTTATCTATAGAAAAATGTAAAGAGACTCACTCAAGAAGTGCAGCCACGTGCATGGTAAAAGATAAGTATAAACTAGGGAGAATGACTAAACACCCCTTGTGTGTAAATTTGGGGACCAAAGAATCCTTGACCTCATTAATGTACCAATAAAACCCCCTTTTGAAATTTGGTAATAAAAAGCCCCATCAATTAAAATTCACTAATTTAGAAAAAATATACTCAAAATTTGCCCTTGTTGCTTAATGTTATGGTCCAGCAATTTGGATGTTCTTGAGGTAATGCGTGCAATGCATGCAATTCCTCAGTGCCTGTGTATCAATTGCCATGCATCTGCCAGAGTATAAGATAACACGTCAGTCATAAAAAGGGAACTTGGGTTTTTTTTTTCTCGCGACATTCAGTCCATCTCTCATGTGGACCACACAATGTATTTGACATGTCACAAAATTAGGGTAGTCTAGAAATCAGGTAGACCATATGCAGATGCAAATTAGGATCTTTAGACGTTCTTTTTTAACGATCCAATTTTCTCATAAAGCTTTGGTCCAGTTGATAAACCGATTGGCTAGATTTTCATTCCACATCACGTAAACAGTGGATGATATCAGACAAACGGCCTAAATCCCACATAAAGATGTCACATTAACAAGCGGAGAAGGTAGGATTCAATCAACCACTCACATGACATATACTCTGCTGCAGGGGCAAATATGTGACTCCGCCAACAGAAGTGGATGGCAGGGGATTTTAATACCCATCTTGAAAACCAAGTGCTTTTTTGGTACATAAATTAAGACAGGACTTTTTGGGTCCTGATGATTATAAGCAGGGGGTGTTTGATCATTCTCTCTATAAACTATATAAACCAAACAGTTCAACAATTGTCAATATGCCAATGTACAAAATTTCAGACCTAGGCATAAAGACTTCCACATGCATGTAACTTTCATCATATGTAGACCACCATGGAACATTCCATGAGGAAAATGATATTGATTACTGAACAAAATTTCTAGGTTTCTAAGTTCTGTTCAAATCAGCAGCATGGTAGAGGGAAAGAAAAGAGAAGTGAAGAGGAGTTGTGTGAGGAATACTTCTCAACACACTAAATAACCAGCCTATATGGTGCTCTTAGGGAGTATAGTGAGTTGGTGACCCACACACTCATGCAGACCTCTCCAGAAATTGGTGGAGATTGCAAATGGCTGAAGCTTCAATCCCAAGGTCAAGTCAGTGAGGCATCATCCAGCTGTAATATGCAGAAGCGGAATGTGGATGGTAACTCACTCATTAACCCTGGACAATCAGAGATAGGAGCTGTGGTTCTTGATGAGCTTGGGATAGTCAAATGAGCCTTCTCTAGTCCGATCGGTGTAGGAGATTTTAATCATGCCAAGCTGGAAGCTATTCACATGGGAATTGAGTGTGGGAATCTTTCTCATGTCAGCTCACTGTGGTGACCCGAAGTGCTATATCTTAGGCAGCCACTTTGTGCTCCAGCTCCATGGAAGAGGCGCTTTATTGTTAGTGAGATTAGAACCATGTCCGAGGCATGGCCTACTGCCTTTTGTGTTGTTCCAATGGATGTAAACGCAATGGTGTGGCAAAGCCATTTCTTGTAACCTTTCAAAAAAAAAAAAAAAGCCATTTCTTGCAATTGCCAATTGCTATCCATATTCCGTTGTTTTAATGGATATAGGCTTTCCTCTTTCTTTGTTCCTCCAATATATTTATAGTATTCTATCAAAAAATTGAGGCACACTCTACAGAATCCATAATGGTCACTTGAGTTTATCAGAAAAATACTAAAAACCCTTTGTTGTGATATTCATCCTGCACTCTTCAAACCATTGCTAAGAAAGTAAGCTAAGAAAGTAAAAGTTTGAAGGTGCCACCAGACAATGTTTCCACCAGTAAATGAAGATGAAGATACTCATCATCTTCACCAGGAAAAAATATATATATCCATGGACGAACTCCAAATCCACTAGTGGAACTGCACTAAACAAGAATGTGTAGTATTGTCCAGTGCATGTCCCTGATCTATGGAACACATGCTGATTCCTCACAAGGATGCACTCCTTAACCAATAGCAAGCATGGAGACTAATCTTTCCAATGTTTCCACATATACAGAAAAGATGAAGATTCTCAATATCTTCACGTGTGTATATATATATATATATATATATATATATATATATATATATATATAAAGGAAGGCCATGGAGAAATCCCAAATTTGCTGGTGGAATAACACTAACTAAAATGTGTACTGTTGTCCCATCCATGTCCTTGGCTTTATTGAAAGAGTAGTGATTCCTAATGAGCAATATTGTCAAAATCGTTATTGTAAAGCAAATCGTAAAAGGGTTGAATCATATCGAATCGCAAATCATATCCTAAATCATAAGTTTTTCTTTATGATTTTCTTAAAATTTTGAAGAAAATCTGCAAAATATAAACAAATCAAGAGAAAAAAAAAAAAAAAAAAAACTCATCAGTCATCCATCTCCCATCCATACGCACCATTATATCTCCATATCATGATAGTGTTAGATGATTCTTGTCTTTCCTTTATTTTTTGTCATTCAAAATTTTACCTTAAAAAACATACGAGAATCCTTTAATAATTTATGCTCTTTTTACTTTTCTTGAGTGTAGAATCACATTGGAAAAGCAGCATTCAGTTATGTAGACTGATGAAAAAAGATATTTTGATTTTTAACCATCACTACCCATCACTACCATAATATATATAGGCCAACATTATCACAACCATCTATAGAAACATTCCAGATAAGCCATACATCAATTTGGTGTTTCAACCAATTAAGAAGTAAGAAATCATTTTTTAAAATGCAAAAAAAAAAAAAAAAAAAAAAAATTACGTTGAAGAGTTATCCATCACTTAAAGAACATAACAAAATAATTGATCTCTTCTAAATAATTCTTAAAGCCCCCACCAACATAAAATGAAAGCCAAGTATAGCTTAAAACAGGAGAACAAGTACAATTGAATCGTAAATCGGTATTTGAATCGTAAACTGTAGGATACAAAACATAGAATTGTAATATTCATCTAAAAAGGGATTCAAATATTTTTGCCTAAGATTTGACTCAAATTGTAAATCGTAGGATTTTGACAACATTGCTACGAGGATGTGCTCCCTAAAAGGGGCAACCCTGAAGACTACTCCAGGAGCATGCATGAATCCATGAAAATGAATCGAAGTTCCTAGACATCCCTTTGGGAGAAGAATATAGAACAGTTTTCCTATAGAGGGAATTATATGACCTTCAAACAATATGCATGGTGTCATTGGGTTTTCAGTTCTTACGACCCATGGTTCAGTACTTACAACCATTGATATGGTGGGATCCACTGTGGATGGATCATTCCCCCAAAAATCTCTTTTACAATCATGACCCTGGGATTTTTGGCCATCAATAGATGGTTAAGAAGAGAAATACAGCAACGAACCATATTCAACTGGAAAACTCTAAGATTGGATGGTTAGGATCTCTACCAAGGAGATTTTTGAACCAAAGTCTGTCCTAGGTAGGGCCCATCATATCAATGGTCTGAATTACTGAACCACACAACTAGCATATGAAAATCAAGGATACTATACAGATCATTGAGTCAATATCATTCCTCTAAAATTCATTGGAGAACCATACGCCCCAGTGGTAATGTACCATAACGAAGAGCTTTGCCAACAATGCGTGTGTCAGGTCCCTACTCATGGCTTAGTGGTAGACTCTAAAGAGTTTCAACACTAATGTCACGGGTTCGAGTACCCATTGTGGTGTGTGTGGGTGTGAGGGGGTGTGCGAAAAAAAAAAAAAAAAAAAACATGTGTGCAATAAAGCTTGCATAAAAATATGCCAGCATGGCACATACTTGTGAGATCCATTCCATCCATCAGTTTGGTCCAACCTCATACACATTTTCTCAAACAGAAAATCTGGTCCAGTCAATATATGGGCGCCCAATATTGGAAATAGGAGGATAGGCTAGAAAACTTCAGCCAAGTTTTTCAGAGCCGTATATTTGTTTTGTAAACTGGATCAACCTGATTCTCAACCTAGGGCACCGATATAGTGGTGCCATTCTGATGGATGGATTGGATCCCAGACCTATCATGCCATGCTGGCATGTGTGATGTGTACATGAGCTTTAATTGCACACACGTTGGGCTTAGCAAATCTCCCATAACCAATATCAAATATAAAAATTGTAAAAACCAGTATGGCATTCAAAAATCTAATGTAGCAACTGCTATTCTCTGCACACCATTGAACATTGATGCAAACTTGAATATAATGCCACTACAAGATGGTATTAAGAAAGGGTTGTGCTTGATTTATCAATAAGAAACCTTTATTTTTGGGGCCTGAACAGACCTGAAACAAAGCCAGAGTGATTCCATCCAGCAGAAACATGGCATATAACAATGTTTTTGAAGAACTCTACAAGCTTTGGTTTTAAGCTGTTCAGCAGATCTCCATGACCAAGCTGACCACAGTTGCCTCTCCCCCATGTCAGTACCCTACTGCCTGCATATCTACAAAACATCAGTACCCATAAATGGAAAGATTTTTTATGAATACCTAAATTTAAAAAATGTCTAATCAAGTTATCCAATGGTGAAAATAGAGAACTGTCATGGTTGAATCCCACATGAGAACTACTGACGAGAAAAAGAATATGATAAACTGACAATTAAGAAATGGCAGCATACATGGACATCACTACAGAATTTCCTAGTTGTCAGTGCAACTGTGGTTAGAGGAAGCATGGAAATCACACCAATCAAATGATCTTAACCACTTGAATTTTAGCCTGTTGGATTTGGACCACTGACCATCTTCTTTTTTACCATATAACTAACGGATATCAGTTGGACAGTAATGGTCAGTCAGATCAACATGATTTGGGTTATGCAACATCTACAGTTGGGGTCCACGATTTGCGGGTGCAAACTGTAGATAGACATGCATGTATTCCATGAATATGGTGGATGAGTTGCCAAGTGACAAACACACCATAGTCTAGTAAAAAGAAAAAGATGCACAAGAAACGTATTTAATTCATATATCAAACATCATGCTGCCCCAGGAAATTTTGAAACTCATGTCAACTGAAGAAGAGATCCAAGTTGTAGGAAACATGGAACCTGTGTATAGACTGCTGGGTTTTTTTTTAAAATTTTTTATTCTTAAAAAAAATAAAAATAAATAAATAAACCCTGATAGACTGATGAGAGTAACCTTTCAAAAAAAAATAAAAAATTAAAATTAAAAATAATAAGATAGATGGATGAGACTATTCAACTTTCCGGTACCAAATGCTGACTACAAAACATAATGCAGCATCTCTAGCAAGCAAAATGACAATTAACAATTTATATTATCAGAGTTATTAGTCCTCTTGAGTTCTATTGAGGGAGATAGAAGCTCCATGCCTGGATGGAATTGCCATCTCTTCCTCCCAAAGGTCCAGAGCAGCTCCTTGCCTAGATGGAATTGCTATCTCTCCGTCCCAAAGGTCCAGAGAACCATCAGCAGTTGGAAAATGATCTCTTTATAAACATAGGTCTCCAATGCTCTCAATGATTTGAAGATTGCACTGCCTACTAAAGCTAATCAGTTGGGCAAATTATATTTATGAAGTTATGGGGAGATCATAAGATTGGGATTGAGGTTCTGGAATTAAGAGTCGAAAGGTAAAAAAGAGGCCAACTTCACCTCCCTAGTTTGGCCCTGTTGGTTGTGCAAATCATGGATGTGCCAGTTGCCACTCAAGACAATAAAAATCCAACATCGCCATCAGGTTTCCAAGGCAACATTCTAAAGCTGGACACAAGAAAAACTTACAACGACAGCGGGCAAAATTTGTTAGGTGAGTCTACTCGGCTATTTTTCTCCAGGTATTCAAAAACAGTTATGTACAGCCATAACGGTAATGGTAGGGCCCGTTAAGTGATACAACTTGTTGCAAGAGAAGTATATCAAGAAGTAAGGTCATTTTCACACAAAGAATACAAAGCCAGTTGCAACACCTGCAACCCATTTCAAGTTCAGTCTTAATCAAAGCCCTTCAAGTGAGAAGAAGGAAATGAAGAGAACTCCTCATGCATCAATTGTGCATAGTATGATGTATGCTGAGGTTTGTACTCATGGTGTACAAAAAGGGTAACGATGGACACTGTTATGTGCTAGTAATGGTCTATACAATACTTTAGTTATTCCTTTTATGAGTGAGAAAGACAAAAATAAATAGATCCTTAAATTCTAAAAAGCAAAGTGTAATCTTTAACAGGGTAAGAGATCTTACTTTTCTTCTCAAGTAAATGGAAGGTTCTTGTACACACGAGAAGGTGATCTTCAAGCAAGTGTTGACTGGAGAAAATCTTATAATCTGGCTCACTATGAACAACACCAAAATTTTCCGACTTGTAGGAGGTGAACAAGTACTTGCATTGTGTAGCCAAGCTATTCAATAATGGTAACAGTGACCGTAACAGCTAGCCTTATGGTCGTTACTATATGGCCGTCACGGTTGTTATGGCCCTATAACAGCCAAAATGATTTTTAAAGGATATATATATATATATATATATATATATATATATATATATAGCAGCTCCGCATTGGACTATTACAGGATCGTTATCGCCTGTTGCAGCCTCGTATCGACCCATTACGGGCCCTATTTCAGAACGGGTGTTATAGTCCCATATAGCAAGATGGGTCCTATCGTTACCGCCACATAATGGTTGTTACAACCATTATGTACCTGTTTTCAATACCATGGGTCTAGCATGAATAAGAAGCTCTTGAACTGATGAACGAATCCATGTCAATGTTTGCTAGGTTGAGATAATTATCACTTCCTTCTACAACCAGTAGAACATCATCATTCGCCAAATGAGTGACGATTCGTTATTCTCTCTTTCTTTCTTTTTTTTTTTAAATTTTCCACCTTGCTTATCTCTGGAAGTTTCAATATCGCCTCATTATGTATTCAATGACACTACAATAGCAAAAAATAATCTTTTTGGTCAAACAAATTTCACTCTATGTGAAGTTTTGCCTCAATATTTGATTGTCAACACTTGTTAATATGCCTTCCTTTCAAACAAGTCATGTCGCTTCTTCCATAAGGATTGCGTCGTGGATTCCGCAAATGATGGAAGACCACACCATCTAACCATTGCAAATCATTCCAATAGCCTTTTTATTAAGTTTCTTCCCTTCATCTTCTCTCATGGTTTTTGGCTTCTTTTCTTCAACGAGCACATGCAAATGTCTAGAATAGAGAATATTTTTCACCTTGTCTTTCCATATGAACAAATTTCTTTCATTGATACTTATTATCCTTTATGTAGCAATTTTCACCTCTATCTACACAAATAATACCACAAACCAACAACCATGGCTCTGATATCACATGATGGAGAGATGTGGAACTCTCCCTTCCATGTGAATCACTTAAGAAATTCAACGAACAAAAGTATGCAAGCCAATCCAAACAAGTACAACACGGTACTTTCAAAAGGAAATAACAATCTAAGAGCATTAGGACACTGATTTACATGGAAAACCCTCTTAATCAAAGAGGAAAAAAAGAACAAAGCCATCAATCAAACCCACTATATGAGAATGGGATTACAAGCTTTCTTCTCAAGTCAAGAGACTTGATTGAGGATCTTTAGATTCTAGGACTCTCTGTCTCTCTTTCTCACCTATAAAACCTGCGTTAATCACCCCCGGTAAGGAGTCTCGAACACAAGACCTCCCGCTCTGAGACTACTTTAATGCAGGACAATTAACCACTTGTTCTAAAAGCTCGAATTGATAGAGCATGGCGAATCAATCCCTTTATCTCACAGCCCAAGCCCCACATCCCATGGGTTAGGACCTTGGCCGAACCCCCTTTGTGGGCCCCACTTCACATGGGTTCCACTTCACACAAGAAACCCACTTCGCACGGGTGGGGCCTACCTCACACGAGCCACCCGCCTCATACGGGCCTACCTCACACGAGCCCACCCTAAGTGTGCCCCTACATCCCACAAGCTACCCTACTCGAGCCTGGTGTGAAAATGCCCCTGCATTAAGATATATGAGCCTAACAACAACCTATTTGCTCATACTTAGGGCCTGTTTGAATGCTTGTAAGTTGGGTTAGTGGGAAGTGATTTACAGGGAAGTCATTTACATGTGCTGTTTGGGGGAAGAAATTCACTTGTAAGTCACTTACAGGCAAAACTGCCAAGAAACTTCCAGGAGCTGGGGTTGAGAAGTCACTTCCCTATAAGTGACTTATAGGCCAACGGTCTGATTTTTTAAACAAGGGGAAGAGGGGGAAAACGCACCTCCATTACCGAAAAGCTCTGGCCATTGAAGAAGCTCCACTAAGCTCTCCTCTCTCTCTCTCTCTCTCTCTCTCTCTCTCTCTCTCTCTCTCTCTCTCTCTCTCTCTCTCTCTCTCTCTGTGCAATGGCAATGTGCGCCTCCCTCTCTCCATCTCTGCAATCAGTGTTGTTGTGCGCCCATCTCTCTTCCCCTCTCTCCTTCTTTACATGCGGTTTTCTTTTTCTTTTATTGGAATTGACCGATTCAGTTAGGTTGTGACAGTGGGGCTCACCATAATTTGTGTTTTTTTTTTGGTACATCTATGCCATCCATCGGTTTTGCTATATCCAAATCTTAGGTGGGCCACACCACAAGAAACAATGGTGATTGAATGTCCACCATTAAAGCTCCCCACGGTCCAGTTTATTGAGGTGGACCATTGTTCTTTATTTTTAAATTTTTTATTTAATTATTTTAATGCACTACACCTTGTACAACTAAAATATAAAAAATGGCCCACCATGGAATAGCATAAGAATTGGCTTAAATATTCCTCTTGGCGGGCTTAAGAGAATGATATATTTGGTGTCAGGATTTTTTATGTGATTATAACATCTTGAAATGATTCCCTACTCCAAGTTCTGCTTGGCTGTAAATATACAACTTCTTATCTGTAAGTAACTTATGGGCGACCCAAACACAAAAACCAATTTACCTGTACTGACAGCTTCCATTCAAACAGGATAACTAAATAGAATGGACCACACATCCCAATAAGATATTAAGGAGATTTTAACTCCAACTGTCGATTTTACAGGCCCTTAATCATATCTCTGCGATTATCTAGTAAAAGGGGTCATTTGGATGCCTGTAAATTCTGTAAATGGGAAGTGACTGACAGATAAATCACTTACAGGTGGTGCTTGATGGAGGAAATTCACCTGTAAGTCAGTTACAACCTATAAGTTACTGGCAAAACTGCCTGAAATCTTCATGGGTATGAGGGTGAGAACTCAATTCCCAGTAGCTGACTTACAGCTGAAAGTCACTTTCAGACATCCAAACCACCCTATCCCTAATATCCAACGGTGTATATTAATCATAGGTGGGCCACCACAGAAATTCCTAATATATAATAAGGTGAGAAGAAATTCGAACCGAACATCGACATCCTACATCTACATGCAAAAAAAAAAAAAAAGGGTTTTGGTTTTTACCTTGTAGTAAGGCAATGGCGTGGGCCCCACCGCAAGAGATGTGAGAGATGGGACGGGCAGCGGAGGAAGGGGAGAGGGGCAGTTGTTGAGGGAGGTGGTGGTCGTGGGCGCTGCCCGTACCCAGCTGCCCGTCCGTACCGGCTCCCCAGGTCCACACCCTCTCTTCTTCTTCTTCTTCTTCTTCTTCTTCTTCGTCTTCCATCAGCTCCCAACCAACCGAAACCGCCTCTTCTTCCATCAGCTTCCGCTTTCTATTCTTCAGTAACCATAGCAACAAATATCGTTTTCGGCAATTTGTCGCGAGTTTTTCAATTTTTGAAGTTTTCCAAAGATTTTTAAAATTTTTATTAATTATTATAATGGGTACCTTTACCGCAAAACTCCATTGGATTTTACCAAATAGGGCCCGTTTGGATACCAGCGAATGAGTTATAGATCATCCTACTTAAGTCTGGGATGGGCCACAAGCACAAGATCACATCCAAGTCACTAACTCATGATTTTTAACTGTTGATTTATATGTATAGTGTTTGGATAGATCATCCTATTACTAGTCCAACTGCTCCCTTCGTGTATCTCCACTTTCCAACTAGACCAGCCCTCAGGATTCACACCAAACTTACAGCCGTATAAACATTTTGGGCCACGCTCAAGCTTGACTAACTAGTCAGAGGATCAAGCCTTGCTTGGGCTTATTTTGAACAATGTGAGCTTGACTTGTATAGAGCTTGGCCTAGCCCTAACCTAGCTGGTTGACACTCTAATATGGTCCATTAGATCAATGGCTTAGATAAACCAATTATCCCCTGCGTGTGAAGATTAGGTACCAAAGAGAAAAAAAAAAACAAAAAAACAAAAAAACCATTCCTCTCCGCTTCTAAAAATAAATATTGTGAAGGTAAATATAACTCTCTTACTATTAATGTGAAATGTGGACTTGTGGGCCTATTAGAGGTTTATTGGACTTGGGATTATTCTCAAACCCAATATAGTTTAACCAAGCCCAAGCCCGTGACAAGACAAGAGGTGGGTGGGATCCTGGCCCAAGCCCATCTTTAACCACTATGATTTTTGAAGGGCAGAGATCAGATGAACCCATTGTTATGTTGGACCAACTAAGGATTGATCTCCCACCACAAAATCATAATCCTTTATTCGTATGGCTAAAACTGGTGGCCCAGATCTGCTATTTTGGGAGGTGTTTGGGGGCATAGTCCATCTACTGTAGGACTTAACAAACCAACATTCTAGATTCACTGACCCATTGCTCTTCTTTGCTTGACCTTAAAATCCAATCATACGTAGGTCCAGTCAGCCGTTCAACCCGTGGGTGAATCAACTGACCCAGCCGCTTCCAAGGCTGGTATGGCCCAAGCTAAATGGGTAGTGGGTCAGGTTCAAGTTATAAAAATGTGAACCGGGTCGTGCTCATATTAAATCCAACCCATCTAGGTAGTTATTAATGGGCTGGACCAGATGACCTGACCCAACCCCACCCAAAGTCTGAAGTTAGACGATAATTAGATGCACACACATAATAATATGTACCTATGTTTGTATGCGTCCACTAGTTCTACCATACCAGTCGGGTTGGATGGGTCGAGCCTGACCCAATTAGATTTAAATGGGTTGGACTGGGCTTTGGTTTGATGAATTTTAATTGAGTCATCAAAAGAAGATTTGAATTGACCATGCCTATGAGGGATGCAGATTGCCTAATGATCCTCTCACCCAACTGGGGGTGGTTATAGTTATGTATGTGTTTTCTCCACACGGTCCATCAATTTTTTTCTAACTCATTTTAAGATATGGGCTAAAAAATGAGGTAGATCTAAAACTTAAGTGGACCACGGTGAATATAAGAATTGAAAAGAGTGGGAATTAAACACTTCCCATTGAAAATTTCATGGGGGCTTTGGAAGTTTTGGACCATGTTGATTTTTGTGGTTTCCCTTATGATGTAGACTGGGTTGCGGATAGTTTCATGGCCAAGATCGATCAGAAAAGGCTCGGTCAACAACATAAGCGATCCGGACCATTAGCACTTAAAACGGACGTATCTCGCAAACTGAAATGAGCCATCTGACGTACCGTATATGATTTTGGGGTAGGATGAGCTACTTTAGCCACCCAACCCATTATGTTGGGTTGTGCATGTCGAATTTGCAAAATACCATCAGATTGACCGTTGGACTTTAGGAGTTGCGCCGAACATTAAAAGTGCTTACAATAATTAGGGGAACGTCATGATTCGGCCAAATAGGACACCTAGTATTTTTGGCCAAAAACCATGCACACTAGTAGAGATCATGACCGTAGTTAGACATGAATTTTAGGAGTTTTAATTGTAGTTTAATTCCAAAACATCTTCCAAAGCTTGGTATCCCTATTTAAAGGGTTGTAAACTCATTTATTTAGATCATCAATCAAATTACAAATTTTCTAAAATTTATTTTTATTTTATTGTTTCTTTTCTCATGCATTCGAGAATTCTCTGTTAGGAGTCCAGAGTAATTCCATGGATTTGGAGTAGTTATCCTATAGTAAGACGGTGCTCGACCTCTACACGTCCTTTCTAGCGTTACCTTACCAATGCATGTGTGACCTTGTTAACAGGTTGAATGGCAAATAAACATAATGGTAGGTCCTAATAAGATTCCACCCGTAGTTATCATTATCCCACTGTCTCTTGTAGTGTGGTCTAGTACTCCACCTTTGAATCTGCTTTGCTTTTGGGTTCATACCACAATCAGGATAAAACACATGATGTTTGGCCCCCACAAAGTCAGGTCACCATGACCAGGGACCACCCTAAAAGAGGCAAAATTGTCATATTTCAAGCAGGGAAGTCTTTATTTCTTTATTGTGAATTCAATGCATGATGCATATGCTACTTTTTCGACCGAGTGCATCCGAACCTGACATGGAATACCATATGGAGCCAGCGGTAGCGACTCTTGCTGGCTTTAGCCAAACCAGGGCCCCAGCTCAAAATATTCGCCGCTTGCTTTTCTTGTAGAATTCTGTAGACCTGGGATTAATTTTGTTGGCTTTTCTTGTTGGATTCCGTACACAAAGGATCAATTTCACGGTCTTTTCTTATATGATTTTGTACACTAGGGATTAATTTAATGATCTTGACCGTTGATTCGATAGCCCACTATGGATCATTGAAAATCTATTTGTGGTGGGGCCAGGTGAGGGAGAGAGGGAAGCTAAATGTGTTAACACTTTTATCTTTAATATATGTAACAAAATTACCAAAAATCGTCCCATTTATCTTTCCATTTGTAGTCACCTAAAAATGAGTTTATCTCACTGAAATTAATTATAATTATGTATTAGAAATTATTTGTTCTTTAATAAGCGTTATCGCTCAAATCTGGTCGATCTTGTTTTACCTTCTAAGAACCATTGAGTACTTACAAATTAACAGAGAACAAGGAGATACAAAAATTTTGATTCTACTACACTTACTGTAAGTCCATACAGTGAGGGTTTTTGGCCACAACCAACACCCCTAGTGTCTCGTTGTTCTCTATTAATTTACGGGTACCCAGCGGCTGGCAAGAGGTAAAACATAATTGACCAGATTTGAGCGATAAGAATTAAAAATAATCTTGATAATCCATAAACAAGCTCTCTAATACATAATTATGATAACATAAAATGAGACGAAATCAATTTTAGGTATCTATCAAATCAAACTAGTGTCAGACACCCCGGGAGCTTGGCTGGATAAATAAACAGGCTTGATTTCAAGGCATGGGCTTGAACCTCAGGCCTGTTGAGAAGTGACAAATGGACCGGGCCAATGGTCTAGACAGGCCAATTAAAGTATAAAAAATGAGAGAGAGAGAGAGAGAGAGAGAGAGAGAGAGAGAGAGAGAGAGAGAGAGATATATGGCCCTCATGGTGGATGGTCCGGATCGATTACCATATGGACCAATATGCCACTAATGGATTGGGCGGTCCGGATCGATTACCATATGGACCAATATGCCACTAATGGATCAAAGTCCCAATCATGATGGTCCATAAATCATATATCAATCCACTTCTTTAGGGCTTTCCTAGATTCTAATAAATAAATAAATAAATAAATATTAAAAAAAATTAAAATCTTGCAATTATAGAAATGTAAGGTATTGAAGTTCCCATGCAATCTTGTATTACAATAAACCAAGTTATTAACAAAAAGAAAGGAAAAATACCCCATTTTCTTACAAACATCATACAAGTTGGGAGTGTTAATTGCATGTGGTGCAACAACATCACCTACACACCCTTTTTTCTCCAACCAAACTTGTAAATTCACCACCACATAAGAAACACAACAGGAGAGAAGAGTAAAACTACCCAAAAGCTTGTGAAGAAAGTGAGCAGTCTTGGTGGTGAGCTAGATGAGTAGAAGTAGTAATAAGGATAGGAGTAGCCACCCCTCGACTGTCCAGACGGCGGCGACGGCGCAGATGGGATGTTTTGGTAGTTGTATGGTGGGGGAGGCGATTCCGACGAGTAGTCAGGTGATGGTGGCGGCGGTGGTGGTGATTTATTCGAAAAGTAGACCGACGGTGGAGAATAGTAAACGGGTTTTGGTGGCGGCGACGACCGTGAATGTGGCGGTGGCGGCGATGAACAAATAACAGGACATGTGGCGCATTCACTGATACATAGTAGGCCAGTGGAAGGTACGCTCCCGCCGGAGTCGTCGGCGATGGAACATGTAGTGGCCAATGCCATGATGGCCCACCTCAGGCACCAGATCAACGGTCCTCCTCTTCTTGAATATGATAGACCATGGCCATGGTGCCCCATTTGTGGTGCAATATCATAAACCAAGAAAATATTATAATGGGTGGTGAATAAGTATTATATGGGCTCTTCAAAAACTCTCTTCTTGCTTGGGTTGGGCTTATTATAGGCTGTTTGCCAACCCCTATATCTCATGTTGCGTTGGTCTTACGTGGCCGGTTCGGTTGCCTCATTTGTAGAATAAGCTTCATCTGCATCCAAGTTTGTGGGGCCCACGGAGATGTAGGTCCCACATCCATTCCGTACATAAGATAAATTTCACCATGTATCAAAAAAATCATTCCAATTTAAAATACAGGTGGGTCACACCGGAAGGAGCATTTGGGATGGGGAAGCACACCATTAAAATCTTTGAGATTGTCCGTGGTGTCCACCGTTTTTTTACACCATCCAATCCATTCATAAGATGAAATCTACCAGTATGGATGGAAAAAAAAAATCTGAGCAGTTCAAAATATCGGGTGGGCCATAACGAGTGATATTAGAGGTCTTATGCATGATTTTCATGGTTCTGCCAAATTTGATTTTTTATTTTCCTGATTTTTGGGATCTATGGATAATACAAGGGGCCTCACATGATGGACGGTGTGGATATATATCATATATTATATTAAGCCCGAAACACGTAGTTGTAAAATAAGTTTATTCTACATACATTGTAGAGAAACCGGCCTATTGGCTTTACAAGCATAAAGGAAAGAATATATACACGAGATATGTTAAATTCATATACGCGTGTGAACTAGCAGGCCTACTGGGTCAAGGCACGTTCGAAGATAGAGATATGGTGAAAATCCAACCCATTCATCATGTATTCCACGCCTTTTAGAATTTCTGGAAAAAATATCAGACTTCTACATTCATCAGATTGTCATCTAGTAAACAAATGGATGGATGAAAATAAGTTTCTAAGACAGACACCTGATGACTGAAAACCTTATTTTTTTCAAATAAATCTAAACCATACGACGTATTCACTTCATGGAAGGGTTGGATTTGATTACACGTTTCTTATTAGCACGTATGGCTGTGTAGTGTGGCTGGCTATACACGCGCTTGAGAGTAGCAATGTACTACGTTGTTATAGTGTGTGAGGTTTTGCTGTAAAGGAAGAGACGCCTTTTCCACCGGCTCGGGCTGTATTTTTTAAATCTTTAGTTGAAAACTCACTCCTATGATAGTTCACCACCACTTTGTAAATGGTGGTAACTCATCTTCCTTACATGTGGCACCAACATACCATTATCCAAGCCGTCCAAGTATTCCGACATGCTATGGATTGGGACTATATATAAAACGTACAATTATCCAAGCCGTCCAAATATTCGGACATTTATAGATTGGTGCTATATCTAACATAATTCTGATATTGGGATCGTAGCCATCCACATATGACCATCGAATGTGATAGATGGTAAATACTGAGGGGCCCAAATTCTAAGAAGAAGATCATATGGTTATCATCATCTTTATGCTCTATCCAAAATTGGACCACTGATTTGGATGGTGGGAATTGATCGCACGGTTGGAGACTAAAATTGTGGTAAACTATCATAGGAGTCTTCCTTTGAGGGAGGGAAACGTTTTCTTCGCCAGTGTGGAAAGCATGGACTTTTAAGAACATTGATGCATTTGTATTCCATACGCATGCAGAGTAAAATTGTACACGTGGCATGCATGTAGATCGAAAATATACTGTAAAAATACTGGACCCCACAACAAATTTGGTAATCGTAATCCTTACCGTATGATTAATGGCCATCTAATCAGTTATTAAAATGGGAAGTAATCGGCTGTAGATAATCAATAATCAATTGTCCATTAATAGACGGTCAAGATCACTTAATCAATCTATTTTTAGTCCTATTCCTAATATACAGTGGGCCCCACTGTTTGAACGGTTTATTTTAAGGTACGTGCGTTCTATGAGTAGAAATCTGTTGCACGTGTAAAAACAATCATACTCCGCCGGAGTATCAGTAAATCCTCCCCACAGTAAAATCTTCGTACGTGAGGTTGAACGGGTTATTATACAAGGCTTGGGCGAAAGGGTTGTACAGACAAGTGGGGCCCATTATTAAGTGATCCAAACCGTTGATATAAGTGCCCTAATCGTGGATACACCATGTACTGAAAATCTCGAAGATCGGAAGATCAGATCTATATGAAATTTGGATTTGTTTTCTTGATCGACTATGAACTACTGCTTTTCTATCAGTACCGTCCATTCATCCACCACCTAAAGAAGTGTGAGGATTCGTAAAAATAGTATTTCTTGGGTTATGCCCTATCTATGATTGGAATCAAGATATTAACGATTCAGATATCATACACGTGTGCTGCATGTACGGATATGTGCCACTGGATCCACTGATGTTTGCTTGTATATTTTGCCGCGTTTGGCTTACCCTATCGCAATCATAAGAGAAGAATCCAATGCTAAGAGGATCAGGTTTCCAAACACAATCCAACTTTTTTGTAAGAATCAAACAGATATTTGTGCTTCCCTTACCTTTTGTCAATGGTATTTGATGCCTTTGCATGTGTCTACATTGCCCACACGTTTGTCCAACACAGGCTTTCTATGCCCACACGTGTGTTGAACCTCTGCCAATCCACAGGCAGTCTTACATGCCATTATGCACACGTGTGTCATATATGATCTTTCCATCTGGTTAGACACTTTAATTCCAGCTTATGCCTCAAGATTAAGATTGTATCGCTACTAGGAGACCACAATGTATAAAATAAGTAGACAGTTAAAATATTTTTTATTGCGCAACCTAACCCACTTAAAATTCATCATGCCCAGCCGGTTTGTATCTAGGTTAATTGGGTTGAGCAACTCAACCCATCATAGCCTAATTCATGTTTACAATGGAATATCGGGTGAAAATGAACGTCGGGTCGGCTCAATTAGCGAAAATATTTAGGGTAATTTTTTTATGCATAATTAGTTTTTAGATAATTTTGAATTTTAAATTTTTATAAGATAAAGAAATTTAGAATGATAGTAAGAGCATTTAAGTAATTTAGAAGAATAGGTATGCTTGAAAATAAATCTAAATTTTATCCTCTCAACTCCATCAATAGTAGAGATTTTACCAGCTTTCTAATGAAGATGAAAACATTCTTGTCATTTCTCAATTTCCTAGTGCATAGCCCTCAGGCAATTGTAAATGTGTAGAGCCTACACCATGATGGAGTTTTGATGGAATAAATACCAACATATTTCTATTGAATTTGACAGGACTTTAAAAGAAAAAGAAAAAAAAAAATTTATGGGTAGTTTTCAATGATTCAAACAGTTGATATAACAAGCCTCATTTCTGAATTGGGTGTATACAATAGTTTCTATTTTTCATTATTCGATTTTTTTATTATTATTTGAATTTGGTCTATCTTCATAATTTATGAATAATTAAAAGGTTAAAATTCTTCAGTCTAAGAGTTATTTTTGGTATTCACAAACAACAATTTAGCACCCATCATATGGATAGTTATTGAAAAGGACATCCAAATTCAATGGCTGATGTTGGATTTATTGATGCCATTGATAGATGTTCAATCCCATTGGAAAAATTCGAAAAACTCAAGTTAATTGTTGGAACGCTTTGATGTTACTGCTCAATGTCATTGAAGAAGCTTCGATGCCATCGAGAGAGATTCTTGATAGGATGTTGATGCCATTGAAGGTCCCATCCAGTGCGCATACAAAGTTGTGTAAGTTCAGGATTTGTTTTCTATTTCAATTATGATAGTATATATATCGGGTGTAATTAGGAGTAGGGTATATACATGGCTTTCTAATTCGTCCATGAGGATTTCAAGAGAATAGCTATGGCTTGTGAAGTAGATTTGAGGCTTGTTCGAATCAGTTATACTCTATCTCTTGCAATTTTTGCTTTCATAGTGTATTATTCATCGCTTTGTGCTGTAGTTTTTTTTCCATAAGAATTTTTCTCCCTAAAATTTATATCGTTATTATTTAGACTTAGTTACGCGATTGCATGTACCTTGCTTGATTCATCTGAGTGTGCTTCGAGAGTTCCTCAACCATAACTTCTCCATGAATTATGTTTCTTACTATTTGTTTAAGATTTATCACTCCTACATTTAGCAATGAGACGGTGACATAAGGTCATTTCCACATGAATGAGCTGAAACACAAAAATACTAAATCCAAAACTTTTATTTCCCTCATAAATGTAACAACGTCGGTGTTCAATCTCCATCATTTCAAGTAGTACAACCTAGTTAAGTTTTAGATCATCTTCATTTTTGGATCCTGTCCTGACATCAGTTAGAAAAACGGATGAAAGGGGTGGAATTCAGGATAGAGAAGACCAATATAAATCTCTAAATGGGCCACACCAATGAAAATATTATAAAATTGGCCCTAAATCTCTAACTTTATGCAGTGTGTTTCATCTGATTTTTCTCCTTTCATTTGAGTGAGTAATAACCGAAGAATGATGGCCCCACAAATAAATAAACGGTTATTATCCCATCACCATTAGTCCTCATCATTAGTCAAACTGAGTTGTGCATCTGTCTTATTTTTTGCCCCATCTTCTAGAATTGTGGAGCCCACCTGATACACGGACTGAATTTTACAACATGGTGGGCCCAAAGAGCTTGGCTGTCTTCGACGACTATCCGGTTTGGATCATGAGCGTGGACACGTGTACCTTGCAATTTCTGTAATTCGAATTGCATACCAATATGTGGTCCACAAGAAACGAAGGAAGGTGATTTGGTAGAGTTGTGTGTACCAAAAACTGTGCACCTCACCTAACTTGCATATGGCAGACTGGCCGTTGGATGGTGGATTTGCACCGTAAATCTGTGGGGCCCATTAGTGATGGACCAAACAGCATAGCTGTTATTTTTCCTCACATGAAGTTTGTCTTTAAACCATGATGTGTTTACCGTCCATTCGAAGGTCAGGGATCGATCGGGTGGATACGATCTTCAATTTGGTGTTTCTGTTGAGTTATCAGCAATCAACATTAGGGCCCACCTGATGAACGGTTGTAAAGTCGACTATCCCCATGCCACGTGTATGGTGGACCAGAGGCATTTGATGGATGGTTAGGAACCATACCACTGAATCCTTTCCCACGGACAAAAGACATACGTTTCCTTAAGGGAGGGGTTATCATCCACTAATCCAGGCCATGGGTGGTGGGGCCCACCAGAAGCTGTCTCTACCGAAAAGCAGTCTCCACCTTTCCCTCCTTTTGTGTGTTCAAACAAAGGAGAAACGTTTTTCTTGTCTTCATGGCATCTCCTCGGGAAAAAAACTATCTTCCATTCTTTCAACATAATCATCTATCTCACGTAGAACAAGGGCCCACCTGAAATCATTGCATCCGTTCAAATGGCCGGTAGGCAATAGTGGGCCCCACCTTTAATTAGGACCGTAACTGCGCAAGAAAACGTTCAAAAGCCTGGCCTACTTAAAATCACATGCTTCAGCTGAGCCCACGAGCCAAAACATGAGACCAGGCCATGGTTCTGAAACTCGGTGACTTGAGTCAAAACTCGGCAAGAGTTTGAGGCCAGTCACAGGGGTAGTTGAACTGACTCAGTTTTTTTAGGTAGAGGCGGGCATCGAGCTGAGTCGAGTCAAGGTGGGCCAAGCTCGGCTCAGCTTGTCCACGCTGTACTCGAGTTCGAGCTCGGCCTCGAGCTCAATATTGAAGCTTGACTTGTTTGCCAAAGTTGTCAAGTCGAGTTCGAGTCGAGCTAGTGATTCGAGTCGAGTTGAGCTCGAGCTTGTTGGGTAAGAGGGTAATGGATTCTGTTCTTGATCCTCCTCCGTTGATGAAAAATTCAAAAATCTTAGGAGAATCAAATCAAAACCCGATGAAAAAACCAAACAAAGCTTCGAATCGAATGAGGAAACCTGTAAGAATTGATTTATTCTTGATCTTCTTCCACCAGCAGAAATCCAAGTACTAAAAAAAAAACAGAGCAGAACACATATCAGAAATCCAAGTAAAGAGCTCTAGCCAATCAAATCATTGGATTTCCTTGAAGCTCTAACAAATCTGAGAAAAACCCATCTCAGATTTCTTGGGTTTCTCGTCTAAGAAGTAGATCTCAAGAGATTGAAATCATACTATTGTTGAGCAGAAATGAAAATGGTGGTAGTGGTTCGGACGGGTGTACGACTGACAGCGGGTAGAGAAAGAGAAGAAAGGAAAAGGAAAATGAAAAGGAGGTGCGTGTGGTCAGGTAAAAACTTTAGGTTTTTTTTTAATTTTTTTTGAAGTTAAAAGTTAAAACTTATATATATATATATATATATATATATATATATATATATAATATAATATAATATAATATAATATATTTATTAATCGAGTTGAGTCGAGTCGAGCTCGAGTTCGAGCTTTGAGTCGAGTCGAGTCGAGTTGAAATGCCCCTTGGTCGAACTCGGCTCGAACTCAACTCAAGCTTCAAATAATTAGCTTGAGTCAGCCCGAATTGGCCATTCAAGCCGAGTCAATCCGACCTAGCTCGAGCTGAGTCGAGTGAGTTTTTCGAGCTAGCTCGACTTGTGAACAGCCCTAGTTTTAGGTCTCTCATTTTCTGAGTTAGCATCCTAACATGAATCGCTGCAACCGATGGATAGTATGAACGTCATACAGATATAATTGCTCTTAAAGTGCGAACTAATATAGCATGACGAATTAATCCCTTTATCTCATAGCCCAAGCCCCATATCGCATGGGTTAGGACTTTGGCCAAACCCCCCCAATGGGCCCACTTCACATGGGTTCCACCTCAAAATACTCTTGCAGTAATCATCCCTGGTAAATAGACTTGAACACGAGACACCCCCTCCCCCGATACCACTTTAATATAGGACAACTAGCCAGTTGCCCTAAAAGCTTGTAGATATTTGGGCCTCACAAAGCCTTTGTGTGTGGGCTCCCTAATGATTTGTGTACGGAAGATTCTAGGTACAGGATATTTGCAAGGAGGGTGGGCCGGCGGCTACTCACATGATGATGAAGATCCCGAGACACCCAAATCTCCTTTTAAAATTCAAAGCTTTCCAATGACTAATTGTGTGGATAATAACATCCATAGCTAATTTAGTTATATATAGTAGAGAATATGGAAACAACATCCTCGAAATTAAGTAATTAAGAGGGTGTTTGGTTGCTGATTTTTATTTTATTTTTCTAAGCTTGGCTATTCCCTAGTTTTTATAAAAATTGAGTTTGGCTCACACTAGGTTTTTACATTCTCTAGGAATTTCATTCCCTAAGTTTTTTCTTCAAAAAATTTCCCCTAGCTTTTTGTAAAGGAATGAAAAATTTAGGAAATTAAAATAAAATCATAGGGCCTGTTGGGTTGTTGGGGAATTCATTTCCTAGTTTCTTATCTTACCTTGGGATTGGGGAATGATTAAAATTTATTTGCTATACACTGGGTTTCTAGGAAAACTTGGAAAAAGTGGTTCTTTAGGTTTTCCATTCTCCATCTTTATTTAAATTCTCCATTTCCCAACTAAAGGTAGGGCAAGCTTTTTAAGGATAGCTGGGGATGGGATTCTTGGAAAATGTAAAAACCACAAGAAAAAGGGAAAAAAAAAAAAAAAAGAATAAGAAAGAAAAGAGTATGAACCAAATAAATTTTGTTGTTGTAAAATCCAGATAGTTCCTAAATCGAGAAATATAAAAACTAGATCTTTGGTTATTGAATGGGGTTTTGGTGCCCCTAAATTGAAGGGTTGTAGTTTGATCTTTCTTGGGATGTAATCTGCCGCTTGCACAGCATCTTCCTTGTTTTTTATTTTTATTTTGCTTTCCTTCATTTTTCTTTCTTAATAAAACTCCATAATCTTATATATATATATATATATATATATATATATATATATATATATAGAGGGAGAAGCACCTTTTCACGTGAAAAACCTTTGCACACGTGTCATGTGCAAAGAACAAGTGATGCCGCACCCCTTGAAATACTATAGGCTCATTTTCAGCCCTGGGCCATGGAAAAAGACAGTTTCTCCCTTGATTTGCGTTTCTTTGCTATGGCTCACCAGAGTCATGGATCAGGCTGAAAATTGGGCCTTTAGTATTTCAAGGGGTGCAGCATCAAACATGACAGAGGTGCTCATTGTCGTGAAAAGCCAGTAGTGACCATCTCCCTATATATATATATATATATATATATATATATAAAAGAAAGAAAGAAAAAGTAACCAAACACCCCCTTAAGACTTTTCTCAGGTTTCCTGGAAAACCAGATTTGTCAGCCGAACAAAATCTAGTCATTTCTCAAGAAATACTAGGCCAACTCTAACATCCCTAGGATATATGAATTTTCCACCAATCAAACAAGCCCTAACAAGGAGCACTTGTTGGCAGCACTGGCAACCCAGGTTTTAAGACTTGGACTCAGTCAGACTAGATCCAGCTTGACACCATGATTCACCTAGGTGGTTCACACCCAACTCAAGTGAGTCCTGGCTCAAATTGAGACCAAACAAGTGGGTCTAAGACAACACCCAGATCCAAATCTCAACTGGCAGACTGAGGGGAGATACCTCGTTTCAACACTTGAGGTCCTGGTATCGATCCCTAGCAGGGGTGGCTAACATGGAGTGTGTGTGCTGACATGGGTGTGTACTACCAAGCTAACCCAAAAAAAAAAAAAAAGTGTGGGTCAAAGACACCAAGCCTTTTAGCCATGCCACCAACCATTAAAACCATCATGTACACTGGCACTCGCAAAACTATATTTACCAAAAATCATCTAATGTTTGAAGAATACATTGTCAACATTATTCACTCCAAAGCTACACATCATCCAATTCTAAATAATACATGTTTCATCCTGCACCGATAAATGTCTCTATGCATGACTTCTGCAGTCCAATGCCAGTCTATAAACATCTATCACTCTCATCAAATACACATTTCTCAATATAAACTGTGTTTGGCTGTTTCAGCAAAACACTAACTTAGATTCAGTGCATTCCGCCATGAAAGGTTCCAATTCTAGGCAACATGCAGCTCAACCTAACTTCAGAACTCTTAGAGCAGAATTTGGTTTCCCCACCAAATCTTGTACATCTTCGGCTTCTTTACATTCTATATATTTACGCAGCTTCTGACAAGTATATGATTTCACCTACAACCCTTGTTTTTAGGCTACAAATCCTTGAATGTTTGTCACTTTTCACTGCTTATGTTATCCGTGACTTTAGTTTTGTCCATGTGGCAAACATGATCTGAACCGATCATCAGTTAGGCCCTACCTTGGATGGGCAATAACGAAAACAACATGCCATCCAAACAATCTTACCCAATTACCTGGGAGGACCTTTATATTGACAGGCAGTGAAAATCTGGTTGATTTTTTGTGGGCTTTTTTAGCCCTAAAACCATCCACTTCATTCTCTAAAAGCCCAAAATATAGAATGGTTCAGATTGTTTTGATTGGCATGGTTTTTTGGATATGGCCTACCTGAGTAGGATCTACTTGATGATCAGTTTCAATCTCAATCTTGAAAACATTTGTCACATGCACGAGAATGGAGTCACTGATAATTTAAGCAAAAATAAACAACAGATACAGTAGTCTACCCTTTCTTAGTTGGGTGAGCTACGGTCCCAGTCAGGACCGAGCACATGACGAATTTTGAATAGGCCTGGCCCAAGAGGTCTGACAATTGCCGCACCTGCCATTTGTACATGCCCCACAAAATCTGAGGATTGGATGAGGCTCCAATCATGCTCACTCAACCATCTTTTCCTTTCAAGAACTTGAGAATGTTGCCTGTGACTTCCACTCCAGGATGGCAGAACGCAGTGAATGGTTTGGGGTAAGGCGGTTATGCAGGAGCCTAAGCTTGGTTATGGGAGAGATGTTATGCCGCTCGAGCCATGCTTTAATCGCTCTGTATTCATACGTGAATCCATCGCCTGCAATGTAGGGATCTACCATCACTTCCTGCATACACAAGGTTGAAAAATGCACACCCAAACATGAGAGAGATGCATATGATACAAAAGATCATACCACATTGGAAAATGCAAGCTATTACACAATGCCCGAGTGAAGAATGTATCCACAATATGGTTGGGTATTCCATTTTGTACAAGTGAGACCCATGGTTTGGTGATGGGCCCACCACTAGAAGGCCCATTGATCCAAAAATCTCTCATATGGGAAAATCTTAACCATTCAATTGGTGGCAAGAAAGTAGATGGTAGAGAGGAAAAACAGAAACAAATCATATTCAGTGGCTAGGATCTGCCAATCCAGAGGCATGCAAAGTGGAGCCCACTAGAAGATGACTGCACTTGTACAGACAGAAACACGGGCACACTGTCGACATTCTCAGAATGAGCATGGTATAATGCCTCAGAAAGAAACACAAGGGTGTGTTTAGTTGCACTAAATATCATGAAAATTTCTTGATATTAGGTGCAACCAAACACACCCCAATACATTCCCTCAAAAATTGAGATTTTTTACCTGAAGAATGGGACAAAAATAGTGGCTTGGGGCATTGATATTGCACCGCCATAGTCTAAAATGAGCATCCGTCATATTCATGAGTTCTTCGAGTTGTGGCATAATTTCAGATTCAAGATCTGGCCTATCCCTGCATCTCATCCTGCAGCATTTCAGTGCAATTCTAGCTAACTTCTCTGAATCGGCAAGTGGCCAATCCGTTATTGATTTGTCAAGTACATCTGCAAAGTAACCAACTTTAATAGCACTTTCGATGCTCGTTATCAGGCCCCGCGGATGCTTCCCAGTCAACAACTGGAGGACAATGACTCCGAAAGCATATAAATCTGATTTTGGCCGGACCGTACCAGTTCGCTGATATTCAGGGTCCATGTAGTAGAAGGTTCCTGCGATGACGGTTTCTCTGTATTCTGTAACGTTGTCGGGAACAACATCTGACATAAGCTTAGCCATTCCAACGTCTCCAATCTTGCTCACGTAATTATAGTCTAATAAGATATTCCCTGGTTTTAGATCCCGATGGACAATTGGTTCTGGCACGGAACCATGTAAGAAGGCAAGCCCGCAAGCCACTTCAAAAATGATTCTGAACCGGATAAACCACGGAAGAGGTGGTGTGTCATCATGGCGGAAAATCCGGTCCTCGAGGCTTCCATTTCCCATATATTCATAGATGAGGGATCCATTTTCAGGACATGCTCCAAGAAGTAAGACCACGTGGGGATGCTGTAGTTGGCTGAGAATTTCGACCTGCAAGGTGTTCACACTCCAATGTTGAGGACAGCATTCCTTGTATTGCGGATATTATCAATAACATCAGCCGATATTATCTGTATTGCAGGTCAGTGATACAGATACAGGGTGTAATTTAAAAAATACACTGTGGTTGATATTATCAATAATATTGCTTGATAATTTCGATATTACAAGATATTTTTGAAAGCCCTTTGAAATAAATGCACTGTATTGTCAATGCATGTGATAATATTGTTGATATTATCAATAATATCACTGATAGTAGAGTTAATGCTCATGAAATTCCAGAAAATAAAAAATAGACAAAACCAAGAAATACCCTTGTTTTGAAACTCGTGGGGGAATCTCCCCCTAGGGACTTATTAAATTAGCGTATTATATCTGTTGAAGTATTGCATTATTTCATTATTTCTTAAGGATAAGTGCATATATATATATATATATATATATATATATATATATATATATATATATATATATATATATATATATATATATGAATTTAAAGGATTACTATTTATTGGATAGAACGGCAAAGCCGAACAAGCAATAAATCCAAATACTCAGGTGGCGAACAGCCAACACCCAGGCTAACTTTTCCAAACAGCGCAAGGTGTTTTTTTTAGAAGGTAAAAACGCTGTGGCCAGGAAAGGAACCCAACAGGCCATAGTTTCAGTCCTTGTACAATGAAACTGATTATATCTACTTGTTTTTTGCAACATTTTTGAGTCCTAGGTACAACCATGTGTCCTTTAACATCTCCTGAATTTCCCCAATGTTTCCCTGAGAAAGCGATACGTTGCCCAGTATCTGCGATATTTTCGACAATATTGATGCATGCTTCCATATCCCAAGTCTCTGAAACATGTAATGATAATGATATTTAACACTGGTTGAGGATTCATTTGGTAAAGGAGAAGGAAAGGTGTCTGGAACTCTGGGTATCTTTTCATTCAGTTCTGAGGTGGGTCACACATCAACAGCTCAGCATGAGTTGTCATGCAGGGTTTCGTTCTGCAAAACCAAACAGAAGGGAAAGGAATGTTTTGTGGAAGGAAACCCGCAAGATGAAAAGTTCGTGCTGAGTTATCAAGGTGGGATCACCCCCAAAACAAGACAAGGCATACCTATATATCTTATTCTCCTCCTTGAGAAATGGAGACTAAGGGTATAGACTGTAGAGAAAAATCAGATACTGACATACTGTTTGTTCGGTTAACATCAAGGCTCTGAACGTAACTCACCGAAATCAAAATTGATTTATCCTTTTCATGGAAATGAGAGCTGGGAGTTTGGTATTTCAGTGACTGGACCAATTTTTAGAGAGCCATTCATTGACTCGGTTGAGTTTTCAGATTTAAACAACAACTCACTTGGTCTAAAACCAAGTCAACTCAGCTCAGCCAAAGATTAACACAATAAGTTCTTAAACAATGTTTGACATTTGAAACTGCAGCTAACTGACATCACATTAAGATGAGAGACAGAATGGAAAATTTTAAGAGTTTTTGACATATTGCCCCCCATCTTTTGGCGAATTACCAAATAACCCACTCCCTTTTTAGTATTCCTGTATAAACCCCCACCATTTCTGCCATAAGCCAAATAAACCCCCTTGTAACAGAAGTGTGACAGACAGAAATCAGCAACCATGTTAACTTTGAGCTTTATGAAGTGTAAAATGATGTTTTTGCCCTTGCACAACATAAAATCCATGTACAAGAAATTTTTACCCTCATGTGTAAAGACCTTTTTGCGCTTCTTGCACATGGTTTTTCATATTGTGCAAAGACCAAAAATGTCATTTTTCACTTCCTATAAAGGTTAACATTGTTACTGATTTCCATCAAAGTTTAGTGATGACAGGTGTTTATTTGGCTAACCTAAGCCTGGCAATAGGTCAAGGCTGGGCCTGGATTTTGATCAAGTGGGGCTTGGCATGAGGGCCGGGACTATTCAAAATTTTGATTTTGCTAGGCCCAGGCTTGGCCCGTTGCCAGCTTTGCTAGTGGCAGAAAAGGTACAGGATTATTTAGAAATTTGCCAAAAGGCTGGGGTCAATATGCCAAAAAGCTAACTTTTGAGTATACCTCTTTCAGAAACTCCTCTTTCTTGTCATACGCATCTTGCTGAAGAACCTTAACCGCTACTGGGGTGTGATCAATGTTGCATCTGTACACTTTCCCATACCCTCCCTCACCTATCTTTTTGGCCTCAGAGAAGCAATCAGTTGCAGCCTCTATCTCAGCCTTGGTGTACCTTCTGTACCTTCTATCAGCTGATAATAGAGTATCCACTATTCTCTTTCTCTCAGATGACTCCTTAAGGGCAGACATTTCCGCTCTTTGTCTTTCGTGAGCCTCTTTCGCAAGCAATTGTCTTGCTACCTCGATTTCCTTACTGACTTCCAAATGCTTGGCTTTCTCTTCTGCTACGATTTTATTGGATATTTCTTCCTTTTCAAGGGCAACTTTCACTTTCCTCGCATCATCAGAGCATTCAGTAAAAAGTAACTGGACCTGCAAAGCAGCATCTAAAGTAAACCAACAAGATATATAAATATGCAGACGTAAATACATACATACATTCTTAGATATGCACGCGGATGCACGCACATGGTACATTTCTAGTATCTGGGTATGCATCTTTTTTTTTTTTTTTTTTTCTTTTTCTTTTTTCCTTCCATATGTTTGCATAAGAGATATTAATGAAATTTCCGTGAGGATAGACTGAAGAGGCGATTTGTGGGAAACTTACCAACCCAGCATGTGTGAAAGAAACAGGAAATTCACCAGGTGGGGCTGTCCATGATCATGCCCTGGCCCAGAATCAGGCTGGTGCAATCATCAAGTGGGCCAAGAGTGTTTGAGAAAAAAAAAGGATTGTAAGAGAAAAATAACACACTCTATATTCAACGCTAAGGTTCGGAAAGCCTGATTAGTGGAGACAGCCTGGTTTTTGGGTCAGGGGACATTGACAATGGGCCCCATCTGATAAATAGCCCAAATCTCTCACAAATGGGCCGAAACGGCACATTCTGTCTCAATTTGTCTGTCCAATCAATGCTCACTCATGTCACCCTAGCATTTATCATTTGCATAGTGATTGAGATTATCTACATCGAACTAGCAGTTACCTTATTCCTGGCATAGACAAGGTCTTCACAAGCTTTATTGTACATAGAAAGAGTATTTCGTAGTTCTAGCCTCAATCTTTCCATTTCAGTCTCAGCATCAGCCTGCAAAATATGCCATCCAACAGACATAAAGGCTGTATATGAAACCAGTTTTTATTATTTTAATTTGTATTATGAAAAGAATCATCGGGCTATGGATAAATAGAAATTGCAATAATCTAACCTGCTTTGTGCATTGTAGGACCAAAGCAGTGTCCTGGAAAGTAGCCACGGGATCATGTTCCTCAAATGCTTCAATTTCTTCTAAGGTCATATTTTCGAAGTTATGATGGTTTCCCTTTTGGTACTCTTCTCCACTAGAAGATAATAGAGAGGGAACTCGAGATATTCCATCGGCAGAAGTACGAGAATCCAAGGTATTAAATGATCGAGAAAATCTGATGCCAACATCTGGTTTTGATGCATCTACGGAATCATTACCTTTCGACTCCATGGTACTGCTAGATATCTGTTTATCAACTTCTCTGTGTGTAAATGTATTATGAGGCTGATTTGAGCTGCGCATGCTGGAAGTAGCACTCAACCCTGCAAGGATCAAACAACAATAATTGATTACCGTGGATGCAAAATCACAAAGAACGGTCAAGTTAGACTCTGGAAAAGGCAAAGTTATCAGCATACCTCTAACAATAGGGAGACTGACCAATTTCTTGGTCATCTTGTGTTGTGAAACTGGGAGATTAGCCAATTTCATTTTTAGCTTGTATCGTGAAACTACATAGACGTTGCAATTGTTAGGGGCCAATTTCAGGACAGTAGATGGTATGTCAGGGCCCTTCAGCTTCCTAGAAAATAGAAAATGATTAACCTTAAAGAATGATGAAAATATGTGACATTTCCATCCACAAAATATAGCAAGGATACAGATAGCAAGCTCATGCATCAGCTAATTTCATCGAATCAAGAGTTCAGGAATTTCACTTGTTGTAGACATCAGATCCTTGTATAAAGAAATGATGAAAGAAAAGTAAAAATAAGATGTGAGAGAGACTTCATACAACTACTCTTTGGCTCTCTCCTTGTATATTTATAGTGCCATTGGCAGATGTTACGATAAAGTTGACTACCATCACAATAAGAGAAAGTAAAATACACCTGATTTAGTATACCTCGGGCGTACACAATGAAATACTACAACAGCTACTGCATCAAGGTAGAGCACAGAGTATCCTACATGCCCAGCTTGTATAGAGTATAAAAAAAGAGTAAAATCACTGTTTGAGTATTGCTTTGCCAGTCATCATTTAATGGATCACCTGTTTGAGTATTGCTTTGCCAGTCATCATTTAATGGATCACCTGTTTGAGTATTGCTTTGCCAGTCATCATTTAATGGATCACCTACAGCAGGCACCAAGACATCATTGGTCGATTATTGTTTCCGTAGTGTGGATCACCTACAACAGACACTGGGAAATCTTTGTTAAATTATCACTTTCCCAGTCATAACAGGCGATGGATCATCTATAGTAGACACTCATTACTTTCCCAGCGATAACAGGATGATTATCTATAGTAGGCACCACAACGTCATAGTTAGACTATCACTTTCCTAGCCATCATTGGATGGATCATCTACAGAAGGCACCACGACATCATTGTTAGATTTAGGGGTGCACACGGTTCGGTTCCGGTTTCAAAACTGGAACCGAATAGTCAAGGAGATAGTTGAATTGGTCACTGCCAGCTGTCGATATGGACCATTCATGTTAAGGGGGCCACCTTTAGTTCTCATCCCTTTTGAAACCGGACCGAACCGTGTGCACCCCTAGTTAGATTACCATTTTCCTTCTCTTCCTTGTCATTCAATCCCTAATCCAAATCAACCATAAGCTTAACCCCGATCGTCTAAAAGAGTCCGTCCTTATCTTGATCTCTCAAACCTTAAATACTAATTTTCTTCTCTTCATTTAATATCCAATCCAAATCAAATCATAAAAACCTAAAATTCTCTCTCTCTCTCTCTCTCTCTCTCTCTCTCTCTCTCTCTCTATATATATATATATATGTGTGTGTGTGTGTGTGTGTGTGTGTGTGTGTGTGTGTGTGTGTGTGTGTTTTAAATAGCGGTAGCGTGATGCGTAGCGCTCAGCCCTATATAGCGCGTAGCGTAAATACGTAGCGTGTAGCGTAAGCTACACGATACTTCTATTTTTAAATTTAAAAATAGGACAAATATAATAAATAGTGAAAAAAAGAGGGAAAAAATATAAAAATGCCTAAAAGATGATTCATTTTATCAATTATAAGCATGTTAAAAAAAGTTATTAGTTATCATTTATCAAAAGTCAATCCACATATATAAGCCAAATCAAATAATTATCACATCAATAACTTTCTAAGAAAACCACTTTAATTAATAATGTTTAATTGAAACCACAAGTCACAATTATGAAAAGAAATAAAAATCCCATAGGTTAAAAGTATCAAGTACAATACAAGTGTTACATTCTTCAACATTATAAACAAAGAAAACGTGAAAAAATAATAAAAAACTAAAATAGTAAAAAAAATACATTGTAGCTTACGCTACGGACGCTACACGCTACGTAGTTGTAGCGTACGCTACGACCTTCGTACGCCACGTGATTTACGCTATTTAGCGCACGTACGCTACGGCCACGCTACGCTACGTAGCGTACGCTACGGACGCTATTTGAAACATATATATATATATATATATATATATATATATATATATATATATATATATATATATCCCAAAAGCCAAGCAGTACAAGGGGAAAAGGTTCGTGGAACTATGGCCAACCTCCCAATGATCAGGTGGCAAGCTGCCTACACCAAAGGTGTCCCCTACAAGCAGTGTTTGAAGTATCGGTATTGCTACAAGTTTCACTGGCTAGGGATACAGAAACAATATCAATATCGCCAATAATATTGTTGATAACCCAAAATGCATGGAAACATGGGAAAAGAAAACTAGTGGAATTTTTCAGTGAAACTACAGAAGACGCTAAAATACACATATTTGCATATTTAGGAATTAAAAAATTGAAAAAAAAAATGCATACATAATAAGTTTCCATTTAATGGGGGGCTAAATGCATGTGTTGTCGTAAGAAATCAGTCCAACCATCCCACCCATCCCATCTATCCATCCGAACATCGATCGATATTTCAAAATATCGACAACACACAACTTTACAACACAACTTTATACTGAAAAATCACAATAACTGGAAAGAAAACGAAAGATTGTGGACTCGATACCGCCCATGTTGTGATAATGATAACATCCCAATATTATCGTCGACAAATTGAACACTGCATACAATCATGCGCCCATAAAAAAAATTGAAATGGAAAATTTTTTAATAAACAGATTTTGGCAATATCGATTCATTGGCAATATTATTGAAATATCGCAAGTACACTGGCGATACAAGTAACACTTGGAATTTACACAATCAAAAATATTGGTGATACAGTAGGGAAGATTTTGGTGAAAGACAAGACCCCACCCTGCTAACAAACGCATCTACCCTCAGGTCTTACCCAAAATGTTCAGTTTTGGCCTTTTGAATAGCAGGCCATGTTAATGGAAGACAGGAATGGGACAAGAGAGAATGAAATGGCACACAGAGAGACACAATTAAGCTAGGAAGAGCACCCATGCTCAACAGAAAAAGCTATACAATAGTGTGCCATTAGGCAGTTTGATAATAGTGAATAACATTTCTTTTTATCTGTAAATTTTCCCTTTTACCTATTTCCTTATTTCCCAGATTTATTTCAAAAGATTCTCATAAAAAGAGCAGGAACAACAAGGCCGAATCTAGTGACTTATATTCAACTTAGCAGTTGTAACTGACTCTTCACATGATCATGGTCATGACCGAGTAGGGCCACTATTTTCAAGTCTTAAAACTATATTTGCACGAAGCATGAAGTGGCAACAAGTATGGGTGTGGAGCAGGGACGCAGCTGTTTAAAAATGTTAGCAAGTATAAACAGCTAGGAAGCGAGAGTGGGAATGCAATTCTGAAGCATGATTCGAAGTGGGAGTGGCACCATATTAGAAGGATTCTGGAACTAAGCTTAAAATAAAGGAAATTGTGATTGCTTTCAACATTCATTTGCAAGAACTTATTGGTGATTCATTTCAAACACTTGATTGAATAAAAGGTAGCCAAGTCTTAGATGCTAGGGCTAGACCTTTCGAGTACTACATGAAAAAAATAATAATCGTTCACCAATAAAGTTGAAGGGTAGTTTTTAATGTCTAAAAATTTCAAAGGATGAAGGGCCAACCCATTGCGAAATACACTATATTAGATGAACATGCTTAATGCCATAATACACTTGAAATGAATCACCACCAATGGTGAAATACTAGTGCATCACTAACTACCGTAAAATACACCTACGATGTTCATCACTTGCGGGATACACACTTATGGATGGTTATCATATATGCATGGAATATACACTTGAGGCACCAGAGGCAGGTTGACATGTGGTAAAGTTAATATCTGAGTATGTGGTGGTACTACCATGTGGAATATTAATAAGAAAAAGTATTATGAAATAAACTAAGGGTCTGTTTTGATCAGTGGAAAATAGGATTCCAGTGGAAAAGGAAATCAATTTCATTAGGTGTGACGGTTTCGCTCGTTCGCAAAAGACAAGAGGACAAAGGAAATCGATTTTCCTTTCCACAACTTTCCTTAGAAAGGGGTCATTTCCTTTTCCTTTCTAAAACCTAAGAAATGAGATTTCCACCTTTTTGAGAGACAACTTACCTTTTGACCAATAACATTTTCACATTTCCATTGACATCATGTACGCCAAAACAACCAGGTTATGTGAGGATTCTTTTCCATAACTTTCCTATTCAATAGTTTTCCATTAGATGTGACATTCTCCTTTCCTCATCTACTTTTTCGTTTCCACCAATCCAAACAGCCCCTTACGAGGTGTTTGTTGCATGAAATTGGTAAATTCATGAATTAGGAGGTTCATTAATTGGTATCTTCATGAACCTAGTAGTTAATGATTTAGTGGATTTATTGTTTGATTTTCTTTGTAAAATTCATGATTTTCTAGTTTGTTATTTTCTTGGCCTCGTCAAATTCATATTTTTGGGAATCCATAGCTTCTCAAGTCCTTTAGAATCCTTTTTTCTTTTCTTTTTTAACGAGTCCTTCATAATCACTTGAGATTAGATGATCTAAACCATCCAATCAATCATCATCAAAATTGATGCTCCATATCAAGTATAATATAGAAAGGTCCAATCATGGTTCTGAGCTATAGTTGATTGGGCTTTATCTTGCACTAAGTTCTATGGATTGTCAACATCGAGATTCTTTCTATGTGGACATTGTTGCTTTGCTTGTGTATCATCTTTTCCCATTTATCCCCTGGTAAGAGTGTGGATTCTGAATTTATAACATTTTCTGGATGGGAGGCATTCTCAGGATCTCAAATGGAAATGTGAAATTTGCATTCTCCAATCCTGCGTGGGAAGGTGATCATATATTTACAAAATCTGAGGCTCTTTGTGAGGGACTTAGAATTTTTCTTTCTTTTCTTTGATGGCCCACTAATGGGCATCAAGCAAGCGGGAAGAACCTTGGAGTTTGGCATTTCTTTCAAGCAAGACTGGGAATGTTTCTTCAAGCTTAAATATCTCATTGTCCTCAGTTTCTAGTGTTGTTAATGTTGTTTCCAGCAACATTTCCAAACAAGGTATTCAGTTGCAAAGGCTTGTATTCAGAATTCTCTTCCCCAGTTGTAACTTCCCTTTATTTGAATAAAAATTTCTTTATTCACATGCAAAAAAAAAGAAAGAAAGTTAAGCCATGTCTTTTTGAGGGTCTTCCATTCTATGGTACCCACTCACATATTTCACAAGATATAGGTGGAGTGGGAGTGGGGATATGATATTGTAGGCATAACTCTGCCAGGTATCCAGACAGCATTAGTCCTTTGGTTCAAAATTCAAATTACATACTACAAAGCTGACGAATTTCTAGGTTCTACAAATAATGAGTGAGATTTTTATTTATTTTTTAATTTTGTTTAAATTTATTTTTTAGTAATTAACTTTATACTATAAGTCTTTGCCAAAACTAAAAACGATTATGGATCATAAACATATTATAGTTCCCATCTCAGTTCCTTGCAGGTAACATCCAAACAAAAAAATGCAATAAATAATGAACCATTTGTGGAAAATACGATGCAAAGAACATGAGTAAGAAGTTAACAAAAATGATACTCGGAAATTATACCTCAAAATCCAGTTCAAAGAAGAAGAGCCCAAGACTATACTTGTGATGCCTGATTCAGATAAATGTCTCACAAGTGCAGCTGCAGGATTGTCATCATTTAACACCAATGTCTCCATCTAAACAAATTTTTTGATGTACTAGTTAAATGTTTGCTATAAATTCATAAAAAAAATGATTATTATAAATTTATCTGGAGAGAGAGAGAGAGAGAGAGAGAGAGAGAGAGAGAGAGAGATTCAACCACCTCTCTTGTTCTGCATAGTCTCTTGAATGGGAGAAATTTTTCTTCAAATTTTAACTTCATGTCTTGCATATACATGTCCACTACATCACTGCGCATTTGCTTGATGGGGATATGGTTGCCCGCTGTAGGAAAAAACTCTCCAAACATGATAAACAACTAAATGGGGAGTTTAGCAACAAACTACGTACTTCTAAGCCACATACAAAGAATCTAGTAGATTTACAATTTATGTCAATGTAAGAAGTCTTGCCTTCTTCATCTTAGAATAAAGTATGAAAAAAGGCTCATTACTGATAATTAAAAAAGTAGAATAAAATATCATACACTACATGATGATGCTAGCAACCAGGTAGAAAAATGTGTATGATGTGGTAAATTTAATTTGTCGAGCGTGTGCTCTGGTAGTCAACATACATGTTTCATAAGCTGAGGCAAAGAATATCTATTAAGTCCACTTTGGTCTAAGATAATTGGAATCCATATTCGATCATCCAAGTACATCATCTCCTCCCCCCTTCTACTCCCAACTCCTTGCTGGAGTAGGCTCTAGGATCATACAGGACCTCCATGCTCTCAACTCCTGGCCTATCCTATGTTGAATGGTGAGAGGTTCTCACAGTACAACTGTGTAGATCTTACATGTTGACCACTCTGTTCTGAGTATGGAAAAAGTCAATTGTGACATCATCAACTAATAATCCATAAAATAAGGTCATGAGAACCGCGCCCCTCTATACAAACTTCCTAAAATCACTCCTCTCTGTTAATGTAAAATCCATTTAATGAAGGAAAAACCTCTGTAACCATTTGGGCTTGAACCATACTTAGAAACATAATAAAAACCCCCTAACAACTTAAAAGAAGCTAAAACATTCTGAAAATTAGAGCTGGGTGTTCATGAGCGTGGAGAGATTGAGACTGGATGTTGCTCATAGAATTAAAGCTGAATGAAGTGGACAAGTGACATTGGAGTTCTATGTGATCACTGCATACTAATCAGGGTGAAGAGAAAATTTTATGGATAGCTATAAGACCAGCCATGCTTTATGGAAGAGAATGTTGGGAGTAAAAGAACAACATGTCCATAGAATGAGCTTAGCTGGTTAAGGAACAACATGTCCATAGAATGAGCTTAGCTGGTTAAGGAACAACATGTTCGTAGAATGAGCTTAGCCAATATGAGAATGTTGAGATGGATGACTGGCAGGACACCTGTGTACCCTCTGTGCTGAGTGAGCTGTTAGACACGTGGTATTAAAAGCTCTCTCCCCCAAATGCATTTTAGATAGATAACCATTACAAAGATCAATTCAGGCCATGTGCCAGTTTAGGATAGGATCTCACAACACCTAGGTGTATGTGTGACCAGTTGGTCAGATTATGGTGAAATGGATGGGTTATTTTCCCAATGTAAAATCCTTCTCCATGATTATACAATGAACCCAATGCTTTGGGCAAGACATTCACAAGAGAAGTACACAAATCTCAACGATTGAAATCGCATGTCATGCCCTCACATTGGGTTTTCCAGCCAACTGAGATTGAATTGCCGTCAACAGTTTACGTCCATGAGTGTGTCCATACACGATACTGACAAGGCACCCGATCTACGATCTTGAACGTTCATGAACCGGCCAGACTCTTGCACTAGGAGATAGAGAAGAGGGTGCTTGCCTGATGAACAACTTGAATATCATACATGGCACGGCAAGTCTTTGCAAGTCCTAATACCAGGGCTCCCCAAAATTTGAGCTATCATTAATCAAGGAAAAGAAAAGGGATAGAAAAGAAGCATAGGTCATTTGGCCCTGTGGAATCTTAAAAGGTGCAGGGAAAGTGTTTCCGCGAAACAAATTCTTCGAGAAAGAGATTTTGCCCATTGTATCTGGGTACTGGGAAGGCCATTTTAAGGAATTTAGAAATTATGATTGGATAATGGGAAGGAGAGACGTGATGAATTTGGGGTAGGGCTTGCCTTCACAACATTTCAAAAATATGACCATAGGAGGAAATCAATTCCCAGAAATTTTCTCCCTAGCTTGTAAGAAGAATCATAAAATGGCTCTTTACATGAATCCAATTCCTGCATGAATTCAAGTCCAGCCATTTCCCAACACCTAAATGTAAGAAACAACCTTGCTAAAGTCGTTTGGCTCCCTGGAAAAGTAACCATCTGAAAATGGAATAAGGTAAATTCTTGCACTTGGGACCCTAAAAGCTAAGAAATGGTTTCTGGTTGGACATATGTTCCAGCCTAAGAACCTTTATTTATTCCTGGCCTCTAGCCAGCTTGCAAATTCCAAGGAAATGGATTCCCTCCCAATGACTATCTCTTTGAATTTAGTGATACACATGGTGGAACTTGTTGCAAGTCCTTACTACTAACCAAACACAATGCCCAGATTCTTCCTAATTATAATCCCATTACCCAAACATAACAGACAAAATCTCTTTTTAAAATACTTTGTTTCCTAGAAACAAATTCTTTAGGGCAGGTTTAGATATAACCAATTCCATGGAAAGCAATGGAAATGGAAAGGTTTTCCATTGATGTGACAGTCTGAAATGTTTGGATGGCAAAGAAAATGGAAAGCAATCATTTCACTTTTCCATAGTTTGCATTCTTTGGCATAAGAAACAAGGCGACCTTTGTCATACATATATGAGATTTCCATTTGTAACCTAAACAAGATCCCAAAAATGGAATCCAAGTTTCAATAGTGTTCATGGAAATAATCATTGCCTAACCATTACCTCTCTTTTCCTTTCCCTTGTAATACATATATCCAAACACAAGCAGCCAAACGACCCCTTATCAAGTTATTCCGTAATGGTAACGGTGACTGTAACGGCCACCACCATTACCTTTACGATACAGGCTGTAACGGTCGTTATGGCCCCAGTAATGGTTATTACGGTCTCTCTCTCTTTTTTTTTCATTAAAAAAGAAAAGAAAAAAACTGAAAAAATGGTATCGGCCCCATAATGGACCGTTACAGGCTGTTATGGCCGTCACGACCCTGTAACATGTAACACTTGCCACCATAACCTTTATGTAATGGCCTTTATGGCCTCGTAACCGCTGTTACGGCACAGCATGCCCCTAATGGATTCAGTTTCCTTAAGGGCTACTTCCCAGCAAACAAATCTCTTTGTCGGCAATTTCTCGGGAAATTTTCAGAATTTAAGGTTTTCCACAGGACATCATCGGGAAAATCTTGCTGAAAATGAAAATATCTATATTAAATTATTAAATAAATTTAAAATGTTTATATATTTTTATATAGCAAATTCTTTAATGTTTTTACTATTAAATAATTTTAAAACGTTTTGTATTTTTATATAACAAATTCCTAAATGTTTTTACTATTTTCCAAGTTAAAATCCAGACAAAAATGCGATATTTTAAAATCTTCCGAGATTTTGAAAAATCTCGCAAGAAAGCTAGTGAATTTCTTGCGCTTCCCCGGGCAGCCAAACGACCAGATGTTTGATAATCCCATAAGCATGAAAGGTCCAGCCCATCTACATGCTGGCACACGTGTGTGAAATCCGAACCATCCATCAGGTGGTCCACCCCATAAAGATGCTCAGGCCCAAAATCAGGCCGGTCAGGGACTCAGGCCACATAGAAAAGCGGGACCCACCTGATGAACGACTCAGATATCTGCTCAATTTTGAGAGAGAGAGAGAGAGAGAGAGAGAGAGAGAGAGAGAGAGAGAGAGAGAGAGGGTACCGGGCGTGGGGATGGAAGTGGTGAAAGGGGCGACGTGGACGAGCAGGAAGCGACGGGAGTGGGGCATCAGATTCTCGACAGCCCAACGAACGGCTCTGCGGCTCCTGCTGCCGTTGCTGTGGCCCACCGCCACGGCCACGGTGGCATCATCGCTATCGCCCATTCCTCCACCTGACATTGCTCCCGCCCAATTGATGGAAACAGAAAGCCAGACGAAGAATCAAAAGAGGATGACCAGAGAAGACTTTTAGGTTCTGATGCATAGGAAACAGAATAGTGTCCTGATGCGCCTATTCATACATTTTAGGGACATGGATTAGAGATCCAGACCGTTTATCTCAAGTAATACATACTAGATAACTGAATTCAATTAGAAATACAAGATTTCACTATTCCAACACTTCAAATGGTTAAAAAAATAAAAAAACGAACGGCTAGAATAATAGACAGAGGTGGATGGCTGAAATCATCCGATCTTCATAAGGGTTTGGGCGACCGTCCATCCAATACAGGGTCACTCATATCAACGGTATGGATTACCGAAAAATGAACCCCACTTGTACAACATAGATGCATCACTACACTGTTCCTCCATGAGAAATGTCAATTGCAGTCGTCTCACACGTGAACACCAGCCATACGTGTAATTCCAGCAGCCCGCGAGTCAGGCAACCTTATCTGACCCCGGGGCCCGGGGCTGCGTGGGGTCCACAGAGGGGTCCGTGACAAATCCACTCCATCCATATGTTTTGAAAGACCAAAATAGATAGGATTCTAAAAATGAGGTAGATGCAAAACTCAGGTTGGCCACAATAACAAAACAGTGGGAACAGAAACATCCACCGTTTAAACCTTCCTCGAGCTGACGATGATGTTTATATGCCATCCAAACCGTTCGTAGAATCATTAATACTTATATAAACTATATATCACCACCGCCCAACGTTCAATCCCCAATTTTTCATGTGGTGTGGCCCACATGAGTTCTGGATCTGTCTGATTTGTAGAATCCTATCCTAGTGTGGTCTTTCAAAAAAGATGAACGGAGTGGATTTGTCATGGACATCTCTATGGGCCCACACAGATACAGCCACAGAGATGTCTCCGTGCCCGGGCTTACAGGCAATCCGCTCCGTTCCATGCATGCATCTAATGTACTGGAGTGGATTAGGTGTTGCTCGAGTAACACATTAGTAGCTGTTACTCTTACTGTGTGGGGCCCACCATGATGAATATGATGTATATCATGCCCTCTATCTACTTTTCCCGGCTCATTTGAGGATTCGATCTTAAAAATTAGGTAGATTTAAATCTTAGGTGGACCACACCACAGAAACCAGTGGTGAATGTCCATTAAAAACTTTCCGTGGACCACAAAAGTTTTGAATTGATAATTTTATTTTCCCTTCATCCAGTTCTAGTCGACATTATCAACGGGTAGGATGGAAAATAATTATTAAGATGGGACCTAATAAGCTTTTAATGGTGAGCGTTCAATCACCATTATTTCCTATGGTTTGGTCCATCTATATATGATTTTGAGTTGCTTAGTTTTAAATCATGCCGGTAAATGAGCTGAAAAAGGGGTAGACGGTGTGGATATAGAGCACATCATGAAAGTGGGCCCCACGGTAAGGCTAACAGCCCCTGTAACATCGGAAACGGATTGGCTACTTCCCCTGACACCAGCCCCGGGGCTGGTGGTCAGTGCTCTTTGAGCCCCACCATGATGTATGTGTTTTATCCATTCTGTTCATCCAATTTTAAAGATCATTTTAGGACTTGCTCCCAAAAATTAGAGATATATAAACTTCAGGTGGACCACACCACATGAAAACAATAGTGATTGGATATCCACCATTAATATCCTCCTAAGGCTCACTGTACTGTTTATTTGACATCCAATCTGTTGATTAGGTCATACAGGCCCAGATGAAGGAAAAAAAACAAAAATCAGCTTGATCCAAAACTCTTATGGCCCCCAAAATGTTTTCAATGGTCAACGCTCATTAAACACTGTTTCCTGTAATGTGGTCCAATTGAGATTGGGATATAGCTCAATTTTTGTCTCATACATTAAAATGATATGGACGGAATGGATGAAATACATACATCATGGTGGGCCCCACATAGCACCGACGCGGGGGGGAGGGGGAGTAGCCAATCCGTTCCCTGTAACATCCAATGCGCCACCCATGTTGACTTATGATTCCATCGCCCGGCAAAGCTGGGGCTCTGTGAGACCCATGCACGTGTTTTATCCACGCCTCGGTACATTGGACGCAGATTAGATACTGACACGTTGAGTAGCGAGTCCGCTACTGAACTGACGTTACTAAGTTCTGTAGGCCACATTATAATGGATGCGTTGTATCCACATCGTCCACTCATTTTGAGATATCATTTTGCGACATGAGCAAAGGAGGGAGATAAAAATCTGCAGGGCCCCATCCTAGAAAAAAAAGTAGGGAGAATGATTCGCACAGTTAAAATTATCCTAAGGGTATTTAGTTGAAATCCAACCGGCTCAAAAGTTAAAAAAGATATGAAAGAAGGGAAAAAACAAATATCAGCTTAATCTAAAACTTCTGTATTAGAAGTTGTTGCTGGTGGTGTCACTGTCCCCGATGTGTTTTCTGTGCCGGGTCCATTGGAGCTTTGGATTTAACTCATTCCTTAAGTATTGCCCTAAAATGCTCTCTCCGAATGGGTGGAAGGCGTGAATACATAACATACATAATGGTGGAGCCTATGGAACTTGGTGACGTCACTTCAGTAGCAAGTTTCTCTACTGAACCTGTCAGTAGCTAATCCGTGCCAACGTACATTTTGACAGTTCATATGAGGGTGCGGACGTAATAATGAGCCAGATCCAATGCACACGAGGACCACCCTATAGCGGGGAAAATGGTGTCCACCGTTGAAAACTTTCTAATGCCTAAAGTGATGTTTATTTATCATCTAACCTGTTTATAAGGTCACACAGACCTGGATGAAGGGAAAAAACAAATATCAGCTTGATCCAAAACTTTTGTGGCCTCGAGAAGTTTTCAACAAGGATTGAATCCACACCATATCTTGTGGCGTGGTCTACTTGCCCTTTGGATTCGCTTCATTTATGGGTCCATACCTTAAAATGAGCGGAAAAAAATAGATGAACCGCATGGATGAAACACAAAGATCATGGTGAGGCCCACAAATCATTGACACCAACTAGTTGGCTGGTGTTGGGCCACCAGCCAAATGGCGTCAGCATATCATACCAGGTAGGTACGCTCATCAGGTGGGCCAGATAAGTACATTGAATTCAAACCATACTCGATTTACTTTGATACTTTGCAGGGTGTGATCGATGATAGACATGCGACTAGGAATTACTGAGAAAATGGATGCTTGATACCTGTGATTCAAATTAAACAGTCCAAGGTAGATTGCCTGGTGGGGCCTACGGTGATGTATGTGTTTTATTCGCATTGTCCATTAGTTTTGCTGGCTTAATTCATGGCATGAGCCCATAAATGAGGTAGATCCAAGGATCAAGTGAACCACATTATAAGAAATAGTGGACAACCTGGACGAAGAAAAAACACAGATATTAGTTTAATCCATTTGAGCTTTGGATCTGCTTCATTTTTACCTTATGCCCTAAAATAAGGAGTTAAAATGGATGGACAGCATGGACATATGGATGGTCAGCATGGACAAAACACATACAAATATTACAGTAGGACTCACAAAGTTGGGTCCACAAGGCAATTGGCATTGCTCCAAACTATGGGTATCAGGTGAAATATTGCAGCAGGATTCAGAAACCAGAAAATAATCTAATTTGCTTAGGTAAACTAGGGATTATTCCACATACCTGAAAGGAGTAAAATTGGGGTAGAAAGTAAAACAGGGAGAGCTTGAGATAGTTGGCCATTGTGGGCAAATTAAATATAAGTCATCCATTGGTGTCTGAGGGAGATATGACCTGTGTATAAGAATAACCACATTTTGAAGTTAAAAAAATTACCCTTCAATTAAAATGTCTTTTCATGTCTCACTTTATAAAGTAATGACAAAGATTTTTTTTTTTTTTTTCCACCAATTTTCCTGATAAATTAAATGTGTTATCATTACGATTTTATTACTGCAAACCAAATATGAAAATCATTAATTAAATATAGATGCATTCAAGAGTAAATGAATTTATAATCATCGCACTTTATCATGATATTACTTGGAAATCTTAAATCCAAATAATAACATCATTATATTTTGGTGATTACTTGATATTAATATAAAATGCCATCAATATGATTTTACCATCGATAATTCAAATATAAAAATTAATAGTAAAATATGAATGTTGTTAGGAAATAGGTAACATAATTTATAATAATTATATACTTCCTTTACATTATCATGGAATTGGTGAAACAATGGTGCCCTTAACTTCAATTAAAATGCAGACAATAAACCTCATTTTTAGATAGCCTATGTAGTGGAATCAATACGTTCACCTCATTTTTAGATATGAGTCTTATGTAGTGGAATCTATATGTTCTGAGAGCACTTGAGAATTTCTCAATACTAAATACCAAAGAAAACATAAAACAGAGAGAAATGCTCCATTACTATCAGAGCACTATAAGTTATAATGTTCCTAAATACACAATTCACTTGGACACAGCCTAATCTGAATTTTCCATTATTAAGTTCAAAACCCATTCCATAGGCTACTATGCAAATGATCCAATCCATCCATGATTTGGCCTTATTTCCTACAATCATATATATTTTCTCCCTGGCCATGGATGAGATGGTTATGCACTAGACATGACAGACATTCCAGATCAAAAGAGCAACTGGAAGTATTATAACTTGGTGTATTGAGCAATGCTCTAAAAAAAAAAAAAAAAAAAACCAACTAATGAAAGCAATCTACTTCACCTTTTCAAGATTGAAGAAGAAGGATGTCTGTTTCAAATGGGCCGCCTTCTTTCGCTGTAAATGCTGGCGTAGATGGATTTAGTGTTGTCGTCTTCCCACTGTAATCCTTCCCACCATTCTCTTTCACCTTCTATTTTTCCTTGTATTTCTTGAATTCCAGACCACAAGAGAGGGAGCTTCTTTAACTTAGGACACATATCGATACGGATCTTTTCTAAAGATGTGAGGGTGGGTTGCTGGCTGCAAATGCTTAATAACTTTGGTAATCTGCGTAGCTGTAGGATGTGTAATTTCAGGAGTGCATTATCTGGCAGCACGCTGCCTTCTATAATCTCTTCCATTCTATCACAACCCATTACTGAAAGCTCCTCTAACTGATTCAGATGTTCTACCATATTAGAGGAGAAGAGACACCTTAGCTTGGGACATTCTTCAACCTTTATTTTTCTTAGTTGTCGAAGACATGTATGTGGGCGAGGAACGCTGCCATCGAATAACTTCTCCAACTTAGGTAAAGTGTGGAGATCCAACTCCTCTAAACACTGCAACCCATCATCTCCCACCTCTCTCCAATCTATAATGCATTTCAGTCCATTGAAGTCCTTGATTTGAAGCCATCTTAAGCTCTTCGAATCGCCTACTAACTGAGAAAGACGTGTTAGAACTTTGCATTTCTCGAAGCGTAAGAACTCGGCATGTTTTATCAATTCCTCAATCCCATGGGGGAAACTGTCACAGCCACAAATGTTCATCTGCTTATCACAGCCCTTGAAGATGAAATTCGCGCCGACCTGAATCTTGAATCTTCTCAAGTCCGACCATGACCAATGGAGCATATCATGTGCGATGAAGCCATTAAGACCGGATACGCTGATACTTAAAGAAGTCAGGCGTCTCAAGCTTACGACCTCTCCCAGAATAGCTTCACTCATATGTCCTAACACCAACATTCTTAAATCCTCAAGATTAGATAGCCTGGATATCACATTGGGGGGAACTGCGGCAAATGCATTGAAATACGACAGATCCAACCGCTTAAGTTTACCCAAGCTTGCAATGCCTTGAGGGAATTTTTTGATGCCAGAGAAGGATAGATCTAGCAATTGGAGTTCCTTTAGCTGTCCTAATGGCGGCACCTCCACTAGATCTCTGCAATATCTTAAAATAAGCGCATGTAGATTCACCAATAGGGATAATGACATTGGGAGAGATTCGATGCAAGTATTACTTAGATCGAGGATCTGAAGTTTCGGCATGAGCTCGAAGAAACTACTATGAATGGTATGCAATTGATAGTTGTCATTGAGGAACAAGGAGAACAAGTTAGGGCAATTGGGTGTAATTTGGAGATGTTTTATTTTGTTGTGCATCAATGAAATCCTTCCAAACCCTCCCCACATTTTCTCTTCTGGTGGCTGGACTAGTCCTTCCGCGGATAGCGCAAGGACTCTTGAGTTTGAAGCAGATGATGACGATGATAGTGATGTGATCCATACCGCCAAGTCGTGTAGCAAATCATGCATCCTAACATATTCATTACCTCGAGACCCTTCTTCTAAGAGGCATGCATCCTTGATTCTTTCAAGGATGCCATGCGCCTTGTTTGATGCTTCTTCCAAGTTATTCACATTTTCTATGAATCCTTCTTCCATGACCCAACATGTTACTAGCTCATCTATTTCTATATCATAATCTACTGGAAATAGAGAACAATATAGAAAACAGAGTTTGATCCTATCATCTCCTAAGTAATCATAACTAAGTTTCAAAGGAAGAAACACTTCGCGCTCCATACCTGGAACCTCAGGCGATGATCCTTTCAATGCCCTCAATGCGTTCTCCCATAGCTCTTTCTTATCTTTGCGATGCATGGCCCGTCCCACCGTCTTAATGGCAAGTGGTAGTCCACCACACTCTTCCACAACCTTCTCTGCTATTGGTCGAATATCAGGTGATAGAACCACATCCCCACATCTTTCATTGAACAAATTCCACGCCTCCTCACGCGTAAGAGTCTTAACTCTAATTTGCATATCAGCCCCCATCGCATTACACACTGCAATGGATCGAGTGGTTATCACGACTTTACATCTGTTTTGCTTGTCGGGCTTTGGAATTCCAACTTGATCCAAGTTAAATTCTTCCCATAGATCATCTAAGATGAGCAGATACCTCACATTCTTCAACCGAGCAAACAACCTGTCCCTCTTTTCTTCGTTGCTGCGGAATTCCATACCCAATATGTTTCCAATCTTTTCTTGGATTGATCCCAAATTGAGGTCCTTGTACACAGTCACCCAAATCACGACATCGAACTCATGGGTTCCGATGAGCCTATTGTTAACTGCTTTCATGAGAGTGGTTTTCCCTATTCCACCCATGCCACAGACACACATCATGCTGTTCTCCTCATCGTGCAAGCATTGCCATATATCCTCCAAGGTTTTCTCAGACGTGTTTTGCTGTCCACGAGGTAGCGAAGTTTGCATCTCCAACACCTTTGGCCGGAGAGGACTCACAGCCACCCTATCGAAGCCTCCTTTTCCTTTGAGGTTTTTGACGTCTCTGATCTTTTTAACGACCCTTTTTCCCAATTTATAACGAGACAAGTGGTCGGTGCAACAACCATTCAAGCATGTTCTCATTTGTTCGAACTCCAATCTAATTGAATCGACTTCAGTTTCGATATCGCTCACTTCCAGTAGCCAATTATCCACTTGCCGTATCCGTGTCTTTCCGACTGTTGTAGCAGCCTCGACGTTTGCTTGAATGTCATCGCGATTGCATTTTAGCTCCTTTGTTTCGTTCGTCAATTTGGTTATGTTGTCATTGAGGTGTTTGAGATAACCAATTTGCCGAGAAACAGGAGCCCATAAGAAGAGAATCACCTGCACAACTGGACCCAAGTAGTCCATATATACTAGATGATGGATAGCTAAGGAAGTGTTCCGAGGTTGCTGAGGGATGAAGCGAAAGTATTGTTGGAAATAAAGCTGTGAAATCTAAGTATTTCTTCTCTTTCAAGATGCTGAGAGAAGGAAGGGAAAGTGTTGATTTTAAGAGAGAGAGAGAGAGAGAGAGAGGGAGAGGGAGTTCCTTTTGCCTTTGTCGCGACTAGAGCGATTGTGACTATCATTATTCTGTAGATGAATATTTAAAACAAAGAGACAAACGTTTGTTGGAGCTCGATGAATTAGAATCTTGAGTGTTCAAATGGACTGGGTTCATGTATGTAACACGGTAGGCTTTACCGTGCCTGGTTGTTTCATGTGTTGTATAAAATTTTATCAAATAAGTGTTATGGGTGATTCTTACCCAGATTCAAATCATCCCACTACTCAACATAACAGCCATCACCGTTACAGTTATGGTCACCACTGTTACAATAATTATAATACAAGCTGAAACTCATTACATCTTAAAAAAAAAAAAAAAAACAAAAAAAACAAAACACTATTTCAGACACTACAGGCGCCATGTTTTTCCATAATGCTATTATGACTACTACCACCTCATAATGCGTAATAGTTTTCAAGTAAATATCTCTTAATATCATAACCCTGAGCAACTTTTCTTAGTCAGATTGCACATCGTTCCGCGTGAAATACGTCAACGCAAAAGACAAGAGAGACCAAATATATATGAGTAATGCTCACTCGCGCACCTACTTACATGAGCACCCGTGCACAAATTTGCATATGTGTCCTGGGTACATAATGATTTCAATGGTCCACGTAATGTGGCACCCATTGGAACTCCATGAGCCCAATTTTCAGCCTGCTTCAAAACTTTGGTGGGCCATAAAAAAGAGAAATGCAAATAAATGAAGGAAACCGTATCCTTTTTCTAGGGCCTACCAGAGTTTTGTATCAAGGTGAAAGTTGGGCTAGTGAGATTTCTAAGGTTCCGCATCACATGGACTGTTCAGATTCTATGACCATGACATGTGTGCAAAGCTGCACGCGCATGGGTGTTCACCTAAGAAGGTGCGCAGGTGGCAATCCTATATATACAGAGAGAGAGTAGGGAAAGGAAAACGACCAGTGAAGAGCAAAACACTTTTAAGTGGCCTTCTTGATAATGTTACCGTACGAAAAAGGCCATCAGACAATTAAATAGAGAAATATTAACATACAACGGTGCATGTGAACATTCGCATACCATGTGTCTCCAATGTGTCAAATGTGTCTCCAATGTGATCTTATCGGTGAAAAAAGTGGGCCAGAACATAAAGATCACCCGAAGTAGAAGTCACGGTGGTCTGCTCGTTAGATAGGGTACACCATCACAATGAATGGATGCCAATGCTCTAAAGTCACTGTAAGGCCGGTCTGTATAACTGTGGGCAATCTTCGCGGATCTTTATTCAGCAGAAGCCATAGATCCCATTGGGGATATCCTCCTGCCGATTCCCTTGTCTGTGTCCTTAGAGGAACTCTTTTATCTTATCAGATCCTTCGATGGAGGAAATCAAACAGTTAGTTTCAGCCTCGCCTGCTGATAGTGTGCCAGGGCCAGATGACTTCTCGGGAGCCTTCTTTGCTTTTTGCTAGGAAACAGTGGCCCCTAATATTCTCCAAGCCGTGAAATATATATTCCAATGAGGTAACATCCCCAGGGCCGTTTTTTGCCTACCTTTTATGTCTAATCCTGAAAACTTCATCTTCTAAAATACTCTTAGATTTTCACCCCATAAATCTTTGCAACTGTGTATACAAAATATTCTCTAAGATGATTGTATCTAGGCTCAACTCGCTCCGGCCAAAACTGATCTCTAAGGAGCAAATGGCGTTCGTCCAAGGGAGGTCAATTACAAATTGCATTGTCCTAGCCCAAGAGCTTATTTGAGACATTGACAAGAAAGTGAGAGGCAACAATATTATTATGAAGATCGATCTGGAAAAAGCCTACGACAAAGTGGACTGAAATTTTCTCAAGGCGGTGCTGCTTAGGTTCGACTTTAGTCAGCAATGGATTTCCCTGCAGAGAAATGCCGGTCAAGTGTTTGGTTCTTGGTGTTCTTCAATGGTGAAGCAAGTGCTTTCTTTAAATCCAAAAGGGGTCTTCGCCAAGGAGACCCCATCTCCCTGAGCCTTTTCATTCTGGTGATGGAGGCCATCAGCAGGGGCCTTCAAACTCTTGCAGAAAGCAACCAATGCATGTCGTTCACGACCACCCGTGGGAGCCTCTATATCTCCCATCTCTTGTATGCTGATGACACCGCCATCTTTACCAACGGCGGCAGAAAATCCCTCTCAGCTATATTGAAATTCCTAACAATTTCGGGCCTGAAAATCAACAAAGGAAAAAGTAGTATCCTGCTACCCTCCAAGATGTCAGAAGGCCGCATAACAATAGTGGAGAGACTATTAGGTATTGTGAGACCAGCAACTCCCTTCATGTGACGCCCCGTCACTGTAGTCACATGTGGGCGGGCCCCATGGTGGCTGGCAGGCTACTGTGCACACAGTGAAGATGAAACTTTGTCTAACATCGGAAGTGTCGTCTGAAGTTATGATGGTTATATGTGGAGTTGCCACCTTATACTGTATGAGGCCTTTTAGAGAAAATCCCAAGAACAAAACCGTGCGGGCTGTGCCCAGAGCGGACAATATCATACAGTGTGGGCGTGGGCTGTTACAAATGGTATCAGAGCCGAGGACAGCTCTGCTCTCAGTGGAGGACATTGTGACGCCTCGTCACTATGGTCACATGTGGGTGGGCACACGTGGGCGGGCGCACATGTAGCGGGCCCCAAGGTGGCTGGCAAGGTATTATGTGGCTGGCAGGTTACTATGCTGGCAGACTACTGTGCACACAATGAAGATGAAACTTTATTCCACATCGAAAGTGTCGTCTGAAGTTGTGGTGGTTATATGTGGAATTGTCACCCTATACTGTATGATGCCTTTTGGAAAAAATCCCGAGAACAAAACCGTACGGGCTGTGCCCAAAGCGGACAATATCATACAGTGTGGGCGTGGGCTGTTACACTTCATTTATCTTGGGGTCCCCCTGTTGAAGGGGAAAATCAGGTCTACGTCATTCTAACCAATGATTGACAAGATCCTGGAACGAATTTCAGGATGGAAAGGGAGATTCCTTAACCTCGCGGGTAGAGTGACCCTCATTTAACATGTACTATGTAGCGTCTCGATTCATACACTCGCTGCTGCAGAGGTGCCAAGAGGCACTCTATCTTCATTGGAAAAGGATCTTGCTGATTTCCTATGGGGGTAGACAAAGGGGAAAAGGAATCTTTATTGGGTTAGCTGGAATTGATAACAACTCCCAAGCCAGAGGGAGGTCTAGGTATCAAGGCCATGATGGAAATCATGGAGGCAATGAGACTAAAAAGGGCTTGAAAAATTCTGTACGGGTTCAAAAATAGCCTGTGGGGCAACTTTATGTGTTCCAAGTATGGGATCGTCAACCTTACCTCATGTACTCCATCCCATTGTTTTTTTGATTCCCCTTGCTGGAAAGAAGTGAAGAAAGTGATCCATCTGGTAGAGAATAACTCTCGACTTCTTTTGGGGGAGGGAAACAACAACTTTTGGACCTCCAGCTGGATGGGTTTGTGCCCCTTTTACGGCTGGATATCAGGGCAAAATCCCCCCTGACTTGCTCAACCTAAAGGTTAAGGACATCCTTAGGTGCAACGACATTCTGCCAAATGCTCTAATCCCTCCCTCTCTCCCCTCCTTTGTCCTTGATCATGTCCTCTCGGAGGGGATGACCACTCAACCAGGAGAAGATCATGTCATCTGGACTAGGGAGCAGTCTGGGAAGTTCTCATTCAAATTAGCATGAAGGCTGATCCGTCGACCATCAAGTCCCATACGTTTTTGGGCGAAGTGGACATGGCACGCCTCAATTCGACCCAAGATTGTTGTGTTCTTATGGAAGATGTTACACAAAGCTGTCCCGGTTGATTTAATCGTCAAGAAGAAAGGTGTGACCCTGGCCTCTTGTTGTGTTTGTTGTGATCCAGATAACGACCGACAGGAGGAATCTCCAGACCACCTATTTGCAGGTGGCTAGCTCGCCAGAAATCTCTGGACCCACTTCTCTTCCCTCCTCTTGGTTTCTTTCTAAGAAGGCCAGACAACAGCAGGAAGGGAGGCCCAGTGGTGGTCCATGGCAAATGAGTCATCAGGTATTGGGGTCCTCCGTGAGCTAACCTCAACCCTCATCTTCTGGGAAATCTAGACGGCTAGGAATGAGAATCATTTCGATGAATCCCAGATCAAGATGGGCCAATCACTTTTTAGAATATGTAGATGACTCTCTCTAATCGCAAGCGTATTCCCGTTCCCGACAAGCTTAGATCGGATCAGCTAGGAGGTCGTTAGAGATCTATGCCTCTCTTCAGGTCATTGAGTTAGACCGACGTCTCTTGTTAAATGGAATAGGCCAAAAGTGGGAAGGGCAAAGATGAACGTGGATGGGTCATCCTGGGGAAACCCAGGCCCATCGGGCAGCGGGGGTCTGTAGAGACAACAGAGGTGAGTTCATCTTCACATTCTCCCAAGGGTATGAAACCAGATTCAACTTCTAGCCGAAGCTAGAGCGGAGGTGGATGGTCTAAACCTATCCAGGGACCGAGGCCTCAATAGGGTAGATGTGGAAAGCATCTCATCTTTGGTGGTGGCCTTATTCTCCATGAGAGGGTGAACCCTATGGAACAACTATTTTTGGAAGAAGCGGTATGATTTTATTTGGAGTAGCGCGAGAGTGTTGTTAATCCACATCCCGAGAGAGGTCAACAAAGTGGCGGACAGTCTGGTCACCTGGGCAGTACCAACCAATCAGACAAGGTCTTCACAACCGTTACTGATCTTCCATTCGCTTCTCAAGGGGAAATTGTCCTAGACAGGACGGGAGCGGGGACAGTTAAGGAAAGCTACCCTGTTTTGTTCCATCCCAACACCCAAGACATGCAATCCGTAGCCCCACTTTCTATTGTTTTTACAGGCTTTTCTTTCTTTCTTTCTTCAGCCAGGGATATACGATAAGCTGCCCTTGGGATTTTTTTCCCAGAGTGGCAGCCTGAATGTAAACATCCTTTCTCTATGTGAATAAAATGTTTAATTAAAAAAAAACTGTGGGCAATTTGTTGTCAAGATTGGTCCTGTTTTTTCTAGTGAATCATTTCCTGTGGAAGTTTGCATATACATGTGAATATATGTTGGGTACAATTTTTTTCCTGGTGAGTCATTTCTAGGCCTAAGCATAGCCGTAGAATTTTTTTTCCCTTCCTGCAGGTGGAAGCTATGTGAGCCCATTGAGATGCTCATTTTACATATTCTCTGTTCATCAATTTCATGAACATGAGTTAAAAATTGAAGTAGATCCAAATTTTAAGTGGGGCACACCACACTAAAAAGTGGGGATTGTATATTTATCACTATAAAAAAGGGCTTTAGCCTCAGTTCAAAACCGTGGCTAAAAAGGTTAAAAACTGAGACTAAAGCCTTGGTTTTGCCTCAGTCATCCAAAATGAGGTTGGAATCCCGTGGCTAAAGGCTTTAGCCTCAGTTTTAACAACTGAAGCTAAAAATACTTTTATAGCCTCGGTTCTTCAAGTGAAGTTAAAAAACTTTTTTAACTTCAGTTGCCTCGAAATGAGGTTAAATCAAAATTTTAACTTTCGTTGTTTCCAACCAAGACTAAATCCAAATTTTAGCTTCGGTTGCCTCCAATCGAGGCTAAATCTATTTTCAACATCGATTCCAAATAATCGAGGTTAAAGCCTTTAGTCATGGGCGTTGTAGTCTCAGTTTGGGTAACTAAGGCTAAAGATAAATTTTACCTCTGTTGACATCAACGGAGGCTAAATTAAAATTTTAACCATAATTCTCAACAAATGAGGCTAAATTAAAATTTTAACCATAATTCTCAACAAATGAGGCTATAATTCATTTTAATCCATTAATAAACATATGCATAATTATGTTGATTGATGTCTTACATATGTAAATCAACGGGATTGTCGATGACAGTTCGATGCCATCGAGCAGACTTCAATGTCATCGAATTCATGTTTGATACCATCAGAAAAATTCAGAAATCCATGTTGGTTGCTGGATACTTTGAGGTGTCCTACTCGATGCCAATCGACATGCTATCGATGCTATCGAAATCATGCTCGATGTCATCGGAAAAATCTGGAAAATACATATTTAGTCACTAGAACGTTTTGGTATTTTATTCGATAACATTAAAGGGGTTCGATGTCATCGACAGTCCCATCAAAGATGTCATCGAACGATCATGCAAAGTTACACAGAGTTGCATATCTGAGGGATTTGTTTCCTATTTCGATTGTGATTCTCATAGAAGCATATATATATCTATATATATATATATATGTATATATATGGGTGTAATCGGGAATAAGGTATATTCTAAGGCTTTGTAATTCATTCCTAGTGTTTCAAGGGCTTATAAGGGGAAATTCGAAGCTTGTTCAAATTGGGTATTCTCTTTATCTCTTGTAATTTCTGCTTTCGTAGTGCATTACTGTCACTTTGTATTATGGTTTTTTCCCTCAAGTGTTTTTCCATATTAAATTTAAATTGTTTGTGATTAGACTTGTTCCGATTAGAGTACTTTGCTTGATTCATCTCTGTGTGCTTTTGTGGTCCCCTAACAAATCATTCGTTCATTCAATCAAATATAATAATTCATTTTAATCCATTCATAATAGTACAATACCAATAAAAAAGTTATTTGTCTAATCAGCTTCACGGAACTCCTCGTGGAATGTGCTCAAACGAGCTTTCAGATTAGGTTTTCTAAAACTTACATGAAGGATGGCTGGTGCATATATGCAATATTAAAAAACTTATGTCCCATTGCTTAAAATGATAAACATCATAGACAAGCAAGAAGTTAAGTTTATAAGAAGTTAGAGCTTTAAACGGGGCAATCAGCAAATCTCTCACCTCCAATATGCTGATGACACGCTTTTTTTTTTTTTTTTTTCTAAATGGGGGTCTCGCCTCACTAAGAGCGGTAGTGAGTTTTCTAGAGGTCTACCAAGCTACGTTGGGTCAAAAAATCAATCTCAGGAAGAGTGGTTTCCACTGCTCCTCAAAGCTGCCCCTGACTAGGATAAGAAGCATTGAGAGGGCCTAGGCATCCCCAAGGGAAGGGGGGGGGGTGCTAGTAGTGGGGATCCCTTTGGTTAAAGGGAGGGTGAGAAGAGGCATTTTTCAACCCATGCTAATGAAGATGCCGTCAAAATTCAAGGCTGGAATGGCATCTATCCCAGGCTGGGAGGATTACCCTGATTCGGCACGTGCTTAGTGGTATCCCAATCCATGCAATGGCAGCCGCCCAAATTCTGAAACTAGTGCTAAAGGACATGGAAAAAAGCTTCGCTAATTTCTTATGGGGTTGGAAAGATAGCAAAATAAAGCTCCATTGGCTGAAGTGGAGCAAGATAGCTAGGCCCATTGATGAAGGGGGGCTGGGCGTCAGAAAGCTGAGTCAGGTTATGATACCTCTGACGCTGAAGTTGGCTTGGGCATTGAAGTGCAGCAATGAAGGAAGCATCTAGGCAGATTTCATGAGATCCAAATACGACATCAGCAGGGCCTTGATCCTAGATTCTGCTTTGCCAGGTAAGGGCTCCCCTTTCTGGAAAAGACTTCAAAATCTCTTTTCGATTCTGGACAGCAATGTGCAGTGAGTGGGCTAAGGATTCTACAATTTATGGTTCGTCAACTGGACTGGCCTTGGTCGGTTAGAGTAGCTAGCCTCTCAATCGATTCCAGCGGACATCCAAGCACTGTAAGTGCATCATTTCCTTGGGAATCAGGATGTTTTACCATCGTTGGCGGCAATGAATCTTCTTCCATAGGAGGTGTTGGCTCATATCAGGCAGGGAGGTTTATGCACCTTAGATGAGCTTGATATTTGTATCTAGCCGCATGCTTCATTAGGGAGGTTCTCAGTTAAGTCTGGTTGGGAGTTGTGTAGAGTGAGCAGGCATCGGAGGGGCTGGGCTAAGTGGGTGTGGCACTCGAAAATGCCTTCGAAGATCGCCATTTTTGTTTGGAAGCTGATGAAAGGGGCAATCCTGGTGGATGAAAGGATCCAGGAGAAAGGAGTTAGTATAGCGTCTAAATGTATCTGTTGTGAAGAGGAGCGTGGGATCGGACCGAATTTGGCCCCATCTTTTTATCCACGGTCAAATGGCAGAGGCTATATGGAAGTATTTTAGCACCCTATTTGGCCTTATGCTCCCTAGTCATCCGTCAGTCCAGGAAAGATTATATTATTGGTGGCTTATGTATCCCCTTGGTGGAGTCTTATCGGAACTATATCATCTCTCTCCAAGCCTGATTGTTTGGGAGATTTGGAAGGCTAGAAATTCGATGATATTTGACAGAAAACTTCCTTCAGTGTCGTTTGTTAATAATCGAATCAAGCAGTGGTTAGGGAGGTTGTGTAAGGGGTCCTCAACTCCAACGACCACATCGCTGGTAATTCGCTGATTTTCAAGGAATTGGGCATGCCCACGATTATGCCTCCTGCGAAGGGATTCAAAATAGTTAAATGGATAAAACTAGGAGAGCATTGGGCCAAATTAAATGTGGATGGGTCAGCTAGAAGGAATCCGGGGGTGTTTGGAGGAGGAGGCCTCTGTAAAGATACAAAAGGGAACCTTCTATTCGCGTTTTTCATTGGCTATGGGCCGGGGACAAACAATAACGCTGAGCTAAGAGCGGTGTATGACGACCTGATTGTATGTGAAAATCATGGGCTCCCAAAGGTGCTGGTAGAATCGGACTCGATTTTTGTGGTGAACACCACCAACGGGAGGTCCCAGAATGCTTGGAAATGGAGATACTGGATCTCCAGGATAGAAGGGCTAAGAAAAAGGGGCTGCATTGAGTTCATCTATGTCAGGAGAGAAGCAAACGGGCTGGTTGACGGTTTAGCTAGAGAAGGTAGTGAAAATCAGAGGTTCTGGCTCTGTAGAAATGTCTCAGAGCTGTCGCCGCATATTTGAGGACTGATTTGGTTAGATAAGGTGGGTCTGGGATCCATTAGGGAATTCTCGGCGGGTGTTGAGCTTTGTAAATGCATACGATAGGCGGCCTAGTTATTTTCTGACTGTTGGCTGCCTGAAAAATTTGTCCTGTAAAGGTTTTTTGGTTGGTTTCAATGAAAAAGACAATATTAAATTTTTTTTTTTAAAGGCTAATGACAAACACCCATAGGATAATAAAAAGCCCACATGAGGTGAACCACAAGATACAACTAGCGCTGCAGAAAGAAAGAAAATCTTCTTCAGCCAACATAGATATTATTATATTCTTCTCTTATAGATGCAAGTGACAAAAACACTAGTTTAAAAAATGGTCAAATATACTTGCTGAAAATACAAAGACAAACATCCAACGAGGCCTGCCACATATACGAATTGCTTTTTTAGCAGATGGAAGTCCACGAATAACGAGCCTGCAAGTTTGACACTGTTAATGATTTATTTATTTATTTTATTATTATTATTATTATTATTTTAATGTATCATTGTAGCATTGGTTAACTACTTTAACACAATAATATAAAGAAAATAGCACAAATTGTTGACCGCTTACAACAATACAAAAAAGGAAATTTCACTTACATTGTAGGGTGACGCAGGGAAGAATGTGATGAGGTCGATCACCATCTTCCTCAAGGATAACTACTCTGAATTCATGAAGTTTCTCTGGACTACCCACAAAGATTCCTCAAATCGCAGGGGATGAAAATAAAAATAATTTCTAACAATTTGAAATAAATTAATTGATAAAAAAATTATTATGCTTTAAACAGTGAACCCAAACATAGGATGAAGTTTTAGACTCTCCCTACTAAAAATAAACAATAAACTTACTATTTATGTACTGTCATGATTCCTACTAGACTTCATGATTTTCGGCCCAAAATAGTAAGCCGGTTTGGCCTAACCACATTATTTTCTTGATTGTTTAAAGTCTTTTTCATGTTTGGCACGACTCCTGATACTATCAAAAGTTATGGTTGCACTAAAATAGTAAAAATGAACTTTGGACCATCAATTTGATGTCTCACAAATCTGGCCTGGGCAACTCGCATAGCAGGTTAACTGGCTAAAGTAGCTTCTCCTGTCTAAAATTATATGTGATATGTTGTAAAACTCATTCCGGTTAGTATTATTGTTTTAATGTTCTAACCGACTGGATCATGATTTGGAACCACGCAAACAACCGTGATTGAACGCCCACCGTAAAGAAACTTCATGGGACTCACAAAAGTTTTGGATGAAGCTGATATTTGTTCTTTCCCTTCATCCAACTCTGCAGGACCTAATGATCAGGTTGGATGGCAAATAAATATTACAGTTGGAGTTAGAAGGTTTTCAACGGTGAGCGTTCAATCACCACAGTTTTGTTGTGGTGTGTTCCACTTGAGACTGTCTCAATTTTGGTCTCGCGTCGATTAAAATGATCTGAAAAAAATAGATGAACGGTGTGGATAAAACACACGTCATGTTGGACCCACAGAGCACTGTCCAGTAGCTAACTCATTACTCGCAGTGTCAACTGTCAACTCCGATAATGAGATTTTCAAAATCTCGGCGATATTTGTAAACTTCTCTAGATCCGTTTACAAAGGCCGCCTGAATCGCGCTGCACCAGACAATGAAATTACGCGACCGGTTCAAACACGGATTCTCTTCCCCTTTCAGCACGTGCCACCACCCCCAGGCACTACTGTATAAAGACGCAAAACCCTCGTCCATCATGCATTGGTAGCGTGTGATTGTATACGTGAAAACGAAAAAAAAAAAAAAAAAACATAATGAAAATGTCGACTCTTCCTTTCAAGCTTCTCCTACTCTTCCTCGTCCTCCTCGTCTCTCAGTCCTACGCCTCCAAATCCCCAGGCGGATACGGCATGAAACAGCTCCGTAAGACCTGCAAGCGCACCACGAAATACAACCAATGCGTGAAATCTCTCAAGACCGATTCCCGCAGCTTCACCGCAAACGAGTGCGGCCTCGCGAAGATAGCACTCGAGATTGCGCTTGCAGATGCTAACAAACTATATAAATTATCTATTTCAGGTAGGAAGAAGAAGGGCGTTGATGATAAGACGATCCGGGCCTTGGAGAGTTGTACCGAGTTGTATGGTGGTGCAATCGATGGGCTCCAGCAAGCAGTACAAGCATTGGACTCCAAAGACTACAAAAATGCCAAAGTATATGCTGGTCAGGGAATAAACGCCGCTGACACATGCAATCAAGAGTTCAAGGAGTTTGACCTGAGAATGCCTCTTACTAAGAAGAATGAAGCTTTCGGCCAGCTCTGCGCTGCTGCTTTAGATCTCGTTTCGCTTCTTTAAGTTGCGTTTCGTTGCATCAAATATCAAGAATTTTCTTAATTAGTCGGTCCAACTTGTGCATGATAAATGCAACCATGCTGATTTTTTTTATTTTCCTTTTCTCCCTATGATTATTTTTGTTGTTGTTGTTGTTGGTGTTAATCATCATGGGATGGAGGAAATGATAAACACAAATATTTCATAATACAGTTTTTTCTGTTATTTTGTTGTTGTTATTGTTTGTTATATAAATGTCAATGAATCTCAAGTGAAATTTTACATTCACTTGGGTCTGTTTCTCGGGAATGTTACGTGCTGACATGGCACACGTGCGAGTGTTATTGACCATTTAAACAAAAAAAAAAAAGAAGAAGTGAAATTTTACATTTATCCCTGTTCCACTTTTTTCTTTTATTGTTGTGGTTGTCGTTGTTATAATGTCAATGAATTTCTAAAGATAATTTTACATTTACCCTTGTTCTGCTTGATCTAAAAGTTACTTGTCCCAACCAGTTTTCAACCATAGGCATTCAATTCCCACTATTTCATGCCATGTGGTCCACGTGAGCTTTGGATTATGCTTTTTTTTTTTTTTGATAAGATTTTTTCATTTATCAAAGGAAGGTTTACAAAAAACCTGCACAGCCATGTTTCGGGTCCCCTCTTACATCAGTACATTTGGAGGACCTATCGTAAGGGGACAGACAAACGTCCACCTATTTACAACGAAAAGGAAAAAATAAAAAAAACAAGAAAGGTAGGAAGGAGAGCGGACTATCGGGAGAGTCTGATCTCCCCAATTCCGACTCTATCCAGGAAAATCAGCCCATGGATCCGGGGTGGGAGCGATCTGGAATCTAGGTGAAGGGAAGAATGCTGGTGCAGACTCCCGGCACGGGCCAAGGCGTCCGCTGGCCCATTGCCTTCTCTGAGCGTGTGGGAGAAAGAGAAGTGTCCTAGCTTACATAGACAGAATATCCTGGTCATCCACGGATTCCACCTCCAAGGAATGTTGGAGGGAGAGGTGAGCGACACTATCACCACTTGTGAATCAGATTCAACAATAACTCTATCGAAGCCTCTCTCCAAACAGATTACCATCCCATCATGGATAGCACGGATCTCCGCCAAATTGTTGGGCCCAACTCCGTAGGCCACAGAAAACCCAAATAAAAAGGCGCCGGTGGCATTCCTGCAAATTCCTCCCCCACTTGACGGGCCGGGGTTTGAAAGCGCCGAGCCATCCACATTTAATTTAACCCAGCCTGGAGACGACACTTTCTATTTAACCAGGACTGCACCAACACAAGATTTAAAGAAACCCGGTTTCCTGGAAGGAGCACGGCGAGGCCACTCCGCATTTGCCAAAATATCTATTTCTAAGATCTGCTTTGCCCACCATCTGACGCGGGCCAGCAATTTCCTGGTGGAACTAGGTGAGTTATCAAAGACTGCCTCATTCCTGGAGCGCCAGAGCTCCCAAAGGATGAGAATAGGAATCAGTGATTTGACAATAGAAGACGTTGCACCTGGCGCCGCAGCCGAACTCCAGTATCTCAGCTTACCCATAATAGAATTTTGGATGAGAGGGGCAACTCCACACAACTGACCGATCGTACACCATAGAGTTCTGGCCTGGCCTCCGAATAGAAAAAGGTGCTCAACAGACTCCGGTTGAGGGGTTGGCGTCTAGAGCTGGAGGCAGCAAGTACACCTGGAGGCAAGAGCAACTCCTTTTACCTGGATGCGAGAGTCAATAGGGAGAGCATTATGCAGGAGCCTCCACATGAAGACTGAAAATTTTGGGGGGAGATGTGCTTTCCAGATCCAGCTAGCCCAGTACATCAAGGGGGAAGGCGGTCTCAACAGTCGCCAGGCAAACTTGAGAGAGAAGGTTCCTGAGATTTCTAGCGGCCAGATTCCAGCTGAAACAACTTTGGATTATGCTTTAGTTTTCGGATCATTGCGTAAATTGAGCTGGAAAAACGGATGGATGGGATGGATAAAACACACGCATCATGGTAGGCCTCACACAGTCGCAGGTGGGGAAGCAGATTGCAAGTTCTGTGGGCCCGACCATGATGTATGCATTATATCCTTAGAAGTCCATGGTGTGTGGCACACCAAGCAATCCACTTCCGGTCAATAGTGTTACCACGCAATCCGCGTCTGTTAGATCAGTGCGGATCGCCTGTGTTGAAGGCACAAGTAATATTTCCTGTCCAGTCGCTTCTCATTGGTTCACCTCATTGCCAGTCTCACCAGCTCCCAAAACAAGCCTGTTTTCCCTCTCCATATAGATTGCGAACTACACAACACACCTTTTATTGTATGAACTTTTCTCGGCCCAAATTGTGATATTTGTTTAAAATCCATCCCACCATCAGGTGAGTCATCTCATGTTTCGCCAAGGGCCCAAAAATACGTCCATCTATGATTCAGTTGGAAGATTAGAAAGAGTGTATATGGCAATAATTGCCCATTATTATTTCCGTTGGTATCGCCCACTTGAATTACTAATGGGCCTGAGAGGTATAAAGTTTGGTTAATTGGCTCTCTATATATCATCCATCCCATCATCACTGAGGATCATCTATATATCAAGGGTGGAGGTCTCTCTCCCACATGTTTTCTTTGGTGTGGGTTGCATGAATCAGTCAGCCTGATTTTGGATCCGAGTCTAAATTGGAATTATGCATATGCTGTTAGTTGTGAATTTCATGGATATCAGGTTGGCCTCGCCAAAAAAATCAACTCCACCTGTATAGAGAGCTTTCTCTTTCAGAAAGAAGAATAGTAAGGAGGCTACTGTTGATTTTGACAGGGCCACCGTAATATTTACGTAAGATACACCCCGGCCATTAGATATTGAGTCAGATTGTGAGCATAGAAGAAAAAAGAAAAAAGAAAAGGTTAAGCTGTGATTAGGTAGGGATTTTTGCTTATCCCCACTTACCTATTATTAGGTTTTGAAGATACTCGAAGAGATCTGCCTAGAAGCCATATGGTTTATTTTTAATTTCATGTTTTGTGGTTTTAGATTCAGACTTTGTACTGTGTAGCTGGTCGATCAGTTGTTGTTTGGACCCCTTAAAGAGATTCTTGGATTAATATCACCTTTCTTTTTGAAAAAAAGAAGGTTAAGCTGTGATTTTGGTGGGCACACCAAAGGAAATAGTTGAAAGAGAGTTGTCCACCCTTGATTCTTAAGGGTCTACTAGGATACTTATAGAAAATCCACTCCAACCATTAGATTACAAAATAAAAAAGAAAAAAGAAAAAGGCCTATAAGTTATACCCACACGTGAATCACTTGTGCCACACTAATGGAAATAGTTTTAATGACAAGCGTTGCCCTTGTATGCTATTTCCAATCATGTGGTCCACATGAATCATAGATGGAGCTGATTTTTGGCCCCTTGTCCTAACATAGGGTGACCCACCTAGTGGTTGGGGTTGATTTTACATAAAATTCATGGTGGGCCCACCCAAGCCAACCACCCAATTTTTTATTTTTTATTTTATTTTGTTTTTATTTACACACACTCAAACTGCATTGGTTTTTCACCACAATGGGCACTCCAACCCATGAATTCATGTTGAAACTATGCGACTCTACCACCGAGGCATGAGTAAGGACCCAACCACCCATGTGCTTGCACTACCGCTGCTATGGAATGGACGAGATGCGATGATTTTGAAGGGGCTTTTTGCTAACATACACCCTAATTAATATTTTTCTATGTGTCCATGGAATGACTTCATTTTACCTAGATTAAAATGCCATTAAACACATTTTCTAAATTTCTGTTCAATGGTACCTTCTTTTGTCATTGCTTTTTGACAAACTCCTATACGATGCACTTTTTTTCAAATTTCCATTTACTTTTTAAAAATTTCCAATTTCTTATACAATCCTGACCTCACCCAAGACTGTGCGACACTTATTGTGGGGCCCACTTTGATGCATGTATTCTATAGCCACATTGTCCATCCATTTTTCCAAGATCATTTTAGGGCATGAGCCCAAAAAAGAAGCATATTCAAGTATTAGGTCGACCATTCCATAGGAAATGATGGTGATTGGCTATTAATAACTTATGATGGGCTATAAAAGTTTTAGAAGAAGCTGATCTTTTGTTTTTTCCCTTCACCCAACTCATGTGACTTTATCAACAGGTTTGGTGGCAAAGAAACATTGCCCATTATGGTGGGCCCTAGGAAGGTCTTAATGGTGGGATGTTTAATCACCACTATTTCCTATAATATGGTCCACATAAGATTTGGATTGCTTCATTTTTGGGCAGATAGATAAAATGATATGGCAAAATGGATGGACAGTGTGGATATGAAACAAATACATCAAGGTCGATTCCATAGTAAGAGCCACATTATTTTTGTTGAAGCCGGGATCCACCTAATCCACTCCCCTAACAAACGAGTTATTATTCTTCTTTCTAAAAAAAATCTACCTAGATGAGTCTTTTACTAAGAAACAAATAAAATGAAGATAACAAAAACTCTTTTGCCAGGCACGTTCGCCCTAAGTGCCCAGCCATGGAAAGGATCATGCGAGCGAAGTGCCAAGGCGATCGTACAAAATGCCGAGAGACATAAATGGATCATGCAAGCAAAATGTTGAAGCGATTGTCCAAAGTAAATTAATTGCAAGAGTAAAGTGTCGTGTGAGCCTCCAAAGTGCCGAGCGACGGAAAGATCGCGCGAGCGAAGTGCCGAGCAAATGAAATGAATCATGTGAGCAAAGTGTTGAGGTGATCGTCCTAAGTGCTGAGTGAAAGATATGATTCATGTGAACAAAGTGCCAAGTCGATCATCCAAAGTGTTGAGCAACATAAATAGTTTGCACAAGCGAAGTGCCAAGCACGTATGCCGGAAGTACCAGGCAACAGAAAGGATTGCGTGAGCGAGGTGGCAAGGCGATTGTCCAAAGTGCTGAGCGAGAGAAAGGTTCAGGTAAGTGAATTTCTGAGGCAATCATGTAAGTGTCGAGCAACAGAAATGGATCGCGTGAGCGAAACGCTGAGGCAATGGTCTAAAGTGTGAGCGAAGTACTGAGGTGTTCGTACAAAGTGTTGAGCAATAGAAATGGATTGCATGAGCAATGTGCCGAGAGCAATTGCCCAAAGTAAAAGAACTCATTTTTTTTTTTAAATAAAGTTTTTGATCTCTTTTCTTCTTATATAAGTTTCTTCTCAAGTATATTGATCCATCTAAGCATAATCTTTGCAGAAAGAAAAAGAACTTATTTTTTAAAAATTGAATTTTTATTGTCTCCCTTTTATTAGCTGTTGCTTAACAAAAGACCCATCTAAGTAGATTAGTTATTTATTTATTTAAATGAAGAAGATCTCATTTTTGGGGGGAGTAGATTAGGTGCGATCCTAATTAACTTCACAAAAGACAATGGTACCTTATTGTGGGACTAACCTTGATGTATTTGTTTTATATCCACGCCATCCATCCAATTTGTTGGATCATTTTATGCCATGTGCCAAAAAATGAAGCATATCTAAATCTTATGTGGACCATTGCATAGGAAATAGTGGTGATTAAACATCCCAGTACCATTAACGAATTCCTAGGGCCTACCATAATATTTATGTATTAATGTTTATTTCCCATCAAACCTCTTAATAAGGTCACGTGAACTTTTTTTTTTAAAGGAAAAATTATATTAAAAAGGGAGGAAATTACATAACAAGGCCTCACAAAAGGCAAGGGCCCCACCGGGGATGAAGGGAAAACACAAATGTCATCTTGACTCAAAACTTATTCAACCTCCAAAAAGTTTAATGTTAGGTGTTAATTTACCTCATTTTAATGCCAATACTTTAAAATGATCTAAAAAAGGAATGTACAGTGTGGATCAAACCTATACATCCACACAGCTTTGCCCGAAGGGCATGGCTTGGTCCACAAACTACGTCCCACCCTGCCCATCTCTAGCCACGAATGGGAAGTTCTGTGCCCATTGTGATTTAATTGTTTATCCACACCGTCCATCCCTTCTCTCAAATCATTTTAAATTTTGTGCACAAAAATAAGGCAGATCCAACGCTCAAATGGACCACACCTAATAATAAGATTAGGTTGCATTGAATACACAAAGTATCTAATGCAAGTTGCATTAGTGTGGCTAACTTTAGTGTTGGATCTGCTTCATTTTTATGCATATAACTTAAAATGATATGAGAAAATTGATGAACCGTGTAGATAAACAGATACATCACAGTGGGCCCAACCATAGAATTGCCCATTCGTGGCTAGAGACAGGCCGGGTAGGATGCAATCCGCTTTTATGGCTTGAGTGATCCACCAGTAGGGGTGTACATCGAGTCGAGCTAGCCTCAGCTTGACTCGGCTTGGCTCGGTCCTCGAGCTTGACTGGCCAGCTCAGCTCGGTTCGGTCAATAGCTTGAGCTAGCTCAGGCCGAGTTCGAGCCAATTGATTGAGTCAAGTTCGCCATTGAGGCATTTCCACAAACACCTGGACTGCACCTTCAAAATCGTTCTGTATGTGAAATAGAAGCAATGGTTTTACAGGTATTTTATCAAACACCTTCTAAGAAACATAAAAACCAAGAAAAACCAAGAAAAAAAGTGTATTTGTTTCATGTACATGCTTTCCTTGCCACCAGCCATACTTTGTTGAGTCATTTTATCAAACACTTGGTGAGCACCATCAATGGGAATGTAATCGAGTCACCGAATTGGTTCGATTTGAGCTGGATTCGATTTGAGTCGAGTCGAGCTAGGGCCTGCTCAAACTCGGCTCGAACTCATTTTTGAGCTCAAAAAATAAGCTCGAACTCACCTTCAAATCGAGTGGAATCGAGCTTTTTCAAGTCGAGTCGAGCTAACTAACCAAGCTAGCTCGTTTGTACACCCCTATCCACCAGGTTGGTGGATCCATGATGTTGAGCCTACCTTGATATATGTGCCTTACATCCACACACACGGTCCATCTGTTTTAACAGCTCATTTTAGGGCATGATCCCTGTGTGGAAACACATCCAAATCTAAGGTAGAGAATGCCACACTAAACAAAGGTGATTAACTATTAATAGTTTCTTATGTGCTAAGAAAGTTTTGGACCAAGCTGATTTTTTTTTTTAAAATTTTTTTATTTATTTTTAACCGACTTTTCATTAATGGCAACTATGCTGTACAGACACACCCAGATCCATAGCTCAACTGGCAGAGTGGAGATACCTCGTTTCAACGCTTGAGGTCTTGGTATAGATCCCTATCAGGGGTGGCTAACATGGAGTGGTGTGTGTACCCACATGGGTGTGTACTAACAAGCTAACCCAAATATATATATATATATATATATATATATATATATATATATATATATATATATATATATATATATATATATGCTGTACAGACATCATAAACCTTCGGACACCCCTCGGCAGCAATAATCAGGGCGTCTATCATAAGGATAGTTACCCGGGAAGACTGAATGGATCCAAGGCCTACTTTACCTAAGAGCATAAAGCCCTGAACCTGACCAAGCTGATATTTATGGGTCCCACTGTCAATATCTTTGATGCCTTATCAACGGAAGCGGATTGGCTGGTGTACCACACACAGCCATATAGCTGGTGTATTGGCATCAATAAGTTCTATAGGTGCCATCATGATGTATGTGTTATATCCAAACCGCCCATACATTTGGCGAGATCATCTTAAGGCTTGAAGAGAAAAAATTAAGACACATCTAAATATCAAGTGGACCACACTGAAAAAAGCAATGGAGGAATGAACGTCTACCATTGAAACCCTTTTGGAGGTCGCGGAAATTTTGGATCAATATGATATTTGTTTTTCCTCTTCATCCAGCTCTTTGTAACCTTATGAACAGATTGGATGGAAAATAAACGTTATGGTGGCCCTGCGAATGTTTTTACGGTGAAAATCACTATCCCCGCTGCTATTTGTGGTGTGGTCCAACTTATCTTTGGATAGGATTCATTTTTTGGATCATACTCTAAAATGATCTCTAAAAATGAATGAACAGTGTGGATATGATAAATACATCATTGACGGTCCCACGTAACTTTGATCTCCTTTGAACCGTTCGTACGACTTGGAGCTCGAGGAGTGTCAGCGCTCGTCTTCGTACGTGCGTGGTATAATCCGCTTCCTCCTTATCAACAAGTTGGACGGCAAATAAACATTCCGGTAGCCCTCCAAAAAGTGTTTAATGGTGGATATTTTTATTTTTATTTTCTTCTTCTTCTTCTTCTTCTTCATTTTATTTATTTTTTTCTTTTCTTTTTAGTGAAACATGGAGCTTCATGATGAAATATCAGTTCTTAATCAACATTTATTAAGCAAGAAAGCAAGAAACATGATATTCGTGTTTTCAACATCAAAACCCATGAGAAAAAAGTCATTCCGACTACGAAAGAATAATCGAGAGCTGGCCCCAAAACGACACTGTTATTGCCATCGAAAGCACTTATTCAACGATAAGATACAGGATGTTCTCAAAATTATCAGATCAGCTGATAAAACGATAAACCACCACTGCAGGAAGGAATTCATTCTTCAGAGTCCTGCCTCGTTCCCAATACTGGAATATCCTCATACCGCTTCCCAATGTTATTGTATTCCCAGAGCTTATGAACTCCTTAATCAACTACGCGTTCTCCAACGAAAGCACCAGCGATGACGAAGGTGACGTAGACGGAGTTGCGGCGCATGATAACCCTGTACAGACCTTCGAGAAGGCCTCTGCTTCTGCGAGGAGCAGCACTCGAATCCATGGTCTCGCACGTCTCTCTGACTGCTTTGGGATGGAGCTAGGGCGGGCTACCGATGCGAGGAATGACTCTCCGTGACATTAATGGTGGATATTCAATCACCACTGTTTCCTATGATGTGGTACACCTTAAGATTCAGATCCACTTCATTTTAGCATCATGCACTAAAATGAACCGTCAAAACAGAAGGACGGCATAGATGTAAGTCACATACATCACGGTGGACCCCACAGTCAGGGATCCACCAACCGCCCACCAAAACCGCGCGCTCCTGCTTTGACCGACTCCGTCCAGGCGGGTGCAGTACGAAAACTGCTTCCGGTTCAAACGTCAGATTTCCCTGCTCTCTTTCCACGTGCCACATCCCCATCCATTACTATATATAGAATCAAAACCCTTCATCCATCATGCATGCTTGCAGGTGTGCTTGTCGACGTGAAAACTCGACTAAGTGAAAATGTCGACTCTTCCTTTGAAGTTCCTCCTCGTTCTCTTTTTCCACGTCTTCATGTCTCAGTCCTCTAACATTGAAATCCTCCCGAAGGTGAAGGAGATGGTTCGTGATTCTTGTAAACAAACCAGGAACTACAACCAATGCGTGGATGCTCTCGAAAACGATACGAGCTTTCCTTATGATGATCAGGTTTCCTTCACGAAGAGAATACTCGAGGTCACTATGGCGACTGCTAATGAACTACACAAAGAGTCGAATTCATGGAAGCAGAAGTCGGACCTTGAAGAGAAGATGATCCAGGCCTTGGAGACCTGCTCTAGCGAGTATGGGGAAGCCCTAGATGGGCTGAAGCAAGCAATACAAGCAATGGACTCTAAAGACTACAAAACTGCTTACTCATACGCTGGTCGGGCAATAAACGCAGCAGACGGATGCACTCAAGAGTTTGAGGACAGTCAGCAGAAAATGCCCTTCGCTGAGAATAATGAAGTTTTAAATCAGATGGCCACCGTCGCTGTAGATCTCATTTCACTTCTTTAGGTTGCTTTTGGTTGCATCAAATATAAAAAATAAATCATGATTTAAAAAAAAAAAATTTAATTAGTCGGTCCACCTTGGTGCACAATAAATACAACTATACTGATTTTATTTTAACTTTCTACTTGTGATTATTGTTTGTTGTTTTTGTTGTGAATCATGATGGGAAGAAAGAAAGGAAAAAATAAATAAATAAATAAATAAATTTCTTATCAGTCTTTCTGTTATTATAGTTTTTTTTTTTTAATCAAAAAATTTTATTTTATCGGCTGAGAGGAGACTATACAGGCAAAATTACATTTCGGGCAGGCCCGTTGCAAAAAAAAAAAAAAGAAAAGAAAAAAAAAGAATAGGGGAACGGAGCTGCCTATCGTAACCTCTCTCTACCTAAGAAAGACTGTCCCTATCTGTTCCTATCCATGTCCGGTCTAGGACGAGCTCCCTTCGATGACCAGCATACGTCGATAAATCAGATTATTTTCAAAATCTCTACCTGGCTGAAAGTAGTGGGCTATCATCTCCCTACCTCAGACAGGAAATGTGCTTAAGAAGTCATCATCTGGCAAGCATTGGGCATGGACGATAATCCCTCAGACGCATCTGAACCTATCCTAATAGTTATAAATGGGATAAACCTGATGCAGGGTAGCTGAAGCTCATTGTAGACGGTTCTGTCAGGGGAACCCGGGAATAGGAGGAGGCGGGGGAGTATCTATAGTCTATAGACCACTTGGGCGCTTTCATTTGTGCATTCCACAAAAACTATGGTATGGTCACAAATACCTTCGCAGAAGCTCAAGCTATGGTAGACGGTCTGCAGGTCTGCAAAGATACGGGACTATCTAATATTATTGTTGAATCTGACTCTAGAGTTATTGTGGAAGCCATCTCCTCCCCTGTTTCGTCTAGATGCTGGAAAATCTGATACCAATTGGGTCTCATTCTCAGCCTCACAGAACCTCTCAACCTCTTTTTCACTCTCACCTTCCGAGAAGGCAACTCGGTAGCAGACGGCCTTGCAAAAATGGCTAGCAGCGGCAGTCCGGACATACTATATCGTTCCAGATCTTCCCTTCTAATCAAAATTAGGGGCTCCCTAGTTCTAGACAATGCAGGCATAGGCTTGATTAAAATGACAAAATAAAAAACGGGAGTGGGTTGACTCTAACCAGGGACTTTTCTGCTTCCTGGTTCTTCTCTCTCTAACCCATGGAGTTTAAGCAAAGCTTTGCCTAAGCTAAAGCTATGACAGATAAACAGCAAAGGATAGTGTTGAGGTTGAGGAGGAATTAAGTGCTGATTCTTGGAGGTGTGTGGAGGGCCAGTTTATAGAATTCGGATCCACTGTAGGCAGCAACATTTGTGGAGGAATGGGTGGATATGTTCTGGAAGCCTGTTTGTCATTTGCAGTAGCTCAGAGTCCTTCTTATAGGGGTGCAGATTCAGTATCAGTCTCTGCAGAGGTTTGATCTCCATCCTTGTGGGGAGACCCCTGCAGTGTGCTCTCAGGCAGTTCGTAGAGCCAAAGCATGAGGATTTTTCTGCTGCTTCTATGGTTGGTGGTCCTTATAATCCCCGATCGAGCAGCCAGAGGCTCTTTCAGCTTATGGGGGTATCCCAAATGGTGCTATGAGCAACTGGATTCTGGATCACTCTTCCACTCATGCTCCCCTGCCATTTGTCTAGATGTTCCAGTGGAGGGGCAGCTGTTGAACGGTGGCCGGACTGGTTAGGAATTGGCCATCTTCGGTGAGAAGACTGATTAATTGGAGTGGCTGCTGAGCTGGCTCTATGGATTCGGAATTGGTTGGGATGCCTCCCGGGTTTGATGGCTTTCACGATTGAGGAATGGGCTGTGCATTTCTTGCTTGAGCTAATGACTGCTGAAAATCTAGTGGCTGCTTTTTGTCCACTTGCCTGCTCCCTGCGCTGGAGGGGCGAATGGGGAAGATTTTCCAAGCCACTGATTCCTGATGGAGGGTTTGACACCTGATACTTATATATTCTGGCTCTTGTTCTGATTGGCCAAGTGAGCTTAGAAAAGCGAGTTTAGCTATCTGTCATATGCTCAGGCACATGCCTTTTACAGGTTTTGGTTTTTCAGTGTTATATAGGTTCTCATTTAGATAGGTGTGGCACGGTTCTTTTTTGTACTGCCCACCTATTGGTTGTACAAGCAATTTTCTCGATCAATACAGTTTCAGGTGGTGTGCTCTCACCTTCTCGAAGAAAAAAAGAAAGAAAAGAAAAGAGGGAAAGGTCACATTGAAGCTGCCCATGCGGCCAGGCCGTCCGCCGCTCTGTTATTATTGTTGTTGTTGCTTTCGTTCTATTTATCATGGCAATGAATCTTTCTGCTATATGTGTGATACATCCATGCCGTCTATCCATTTTTTAAGATCATTTTAAAGTATGATATAAAAAATGAAACATATATATCCGAATCTTAGGTGGACTACAACATGAAAACTGTAGTAATTGACCATTAAAAGCTTCTTGTGAGCCACAAAAGTTTTTGGATAAAGCTGATATTTGTATGGTCCTTCCATATCTTTGTGACCTTATCTTGGATGGAAAATAAATATTCCAGTGGCTCCTAAGAAGTTTTTAATGGTGTGTATTCAGTCACTACGGTTTCTGTGGTGTGGTCCACCAGAGATTTGGATCTGCTTCCTTTTAGGATCACAGCTTAAAATGATCTTTCAAAACATATGGATGGCATGGATGTAATGTACAAACATCACAGTAGGCCCCACAATCAGGGATCGGCCCACCAAGGATCCACCAAACCCATCCCATCCACACTGTCCATCCATTTTTACAGCTCATTTTAGGGTAGCAGCCCAAAATTGAAGTGGATCCAAATCTAATGTGGACCGTGCCATATGAAAGAGTGGTGAACGCTGACCATTAAAAAATTCCTAAGGCCCGCTGTAATATTTCAGTAATTTTTATTTGCTATGAACCTGTTAATTAGGTCATACAAATCTTTTCTAAATCAATAAAACTTAGGTGGTATCTTCCCACCTTTCTTTGAAAAAAAAAAAGAAAGAAGAAAAAAGGTCTTACAAATCTGCATGATCCAAATCTGAATGAGAAAAAACAAAAAAGGTCATACAAATCTGGACAAGGAAAAAAAACAAATATCACCATGATTCATAACATTTGTGACCCACAAACAAAATTTCAATGGTCAATTAACATGGTTTCCTATGGTATGCTCCCTCTATCTGGATCGGCTTTATTTTTCGGCTCATGCCTAAAATGAGCGGCCAAAACAGATGGACTGCGTGGATATACAATGCATAGCCATAACTAATCCACTCCTTACATTTACCCATGCTCTGTTTATCACCACATTTGGCATATTTGGAAAGTATACATGAGCTTTCAGTTCTGAGAAGTGTTCATTAATCCCTTCCAAACGATCATTAATCCAGACCATAGTCGAGTGCTGTGTTCCTAATTAATATCTCCTAAACGCGGCGACACACGAATCTCTTGTGAGTCTCCTGGGACGGTGATTGCGTCCTACCTCCGTCCGGGCAGGACTCTGTGGGGCCCACTGTGATGTAAGTGTTTTATCCACACCGTTAATCACTTTTCTCAGATCATTTTAAGGCTTGATGCAAAAACAAAGCAGGTCCGCAGCTCCAGTGGACCACACCAAGGGAAGCTGCAGTGATAAAAACACCCACCGTTGAATCCTTTCTAAGGGCCACCGTGATTTTTTTTTTTTTTTTTTTTTTTTTTTTTCAACAGAAAAGAAAATTCATTGCTGATGGGAAATTACAGGCCTAATTCGGGCAGATGGACTGCCTATCTTGAGCTATACAATTCAGTTTTTCAAACCCTTTCTAATGTAACCTATACCTGCTTTATCCAGTAAAACCTGACCCTTGATCAGGCGAGGGAGGGAGTCGAGATCCTGGAAGAAGGAATTAATCTGATCCGAGCTGCCTATCTTAGCCAAACTGTCAGCCGGGCCGTTTGCTTCCCTATAAACATGACGAATGGTTTTTTACCATCCAACCTATTCATAAGGTCGACGTGGATGAAGGTTTTTTTTTTTTTTTTTCTTGGAAGGGGTATTTCATTGAAAATTGAACAAACAAGGCTATACAGCCTACACCACTCTGGAGGCCACTTCGGGCAGCCCCAGCTACAAAAACAAGCCGGGGCCTATCATATAGGGACGCATTGCCGACCCATATACACAACAGAAGAAAACAACCAACCAACAAAACACCATGAAGAAGGTGGGGGAAGACTAGACGGCCCTGACTGTACCAAGCCCAACCCTGTCTAGGAAGATCAGTCCTCTCACATGCCTTGGAAGCGAGGCCGTGTGAACATGTAGCGAATTGGCTTGACTGCCACCCCCTTCCCGTGCCATACCGTCTGCTGGGCCATTCCCTTCACATAGAATGTGGCTGAAAGTGAAAATGCCGAACTGCAACAAATGCGAGATCCTAACAGTCCAAGGCTTCCATTACCAAGGGGTGAAGTATTTTCCGGTTAGTAAATCCACAACCAGCTTCGAATCTGATTCGACTGCCACTTTCTTCATCCCCCTCTCTAGGCAAATAGTCATCCCGTCATAGATCACTCGCAACTCTGCTAAATTGTTGGTCCCTACTCCATATCTTGCCCAGAAGGCAAGAATGAAATCGCCATTGTCCTTTCGACAGATGCCCCCACCACCTGAGTTACCCGGGTTCCCTCTCGCCGACCCGTTAACATTTAGTTTCACCCAGCCCTCAGGAGGAGGTTTTATTATTATTATTATTATTATTATTTTAAAGAGGTATATGCATTAATCAGAAAAGGCCGAAAAGCCATACAAGAAACACATTCAGGCAGGCCGGAAACAAAATACAAGGCCTGCCTATCATATGAGGGAAAAGAGAAACAAAGCCCGGCTTAGGAGAAGCATAAGGACCCGAGCCCGACTTTGTCAAGAAACATGAGACCTTTTATGGTAACAGGTAGCATGGCCGGAGAAAAGAAAGTAGTGTTAGACTGGGCCGCACTTCCCAGCCGAGCCAAGCCATCAGCCACCGCGTTGGCTTCTCTTGGAGTATGAACAATTTGAAGATGGATGGAGCGAACGAGTCTAGCCACCTTAGTCTTCCAGTACCAGAGCGAGCAACAAGAGTTAGAAGGGTCTGCAAAGGCTTGCACCACCACCCGAGAGTCGCTGGCAAGGAGGATATTGGAGTAGCCCAGTTGGTGGGCCAGTGCAAGAGCATCCAGGACAGCCTTGGCCTCAGCCCTCGTGTTGGTGCCAATGTTGTAACCTCCGGCAAACCCAAAGAGGAATCTACCGGACTCGTCTCTCCCAACACCTCCACCACCAAAAGGCCCCGGGTTGCCTCTCGTGGATCCATCCATAGTTAATTTGATCCGGCCCGGGGGAGGTCTGCACCATTTAACAATGGAGACCGAAGGCTTATGCGGCTGCGGCTTTGGAATGTTCCAACTTCTGTACATGTGAGACACTGTCTTCAGGAGGCGCGACGGGGCTGAAAGGGTAGAGTTGATGAGCCTTAACCAGGCTAGAATGCGCTGCATTATGTGGGAGGCAGTGAGAGACACGTTTTCGAATTGAATGGAGTTTCGGGCCTTCCACAATTCCCAGAAAATGAATATGGGTATGAGCCCCTTGAGAGTTGACATCTTCTCCTAGGAAGTACTCCACCATTGGATCGCACGACCCGCTACAGAAGGGAGAAGGTTGTGGGAAATTCCACAATCTAAACAAAAATGGTCCCAGACTTGGGTGGCCAGTGAGCCCGTAGCAAAGAGATGGTCAAGCGATTCGCACTCGGTGAGAAAGGCAGGGGGCAGCAAGAGCATATTGAAGCAATACTGACTCTGTTACGTTGAATGTTGGTGTCGACTGGTAGCTCATTGTGAAGGATTTTCCAGCAAAGGAGGGAGATTTTTAGCGGGACGTTGGGGTGCCAAACCCAAGTAGACCACAAAGTTTTTGGCGCTGCCGGTTTGATACACTGCCACGCCAAAACTGCTGAGAGCTCCCCCTTTGCCACAGATATCCAGATTCACTTGTTGTCGTTGTTTGACGTGCAGATGCCTTCCTCCAAGACAAGATCCACAACAGTGTAGGGAAGGACCAGCAAGGCCCTGGCCTTATCAATCCAGCCAGCAAGGCCTAGCCAGTCCCAGACCAACACAGGAGGATGAGCCTGCTGACTAAGTTGCAGATACCGCAGGGGATCGAGACTGGACCAGTCCTCGGTCCAGAAATTGACATTACCTCACCTGATAAGCCATCTCGACTTCTCAAAGAGCAGGGGAAAAGCTGCTCTAATGTGCTTCCATATTGGTGAGGCAATGGAGGCAGGGGTTGTGGTAGGTTCAGCCACAAAATCAGCAGCGTACTTGGCTTTAACGAAGTTGCACCAACTGCTGTTTGTGCCGCGAAACAGGGCCGTCCAGGTCATCTTCAGACGACAAGCCTGCATCACTGATTTGAGGGATCTCAGGCCAAGCCCTCCCTCGGATTTTGGCAACGAAATGCGATGCCAGCTTCTCCAATGGCATTTTTTCTTTAGCCCATCCCAGCCCCAAAAGAAATCCGCAAAGTGTTTTTCGAGATCTGCAAGGATTCTGGCTGGAACTTCCATAGCGGCGAGAGTATAGATCGGGATATTGTTGAGAACGTGGGTGATGAAAGTGAGCCTCCCTGCCTGCGATAAGATTCTGTTCTGCCAGGAGGAAATTCTTGAGAGGATCTTCTCTACCAAAGCCTGGAAGTAGCTCCATTTGGGATGCCCATGGAAGATGGGAACACCAAGTTAAGAGAAGGGCGGCGCTGACCGCAATAAACCGAGAATGGAGGCAACAACTCGGCACCTTGAATCGGGCGCGGACGGCGGAGGAATGAAGAAGCTTTTTGCCAGGTTGATTTTCTGACCCGAGCACCTTTCGTATTCGTTGAGGAACTGCTTGATTTGAGTGAGCGACCGTTTGGAGCCATTGGCGAATGAATGGTATCATCCGCAAAAAGAAGATGGGAAACTATCGGACAGTTTGGCCGTGTCTTGTACTGGTGGCAAGCACCCATGGTGACTTGGCGATGGAAGCCCCTACTAAGGCCCTCCGCTGCGAGAATGAAGAGTCCGGGGGAGATTGGGTCACCCTGCCGCAAGCCCGGAGTGGAGTGGAAGAAACCTGCTGCTTTGTCATTGACTAGGACCGAGAACCAACAGTCCGCCCAACATCGTTCAACTAGCTAGATCCAGGTATTGTGGAACCCAAATTTCATAAGGACTACTTTGAGGTAACACCAGTTGAGCTGATCATATGCCTTTTTCCATATCGAGTTTTAACAGTAGGTTTCCACCCCTGACTTTCCTGTTTATGTCCCGAAAAACTTCTTGGACCAGTGCACAGCTTTCAGCCATGGATCGCCCCTGCACAACCACTTGATGACGATAGAGCAAGGAGGACGTTGGGCCGACTGGCAGGATGGGGGGTTGGGCCTCTGGATGTCGATCAGGCTGAACGTTAAGTCATCCCCAATGACTAACGATGCCCACCACATGATACGAGCGATGGAGATCTTGATTTGGATGGGCTTATTATCGTAAATGTATTCGTTCCTAGCACGCCATATTTCCCATAGAATCAGGGAAGGAAGCAGATTCCTGATTGTTTTTGGGGTACTACCAGGCGTTGCGGCTCTCCTCCATTGAACCAGGCGTCCCTCAATCGTTTGATGGGGCAGCATGGCGACACCAAAAATCAGGCTGAAGTGGGACCATATCATAGCCGCCTGATGCCCATAAAGGAAGAGATGAGGGATGGTCTCGACTGAGTTTGCCAAATGGTTATCCTCACAACACCGACATTTGGATGCCAGAGCAATACCTCTCGCTTGGACTCTCTCGTCTACTGAAATGGCACCCTGCAGCAGACGCTAAATGAAGAGAGCAATTTTTAGCGGAAGATTACCTTTCCAAACCCAAGAGGCCCACGATGCTGGTGGAGACTCTTCTCTGATCAGCTTCCAAGCCGATTTTATGGTGAAGAGCCCTGAAGAGTCATGCAGCTAAAAACATTCTGGCCTGTCTTTCGTGATATCAAAGCCCCTTTGGAAGATAGCGTCGAGGATATGTTGGGGTAGAAAGGCGAGCACACGTGAAGGGGGAAGAGGCCCTGTTGCGCCCAGAAAATTTCTCACTTGAAGTTCTCTCAATGCTTCTGGGATTGGCCTATTAGCCAACTGCTGGAGGGGGCCTAAACTAGTCCAATTATGGGTCCACAGATTAAGATCGCCGCTGCCCACCTGCCACTGCATGTTGGCTACCAGAACAGGGAGGAAGAGCCTAATTTTTTGCCAGATAGGGGAGGATTTTAGAGTAGGGGGGCTCAGGACTTCCGAGTTTAGGTCCCTCTGATGTTTGGCCCTCATGAGCATCGCCCAAGGACCTGCGATCTCACTGAATTTGACTGACCAGGCCATCTTCATTTTAAGCGTATCCATGACCTCTCTCAGACGGCGGATACCCAACCCACCTTCTGCAACAGGTCTAACAGTTTTCTTTCATGCAATCCACTGCATTTTGTTTTTCCCATTAGCCCAGCCCTAAAAAAATCTTGTAAACTGACGCTCCACACTCTTCAACACCTGATGAGGAACGTGCATAGCTGCTATGATGTGAATGGGAAGACTCCCTAGCACATGCCTGATGAGCGTTATGTGGGATTAAAACTATATGCGGACTAGGCCCCACAGATCTGTCTGTGCAAGGGACATGATGATCAGGGGTTCAGATAGCTTACCTAGCTGTGATGCCATAGGAGCCGAATACTGATAAAGCTAGGATCTTCCTCTCCTTCACACCCTTTCTGCAAATCTGTAGATGGGACTCGAATTTTGCCGTGGTGTAGGATCGGGGACCCAGCTCTCTTTATAAAGCTGTGGAGAGAGAGTTTGAAACCCATCAAAACTCTCTCTCCCACGCTCCACACATTCTTGTGTCCTAGTTCGTTACAAATTGCCTTGCGTAAGGCTATAGCATTCCACCCCAAATACAGTGATCTTCGCGTGAATAGTTTGCGCAGTGACGTATCACCTTAAGTGGGGTCCACTGATTAACTCAATCAAACGGTCCAACTAGAATCAATCCGGATCGTTGATCAAGTAAGGCCCACCACATAGAGTTCTTACATTCTCCCACTTGGGCCTCATTGAGCAACGTCAATGATTGTCATGAAATTTTGAAAATTATTTTTGATATTAAGAAAACATCTGAATGGTTAACCAAAGAAATAGTTGGACATTATGAGTTATGCTATTCAATCTGGTCCATCAAGACTGTCAGTATCGAAAAATGGAAGTCGTCACAACATTTAATTTAGGCGAAGTGAGACCAAGCGCAATCACAAGTACTTTCAATCTTAACGACATAGATCACAAACTAGGAAATGTGGTATAAGGATTACACACTTTAGTGTGATGATATGTGTCTATCCTTAAGAGGTCCTGAAGCTTTTACATGTCTCCAACGAGACACCTCTGTAGTTCTACTTACTCAAAATTTTGCGCATATATATAGAGAAGCAGAAATAAATCTTTATATCAAAATCATCCAAATAAACTGTATAAAACGAGATCTCTAAGTGTCTGTGAAAATCAACATGCGCTCAACTCCCACTAACTGAAAACATCTATAGGATCAATAACTCCCATGGACGTAACATGCTCCTGAAATGGCGTGATAGGGAGCCCTTTAGTGAGCGGATCCGCAATCATCTGCTTAGTGCCGATGAATTCCACGGACACTTGATGATTCTGAACCCTTTCCTTTACAACAAGGTACTTGATGTCGATATGCCTTGACCTTGACGAATGCTTGTTGTTACTAGAGAAGGAAATAGCAGCCGAATTATCGCAAAGTATTCTCAATGGTTTCGGGATATGCTCCAGTACCCGCAAACCTGAGAAGAAACTCTGTAACCATAGTGCCTGATTTGATGCCTCATGGCAAGCAATAAATTCAGCTTCCATAGTGGATGAGGCTGTGGTAGATTGTTTCACGCTTTTCCACGACACAGCTCCTCCCACCATCATGAAGATGTACCCTGAAGTAGACTTCTTAGTGTCAACGCAGCCTGCGAAGTCTGCGTCTGAATATCCGATCAACTCCAACTGATTAGATCTTCTGTATGTGAGTCCGAAATCTTTTGTTCTCTGAAGGTACCGTAACACTTTCTTTGCAGCTATCCAATGTTGTAGTCCTGGATTAGATAGATATCTTCCCAACATCCCAGTGATAAAGGCAATGTCCGGTCGCACATGACAGACTTGAGCATACATGATGCTCCTACTACTGATGATGCGACGGAATTTCTTTCATTCGATTCTTTTCCAAATCATTCTTTGGACACCGAAATAAACCAAATTTGTAAGCCCTTTATAATGGGCGACTTTCCTGAGCACAATTTTGCATGCCATACCTTTCGAGTACCCTACTAATGTAGGCCCTCGTGACATTTGAAGCGGTCAAGTGTTCTCGTCACGACGAATCTCAATGTCGATGACGAAGAAGCTTCACCAAGGTCTTTCATTTCAAACTTTTGAGATAAGAATTTCTTGGTGTCGCTCAACATCCTAAGTATCACTTTGCTAGCCAATAGAATGTCATCAACATACAAAATCATTATAACGAACTTACTCCCACTTGGTTTTAATGTAGATGCATTCATGCATGGAGTGTTTTCTACAAAGCCATATGAGGAAATTACGTCATGAAACTTAAGGTACCACTTGTCGCGATGCTGTTTCAACCCATAGATGGACTTTTTAAGTTTGCAAACCAAATGTTATGAGCCGCAGCTACAAAACCTTGGCTGCAACATGTATACATTCTCATTAAGATCCCCATTGAGAAATGCAGTCTTTACATCCATCTGATGTAACTCTAAATCCATATGAGCTACAAGAGCCATTATGATCCTGAATGAGTCTTTCTTAGATACTGGAGAGAAAGTCTCCTTAAAGTCAATGCCCTCACGTTGGTTAAAACCCTTGGCAACAAGTCGGGCTTTATACCTTTCGACATTACCTTTGGAGTCCCTTTTGGTTTTAAATATCCATTTAGAACCAATCGGCCTTATTCCAGCAGGTAACTCTACAAGATCCCATACTTTATTGTCCTGCATGGATTTCAACTCATCTTTCATGGCATCAAACCAATAAGAAGAATTAGCACTTTGTTTGACTTGTGTAAAGGATTCAGGATCCTTGTCCACTCCTATGTCAAAGTCGTGCTCCTGTAAGTATACGATGTAATCGTCTCGATTTACAGGTCTTCTATCTCTTTCAGATCTTCTCAATGGTTCAGCTTGCTGGGTCTGATCTTGATTTTTCTCATCAGTGGTTTGTATTTGAGGTTCCACGTGGTGTTCTGCAGTGACTGCAGAATCAACTGCACCATTTATGTCCATGTGATCTGAATTGACTATGACTGGAGTCATAGTCCTTTGTTCCTCAAATACAAAATTCCTTATGTTCGTGCTCCCACTGTTTTCAGTGTCCTCAATGAATCTGGCATTCCCAGTCTCAACAATTCTAATAGAGTGAGAAGGACAGTAGAATCGATAGCCTTTTGATCTTTCTGGATATCCAATGAAGAAACAACTTACGGTTCTAGGATCAAGCTTCTTTTCATGCGGGTTATAAACTTTGGCCTCAGCAGGACAACCCCAAACATGTAGATATCAGAGACTTGGTTTTCTCCCATTCCACAACTCAAAAGGAGTTTTGTTAACTGCTTTACTAGGAACCCGGTTTAGTATATGAACTGCGGTTTTGATCGCATCACCCCACGAGATTCTGGCAATGTCGTATTACTAGACCATGGTTCGCACCATATCCATAAGGGTGCGATTACGTCTCTCACCACTCCGTTACGCTCTGCGGGGTGCAGGGCATAGTGTATTGAGCGACAATGCCACAATCCCTGCAGTATCTAGCGAATGGCCCCTGGATTGCGTCCTTATTCGTCATATACGCCATAGTATTCACCACCACGGTCGGATCGACAACTTTAATTCTTTTATCGAGTTGATTTTCAACCTCGGCCTTATAGATTTTAAAAGCATCAGAGCATCGATTTCTCACGATAAGGTATAGGTGCCGAAGCGAGAATAGTCATCTATAAAGGTAATAAAATATTTGTGGCCACTCCATGAGGTTGTAGGAAATGGTCCACTGAGATATCGTATGTATAACCTCTAATAGACCTACACTCCTAGTTGCACCTTTCTTTCTCGTTCTAGTCTGTTTCCCTTTTATGCAATCAATGCATACTTTGTAGTCAGAGAAGTCTAGAGAATGTAAAATTCCTTCTCGCACAAGCCTGTCTAATCTCTCACGAGATATATGGCATAGCCGCCTATGCCACAACATGGAGGAATTCTCATAATCTAGTCTTCGCTTGGATCCCACTTTATTTCTATGCAAGGTATTAATATTATAGACGTGAGAGGCAATCAAGTCTAACTGGTATAAGTTGTTTACTATAGAGCCGGTTCCAACTTTAATCGAATTAAAGTAAATACCAAGACTTTTATTTCCAAAATGGAATGAATATCCTAACTTGTCCAAACAGGAAATTGAAACTAAATTGCGCCTTATAGATGGCACACAGAATGTATCTACTAAATCCAAAAATTGACCAGACTTTAACTTAAGCCTATAGACTCCTATTGCCTCCACGTCTACCTTGACACCATTGCCTACGTATACTGAGCGCTCCGCATCAGTTGGTGGCCTGGCCTGTAGTAATTCCTGCATAGAAGTGCATATGTGAATAGTAGTTCCTGAATCTATCCACCAGGAATCCGCTGACACATCAGTTAGATAAGATTCAAAACAAACAAGAACAGAATGATTACCTTTCTTTATGAGCCAATTCTTAAAGCCTTCGCAGTCTTTCTTAAAATGACCCGCCTTTTTGCAAAAGAAGCACGGTTTGCCTTTAACCCGTTTGTGTTTAGATCCATTTCCAGATTGATTCTCATGGTTTCGGATGGAGGACCAGAGAATCCATTATTAGAACCGTGTTTCCTCTTCTTCTTACCTTTATTCCCTTGCCCATGCCCATGACCTGATGTCACCATATTAACATTTTGAACTTTAACCACCTGCCTGATCCTGTCTTCTTCTTGGACACACTGAGTGATAAGTTCATCCAATGTCCACATGTCCTTGAGTGTTATAGTTCACCAGAACGTCGAATTGGGGAGGTAGGTTATTCATGATCAAATGAACTAGTTGATCATCAGTGAGTACAAGTCCTAGAGCACGGATCTTAGAAACAACCTCGATCTGCTCTACAATGTATTCACGGATGTTGCCTTTTCCGTCGTAGGACGAACGAGTCAATTTATTTAGAAGGATGCCTACTTGATTTATCGATTTCTTGAACCGTTTTCCCATTTGATCAGGAAAGTTTTGGCATTGTCTGTATCAGGCATGGCGCCCTTCATGGATTCAGAAATCGAATACTTAATTACTTTCAGGCATGTATCATTTGATCTAAACCATGCAACCCATCGATTATATTGACTTCGGTGGCATCATCGAAGGTTCAAGGCGGTTACGGTGTTATTAGGGCAAGATCTAATTGAAGACAAACCCAAGACAACTTCAATGGCGTTCTTCCATTGAGCGTAGTTAGATCCATTAAGGCGGGAACTTGATGCGTATTAGTTGGAATTGAGGCGAAATAGAAGAGATACATATATACTCACATTAGTAGATGATTTCACAAATTAATTTTATGAATGTAAACAAAAAATTATCAGGCTAACTGAATCAATTCAGTTGCTAAGGGAGGCATCAACTGAATTATCCAAGATGACTATGGGCCCAACCATCTCATCTTGGTGAGAATCTATTACATCATTATCATTCCTCCCGTGGGTGGCAATGACAACATGTTAGTGATCCTCCGAACATGGAGCTAAGTGATGTAAGTCATGTAAATCTGAGATACGCAACACCTGTGGGTGAGATGAGTCTTTCAGCTTTACATTACCAACACCCTTTACTTCACCCGTTTACGTCTCTGCCAAACGGTAATCGTCTGTGTTTTCGTTACCGTACGCATGAAAAAATGTGAACGCAACTGTATGCAATCCTCCTGATCCCAATGTTACAAGTCTGTACTTGTAAAGTTTTCATCGATTGAGGTCACTTTGGTGGCTAACACAATCGAATCCAAAACTACAAATATAGACCTTAGGATTGCGATTATAATCCTGCCTCAATGATTATACTTAAATTAGTTTGATACGGTCCGCAAGATAGTCAACATTAATCATTGGACGAGAGAGAAACTTCTGACAGAAACGGACGGATATGTTTCGGTCTCTATAATCCAATGGTCTATATAAGACTATTAATGATGGGTAGTGGGCCTACAGTCGGGCCGAGTCAAGACTCTACATTATCTGGTCATTATAAATGAGTATAATAAGTCTAGTCTATAATACTCTCACGATGGATAAATAGTATTGAACGACCACAAATTTTGTTGCTTAGATCCTGACATTTATGTCCATCAAGTGATAGTTTCTATATTACATGCTCATTTTAATTCATACTAACAACTCAGATATGGTTAACGGATCCAAATAATTCCCTAAAGTATCAGTGGGCTCAGATGAGATCTGAATTTAATGTGAAATATGTGGACCGATTAAACGGGCCCAATCAACATCCATGCAAAAATTTTCTGATGAGGCCCACTGGTGTCAGGCCCATTATAAATATTAGGCGGGTCCATTACTCGCAGTGGGCCTAGATCGACCGTCAGGCCCACCAAAAAAAAAAGGACGCCAGTTGGATCCCGTTCACGGGTCCAGAAATTGAAAACCCAATTAGTAATCGGGTTCAAAGACCCGATCCCAAACAAGGTCGTTTTCGACCTAAAGGGATATTAGAACCCAATCGCCTACCCTTCGTCAGCAAGCGGCGACTGAAGAGAGATGAGCGAAAGAGGGAGATTCTCTCTCTGTCAGCCCGGCGAGTCGAGGAGAGTTCTTGAATCTCCCTTCTTTCTGGTTTTCTGGAAGTCCCGTCGATATAGGGTTGACGGTGACGATGATGAGGCCGCGGAAACGGTGATGGGGTTGCCAGCAATGACGGTGTTAATGATTCTGCAATCCATCTCCATTGAAGGGAGGCTGAAGGTTGGTAATGGCCACCGCCGTTGATGAAGGTAAGTAAGGGTATGACGAGATCTATGCCAAGACCCTATGATTCTGATTGTATGTTGGATTTAGGGAATAAAAATCCCTAATCGCGTGATTCAAATCCTTAATCCATGAACGTATATAGGGGATTAAGGATCTGAAAACCTGATTGGAGCTGGATTAGGGATTAGGGTTCCGAAATCCCTAATCGGAATCAGAATTTGGGGATGGAGATCTGAAACTACCAATTTTGGAGTTTGAGAATTCAAAATCCCTAATTATTGTATTTGGGATTAAAATCCCTAATTTTTCTGATTTAGGGATTTAGACCTGAAAAACTCTAATCGACTTGGGGATTTGAAAATCCCCAATTAAAACTGGATTTTGGGTCTTAGTTTCAAATTTCCCAATTTTAGGATTTTGGATTCGAAATCCCTAATCGAATCTTGATTTGGATTGATTTGAAAATCACATCGATCGATCGATATGGAATTGAATTGAAGGCCCTAATTGCTGTATGGGTTTCGAATTCGAAAGCCCTAATTGATGTATGGGATCAACCATACCTATGCACAGATGCTTTGATACCAAATGTGGGATTAAAACTATATGCGGACTAGGCCCCACAGATCTGTCTGTGCAAGGGACATGATGATCAGGGGTTCAGATAGCTTACCTAGCTGTGATGCCATAGGAGCCGAATACTGATAAAGCTAGGATCTTCCTCTCCTTCACACCCTTTCTGCAAATCTGTAGATGGGACTCGAATTTTGCCGTGGTGTAGGATCGGGGACCCAGCTCTCTTTTATAAAGACTGTGGAGAGAGAGTTTGAAACCCATCAAAACTCTCTCTCCCACGCTCCACATTACTGTGTCCTAGTTCGTTACAAATTGCCTTGCGTAAGGCTATAGCATTCCACCCCAAATACGCGGTCTTTGCATGAGATAGTTTGCGCATGTCACCACCTTAAGTGGGGTCCACTGATTAACTCAATCAAACAGTCCAACTAGAATCCAATCCAGATCGTTGATCAGTAAGGCCCACCACATAGAGTTCTTACACGTTAACCTCCCAGCTTGACTGATGTGCCTGCCCACCCAGCCACTGATTCTTCTGTTAACTTTGTCAATGAGAAATTGGAAATCTACTATCCTGATCCTACCTCTAGACAGAGGCGCCCCTAAATATTGGAGACCTTCTCTGACTTGGGAAAAGCCCAGTAACCACTCTGTGGCTCTGATTCTGCCCGCCTGAGTGTTCTTGGAACTGATGAAGCAACTTTTGCGGAAGTTGATCTTTAGGCCCGTCGATGATTGAAATATCAGTAGGAAGTTTCTGGCAGCAGTAAGAGATGCCTTGCTCCCATTTAGGAAAATTAACGTGTCATCCGCGTACAACAAGTGTGAGATGAGGAGGTAGCCGCGGGAAAGCTTGAACGGTTGGCACCAACCGCGAGCCACCAACTGCTTCCAATTAGTGGAGAATGCTTCCATTACAAGAATGAGGCCTAATTGATCAATTGTTTGGATCTGCTTAAGGATTGGATATTGCAACGTAACTAGCCATACCCGTGAGCTCCATTCGAGTGGTTTTTTTTTTTTTTAATATATATATTTTAAATTTTAATTTTAAAGGACAGTCGCTTAGGCCCAGGCATGCACGGTGTTAGGAATAACAACCCTGCCCCTAACCTAAATATCCAACATGACTTGATTTCCGCGCAACCCTAACTCCGACCATATGTTAGGCCCGCTTTGGTGTTTATGAGAAATCTACTCCATCCATCTGTTTTTTCAGCTCATTTAAGGGCATAGCCCCTCAGAAATGAGGCAAATCCAAGGCTCAAAATGGCCCCACAATGGGCCCAAGATATTTTAATAATGGTGGTTCTTTCCCACTATTTCCTGTCATGTGTTGAGCTTCGAATTGCCTTATTTTCAGGCCAAGAATTGACTCATTTTTTACCCAATACCATAAAATGAGCGGGGAAAAAAAAAAAAAAAAAACAGATGGACCAGTGGATTTATCACAAATACTCTATGGCCCTACCAATGTTTCAATGATGGGCATTCAATCTTGAATCTTTCATGGTCATGTGGCCCACTTGAGATTTGTATCTGTTTCATTTTTGGGGCCATGTCCGAAAATGAGTTGGAAAATAGATGGAGGGGTAGATTTGTCTCAAACGCTACAGTGGGCTGCACATACGGTCAGGCAACCCTCTCTCCTGCACTTAAACGTCCAACATATCTCTTGTGAACATTGTTTTCGTTCAACCCTCGCGTCCGCTTACATCAGCCCACCTTATGTTCATGAGAAATCTTCCTTGTTCATCTGTTTTTCCAGCTCATTTAAAAGCATGAGTCCAAAAATGGGGTAGATCCCATGCTTAAAGTGGGCACATGATGGCCCTAGATATTTCAATGGTGAGCATACTTTCCCACTGTTTCCTGTTGTGTCGCTCACTTAAGCTTCAGATCTGTCCAAAATTGAAGTAGAGAAATAGATGAATGGGGTGGATTTCTCACAAACAAGTTGTGGCCCCACCAATATTTCAATGAATGGCATTCAATCTTCAATCTTTCTTTCTCATGTTGTCCACTTAAGCATTAATGAAATATCTTCATCTTTTTTCTTTTCTTTTTTGCCATGCTAAACAATATATGGATTTCTCACAAAACTCTTGTCACACATTCTTCTAAAATATGAAAAAAGGATGCAGGGCATGGAGAGTGACATGATGCAAGGCATACAATCCCAAATATGTCTTATCCACACCATCCATCATTTTATATTATCATTCTAGGACATGAGCTAAAAAATGAAGCATATCTAAATCTCAAGTGGACCACACCACAAGAAAATAGTGGTGATTGAACACCCATCATTAAAAACTTCTTAAGGCTCACTATAATGCTTATTTGTTTGCAGCCTTGGATGAAGGTGTTGCTGATGTTTTTGGCATTGGGCATGTGTGTGCGTGCCAAAATTGAAATTGTGGCTTCAATTTGAACCGAACAACAATGACCCTAAGCATTAAAATAAGCAGACAAATAGTGTATGACCGAGGTCTGGTGAGATCGGTCGTCTTCTAGTCACTCACTCAATGTGTAAAATTTGATCAGGCGATATTTAGAGGGTGAGGTTCGTCCTCTGATGATGGGTTGCACCTTTGCCTTTCGTAGGAAAAGGCTTTTCGATACAGATAAATGAAATAAGAAAAGAAATTCTTACAGTCGATCGCGAAGAGTAGCTACAAAACATCTTTCTGATTGATGAATTGAATCCAACACACAGCTTGGACTCAAATTACAACTAAAGATTACCGGTTACTTAGTTAACACTATGGATTACTCTATACAGAATGTAAACAGCAGGTTGAAAAATAAATAATTATACTAAGAAATATAATTTGCTTGACAAGAAAGATAAAGGTTTACACTATGGAATGTAAATGAACTGACAAATTAAAAAGGGTAATTGAAAGATAGATTTAATTTGTTTGGATTGGTATTAGACGAAATCTTCTTGCTTGGTTTATTTGCTATTTATAGCTTTGATCCATCCACCTGGATTCTTCCCACGTTCCGATGGTTACCATAAGTACTGTTCAGTACTACTTGAACTCATTTGCTTCTCCTCTCGCCATCTATCCTATAACCGTTTGCAAATGATTGCTTCTTCATCAGGTGCTTAAGCAATACACGATACCATCAAATATGTTTCAGCTCTGGTTATCAAGAAATCTTCTCCTATAGATCTTCAAATGCACAATGAGGATCCGTACAAATCACACGTAACTCCTGATTGGTCTTCGTAGTGGATGTCGATAATAGGGATGAACAGAAGGAAATCACAAATATTAGCCTGATGTAAAACTTTTGTGGCTGCAGGAAGTTTTCAACCGTGGGCTGTTCAATCACCATCGTTGCCTATGGTGTGGTCCACGAGAGATTTGGATCTACCTCATTTTCGGATCACACAGCTAAAAAAATTGGATGGACAAAGACTATATAAAATACATAAATCATGATGGGCCTACACATTAGTGTTCAAACTTGCGGTATGCATGAATCGACTGAAACAATGACAAAATAGGAAGGTAGTATGTAATTTGGGAAAGGTAAAAGTACAAGAAGATCATGTCAAATAATAATATGTGCAGTCCATTAAGGATGAAATTACCTTCTCTGTACTTAATGACTTTACCGGTTTAGTGCCCGTCAATGCATGCTGTTGTAGGACATATATGAAATTGATAAGCGAATTTTAAAAAATAGTTTAAAAGTAAGAGTTTTCATATCCATAGCTGAAAAGACAGGCTGCCATACAGAAAAATCCCATAAAAAGGGGAAAAAAAAAATGTAAATGTAAATGGATAAACAGCGTGGATACATAATACAATCAGCAGGTGCGCCCCACGCTAAGGCCCGCACCTAATCCTCTCCCCCCAATACGTGTACATAATACATTCATCAGGGTGGGCCCCACGCTAAGGGCCGCACCTAATCCTCTCCCCCCAATATGTGTACATGTTTTTTTTTTTTTTTCCCCTTATAATATAATATAGGGTGGTGTGCCCTTATATTTTTCAAAAAAATAAAAAGTTCATGTAAAATTCTCCTTGAGATTTATTTGTATTATGTTATAGAATAAACAACAGCATTAATAAAAATAAAAACAAAAATGGTTGCATTTTGTGGCACCAAATATCATGAAAATGTAAATCAAGTTGGACCGACTAATAATAAAAAAATATCATGAAAATTCATGATATTTGGTGCAACCAAAATCCACCCTAAAGATGCGCCACGAGATCTAAAGCGATAACTGCGAGGTCATTAAGAATTCCATTCCTCCGAGCAAATGGCATTTTCCGAGCTGACTCCCGGAACTCCTGACTACAAGTGTCTGCGGCGTTGATTACTTCACCAGTATATAAATTAGCAGTTTTGTAATCCTTGGCTCCGATTGCCTGTGTTGCTTGCATGAGAGAATCGATTGCTTCTCCATATATTGTAGAACAACTCTCCATTGCTCGGATCGTCTTGTCGTCATAACCCGTCTTCTTCCTCAATGCAAGCGTCTGTTTGTATAGGTGGTTAGCATTCGCTAGTGCATGCTCGATCGCGATCTTCGCAAGCTCGGTCGCATCGGTGGCGTCGTAGCTACGGCGATCGTCCTTGAGAGATTTCACGCATTGGTTGTAGTTCCTGGTCTTCTTGCAAGTCTTGCGGATCAAGGTCTGGTCCTTTCCTGGGCGAACGGTGGCAACGGTGGACTGATAGACGGAGAACAGGACGACCACAACCACGAAGAATTTCAAAAGAAGACTCGACATTTTCCCTGCGTTGCGTTTTCACGTCCACAATCACACTCTACCAGGGCATGATGGAAGATGGGTTTTGGGTCTTTATATGGTAGTGCCTGCGGTGGTGGCACAGGGAAGAGAATCGGCGTTTGAACCGGTCGCATCATTTCATTCTCTGGTGCAGCGCGTTGCGCATTCGAAAATTTTACACCTTACATTAACAAATATGGCTGAGATTTGAAAATCTCATTATCGCGATATTATTGCTATATTCATATAGTTTAAAATGAAAGTAGTTAAAACCGTTATATTTGAAGTGAGGAGCGGATTAGGTGAGAACCGGATGGGTGGAGGGGACACCTGACTCTGGGGCTTACAGTGATGCATGTCATGTGGTTTAAATCTACACCGTCCAACCATTTTGAAAGATTATTTTAGGACACGAACTCAAAAATGAAGCTGAATCAAATATTGGGTGGACCACACCATAGGAAATAGTTTTTATTTAATCCCTAACATTAAAAGCTTTATGGATTCAATCGGAATGTTTATTTCCCATCCAACCCGTTGATATGATAAGGTAACAAACAGCTAGATGAAGAGGCCACACAAATATTAGCTTGATCCAAAGTACTTGTGGCCCACAAGAAGTTTTTAATGGTCAGTCACCACTGTTTCTTGCACTATTATCCATTTGGAATTTGGATCTACTTCATTTGTTAGATCATGCCCTAAGCTAAGCTTTAAATATTAATGGATGGAATGGATGTAGTCACAGTGGGGCCCACAGTCAAAGGTCCCCCTCACCTCGATGGATTAGGGAATGCACCATTTAAAGGACGCGGTTTGAGTGGATCCTTGGATCCACGAGGTCGGTGGATCTATAACTGTGGGGCTTACTTTGATGCACGTTCTTTACATCCACGCCGTCCATCCATTTTGAAAGATCATTTTAGGGAGTGGTCCAAAAATGAAGTTGATCCAAATCTTAGTTGGACCATACGACACGAACAGTAATAACTGAATCCCCACCATTAAAACTTCATGGGATTATTGGAATGTTCATTTGTCATCCAACCTATTGATAAGGTCAGAAAAACTTGGAAGAAGAGAACAAACAAATATCAGCTTGATCCAAAACTTTTGTAGCCACAAAAAGTTTTTAATGGTTGATTATCACTATTTTCTATATTATAGTCCACTTGAGATTTAGATCTACCGTATTTTCAATACTGTAACATAAAATGAGTTTTCAAAACATATTAACGGTGTGGATAAAGTAAAATACATCATAGTAGGCCCGTGGTCAGGGATCCCACCCACCTTGGTTTATCCAGCGATCAACCGAAGCGGTCGCCTTTGGAAAGGTTCTGTTTTGCTCCACGCGGATTGGGTGGTGGCAGCCGACCCGGATTGAATACCGGAGCGGATTAGGTGAGACCCGGATCCACCTATGTAGGTGGGCCCCTGACTGTGATGACCACTGTGATGTATGTGACATTTAGGCATCCATCCGTATTGAAAGCTCATTTTAGGTATGATAAAAAAATAAAGTAGTTTGAAATCATAGTACATGAAACAGAGGTCACTGACCATTAAAAAAATTTTGTGGGCCACAAAAGCTTTGGAACAAGATGATATGTGTGTGGTCTTTTCATCTAAGTGTTTGTGTCCTTATCAACAGGTTAGATGACAAATAAACATTTCAATGAAATTCATGAAGTTTTTAATGGTGAGGATCCACCTAAGATCATCCTCCCTCCTCAGTCGCCCCCGATCCCTTCCCAGCCCGCTCCTCGTCCATAATCAAGTGGATCAAACCCTGAGAGGGCTTCTTCAAGTTGAACGTGGATGACTCGTCTCTGGCTAACCTAGGTCCTGCTGGAGGTGGAGGCATCTGCCGCGATCACCTCGGAAACCCGATATTTGCTTTTGCCTGCGGATATGGAGTCGCCTCTAACAACATGGTCGAGATGCGGGCAGTTCATGATGGTCTAAAATACTGCTTGACTTTTGGATTACACAACATTGTCATCGAATCAGATTCAAATTGGGCTATCATCTGTCTTACCAAAGTCTCCTCGCCTTCCTGGAAATGGTCCTATTGGTTGAATAGGATTAAAAGGCTATCCATCTAAGGGAACTTTCAGATTCTTCATGTTCTTAAAGAAGATAACAGCCCGACAGATAGCTTGGCCAAGATTGGTAGCTTCGAGTAGATTTCCAGGTTTTTCATGGTCTTTCCTCCCTCCCAAGATTGATTAAGGGGCCGGTTATTTTGGACAAAACTGATTTAGGGTACATTAGAAAAGACTCCCAGTCTTTTCCTGTATAGTACATGATAGGCAACTCGGGCTTTATCCCCGGCTCTTCTGCTGCCCAAAATAGGCTTGTATCTCTTTTCCGTGAAATGAAATTTGTTTTCCCAAAAAAAAAAAAAAAAAAGGATCCACCTAAGATTTGAGTCAACTTCATTTTTAGGATAATGTCCTAAAATGAGATTTCAAACTAGTTAGACTCGGTGTGGATTTAAGGCACATATAGCACTGTGAGCCCCACAGACAAGGATCGCACACCTACCTATCACTACAAGAAAACCCACTTTTACCGACGAAAATCTTCGTCGCTAAAGGTTAGTTTTTTGTAGGTAAAAGGTTTTACTGATGAAAATTTTCGTCGGCAAATTTGTCGGTAAAAGACCGATGCAAAAGGTTTTTACGACGAAAATTTCAATCGTTGGCAATAGCAGGACTTTTACAGACGAAAAGTTTCGTCGGTAAAAAATAATCAAAACACTTTTACCGACGGAAATTTTCGTAGGTAAAAAATAATTACAAACCTTTTATCGATGAAAACTTTCGTTGGTAAAAATAAGCAAAAAACTTTTACTGATAAAAATTTTCGTAGGTAAAAGTAATTACAAAACTTTTACTGACGAAAATATTTGTCGGTTAAAAATAAGCCAAAAACTTTTACTGACAAAACTTTTCGTAGGTAAAAATAATTACAAAACTTTTACTGATGAAAATTGTCATCGATAAAAAATAAGTAAAAAACTTCGTAGGTAAATATATTTCACGATACTTTTACCTACGAAAATTTTCATAGGTAAAAATATTTACAAAACTTTTTCGTAGGTAAAAGTCTCGTTTTTTTTTTTCAATATCCACCACAAAATTTCTGATATACACCAGTTAATATATTTCATCATATTCACATTCACATCCATCTAAACCCAAAATAGTAAATCCATCCAAACATAAACTACATTCATCCAAACACAAACAATCTTATCCACATCACATTCATTCACGCATAAATATATATAAGTTTAACATCATAAATAAAAATATAAAAAATTACAAAGATGAAGGCGAAGGTGGTGGGGCATCGGTGGGTAAGCGTGCAGCGAGAGCCTGAAACATCTCCGTCATCCATCGCTCATGCTCCACCCGCATTTCCTCAATCCTCCTCTCCTGCTCCTCCCTCTGCCTCACATACTCCTCCATCCTCCTCCTCTCATGCTCCTCCCTCTCCCTCGCCAGCTCCATCCTCCTCTCCTGCTCCTCCCTTTACCTCGCCAGCTCCTCCATCCTCCTCTCCTGCTCCTCCCTCTGCCTCACTAGCTCCTCCATCCTCCTCTCCTGCTTCTCCCTCTGTGTCGCCTGCTCTTCCCTATGCCTCTCTAGCTGCTCACTCTGCCTCTCTAGATGCTCTCTGATGTCATGGATGACGACCCGTAGCTGCTCAACCTCTCTCTCTGCGATATTAGCTCGGCGTACAGTGCTGTCGCCAATGATGATGGATCGGCTAGAGGCAGCTGTAGCGGGTGCCATGAGCTTGACACCATGGCCAAGCCCACACACATATCCAGAACGGGTGCCAAGCACCTGACTCAAGACCTCTGGCTCACTCCGCTGAGCATCATTGGGAGTGGGCTGACTGCGTAAGGTCTCTATCGTCGCCTGTAATGAAAACATATGAATTTTCATAACAAATGACATTATTATAATTCAATCCAATTAAATTTTACAATGTAAGAATTTTTACCCAATTCTCACTGGCTCTAGGATGTACCTAAGATCCCGTCACCTGCCGACAGTGAGTCCCTTTGTAGAGGTCTACTAGTCCGGGCTCCTGACCAGTGACGGAATCTCGTTGCGCAATCGAAAGAATAATAGAGTTAATATAAATGCATTGAAAGAATATATCAACTTATTAATTACCAGTAATTTCTTACCATATCGTGACGAAGTAGTACAAATGACTTTAAACCAGCCACGTGGTTCACTTCTAACTTTTTCCCATTGTCAGAATTTATGTTGCTCCTCTTTTGAATACATTATTCATAATACATTGTTATTAATTGCGAATTTAATTATTACGTTAAGATATCGTAAATATGTAAATATTACCTGAAAAGAATCAGACAAAAATCTATCGCAGAGTATCCACCAGTCGTTATGGATCACGTGCGGCGGTGCGGACTATACGGCCTCCTCATGGCTCACACACCGCTTGTACCGCTTGTGTAAGTCATCACGGTTCTCCTTGAACTGCTCCTTCACCATGTCGTCGACGACATGGGAGATGTGCGGAACACTCAAATCCAAGTCAAATTTATTCTACAGTTTCGTAAATAATAGATTAAGGCAATAAACTTATTAACAAAATAACTTAACCGTAAATGAACTTTCATAAAATAAATTTCAATTTACTAAAATTTACCTGAAAGCGCTGACGGATGAGTTGTCGCACATTATCTGTCACATCCGTCCAACGGGGGGTGGTGGGGGGATCAGAGATCGGCATAAGACATCGACCTCCGACGTAAACAACCTGACATTGTTTCCATCAGGTCTAATGCAGTCCTGTGGGAACTCTACCGTCACCCTACCCTCACGCATAAGTCGCTCTAAAAGTAACCCACGCGTAGGTCCACCTCCTCGTCGGCTGGTCGACGATGCTGTTACAAAAGAAATATATAAGTCTAAATATAAACAGAAGTCATTAAAAGAAATATATGTGCAGACTTACATGCAGTGCTTGGTGTATGCGCAACTGAGGGATCAGATGCCTACGATGTAGCATATGACGGCGATACGTCTCTGTCACATCACGGGTAGAAGGGGTAGATCCAGTGCGTGAACGATGTAGTATCCAACCTAGTGCCATCACTGAATATGTGCGAGCTACGAACTTATAAATTTAAACAATATCAATACAAATGGAATATACTAAAACATTATACAAGTAGTGTTGATTGTACAATACATTTGTGCTTATGCTTAGAGAAGTGATTAAAATATGATTAGACCATTACACTATAATGCAAGCATAATATAATAAAACTATAAACTTTAATCTATAACCCTTGGAAATTTCATTACACATTGTCATTCTCTATTAAATACACAGATTTTGTTGTAATACAAAACAACTTTGAGGTAAACTATTCGAAGTACTCCCTGCGTAAGTTATCGTATACTTCAGAAGCATATGTCATGTTGTGTGAAGCACTCGACATTTTTATAGCCAACATGCCAGTCACAATAGGAGAAATCTGGTCTCTCGGGACTTCATTCAGATGCGCAAGTGATAGAGTCGCATCTTCCATATCTAACTTCCCGCGGTTATATACCTCCATCAACTCTGAAATTTCTTTGAGATGGTATAATCTTTCATGTGAGTCGTCGTTAATATATTCTGCGGCACACTCATCGACTAGACCGGGTATCTCTTTGGCCCTACCAGAAGAAGATAGGACTGAAACGTCCATCTGCAACAGCTGATGAAGTATATAGCGTGCTTCCACTACACTTCAGTTTGAGAAGGACATGATCAGAAATTGACTCAACTACAAATGTGGATTATAAATAAGTCAATTAAAGGAATAAATCATGACTTCTAATTTTAATGTATGCATAGAATACATAAATGATTCGAATTGAAAAAAGACATGTAAATCATGTGTACATTTAATAATCGTCGTCTATATCACTATTGCTTAGTACTATTTCTTCTTCACCATCACTATCGCTGATCAGTATTTCCTCTTCATCGTCTGCAACGTCTTCATCAATGAAACTGCTATCATCTTTAACAATGTCATGTATTATTGAGGCATCAACATGATCAGGTGACACATCATCTCTGTCCAATTGTACCACATCAATATCAACACTTGAATCAGTCCCTGTATCCCTAGATGACATATCTTCTTGATATGCTTGTTCAACCCTATACGTTTCATTTCCCCCATCCTCGCTATCTTCAACTTCTAGTACGGGAATGTCAAATACGTTCCTGGGCTTTATTTTCTGCACCATGTGCTAAGAGTCTCCTAACTTGGTGTCAGCGAGGTAAAATACTTGTTCGGCTTGGCCGGCGAGGACAAATGAGTCGTCCTTAAACCACTTCCAAGATAAATTTACGCTCATAAAGTAGTTGTCATTCTGTATTCCTAACTTCTTATTTCTAATGTCCTACCAATTACATTTAAATAAGTATACCCGCTTTCTCATACAATAATTTAGCTCAATAATATCCATTAAAATACCATAAAAGTCAATTTTTACCCCCTCATGCGTTCCCTTCACAACTACCCTACTATTTTGTGTGGTCCTATACTTCTCACGTTCTTCGATGTGAAACCGAATCTCGTTTACAATATAACCTGTATATCTAGATACACACCTATCAGGGCTACACGCCAGTGAGTATAGTGCATCAGACGTATCCGTAGAGTTGCTAGTGCACAACGTCTTCATCTATTATCATATACAGAATGTAATTGTTCAGGGATTTTCTTAGGTTCAAATAATGTGCAAAACAATGAAAATTCTAAGTGTGTTTAGATACAATGTGAAATCTTACATGTTTTGCGAACCATTCTGGAAACTAATCCTGATGCATTCGATCATAATTTGTCAGGAATTGGGACTTCATCTGGTTGATGTGTTCGCCACACATAAATGACACGTCATCAGCAAAAAATATTAAAATAATTGTATGTAGAGAAAATAATAATCGAGGGAAGACTTACTTTAAGTACAACTCTATTTCTTCACAATTATGCAACACATATCACCGCACCTTTCCTAGATCCCCAAGGTCCATATCTTGAAACGTCGGGGATCCTAAAGGATGAACGTTATGTATAAATACAGATATAAGTCCTTGTTCATGCTCCTGCCCTTCATCGGCATTCCGATCTTCTCGATTGATTCTAGTCTCTATGCCTTGAAGATATATGGAGCAAAATGTCAGACACTCATGATCAATGTACGCTTCAGCAATGGATCCCTCCGGTCATGCCTTATTCCTCACAAATTGTTTTAGTGTGTGAAGGTATCTGTATATAAAACCACTATGTTATACGCATGAAAACATGGATATATGTAGTTTATGGAATGAATAAAAATTTTAAGTTATAGGTTGTACTACCTTTCGATCGGATACATCCAACGATATTGTACTGAGCCTGCAAGCTTCGCCTGGTGTGGTAAGTGAATCACTAGGTGTACCATGACATCGAAAAAAGTGGGTGAAAATATTCTTTCAAGTTTGCAAAGGATTATGACAATGTCTCTCTCTAGTCATTTAATAACATCTACATTCAACGATTTCGAAGACAAGTCCTTAAAGAATATCCCCAACTCAATCAGCGTCGCACTGATATCCTTACTCAGGAATCCACGAATCGCAATCGGTAGTAGGCGTTGCAGAAGGACTTGACAATCATGACTTTTTATTCATGTTACCTTACAGTCCGTAATGTTTACGCGCCGAGATATGTTTGACGCATACCCATCGGGAAACTTCACCAATCTTAACCATTCACATAAACGCTTTTTCTCTAGTTTTGTCAATGTGTAGTAGGCTGCTAGTATGGTATAAGAATTTTCATCTAGTTGTAAGTGCAACTCTTTCCTTAAACCCATTGCTTGTAGATCCAATCGAGCCTTGAAACTGTCTTTTATTTTCTTCTCTATGTTCATCAATGTTCCGAAGACATTGTCACATATATTTTTCTCAATATGCATGACATCCAAGTTGTGTCGCAATTTCAGATAACTCCAATAGGTCCCACCTTCCAGGGACTCCCGCTTAATATCCAGATAGGTCCGATGCACATCTGGGTCTGCTCCATCAATTTCAAACTAATACATAAACACGGGCCTATCCAAATGGCCAGACCACCCATATTACTGTCCATAGGAAATGGACAGCTACTCATCATGGTCATAACAACGGTTCTCACCTTCTAGGGACCCCCGCTCAACATCCGGATAGCTCTGACGTACATCCGGATCTGCTCGATCAATTTAGAGCTAATACATAAACATGGGCCTGTCCAAATTGCTAGGCCACCCATATTGTTGTCCACAAGAAATTAATAGCTACTCATCATGGTCATAATAGCGGTTCTCACCTTCCAGGGACCCCCGCTCAATTAAATTCTAAATTAGTTACCCATCCAAGGTTGGATAGATTGTAATACTTTCATATTCTCATTTGTTAGTCCACGCAGAAAATCCGGCAGCATCTTCTCATGCCTCTCCAGATAAGTTGATCTTACGTTACATTCCGATGTCAAATATCTAAAGTAATGTAAAGATATTTGGCATTGGATATGAAACATATGAAACAGATTCAAAGAGAAACGAGGAGATGGACCGCGGATCAGGAGTGAACATTTAAATAGATTATATGAAAGCATACTATCCATCTAACCTTTTTTTTTATAACGATAACAAGAGGAAGGGAGTCAGGTTCCCAGCACTAGAGACCCAATGTGATTGTGGGATCCATCCACCATCCTTTTTTTTTTTTTTTTTTTTTAAAAAAAAGATGGGCTCATGCCACTGAATTTATTGAAGAAAAGAGAACAGATGTACAGCCCTTCAGGCTGGCTCCAACAAAAAGGCAAGGAGCCAGGCCTATCGTATACCACGCCTAACTAACTAAGGCACATACACAAACAAGAACAAAAGGGACGGCCAGGGTTAGCCAGGGAAAAGACCCCAAAACCACCAAGAGAACACAAGGGGCTAGACGACGCTGACCTCAATTTCTCAAGTAACCTAGGCCCGCCATATAAAGAACCAAAAGACCCCTGACCTTTCTAGGCAAGTCCGACCGAGAACAATAGAACGAATTGCCACATCCTTCTCTTGCCATCCTTGCCAGCGTGTCTGCCACAGAATTACCCTCACAGAATATATGTCTGAATGAAAGGTTGAGGGATCGGTTGAAGAGATGGATTGCTCCCAACCTATACCAAATGTTCCAAGGGCAATAGGCATTGGGGTCTGTAGCCGCTTCTACCACGACCGAAGAGTCAAATTCCACAACTATGCTAGAAAGACCCAATTTTCTGCAAAGAGTGATACCATCAAGCATCGCCTGAGCCTCCACTACCGTGTTAGAGGCAAGGCCATAATACCTATGGAAAGCGAAAATCACCCGACCATTGGCGTCCCTAACTATGTCACCACCACCACTCTCACCCGGGTTCTGACGAGAAGAGCCATCGGCGTTCAGTTTAAACCAGCTCGGCGGAGGTCTCATCCATTTAACAACCTCAAGCATGGCACCAGAGCAAACTTTGGGGCAAACAAGATGAAGACCCTGGAGAGTGGCGACGTCCCTAAGAGGCGGAAGGGCGTTGTTAAACAGAGGGTTGCCGATTTCTTGCATCCATCTGGAGATCCGAAAAATAATGTTCTGTGCTGACATTTGAATACCATCAAAACATGAGGCGTTGCAGCTCAACCAAATTTCTCAAGAAATAAGAGAAGGGGCAAGACCCAACAGGCTTGAGGCGAGAAGAAGGAGATGTCTTCGACATCCAGAGAGAAATCTACTGCTGGATGGTCTGATTAGAGATGACAGGGACATAAAAAATTCTATGGAAATACGATCCATCTAACCTTGAACTGTCCAAAATGGGACAATTTGAGCGATTTTTATGCTACCAAAAACACACCATATCTATGTATGGCCCCATAGAAATCCTCAAATGGGTAACTAATTATCTAACTTACAAATCATGATTACAAGTCACAACTATAAACTAACTAATCACAATAATAATTTAAGACAAAAACATTAATAGAGCGTGGCCCGTTGACACCCCCACATACGCAAGTTCAATGATCACATATGAATATTTACAACCCAACGACTTATATGATTGTCTATATTTACCAGTCAACACATAACCTTCCCAAAACGGCATTTGATAATGTAGACCGTCGAAAAAAGATATTTGGTTTCTATGAATCATTCTACAATACATATAGATCAATATGATCGTAATAATCCATAAAAACATTCCCAATTTTACTGTAACAAGAATACATTTTATAGTCTATCTTACAAAAATAGGTTATATGTTTAGGGATTTAAGAATACATTTAGGTTTTAGGTTTAGGTTTAGGTTTAGGTTATTGAGTTTAGGTTATAGGTTTAGGTTATAGGTTATAGGTTAAGGTTTAGGTTTTAGGTTAAGGTTTAGGTTTAGGTTATAGGTTTAGGTTTAAGTTATAGGTTTAGGGATTTGAGAATACATTTAAGTTTTAGGTTTAGGTTTAGGTTATTGAGTTTAGGTTATAGGTTTAGGTTTAGGTTAGGTTATAGGTTAAGGTTTAAGGAATTGAGTTTAGGTTATAGGTTTAGGTTTAGGTTTAGGTTATAGGTTTAGGTTATAGGTTATAGGTTTAGGTTTAGGTTTAGGTTTAGGTTATAGGTTTATGTTAAGGTTTAGGTTTAGGTTTAGGTTATAGGTTTTGGGATTTGAGAATAGGTTTATGTTACAAGTATAGGTTTAAGTTAATGTTTAAGGTTAGAGGTTTAGGTTATAAGTTTATGTTAATGTTGTACGTTATAGGTTTAGGTTTACGAATTTGAGAATACATTTAAGTTTTAGGTTTAGGTTTAGGTTAAGGTTACAGGTTTAGGTTATAAGTGTAGGTTATAGGTTTAGGTTTAAGTTAGGTTATAGGTTAAGGTTTAGGAAATTGAGAATAGGTTAAGGTTTAGATTTAGGAAATCAGGTTCTATGTACTAGGTTGATTTTGAGTTGTTACTTAAATGATAAAAGTTGATATCATTTCACTGTTAGGATGGATGCCTTAAGGCATGTCATTATTTGTTCATATTGCATACCAAACCAGCAAAATTAACATCAACATCTACAAGACATAACAAAATTAACATCAACATCCACATTCCAATAATGCCACACTCCAATAAGAGGTGATTTGGCACCTTGAATTTTTTAGGTTTAGGTTATAGGTTTAGGTTTAGGTTATAGGATGGTTATACTTGCCTAACAAATGAGATTCTATAGAGTCATAAGCAATCCATGACAGGCCTTAACAAATAGATGGATCAAATTGATCGAACCTGCTTTTGTGTAAATTTATCTTAACATCCATATAAAATTGACAGTACCCCACTACTAACATACAATCAAATATGATAAAAGCAACACTTCACAAAAAGAGTTGATTAGACTAAAATGAATATTTTGCAAGGAAAGTCACTACTAATAATCATAGTTAGAGAATTACCTAACAATAACAGTAGAAGCAGTGGCTATGGCCCCGAGAAAGGGCTTACACCTACAGCCTGGTATAGTTATTACATTAAAAATGACTTACAAACCTTTTTAACTTTTAAATCTGTTGTAATTTATCAGACAGGATGACAGTTGTTCCTCGGCCAATGTTCAATAAAAAAAGACAGTTGGGCTCATTTGGACGGGTGGATTGGAAGGGATTGGATGGTATTGGAAGGGATTGGAAGTTAAATCCCGGGATTGGCTGGGCGTGCCAAACAGACGGGGTGATCTGAACCTGGGATATAGCAATCCCATGGATCTTAAGACAATTCACTGACAACAACATCATTACCTTTAGGGCCTGTTTGGCCGGGCAGATTGGATGCGATTAGAAGGGATTGGAAGATAGATCCTGGGATTAGTCAGGCGTGCCAAACAAACACGAGATCCTGATCCCGGGATATAGCAATCCCATGGATCTTATATAAGACAATCCACTGACATCACCATCATTACCTTTAAATCCCATCCAATCCACCCTAATCCCTTCAAAATTGCCTGGGACGTGTTTGGTTCGAGGGATTGAAAGGGATTAGAAGGCTTAATCCCAGGATTGGCCAGGCGTGCCAAACAGATTGGATATAACAATCCTGGGATATGGCAATCCCATAGATCATGCACCAATCCACTGACGCAGCTAGCATTACCTTGAAATCCATGCAATCCACTATAATACCATCCAATCCCATCCAATTGCCTGGCCAAACAGGCCCTTATTGTACTGAGTAAACTCAGTAGGGCCCACCTTAAACCCTAAATCCCCAAATCCTCAAATCCCTAAATCCCTAAATCCCCAAATCCCTAAATTCCCAAATCCTTAAATCCCTAAATCCCTAAATCCCCAAATAGTTTCAATTGGTATTGAGATTGAGAGAGATTGAGAGAGAGAGAGAGAGAAAGAGAGAGAGATACCTGTTTGAGTTGGAGCCTCGATCACGGTCAACCGAGCTTTAGAGAATGCGTGAGAGAAAGAGAGGACCGAGAGAGAGAGAGAGAGAGAGAGAGAGAGAGAGAGAGAGAGAGAGAGAGAGGGATGATGCGAGAGAGAGAGAGAGCACCGAGAGAGACAGAGAGAGAGGGCGCGGTGGAGAGAGGACTGAGAGAGAGAGAGAGAGAGAGAGAGAGAGAGGGCGTGAGAGTGAGAGTGAGAGAGGGCGCGAGAGCGAGAGAGACTTCAAGTCTCTCTCATGAGCGGGATTGGGTCACGTGGTCGGTGCTTTATGGGCCCCACCATGATGTATGTGTTTCATCCTTGCCATCCATCTATTTTTCCATTTCATTTTATGGTATGAGACAAAAAATGAGGTATATCCCAATCTCAACTGGACCACATTATAGGAAACTGTGTTAAATGAGCGTCAACCATTAAAAACCTTTTGGGGGCCATATAAAGTTTTGGATCAATCTGATATTTTTTTCCCTTCATCTGGGTCTGTATGACCTAATCAACAGATTGGATGTTAAATAAAAAGTGCAGTGGGCCTTAGGAGGGTTTTAATGGTGGATATCCAATCACTATTGTTTTCATGTGGTGTGGTCCACCTGAGATTTATATCCCTCTCATTTTTGGTATCAAGCCCTAATATGATTTGTAAAAATGGATGGACGGCATGGATGAAACACATACATCATGGTGGGACCCATAGAGCACCGACCACCAGCCACGGGTCTAGTGTCAGGGGGAGTAGCCAATCTGTTTCCCTCTTGGATAGATTACGGTGACGACACCAAGTTTTGTGGGCCCCACTATGATGTATTTGTTATATCCACACCGTCCATCCATTTTGAGATATCGTTTTACGTCATGAGCCAAAGATTGAGGCAGATAAAAATATGTAGTGGACCCCACCACAGAAATCTCAGGTGCACCATGCCACATGAAAACAATAGTAATTGGATATCCATCATTAAAATCTTTCTAAGGCTTACTGTACTGTTTATTTGACATCCAATATGTTGATTAGGTCATGCAGGGCCAGATGAATGGAAAAAATAAAAATCAGCTTGATCCAAAACTTTTATGGCCCCAAAATGGTATGACATCCAATATTGTACTGTTTATATTTTTTTAGATGTCTTCACATAGTTTTAGATGGTATGGCCCACCTGAGTTTCGTATACAGATGATTTTTGAGATTTCTCATAAGCTAAAGGGGAGACATCAAATGCACGGTGTTGATGTTCGACACACATCATGATGTGCCTATTTTACATGTCTAGTCCATTCACTCTATTTTACTGATCATTACCCTCAATTTGACTAGTTACTCGCCTCGATCATACTACATATGAGAAAGATATTGGGCAAATAAGATTGATCAACAATTTGAGCGAATTTTGATTTAAACATCTGATGTTATTTACTCTTCAATCTGGACTGATCAGATTGTCCAAAAATGGATAAAGGTTGTTCATAATATCAAAAATATATGAATGAATATTAGACACAAACATCAGCTTGATATAACCAATTGGACGGTTTGGATATAACCAATTAATGGGGTTAATATTCGAGCATTAAACCGTAATTTTATATATATATATATATATATGTATATATATATATATACACACACACACACACACACACACATACATATACATATATATATATATATATATATATATATATATATATATATATACATATACATATATACATATATATATAGAGTAACGCTCACCTGCGAAGGGGATCCAAAATCTGAACCGTTCATGTGAAGCAGCACCTCGTGAAACCTCCCGGGCCCGAGTTTTCTTGTGATCTAAAACTTTGATGGGCTATGAAAAATGAAAACAGTTTCCTCCTTTGATTTGCATTTCTCTTTGCTATGGCCCACCAGAATTTTAGATCGGGGTGAAAATTTGTCACGTAGGGTTTCATGGGATTCTACATCCCATGGACCATTCAGATTAGACACCCATGGCAAGTGTGCAAAGGTGCGCACGTGCATAGGTGCGCAGGGGAGCATGACTCTCTTTCTCTCTCTCTCTCTCTATATATATATATGTATATATATATATATATATATATATATATATATATATATATATATATATATATATATATACCTCCAAATATGATTGATGAGTTCATTATAATTTAAGATTCATGTATGTTGTGCATATCTAGACTAATTAAGTGTTGCTAAATGGCGGTCAGCCACTTGATTTTTCAAGTGGGCCTACCCATGGGATTACAAAGGTCACTGATCCTATGTAATGGACAGGATCAGAATGAATTAAATTAGAGTTAGTGTGTAGACCCAAAATCTGAAAATATTGATCAATCAATTAGAAGTGGGCCCACAATATAATTAATTAATGCAAAATCAGGAACTTATTATGAATATAAATTGTTTAGGAAATACAGTGTCGTGGATTGTGTCATGTTGTTCGAATGGAATCCATCTCACCCAACCATATAGGTGAGTAAATCTCAATGTGTCTCTCCATTTAAGTTAAATATAGCTATTGTGTTGATTATTGCGAAATGTTGTTGACTGATTTAGTGTTATTCCTGTTATTATTTACCTTCTATGCAATTGTGTATTATTGCATAATATACATTTCTTATTGCCACATTAAATAATATGTTGAGGTGGTTGAATCATGGCATGTTGTGTGCACAATCCTATGTCAGTCATTTTTAGGGACCACATTATTCCCGACGGTTTTAGTTCGTCGGTAAAAATCAGGGCGAAATTTTTTTCAAGTTAAAATAGTACACTTTTACCGATGAATCTTTTCGTCAGCAAAAGTGATTGTGTTTTTTACCGATGGAATTTTTCGTCGGTAAAACTAAGGGCGAAAATTTCAAAGTGAAAACCAAAACACTTTTACCGATGAAACTTCTGGTCGGTAAAGACATTATTCCTGACGGTTTTAGTACGTCGGTAAAATTCAGGGAGAATTTTCCGAGTAAAAGCTAGAACACTTACTGATGAAACTTTGTTAGTATAAACATTATTTTCGACGGATTTAGTTTGTCGGTAAAAAACGGGGTGAAAATTTTCAAGTAAAAAAGAACACTTTCACCGACGAATATTTTCGTCGGTAAAAGTGATTTGTGTTTTTTACCAATGAGATTTTTCATCGATAAAACTCTTTAGTGCAAAATTTTTCGAATGCCGCAAAAATTTTCTATCTTAAAAGTTGACGTAGTTTTATCGACGAATATTTTCGTCGGTACAAATATTATTCCCGACGGTTTTACTTCGTCGGTAAACTCGGGGCGAAGTTTTTGAAGTGAAATCCAGAACTTTACCGACGAAAATTTGTCGGTAAAAACATTATCCCTGACGGTTTTAATTCGTCAGTAAAAATCAGGGCCAAATTTTTTCGAGTAAAGAGAGCACACTTTTACCGACGAACAATTTCGTCGATAAAAGTGATTGTGTTTTATACCGACGAAATATTTCGTCGGTAAAACTCTTACCACGAAATTTTCCAAATACCGCGAAAATTTTCTATTTTAAAAATTAAAATAGTTTTACCGACGAAACTTTTCGTTGATAAAAATATTATCACCAACGAAAAAAAATTTCGTCGGTAAAAGTGCAGTTTTATCGACGAAAAAATTTTTGTCAGTAAAAACGTACTTTTACTGACGAAATTTTTTTCGTCGGCAATAAGTTCGTCGGTAAAAATGTTGTTTCTTGTAGTGTATCTCATCTAATTGACTCCCATAGTACTGACACTACCATCAGTGAGGTATAGGTGTTGTGGACCCACTATATGATGTGTTTTATCCACATCAATGATCTATTTATTTTTTCATATCATTTTAATGCACGTGAGGTGAAAAATGAAAGAGATTCAAATCTCGAGTGGACCGCACCACAACAAAACAGTGGTGATTGAACGCCCGCTGATAAAAACTTCCTGACGCCACTTGTAATGTTTATTTGCCAACTTGATGATTACGTCACACAGTTGGATGAAGGCAAAACACAAATAGTATCTTTATCCAAAAGTTTTGTGGGTCCCATTAAGTTTTTATTGGTGGGTGTTCAATTTTCACGGTTTCATGTGGTGTAGTCCACATGAGATTTGAATCTTTTTTTTTTTTTTTTCCCCTTATACCCTAAAATTATACCGAAAAAAAATGGATGGACAAAATAGATAAAACACATAGATCATGGTGGGGCCCACAGAACATCATCCAGTAACTACTGGCTTCTGATGACATTAGTAGGCAATCCACATTCCCTAGTAGCTAGGACTTTGTGGTGGCCACCATGATGTATGTGTTTTATCCACACTAATATCCATTTTTCAGCTAATTTTAGGCCATGAGCTTAAAATTGAAGCATATCCCAAGCTTAAGTGGACCACACTACGAGAAACAATAGGGATATTAATTATGTCTACCCTTACTGTTAAAACGTTTCTAGGCCCATGGTGATATTTATTTTGTCATCTAACCTATTCATAAGGTAAGATAGACTTAGGTGCCATTTGATAATGTAGACACCACATTTTAGGTTGACAAGCTGATCAAGTTGGATGGAAACCCATATGGAAACCTCCTAATCTAAACTCTTATCTAAAACCCTCATCCTAACCTGTAAGCCCAAATTCGAAAAGACTGAAACCCTAGAAAGCTTAGTACCCAAGTCATCGAATAAACTCACTCAATCAACTCATTGAGTCAGCTCACTCGGTCAAATAACCTCGCGCAACCGCGAGCAATTCATGACGGGATGGTGATATGCCTAGAAAGAGGATTGTCCAAACTGATAATTAAATCAGACTCCAAAGTGGTGATCAACCTTCTCATGGAAAAGTCTGGCACCCCGTGGAGATGGAAACCTTGGGCTGCTAGGATAAACACCTTAAAACAGTTGGGCAGCTTCACCTTCAATCACATTCTTCGAGAAGGAAACGGCCCGGCCGACAGTATGGCTCGAGCAGGGAGCAGGAATCAGGAGACAGCTCTGTACCTTCATGTGGCTTCTCTCTCTGAGCAGGTTCAAGGTCAGATTTTCCTAAATAAAGTCGGTCTAGGGACGGTCAGGTCTGAACCGTCTTTCTCTTAGGCAGCTCTTTTTTTCAGTTTTTCTGGGTTTCTTGTATATAGGTGGTCGAATTGTGACCCCTTACGATAGGCCCCCCATGACTTTTTTGCAGCTGGGGCTGCCCGAATGGTCTTCTTGCCTTGTATGTTGTACAACCATTTTGGTTGTTATCAACATAAGTTTCTTTCAAAAAAAAAAGCTCACTCCGTCAAATCATACAATCAACCCATCCAGTCAAGCCCGAGGTTAAAATGAGACCAAGCTCAAAATCAAAAGCCCACCAAAAAATTGGAGGGACAACAAAAGGGTGCTTAGGAAGCTGGAGATCACACACACTTGAGGGAGCCACCCTGGTCAAGTTTGGGATGGACAAGGCTAAACCGGTGAACACATCTCATGTTGTTCATTCTCGGCTTTCTTCATAGCAATGTACTATAGATGAAGAAAATAGTTTGATGAAAGTGAAATTTACCACATTGGTCTTTACATACTTTCCCGCTAACCCCCTACCGAGGTTGCCCCTGGATGAACCATCCACATTCAACTTAACCTATCCCATCCTAGGCCTTTTCCAAGAGATAATTCTAACATCTCTCTTCTAGGGATTTATCTTAGGGATAATTAAGGATTGCAGAGTGATGGATTGAGATAAACTGCATTCACGGACAGGTTTAAGGCAGGCACTAGTAGATCTCAACCATCTGTTTACTCAAAAAATAATAGAGGATGTGTAAACTTCAGCATTCTCATAACAAGCCTTGTTCCTCTCAACCTAAACTTCCCACGGCAAGAACAAAGGGGATGAAACCCATGAGATATAAAACTAAGAAGAGTTCCTGGCTGATGTGAACCATTGATTCAACTGCAGGGATAATCTCTTATGAATTCGATATTGAAAACTTTGTTATAGTGATGCCAACAAACTTGGGCTAGCTCCCCAGAGGAGAAGAGATGGTCATGGTCTTCGAAGGCGGTGTTGGGACCAGTGCCACCTCGCAAAGAGGGACAACAAGAGCACATGGATGCCAAATGTACTCAACTCGCTGCACATAAGAGTCCACCAGAATCACCCCACTCAGGACCTTCCATCTAAAGACCTCAATTCTCGAAGGAAGTTTAGCATGCCAAACCCACTTTGCCTAAAGCCATCACTCGTGCCTGCATCTAGTACACTCCCATGCTGACTTAAAAAAAAAAATTTTTTTTATTAAAATAAGGTGGAAATCGTTTTCCACCTGATCTTTATTAATGAAGAACTGGAATTTACAGCCATTCGGGCAGGCCCCAACAAAAAGGATCCAAGCCTTGCCTATCATATAAGACAGCTACACTTGGCTATACAGAAAAGCATAACAAAAGCCAAAACTGGAGGGCCCTTGAAGCACGACCGCAGCTAGAGGGGAGATAGCCAGCAGCAGCCAGCACACCCAAAAGAACTCCAAAGGAGGCTGAGAAGGCAGCCAAAAAATAGGGCAGGCCCCAGCCCGCACCTAGCAAAACAGGGTAGAAAAAAACAGGGCAGGCCCATTACAGTAGCAAAATCCACGCCGTCCCAACTACAGCACCCACGACAGCCAGACCTGACGCCAGGCCTGACCGATCAAATCTCCCTCCAACCCCCCTGCATTAGCAACTACAAAACACTTAGAAGATCGGGCCCCACAACAACTTCGCACAACTACTGGTGCCTCAAATAACGCTGCATCAAAAGGAATATCAGCTTTTCCCACTACAACTTGAGCGCTCCTCCAAAACCAGCGTTGTCGAGCACCAAAGCACTCCCATGCTGACTTAGTTGTGAAATTTCCATATGAAGAGAGACTCCACACACATTTATCTTTAATGTTAGAAATATTGAAACCTTGGTCGTTTCCACATTTAAGGGAAGAAGACCATGAACTATATTCTTCTTGATAGAATAATCATAACCTTATGATTGGTGTCATTAAGTGACAAGCACGCCAAGTGAGTGATATGAACCATATGATCTTGCCCTTGAATATGAACCACTCTACAAGTGCGACAAAGATAGACACTATTACTTGGAAATCTCCTTAAATTAAAAATTACTTAGAAAATCTCCTTAAATTAAAAGACCGGTGCCCACCATGATGTTTATTTTCCATCCAACCTATTCATAATTAAGGTCACACAGACTTGGATGAAGGGAAAACATAAATATACGCTTGATCCAAAACTTTTGAAGACCCCAAGATGTTTTCAATGGCAATCATTTAGTTCCGCTGCTTTCTATGGTGTAGTCCACTTGAGCTGGCTCATGCCTTAAAATGATTTGGAAAAGCAGATGGATGGTGTGGATATACATATACATCATGGTGGGTCCTACTAAACCTTGTCATGTTACCACACTACTGACATTGGTGGTGTGTTATACAAGATGCAACATATGCCCGGGTAGGTGATGTCCATTGTGAAATCCACTTTGTCCATCCATTTTGCTACATCATTTTAAGGCTAGGGCAAAAAAATGAGATGGATCAAGAAGGATGCGGATTGTGTCCTACCCCTGCCCATGTCTAGCCCAGAAGTTCTGTGGGTAGGCCCACTGTGATGTATCTGTACATCCAAGCCGTCCAACCATTTTCTAAGATCATTTTAATGCATGATCGCAAAAATAAGGTAGATCCAACGCTCAAATGAACCACGCCATATATGAATACTTTATGCATTTAAGGCAACCAAGCTTATTATTTAGTGTGCTCCACATGAGCATTGGATCTGCCTCATTTTTTCGGTCATGCCTTAAAATGATCTTAGAAAAGGTATGGACGGCTTGGATGTACAAATACATCAAGGTGGGCCAGCCCACCAAATTGCTCGTTAGGAGCTAGAGACCAGCGGGGGTTGGACGCAATCCGCGTCCGATCGAGAACTCAAGTAGGCTGTACAATAAGAAAAGTGGGTAGAGAAATACCTATTATTGAAACCTCCATGGGTTCTGCTGAGATGTTTATATGACATTCATACGATTAATAAGATCATTCCTATTGGGATGAACTGAAAACACAAAAATACCAGCCTGATCCCAAATTTCTTTGGTCCGAAGATCATGTTTCAATGGTGGACATTCAATCCTCACTTTTTCCTTATCACGCAGCCCACTTGAGTTTTCGATCTACCTCAATTTTGGGCCCATGCCCTAACATGATCTGATAAAACGAATGGACAAGATGGATTTCTCACAAAGATCATGGTGGACCTTACCCAGCTTCCCAACATTGAAATTTCCTTGTCCAGCTGTCTACCCTGTTGGATCACTCGATCTGATAACTCGATAACCCTCTCTCTCTCTCTCTCTCTCTCTCTCTCTCTCTCTCTCTCTCTCTATTTGGGCTCTCGAACTCGAGCTTGAAGTTGGCTCGAACTAGTCTGAGCTGCTGACTGAACTGAGCCGACCTGGCAAGTCAGGCTCGAGGACCGAGCCGAGCCGAGCTGAACTTGAGTAGAGGTGGGCTAGCCGAACTTGAGTTGAGGTGGGCCACTAGCTAAAACAAGCAGAGTTGTGCCGAGGTCGACTTTTTTTTTTTAACACATGCACACACACCCCACACACTTACGCTAGTGGAATTTCAACACCTATGGATACTCGAACCCTTGACCAGGTGTTGAAACTCCTGAGAGTCTACCACCCGAGCAAGAGTAAGCTCGGCGTCTAGCTCTATACACTGCAATTAGCGAGGTGGTTACTGGATAGTACTCTGTGAGCCCCACCATGATGTGTTTTATCCACTTCGTCCATCTATTTTTCATACTTTTTCAGGGCATGAGTCCAACAATAAGACAGTTGCAAATCTCAGGTGGACCATACTACAAGAGAATAGTGGTGAATGAACACTCATCATTAAAAACTTCTTAGGTCCGACTGAAATGTTTATTTTCTGTCCAACGGTTGGTTAGGTCACAAACACCCAAATGAAGGGAAAACACAAATATCAACTTCATCAAAAACTTTTCTGAACCCAAGAAGTTTTTAGTGGTGGGTGTTTAATCACTACTATTCCCTGGTGTGTTCCACATGAGATTTGGACTACCTCATTTGTAGACTGTGCGTTGACATGATATGGAAAAAAAATGGATGTACGAAATGGATAAAACACATGCATCATGTTTGGGCCCATATATCACCGTCCAATATCTACTGGCTACTGACATACAGCAGTTCGCGTTCGTGTTAACTTAGAAATGTTCTATGGGCCCCACCATGGTGTGTGTCAGATCCACACTGTCCATCTATTTTATCATATTATTTTAAGTCATAGGCCCAAAATCGAGGCAGATTGAAAGGTTAAGTGGACCACCACAAAACCAATGGAGATTGAACGCCTACAATTGAAAACTTCTTGGGGTAGAAGTTTTGGATCAAGCTAATATTTGCATTTTCCCTTCCTTCAGGCCCTGTGCGATGTTATGAATAGATTGGATGGCTAATAAAACATCATGGTGGACCCTAGGAAGGTTTCAATGGTGGACCTCATTGTTCCCACAACTTTTTGTGTGCGTGAGTTCGGGTGTGGCTTATGCTCTAAAATGATGTGGCTAAATGTTTGGACCTGGTGGATATAACACATAACAGGGAACGGCATGTGGCTAGTGGTCAGTGCTTTGTGGGCCCCACTATGATCCGTGTGTTTTATCCACACCGTCCATCCACTTTACACATCATTTTAATTCTTTATCTCATAGATGATGCAGATCAAAATCTCAGGTGAACCACACCATGGGAAAACAGTAGTGATTGAATGTCTACCATTAAAAACCCCGTAAGAACCATTGTAATGTTTATTTGACATCCAACATGTAGATTAGGTCATTAGGACATGGATGGAGGTTTAAAAACAAAAACAACAACAATAACAACAACAACAATAATAATAGTAAATTAAAAAGATCTATATATATATATATATATATATATATATATATATATATATATATATATATATATATATATATATATATGGAAAAGGTACTATGCGCTCGAGCGTAAAGCGGTCTCCATGAGGTCGAACTGGGGTGGGCCCCACAATGATGCCGTTCAAACATCTACCCCCTCAATCAGATGCACCATCCCTGGATGGGCCCACACGGCTGAAAATCACCTCAATCCGTGACTTTTGTGGGCCATACCACGTACAGAAGTGGAGAGGGGCCGTGCACCATTGAAACATTCAAAATCAGTTGTGGGGGCCTTTCGAAAGGTTTCTTCATGACCATCATGTGTGTCCCACTTAAATGTAATTTTAAACCACTTTTCAGGTGGTATCCACATCTCAGGTGGACCCCACCAGGTGATTTTACATGTTTTCACGTTTATACTTATGTTTTCAGAAGGTATGGCCCACCTGAGTTCTGTGGACGGTCGATTTTCAGCCGTGTGGGTCCCACTTGGAGCGGTGCATCGGTGGATGGTGTGGATCTTGAAAGGAATCACGGTGGGGCCCACCCGGCTCAATTTCATGGACGATCGCTTTACACTCGGCGCATAGTACCTTTTTCCTATATATATATATATATATATATATATATATATATATATATATATATATATATATATATATATATATATATATATATATAGGGAAAAGGTACTATACGCTCGATCGTATAGTACCTTTCCATAAGGTCGAGTGCTGGCACTATACTAGCCGTCGGATGGTAAAAGTTTTAAGAAAAAACAGTGGGATTTTATAGGGAGAAAGGTGAGATTTTATAGGAAGAGTGGAGAAACAAAACAGGAGTCCACCTCTCTCTCTTATATTTCCTTTTTTTTTTTTTTTTTTTTTTTTTTTTTAAAAAAAAAAAAAAAGAAATTCCATTGAAGAAAAGGTAATACAACCATTCGGGATGGACCCTACAAAAAGGAAGGGGACCACCCTATCATATGAGCCTAGCGCACAAGAAAAAGCACACACAAAAAAAAAGGACGAAGGAAAGGAACATAAAGAAACCGAAAAACCAACGAAACCATCAGAACGTCGTAAGTTTCCGAGGCACACTGATCGAGAAGAAGAGCGCCTTGAACCTTAGCCGGAAGGTCATACTTGGAGAGAAAAAGAGAATTTGGATTACCCTCACTGGCTAATCTAGCCAATGCATCAGCCACAGAGTTGCCTTCTCTGAAGGTGTGGCTGAAAGATAGGTTAAGGGAGGTACGGAACTCCTGAATCTTACCTATCTTATACCATATATTCCAAGGAAGTGAATCATACCTGTCCGCTGCCGCGTTGACAATTGACAAAGAGTCTGATTCGACAATGATGTTGTGGAGCCGCAACTTGGAGCAGATCGAGATGCCATCAAGCATAGCCTGGGCTTCAGCAATAGTGTTTGTGGTTTGACCGTAATTGCGATGAAAAGCAAAGATCATTTTTCCATGGTGATCCCTACAAACCCCACCCCCACCACTCGGGCCAGGATTCCCTCTGGAGGAACCATCAACATTCAGCTTAAGGGAGCCCCTAGCAGGTTTAAGCCAAGTTACTATAGTGTGGTTTCTCGGAGAAGGTGTCACAGCCTTGGGAATATTGAGAAGCTGAAGCGTGATTGAATCCGCCAGTGAATTCTGATCGTCACCCGGAATAGTGCAAGCCAAATCATGCAACCAGCGAGCAACTTTAAATATGATCTGGGAGGCAGACATCGTGCGACCTTCAAAGCGGGCCAGATTTCTGCTGAGCCAGATTTCCCAGGTGATCACACTGGGAACAAGACCAATGAGTCGAGTCAGTCTGGATTTTCGGGTAGCTGTGGAGAGCCAGAGGTTAAAGCGCTGCAAAATGGACTGATTCGGGGGGTTGTTGACACCAAAGAGCTTGCTAAAATGATCCCAAACGGAGACTGCAATGTTACCTTGGCTGAACAGATGGTCCCGGTCCTCCTCCTCACCTATAGAAGGGACGGACAGCGGCTGCCGCAATCTGATCCGACAGAGGAGAAGCTGGCTTGCCCGCAACACGCCGACCCGGGTCGAGCGTCAATGGAGGTCCTTCGTGAATGTGAAAAGTGATCCGAGTAGCATGGGGCGTCGGAGAGGAGAGTGGGAGCTGGAACAAACAGGGCTCAACGATGACGAGAATTCTGGCTGGCCCGAGGGGACTGTAGCAGAGCGGAGAATTCACTGGATTGTGAGGGTCTCACGAATCTGACGCATTCGCGCCGAGATGCCATCGAAATTCGATCTTCTGGAGAGATTTGTCTACTGGAATGGCATTTTTATATATCTTCCAGACGAAGATGCTCATCTTGGGAGGGAGAGCCTTAGACCAAACCCATTTAGGCCAGCGAAGAAGGGGATGATGGGGCCTGACTTCATTCCAAGCTGACTTTACTGAGAAATTTCCAGATGTAGAGAGGTCCCAAATCATACGGTCTTTCTGTTGGAAAGCTGTGGGGGGAGAGGTAGTAATTGAACGTGTCGCTTGAGGGGAGATAATGGAGCTGATTTCAGACAGACTTACAATAGGCGGGTGGTGGAAAAGATCTCTAACGGTGGCATCTTTCAAATGGAGAGGGATGGCTCGACAGATGTGGCGACTAGCAGTCCATGCCACGGACCAAGTACGGTTCCATAAATTGACGTTACCTTCCCCGATCACCATCGGAGTGGGTAATAGTAAACTCGCATGACACTTTACTAATCTCCTTCCATGAAGAAGAGGAGGGGATACCATTAGCACCATTTGAAGTAATGGTCTTCAAGAAATACTGGTGAAATGTATTTAGCCCATAAGGACTTGCCCTGCAAAAGGTTCCATCCCATCTTGACTCTGAACGCCCGAGAAATGTCCTCGAAGGATCTGACGCCCAGACCTCCTTCTAGCACGAGGAGTACTCACCGGTACGCCATTTGACCCGGTGCTTCTTATTGCCTTTCTCGAGAAGATCCCCAAAAGAAGTTAGCAATCGCCATACATTGATAGCATTGGCCACGATTTTGGGAAGTTGACGGCAAAGAAGCATATGGATGGGAATGCTAGAAAGGACGTGCTTGATTAAGACCGGTTTGGCGCTTGATTTAGGAGCTTTGCTTTCCACCCATCAATCTGTGAGCGATCTTTTGCACAATCTGTATAGCAGCAGCCAATGCAGGGCGAAATTCTTCCTTTGGAAAGTGGCACTCCAAGATACGTAATAGGGAGAGAACCCTGCTTATAGCCAGTAATGTTGCTAAGCTTTTGGATTTTGGTTCTGGAGCTGTTTTTTGGGGCGATGAAGGATGTCTTGGCTGAATTCACCTTTTGACCGGAAGCGTTTTCGTATTGAGTGATGAATTTGAGCAGAGTACGCACGTTGGATAGCCTGCCATTAAGAAATAAAATCGCATCGTCAGCATAAAAGAGGTGGGTGATAATGGGGCAGTTGGGGAAGCTTGAAGGGTTGGCAGCAGCCCGACGAAAAGAGGTTTGATAGACCCCTACTGAACACTTCAGCTGCAAGAATGAAAATGGTAGGGGAGAGCGGATCCCCCTGCCTCAAACCCCTGGAAGACTTGAAGAAACCGAAATTCCTACCGTTAATGATGATTGAGAACCAAATATCTTCCCAAGAACGCTGCAACTTTGAAATCCAATGGTGGCAAAACCAAATTTCTTTAGCACCTGAACTATGAACCCCACTCCATCCTATCATATGCTTTCTCCATATCAACTTTGATAATTAAGTTTCCGCCAAAAACTTTTCGATCAAGATTAAAAGCCATTTCCCTGGCTAAGGAGATATTCTCAACAATAGATCTGCCATGAATGAAAGCACTTTGCTCTTCCGAGATGAGATGAGGAAGGATGAGGGCCAACCTGGAGGTCATAATTTTGGAGAAGATCTTCATGATGCAATTGCACAAACTGATGGGTCTGAAATCTGCAATATGTTCCGGATTCTTCTTCTTTGGGATAAGACTGATTAGCGTGCATTTAAAGGCCCTCGGAATTTTACCTCCATTGAAGAAGTCTGTAGCCGCTTCAAATAGATCGAACTGAATGATTTCCCAGCATGTAGTGAAAAACGCGCCGCCAAATCCATCAGGGCCCGGGGCGCTGTCAACGGGAATGGAGAAAGCAGACTGTCTTACTTCTTCCAAGGAAATGGGCTTTGAGAGATTCTTGTTCATGTCTTCAGACACAAGATGGGGAATGTGATTAACCACATCACCTATTTGATTGTTGACGTTGGAAGAGAAAAGGTTCGAAAAGAATGAAATAGCTTCGTCAGCAATTTCCTCAGTTTTCTCGATGGTGGCGCCAGAGGTCGTTTTCAACTTCCTGATTTGAATTCTCCTGCGATTTTCGAGGACTGAGTCATGAAAAAATTTCGTGTTCCTGTCTCCCTCAGTTAGCCAGGTAATTCGGGACTTTTGTTTCCAAAAAATCTCCTCTTGAAGAAGGGCCTTTTTGAGCTTAGCGTGGGCCTTGTTGAGGTTGAGCGTGTACGCCTCGAATGCGAAAGGCGAGAAGGCGTGCTCGACCACGAGTATTTCGGGCCAAAGAAGTGAATGTTTACGTGAACGTCACCGAAAGTCTCCTTGTTCCAAGTCTTAAGGGCGGATTTTAGCCTTTTCATTTTAATATAGAACTTGATCATAGGCGTGCCAGGGGTCACTTCGTTCCAAGAGGCGCTCACTGTCGAAAGAAAGTTGTCGTGGGTGGTCCACATTCGTTGGAATTTGAAAGGCCTGGGAAAAGAAGCAGAGTCGACTTGGAGAGAGAGCAATAGGGGAGAGTGGTCCGAGAAAGTCCGTGACAGATGATCCACCTTGCAGCTTGGGAAAGAATGCATCCAGTCGGAATTAATGACAATTCTGTCCAGCCGTGCCCATCTTCGACTTCTTCCAACTCTATTGTTGCACCATGTGAAAGGGGATCCGTATACCCGCATCAAACAGCTTGACCCGAGTCATTGAGAGCCTCTTGAAAGTCGGTCATGGAAGGGGTCATACGAGGTGATCCGCCAAGACGCTCATCCAGGAATGGTGGTGACGTTAAAATCACCTTATGAGACCATCCACGGCCCCACAATGGCCCCTGATATTCTTCTAATTTCATCCCACAGGTCATTCCTCTGAAGATTAGAACAACTAGCGTAAACAGCTGTGGCATAGATAGGATGTGGCAGGCTCTCATCAGAAATTTGGAGAGTGATGCATTGCCTGGTAGCTCGGATCTTTTGCACTTGGAAATGATTCTTTGCCAAAATCCAGATTCTGTTATCAACTGCATCATCAGAGAAATGGATAGGCATTCCAAGTTTTGCTGCCACAGCGGGACGTTTTGACTCCCTGATCATGGGCTCTTGCAAAAGCAAAATTTCTACATTGTGATTCTTGATCAATCGCTTCAGAAATCTGATAGTTTGGGTATTACCAACCCCACGAACATTCCAAGATAGCATACTAATCATCTGAGACCCATTGTTTGTGTCCGGCCCTCCCCTTCAAGGACTTCAACCTTCGGTTCGTCCGATCCGAGAATATGTTTTTTACCTTGTCTTTCGTTGCTTTTTTCTTTTGCTCCTGATTGATTCGTCTTCTTTGGAACTAATGCTTGAATCAGAATCGATAATGCCCGGATCCGGGTCTTCGCACTGCAGGTCTACCCATAATCTGATCGGTTGTCGAGTATTTTGGGCATCATCACACTGATTTCTCATGAAAAGCCCCTCTGTTGCTCTTAGATTCCGCTGTTTCTCTGGCACCGCAGCCATATTGTCATTGAACATGTCCTTGACTCCTGTAAGGCAATCCTCCCAATCAGGAAGAATATTTGGATTTGGGCAGGTGAAAAGGGAAGGTGAGGATGATCGGTTCGAGGGGTCTTCGGGCTGGTAGCAGAGGTTGTTGAGCTCTCTACAAACCTTGGTGAAGGGGAATAACATCTGCAGTACGAAGAAGGTCTACCCTACAAACCTTATATTTCCTAGGGAAGCCTCCGACACTCTCTTATATTTCCTAGGGAAGCCTCCGACATGAAGGTCTACCCTACAAACCTTGGTGAAGCCTACCGTGGGGTTTTTTGGGAAATCCACCTCGTCCATCCATTTTTCCATATCATTTAAGGGGTTGAGCCTAAATTGAACCAAATCTAAATCTCAAGTTGATCATATCACAAGAAACCGTGGGAATAATAATTTCAACCATTGAAACCTTGTTAGGCCCCAAAGTGATGTAAGTGTTTTATCCACACCGTTCATCGTTTTTCTCGTATCATTTTAAGATATGATCCAAAAAGTGAGTCAGGTCCAGGGATCAAGACCACAAGTTGGGGATTGAACGTCCACCATTAAAAACTTATTAGGAGATGGAGAAGTTTCGAATCAATATGATATTTGTGTTTTCACTTCATCCACGTCTACATGACCTTTTGAACAGGTTGGATGGTAAAAAAAATCATCACAGTGGCCCTTAGGTTTCAATGGTGGTGTCATTATCACTGCAGCTTCCTTTGGTGTGGTCCACCGGAGCTATGAACCTGCTTCATTTTTAGTATCATACCTTAAAATGATCTGGGAAAAGTAACGAACGATGTAGATAAAACACATATCACGTTGGGCCCCATAGAGCCCTGCCCGGACGGATTACCGCCATGGCGGAGAAGGACTTGAAATCGGATTGCGTACTGAGTTACTCAAGTGAGCTCCTATGGAACTGAGCAAACTTTGTTGGATCCACTGTGAATACATGTGGTTTATCCACTCCGTCCATCCATTTTTAAAGATCATTTTAGGCGTTGAGACCAAAATTCAAGTATATCCACTCCTCAAGTGGACCATTCCAAATATAACAGTTGAAGTATTGATTTCCACCGTTGAAACCTAAGGCATGCAGTGATGTTTATTTTTCATCAAACCTGTTCATAAGATTAAAAAAAAAAAATGGATGAAGGGAAATAAACAGATATAAGATTGATCTAAATCTTCCGTGGCCCCCAATAACTTTTCAACGGTAGAAGTTCAATTCACACTGTTTATGTTGGTGTGGTCCAGTTGATCTTTTTACAGACTTCACTTTTAGGCTAAAGCCCTAAAATTATCTGGTAAAATGTATGAACGGGTTGGATAAAATGCATGAATGAAGGTGGCCCCACAAAGTTTATTCACTACGCTTCGGGTACCGAGACAGTACGCAATCCGCTTCCCTTTCTTTTGCGGTAGTGCGAAACGGGCGGAAATAGTGCCTCTAGTCCGTTGGTGGTGGTCAGTGCTCTATGGGCCCCGCCATGATGTATGTATTTCATCATGTCATTCATCCATTTTTACATATCATTTTATGGCTTTATCTAAAAAACGAAAGGGATATAAATCTCAGGTGGACCACACCACAGGAAAACAATAGTGATTCGATATCCACCATTAAAATCCTCATAAGACCCACTGTAGTGTTTATTTGACATACAATCTGTTCATTAGGTCATACAGACATAGATGAAGTGAAAAAACCTATATCATCTTGATCCAAAACTTTTTTGGCTCCCAAAATGTTTTTAATGGTCGACGTTCATTCAACATTGTTTCCTGTAATGTGGTCTACTTGAGATTGGGATATACCTTAGTTTTGGTCTCATATCCGAAAATGATCTAAAAAATAGATGGACAGCATGGATGAAACACATACATCATTGTGAGGCCCACAGAGCACCGACCACCCGCCATTGGTTGGTAGCAGGGGAGTAGCAAATCCGTTTCCAGAACGGGCCGGTTTGCCAGGAAGTGGATTGCAGGGCGAATAACTCGCTACGCATAGTGTACTGAGTAAACTCTACGAGGTCAACCATGATTTATATATCTGATCTGCTCTGTCCATCCATTTTACCATATAATGTTAGGCCTGAGCCTAAAAATTAATCATATAGAATGTTCAAATGGACCACACCACATGAACAGTTGAATTGAATGTCTACTGTTGAAAAGTTCTTGGGGCCAGGGAAGTTTTGGATCAAGCTTATATTTGTTTTCTCTCTTCATCCATGTCCGTATGATCTTATGAACAGATTGGATGACACATAAATATCACTGTGAGGCCTAACAAGATTTTAATGGTTGAAATCATTATTCCCAGTGTTTTCAGTAATATGATCAACTTGAGACTTGGATTTGGTTGAATTTTAGGCTTAACCCCTTAAAATGATATGGAAAAATGAATGAACGAGGTGGATTTCTTAAAAAAATCCAGGGATAGGCCCTACCTAGATTTTTAGAGCATTACCTTCATGCTAAAGCTTTCGCAGGAAATACAGGGAGGCGTATTAATTTTAATAACCTATCAAATCTCACTGTTCTTTTTAAACTTTTATGATCGGACTGCTAGCATAGTGCCACCTCTCGACCTTATTGGAAGGTACTATGCGGTCAAGCGTATAGTACCTTTTTCTATATATATATATATATATATATATATATATATATATATATATATATATATATATATATATTTATCAGCTCGATCCAAAACTTTTGTAGCCCAGAGAAGTTTTTAATGGTAAGAGTTCAATGAACACTGTGTGGCCCACTTGAGATTTCGATATACTTTAGTTTTGGGTTCATACCATAAAATTATTGGAAAAAAATGGATGGACGGCATAGATGAGACACATACATCATGTTCGGGCCCACGGAGCACCGTGAGCACCCAATCCGTTTTCTATACGAGGACGCGGATTTCCTTGGAAAGCCTGCGTTGGAAACTTAGGCAGGGCCCACCGATTTCTTTGTGAGAAATTCACCTGGTCCATCCGTTTGTGAGATCATTTTAGGACATGAGATGACCAAAAATGAGTTGGATCCAATACTCACGTGGGCCAAGAACATGAGAATTGAACGTCTACAATTGAAATAGTTGTAGGCCACCGAAGTTTTGAATCAAGCTAATATTTGTGTCTTTAGAACATCTCGTAGGATTGACGTTATGAACAGTATGGAAGGCATGTGAACATCACTGTCCACCCAGGGATATTTCAACGGTGGGAATTTCCCTGTCCACCTTTTTCTTACTCTAGTGCCACTCGAATTTTGGATCCTACTTCTTCTTCGTCTCAACTCCTAAAAAGCTCAAACATCACGGTGCACCCCGGATTCCAGCGCAGTTCGTCAAAAGAACTTTGGCACGTCAACCGAGCTTCCAGGCAGCTAGCATTGAAATCTGGCAGAGGCGAGTTGTAATTTCAGAAAATGTTTTTATTCAAAATCACTTATATTCCATCTCGAACGCTGAGACGAATGAGGAAAACTTAAAAATAAATCTAGATTTTCAAATCAAAATAAAGTACGAAACTTTACGGTGCGAATCAGCTGTGTTGAAAGCATGGAAAATTCCAGTGCCGCCGCTTCTCATTCCATTGCTCCAGTTCACAAAATACGCCCAATTTCTCATTGGTCCAATATTATTGTTTTGTTAGATCCACACCGTCCATCATTTTTTCCAGATCATTTTAGAACTTGAGCCAAAATAATAATAAAAACTAAAAAACGAAAAGATAAATACACCCAAAGCTCAAGTGGACCACATCACAGAAGATAGTAGGAATTGAACATATGGTCGTTGAAACCCTACAGAGGTCAACCGTTAGGCTTATTTGCCATCTAACCTGTTCGTAAGATCGCACATACCCGAATGATGGTAAAATATAAATATTAGGTTGACCAGAGTTTTCTATATCCTATAATGATCTAAAAGAATAGATGAACAGTTTAAATCTAAAAATTACATAATCTTAGGACCCATGTAAATTTAACACGTTCCATTGCTCACTGGAGAGAGAAGAAAACCAAAAGGGTTAATATGTGGAACTTCCGTGGGCCCACCATGACTTATGTATTAGATACACACTGTCCATCCATTTTTCCGTAACTTTTAGGGCATGCGACCAAAACGAGGTACATCCACGCTCAAGTGACCAAAACGAGGTACATCTAGGCCTCTTCCCTTTTTGTTGTGGGGCCTGCCCGAAGTTCCTTTGTATGGCTCTCTTATGAAATGAAAAGGCAGCGGTCAGTAAATTTTTTTATTTTATTATTATTATTTTTTTTTAAAGTTACCGCACCACATGAAACAATGGGAACTGAATACCTATTTAATAAAGCTGATATTTGTGGCTTCCCTTCATCCGGGCCTATGTGACCTTACTAGGATGTTATATGGCAAGTAAACCTGACATGGACCTCATAAGGTTTCAATGTTAGTCGTTCAATCTTCGCTACTTTTTGTGGTGTGGTCCACTTTAGTTGTGTATGTGCTTCATTTTTAGGCTCATGCTCTAGAATAACCTGGAAAAATTGATAGATGGTGTGGATCTAACACATAAATCATAGTGGAGCTAGAGAAATTTCACACATTAAAAGTTAGGTTATGTAGTTGGCAATCCACCATTAATGAGAGAAAATCAATGTGTTTTATGAGCTGACATCATCAACAATGGCATGCACCAATGGGATGCGACACTGAATTTTCTTGTGCCTTGACACAGCCAATCCACTATTTCCTGTGATCTGGTTCACTTGATCTTTACATATACTTTAATTTTGGGCTCATAGCCTTAAATGAGCTGACAAAACAGATGGACAATTAAAACGGAGCAATGGAGATAGATCCTATGTATCATCACCTTGAATAAACAAAAATCTCTTGTAAAGTGTTTCATCCCATGTGAATAAACAGAAGTTTTGAAAAAAAAAAAAAGGTCCCATGTATCATCATCTTGAATAATTTGTAGATCCCACAGATATAACTCTAAAGTAGCATTTTGATTTGATGAGTCGACTCATATGATCTATCCATGTCCCCAAAAAAAAACAAACAAATGATATAGTAACAAATTAATCTCATTTATAAGGTTAGGATCATCCAATCGGTGTGATTCTTGCATTATGGCGGTACCAATGGTACTATCCAATGTACCTCCCTGATTAATGATTGGGCGTCCCATGCACCATTAAAAAGCTTTGGAGAATATCCTAACGTCCCATGAAGGTAGAGCCGCTCGCAAAACTCATATTTTAAATTTATATTTATTAATTATTAATTGTTAGTGTTTTGTACTTAACAAGTTAGTTTGAAAGAGTACTACTATACTTCCATTATCTATAAATAGAGAAGAATATGAGATAGAGAAAACCCTAATCCTAATTTCCTCCTTAATATCATAGTATCAGATCCACCATTGCTCTCTCTCTCTCTCTCTCTCTCTCTCTCTCTCTCTCTCTCTCTCTCTCTCTCTCTCTCTCTCTCTCTCTCTGTGTGTGTGTGTGTGTGTGTGTGTTCTAGCTGCATTATAACCTCGTCTGGATGAGGTGCTCCCCGAATAGGTATACGTGTTTTTTCCTTATAATATAAAATAGGTGGGTGTGCCCTCATCTTTAGCCAAAGAAGAAGAAAAAAAGAAAAGAAAAGAAAAGTAGGCTGGAAATAAATGTAAAATTCCCCTTGAGATTTATTTGTATTATATCATAGAATAAATAACACCAACAGCCACATTAATAAAAATAAAAATAAAAATAGATGCATTCTGCGGCATCAAATTTCATGAAATATCATGAAAGTGTGAATCAAGTTGGACCTACTAATCAAGAAATATCATAAAAATTCTTGATATTTGGTGCAACCAAACGCAACCTAATTAAGATGCGCTATGATATCTAAAGCGATGGAAGCTTGGTCCTTAACCATTTTGTTCCTCCGAGCAAATGGCATTTTCCTGGCAGACTCCTCAAACTCTTGAGTGCAAGTATCAGCAGCATCTATTGCTTCACTAACATATATATTAGCACTTTTGTAGTCCTTGGATCCAACTGCCTGTCTTCCTTGCATGAGCGTTTCAACTGCTTCTCCATATAATTTGGCGCAAGTCTCCATGGCCCGGATCGACTGGTCATCATAACCCGGCTGCGATTTCAATGCATTCGCTTGTACGTGTAGATGGTTAGCATTCGCTACCACGTGCTCGATCGCGATCTGCGCAAGCCCACCTGCGTCGGTGGCGTCGTAGCTGCGGACATCAGGCTCGAGATTCTTCACGCATTCGTCGTAGTTCTTGGTGAGGTTGCAAGTCTCGCGAATCAACGTTGGGTCCTTTCCAGCCGGGACGTCGAAGGCTGGGGAGGATTGAGGGGCGGACTGAGGAGCGGACTCGTCGTCGGCAATGGAGGGCTGATAGATGGAGAGAAGGACGAATACAACGACGAGGAACTTCAAAGAAAGAGTCGACATTTTGCTTTTTCACGTTAACAATCAGACGCTACCAATATATGATGGAAGAGGGGTTTTACGTCTTTATATAGTAGTGTTTGGGGGAGGTGGCACGTGCAAGGCACGTGCAGAGAAGGGAGGAGAATAGCCGTTTGAACCGGTCGCGTAATTTTTTTCTCTGGTGCAGCGCGATTCTGGCGCACTGGAAAACTGTAGGCCTTACCTTACCTTGCGCGAACGGATCTATAGAAGTTGAGAAATATCGCCGAGATTTTGAAACTATCATTATCGCGATATTATTCCAATATCCATAGAGTTTAAAATACCGCGTTTTTTTAACGTGATGTTATGGGAAACGGATTGGCTACACCCCCTGACACCAGCCAATGGCTGATGGTCGGTGCTCCGTGAGCCTCACCATGATGTATATGTTTCATCCATGCCGTCCGTCTATTTTTAGAGATCATTTGAAGGTATGAAATCAAAAATGAGTTATATCCAAATCTTAAGCTGACCACATTACATGAAACAGTGTTGAATGAGCGTTGACCATTAAAAAACATTTTGGGGCCATAAAAATTTTGGATCAAGCTGATTTTTGTTTTTTACCTTCATCTGGGCCTGTATGACCTAATCAACATATTGGATGTCAAATAAATAGTGCAGTGGGACTTAGGAGGATTTTAATGATCGATATCCAATCACTATTGTTTTCATGTGGTGTGGTCCACCTGAGATTTATATACCTCTAATTTTTGGAAAAAAGTCATAAAATTATTTGTAAAAATGGATGAACGGAATGGATGAAACACAAACATCATGGTAGGGCCCACAGAGTACCGACCACCAGCCACGAGGCTGGTGTCAGGGGGAGTAGCCAATCCGTTTCCGACGTTATGGTAGTAAAAACCCATGGGAGCGGATTAGGTGAGACACTGGCCTCACCCAAGACGGTACGGCCCTTACCGTGGAGTTACCATAGGGCCCACCTTGATGCATTTATTATGTATCCATGCCGTACGTTCATCCGTTTGTTCAGATCATTCTAGGGAATTATCCCAAAAATTAAGAAGATCCAATTATTAGGTGGACCATACCACGCCAAAAGGTGGTGGCTGACCGTCCTACAATTAAAAACTTCTTAAGGCAGACCTTAATATTTCTAGAGTGTTTATTTACCATATGTTGATAAGGTCGCGTAAGCCTGGATGAAGGGAAAAAACAAATATCAGATTGATACAAAACTTTTGTAGCCAATTTATGATCAATGGCCACATGGTCTACCTGATAACTGGATCTGTTTCATTTTTTAATTTTTTTTGGATAATGTCGTAATCTAGCAAAACAGATAGGCGGCATGAATAGATAATACATATATACCTCTAGGTGGGCCCCATGGTAACCCCATGGCAAGAATTTCGTTACGAGTACGTAATATTTGGAAGGGTTTTTTTTTTTGCTGGACGCGGATGCGTGATGGCAAGACTCTGTGGGGACCACCGTGATGTTTATGTTTTATCCACGCCGTTCACGTGTTTTGTTGGAATATTTTAGACTACGAGGCTAAAATTGAATCACATCTATAGCTCAAGTGAAGGGGAGAAGCCTAGGTGCTCGACAGATAGATTCAGAAAATTTAGCAGCAAGGACTGAAATGCTGCAAGGACGCAAGTTAGGTGTTCGAGCAGAGAAGTTCACAGTGATGGCTGATAGAAGGGAAGTTGAAATGAAGACAAGGGGACTGACAGTAGTTATAATTGGCAAGGCTGTCAACTCAGACACTCTTTTGATCCTGTTAAGCAATGAGATCAAACTTTTCAGGTATGCGTCTTGGGCTATTGATATCTCTCGAATTGATCATGATGCATGACTTGCTTCTTCAATTCAAAAATCCAGGACGGATCTTATCTCCTTCCTCACATACTCTGCTCTCCACTCTAAGATGGGTCTGTCGACGGTTGAACCATGGTCTCCAAGCTTCAATAGAAACAAGGAGGGAGTTTGGATTCGTTTGTACGGCATCCCGGCACATGCCTGGATGAAGTGTTTGTTGCTTTAGGTAATACATTCGGCATAGTGGTGGAAGTCGACAAATGCACACTCCTGGGTCTAGTCCAAGTAGTGGCAAGAGTGCGATTTATCATCCACCCACATTCAGACACACAGAGGGTCAGGAACCTAGAAGTGGCTGGGAGAAATTTTCAAGTGCTACCGATAGCTGAAATTACAGAACAGAGGCTCGATAACAGCTTACAACAGAACTGCACCCAAATGCGGGACAGGAGATCCACTAGGAAATGGGTTGAGCAAGCATTCTATTATCCTGCCCCCCTTCCTTATCCAATGCCCAGGACCTCAACCTCACACCCAGCCCCTCCAGAAGTCACTCCCCCAACTATCCCTCTCCAGATCCAACCAAACTAGGCCTGCCTTGGGCCCACACCTGTTGGCCAAATATCCTCCCCAACCATCCACCTAGCAGAGGAATTTCCAAACCCCACCCCCATCCTCCCTCCCAACACATCTCCTCAGTTATCCGTCGAGACAGAACTCATCCCTAGCCCTTGCCCCCAAGATCCAGAAACGCTCCTACAACATCACTTCCACACTCCAGCAGCCAACCCACTCTTGCAACCGGACTCCTTATTCAACAATCATTTCATTTCCTATTGCCTCATCTCCCCGCTCTCGACCAGGAAAGCCCTCTCCGAGGGACACATCCCTCTCAAGTTGGGCAACAATTTTGTTGAAGACCCAAGGATGATCAGATTGCGGCTTGGAACTCTTACACATGTAGCTAATTTAAAAAAGGATTTCTGCAGTGACGGTCTAATTTCAGTTGATCTATCTCCCTATTTCAACCCACTACCTCCTACTCAAGTCCGCTTTACCCCTTTCCCCCCAGGAGTCTCTAAACAGGGTGAATTTATCAAGCCCTACCTCCCATCAGCTGGATCGCCCAAGGGTTAGCAGAGCAGAGAGCTCCAACCGGTGTCAACAGGAAAGTGCCCTGATGCTGCCTGGTGAAAGCAGTAATCCCCATACCCCATTTGACCCAGGGGTAGTTCAGCCTCTATCCCCTCCTGCTTATGATGGGCCTGCTACCCCTGTTAGGGAGCTCGCCCAAGTCTAGCCAAACCCAACCACCCCTTGTTTGATCCCACAGCTGATCTCAACCCCAATCTCAATAAGTCTAGATCAGATGTTCCTGTCATTGCCAAAGATCACGGGAAGAGAAGGAAAATTCTGTCCAAGGGTGCCCTCGAAGCCAACTGGTATGGGAGACTTAGAAGACTGAAACGTCAGGCGTGAAAACCAACCAGTGCTCCCATGGATAAGGTCCTCATCTGGAATGCCCGTGGAGTGGGAAACTCTCCCACAATCTGTATCCTCAAGAGGCTTAGATAATTCCATCCAGCAATCATAGCTATCCTGGAGCCTATGCTATGTGACAAGAAAAGAATTCGAATTGACCTAAAGTTGGGATTCCACTCCTCTTGCTCTAATGTTGCCCAAGGAGGGAAGGTCTGGGTATTCACTGCATCCTATCTCTCCACAGAGATAGTCTTTGCTTCAAGTCAAATGTTAACTATCGAGGCGAGCCTCCAAACAACTTCAGACAAGGTCAAAATTTCTTGTGTATACGCCAAATGCTCCAAAATTATGAGAAGGTAGCTTTGGGATGAAATGACTCAGCTGAGTACAAGGCGTGTGTTTCCTTGGGCTGCATGTGGTGACTTCAATGTAGTCCTGTCTCTCTCGGAAAGGTTAGGTACATCCTCATTCGACACGTGGAGCTCGACGAAATTCAACTAGGGGCTCATCAATGTAGGCCTTCACGACACCCTCTATACAGGGAACAGGTTCACGTGGTGCAACAGTCAGATGGGCCAACCCAGAGCATGGGCTAGATTAGACAGAGTGCCCTGCACTAACCGCTGGTTTCAATCCTTCCCCACGTTCCAAGTCAAGCATTTACCCAGACATAACTCAGACCATGCTCCATTGCTATTACTCTTCCCTCATCCTCTTCCTTCTGTTCCTAACCCTTCCGATTCCAACGAATGTGGTCCCTTCATGAAGGTTTCCAAGAACTTATCCAAAATGCATGGGATGCTGAAAGAATCAGGAACCCACTGCATGTCCTTATCGGCAAACTCAGAAATGTTAAATCTGTGCTAAAGGCGTGGAACAAGGATGTTTTTGGCAACATCTTTCAGAACTTAAAGCTTCTCGAATCTGAAGTATAGCGTCTGGAAAATGCTACACTAGGCTCGACAGACCCAAGACTACAACAGGAGTTACAGCTAGCCAAAGCCAAAATGTCCCACCTGGAAATTTGCGAGGAAACGTTCTGGAAACAAAAATCGAGAGTCCACTAGCTACAAGAAGGGGACCGAAATACACAAATTTTCTATGCAATCACAGCTTAAAGTCAGAAGATCCATAATTCTAGAAATTCAGTAGGAAAATGGCTCCATCTTAATGGACAACACAAATATCAAACAGGCTGCTTCCGACTACTTTTAAAACCTTCTCCATGATGACTCGCATCTCAGATCTAGTCAGCTCCTAGGCATTATTCCTCACCTGGTTTCAGAGGAAGACAATAGGTAGCTCCTTCTGGAACCCTCCATGGAATAAGTCCATGAGGCGGTTAAAGCCCTACCGCCTGATGGATCGTCGGGGCCCAATGGATTTTCAGGGGTATTCTTTTAGATTTGTTTGAACACGGTGGGCCACGACCTGCTTAAGGCTGCCTCATATTTCTTTAGTGGAGGTAACCTCCCCAGAGCCTTCACATTTACCATATTGTGCCTTATTCCCAGGATAAGTACCTCGAAATCATTTTCTGATTTTAGGTCAATCAGCATGTGCAACTACTTGTATAAAATGCTATCTAAAATTATTGCTACTACATTGGGTCGTATTCTCCCCAATCTAGTGTCCATGGAACAAGGTGCTTTTGTGCAGGGTAGGTCCATCGTGGAAAGTTGCACGCTTGTCCAAGAAATTTTTCGGGACATCAACAGAAAAGCGAGAGGGGGCACTATCCTCTTGAAACTGGACATGGAAAAAGCTACGATAGATTAAATTGGGCCTTCCTGAAAGAAGTTCTTGCCAAATTTGGTTTTGAAAGGAACTGGATCACAACGGTAGAAAATTATTGGGCAAACTCCTGGTTCTTTGTGCTCATAAATGGTGAGGTGGCTGGTTTCTTCAAGTCCTTTAGGGGTCTCCGTCAAGGGGATCTGATCTCTACTGGGCTTTTTATCCTTGCAGCAGAGGTTCTTGGTCAGGATTTCAATCTTCTAACGACGAGAGGAAGGTGTTAACCATACATAACCTGTTCAAATTGCTCTCAGATCTCCCATCTGCTCTTCATCGATGACACGATTCTCTTTGCAAACGGGAGTCATAGATCCTTAAAGAACATCGCCCAATTCCTTAGAGATTATGAAAACATTTTGGGCCAAAAGTTCAATCCCCACAAGAGCTTCTTCATAGCCCCTAAGGGGACCGCGGACAATCAGATTAGATCCTTCAAGGACATCCTGGGCTTCAAATATAGGACAGCCACGCCTTTCACATATCTCGGGATCCCTAAATTCAAAGGGATTCCAAAAAGAGTTTACTTCCAGAGGTTGTTTGAGAAAATCCGTAATAAAATCACTGGTTGGAAAAGCAGGATTCTATCCCAAGCAGGGCGTAAACCATGTCCTAGCTAGTGTGTCGGTCCACACGCTTGCTGCCTCAGAAGTTCCTGTCTATGTTTTGTTGGATCTAGAAAGAACTTTCTCTGACTTCTTCTAGGGTTGGGAAGGAGATAGGAAGAGGTGCCACTGGCTGAGCTGAAAAAAGATCGTTCTTCTGAAATCTGAAGGGGGCATGGGGCTGAGGAGCCTTAAATCTGTTATGACAGCTTTTTGGATGAAGCCGGCCTGGACAATCCATTTCAGGAGCAAGGGAAGTTGTTGGAGCAACTTCATCAGGGCCAAATACTTAGGCGGCTTCCAATCACTTATTGTTTCATCTTGGGCAGCCTAGCCTCACCGTTTTGGAAAAAAAAATCTATAAGATTATCCCATTCATTGCTGCCAAAACTCGATGGTTGATCAGTCGAGAGGATGTGAACTTCTGGGATGAGGTTTAGAATGATCGCGGGCCTCTGAAAGATTGGAGAATCCAGTCCGCTGCAACTCCTACTCAACCTGTTAAGGTCTCTGACATGATAGACCCCAACGGTTGGATCTCCCCTTCCACAATTCATCAGGTTCTTCACCTGATAGTCATTGACCAGATTACTTCCGAGGGTATTTGTACCACTCTCTCTAAGGACAGACGTCTTTGGATGGACTCGGCTGATGGTGAACTAGTTGTGGGCCTGACCTAGCATAATTTGAGACCAAGGGTAGCGCACAAAGTTTGGGCAAGGTGGATTTAGCATAGAAAAATTCCTCCGAAAATCTCTATCCTAGCTTGGAGAATCATCAACATAGCGGTTCCAATCAATGAAAGACTCCATAACAAAGGTATTGTTATTGCCTCCAAATGCGGTTGCTGCCCCCCCACCCCCCCCCAAGCCAGATACCGAATCCATTAACCACATTTTTGCCACAAGCGACACGGCGTCTCAAACCTGAAATTTCTATAGCCATATATTTGGTGTTCGCGTGTTGCCTCTCTCTTCAGCTGTAGATCAAGCAATCCAGTGGTGGTCAACATCTCCCTACTCAAGCAACATGCGCCTTCTCAAAGGTTTCATTCCTTCCTCCATCTTTCGGGAATTGTGGAAGGCCAGGAATAACGATAGATTTGATAACTGCCAAGTGCGAGTCTCCGCGGTAATTGGTGGTGTTCAATCCCAGATCAACCTTATCAGCCCCCTATTGCCCCTCCCAATCCCTAAAAAGGAACTAGGTTTATCCCTCTTAACATGAGGGGAATTAAAACGTAGCCTACTAATCCTCCCAACATTATTGTCGTCAAATGGTCTAGGCTTCAGCACGATTGGATTAAACTCAATGTCGATGGCTCGATAAGAGGCAACCTGAACCTTTCAAGAGGAGGTGAGGTAGGTAAAAACCAAAAAGGGAAATTCCTATTCACGTTCTCTAAGGCATATGGATTCAGTACAAACTCGAGGGTTGAAATTAACGCCATCCTGGATGGTTTAATCCAGTGCAAGTCTTTGGGCTATGGTATAGTGGAAGTTGCTAGCCATTCTAGCTCGGTGGTGAAGCTCCTTTCCAATACCAATAATCCCTCTTGGAACATGTGGTATTGGAAAATGATAATAGAATCCATCAGGAGTAACATGGAGATCCTCATCTCCCATATGCCCAGGGAGGCCAACTCAGTGGCCGATGGTCTGGTGCGTTTGGGGAGTGAAGGCCAGATGGATCTCTTTTTCCGCGCTTCTAAAGATCTTCATTCGCCCATGAGGGGCCTCTTGTTTCTTAATAGAGTTGGCTTGGGCAATCCGTGTGTTGCCTAGCCTTCTCCTATCCTTTTCTCTCATTTTGTCTTTCCATATGATAGGAGGGCCCTATCTCTTTTTGTCGATTGGCCCTTCCTGATATGTATCTGATTGTACAACCTTTGTGCTCCCATTTATGAAATAACAGAAATTTTCCTTTAAAAAAAATATTGTTCTCTCTAAAATCTTAATTCTTTCTTATAAATGAAACTCAATCTCAAAGGAAGAGGACACAACAAGGGAGAGCCTCTCTCTCTCTCTCTCTCTCTCTCTCTCTCTCTCTCTCTCTCTCTCACACACACACACACACACACACACACACACACACACACGCATGCACACACAAACACAAAATATATGGGCACTCAAACCATGACCTTAGGGTTGAAACACTCCGTATACAATTGAACCATGGGCAAAGACCACAACAAGAGAGAACCTTAGACACCTTAGCCTTGTAGGCGTTATCATTTAGAGAGAGAGAGGTGAGAATCCTCTCTTCTGCGTGTACAAGTCAACATGTGTGTGGCCCATTGTACATGCATCTTTCTGTGTGCAATCCTAGTCCCACTTTAAGGCTTTGTATGCAATCGGGCCCGATGAAGGAACAGGGGCTATTGTTACGGTCAACAGGAGAGGACGACAGGAGCTCTTTAGGAAGAAGTTCGATCTCCCTCTTTGCAGCTTCTTGCTTTGTTTGTTATATGATAGGTGAGGCCAACTTGCGGAGACGTCTTGAGATATTACTCTGTACACCCTCTGTTTAAACGTCTCCTTCACATGAAAAAACTCCTACGTGCACTTTCTGTATGAATATTTGTTTCCTACTAACACACCATTGTGATGGTCCAAGTCGTTCAAAAGGTGGCTGCACCATAGACATCTTTTATGGGAAAAAATATTAGACCAATCTACTCATTAGGTGGTCCACAACCATAAAATGAATTGTACCCTTGGCTCCCTATCAATTTCGAATGTGAAGCCCCCTAATGAATAGACGTTTGGTGGCCCGCCCTTTTAGCAGATCGAATGTTCCCTAGAAATGACATGTACACGTGAACATTTACTTTAATGGAGGAGATCAAGGTTGACAAAATTGGATCGCCTTTTTTTAAAGACGATAGATAGAAAAATTTTGCGAATTCTTCTTAAGGCTGAAAGTCAGGTTGGTTGGGTCCAGTTGGTGCTCAACCCTAGCTAAACCTAAGTGGCAAATTTTAAAGTTCCTATACCTCAACCCAACCCAATCTCAGGTTGGGAATTCTCCACCCAAGCCCAACCTAAGTGGGCTCGGTCAGGTTGGCCAAGTGGATACATATTAATACTTTTGTTATTACATTAATATATATATATATATATATATATATATATATATATATATATATATATATATATATATATATATTTTAATTCAAAACTATTTCCATTGATCTCACAAAAAACATTACATGACTCCGACTATTCGGGCTGCTTCCAGCTAGAAAAAAGGTTGGCCCGCCTATCGTTCTATACAAAAAAATTCGCCTAAAGCTCTCTAATCCATCCCATTCCCACCTTATCTAACAGATACAGGCCCCTGACTAGAAGAGGAAGGTCGGAGGCCTTCCTGAAACACCAATACCCTTAACTATCACTTCCTTCTTTGGCCAACCCGTCCGTCGGCCCATTACCTTCTCTCGTAATTAGGGAGACCTCAAAGGTTCTCCTATTTTTTTGACCTTATATGGGTTAGCCAGTACCTCCATTTCCATGCACTATTGGATCGCTCATAAAAGAAATCAACCACAAATTTCAAGTCTGATTTGATAACCACTCTATTTATCTCGAGGTTCACACAGTGTGCCATTCCATCGTGCAATGCTCGAAGCTTAGCCCTATTATTTGAACCCTCTCTATAGCCAGTGGCGAACGCGAAGATGAGATTCCCATTGTTATCTCTGCAGATGCCACCTCCCCCCGATAGCCCTGGGTTCCTTTTAACGGACCTGTCCATATTCAATTTCGCCCTACCCTCCCCTGGCCTGATCCACCTCACAATAGCGAACATTTTTGCTTGAGGAGGAGGCCGGGACATCCCTAGTTCTCGGAGAACTAGGGATTGGATCAGTGACTGGGATCTAGGCCTCGGTTTACTACCATCAGCCCTCCCCAATCTCCACTTCACTTGGTTTACTACCATTGTCAACGAGGCTAGACTGCTGTCGAACCTCGCCTCATTCCTAGCTCTCCAGATTTCCCATAGATCAATAAGAGAGGGGGTTATCCGCCGCAACACCGAGGTGCTGCCACCAGGTAGGTGCAGATGCCACTAGCAGTTCAGTCGCTCCTGGACCGAGGGAGGGAGGGAGGGGGGCCCCAAAAATATCGCTAAAGTACTTCCATACCTTAGTTGTCAAGCTTCCTTTTATAAACAAGTGTGACAGCGATTCAGAGTTAGGCCTAAGACCCAGATCATCCTCGCAACAAACACTTTTCGATGCAAGCTAAATCCCTTTCCCTTGGATACTATCATCACAAATGACGTGAATCAATGATACATGTCGGCACTGGAATTTCCTATGCCTTCAACGCAGATGATCCACACTCAATTATAATTTATAACTTATATATATATATCGATCGGGTTAGGATTGGGTCAAGCAGCCCGAGACCGAACCTGAAACATCCCACCCAAGTGCAACCTAATGTCGGGTCAGTCAGGTTGAACCCGCCCAGCTTTTAGCCCTACTTTTTGGAAGCAGACTGCATCCTGTCCTGGCCTCAACGAACTGGGTTTGGGCAGGGGCTATGTGGCATGTGATGTATGAGTTATATCCACGTCGTTCATCTAATTTTTTGAGATTATTTTTAGATATGAACCTAAAGGGAGGAAGATCCATGGTTCAAGTGGACCACACCACGGTAAGCAATGGTGGTGGTGATGTCCACCGTTGAAATCTTTCTAAGGTCCATCGGGATGGTTATTTGTCATATATTCAACTTGCGTATAAGTTCACATAAACCGGTAAGGGAAAACATAGATATCAGCTGGATCAGAACTATAGAGGCTCCCAAAATTTTTTAATGGTGAGCTTTCAATCTCCACTCTGTAGTCCACTTGAGCAGTAGATCTGCCTCATTTATGGGTTCATATCCTAAAATGATCTAACAAAATAAATGTATAGCGTGGATAAAACCCATACAACATGGTGGCCTCACATAGCCCTGTTTGGATGAGTAGTTAAGACGTCTGAAGGTGAAGAACGCGTGCAGTGAGCTTCCCATCTTTTGACTATAGATTTTCTTTTGTATTTATTCTCTGCCGTGGGCTCACCATGATATATATGTTTTATCCACGCCATCCATCCATTTTTCCAGCCCATTCTATGGCATGAGCCCAAAATAATAATAATTTAAATTTTTTTTAAAAAAAAATTCAAAGCTTAAGTGCACCCTATCATAGGAAATAGTGGGGATTGTACGGCCACCATGGAAAGCTTCTTGGGTTCATAGAGGTTTTGAATCAATCTCATAATTATATATTTGTATTTTCATCCTTCCAACTCTTTGTGACCTTTTGAATGGTTCCATAATAAATAAACATCATAATTAAATAAATAGCTTTCATTGCTCATTAGTTGGTTAGAGCACCTGTTTAGTAAGCGAGAGGTCTTGAGTTCAAATCTCAATGAAAGAAAAACTTATTGCTTGGTGAAGCCCACCTGATATCATTGCTTCGGAACTTATCTATCATATTAGGCCCTAGGAAGTTTCCAATGACAGTTATCCCCATTGTTTCTTGTGGTGTAGGACACTTCTTTGGATCTACTTCATTTTTTTGGCTCATGCCCTAATGTAAGTTGGAAAATTAGATAGACAACGTGGATAAAGCACATACATCACAGTGGACCCTACCAAGAATTTGGGAAGTTAGGAGGGACCTGCATGATGTTTGTGAAAATTTCACTCCCTCCATCCATTTTCCAAGATCATGTTAGGACCCTAAAAATGAGGTAGCTCCAAAACTCAAGTGGTCCACAACAATAAACAATGATTAAACGTCTACTATTGAAACATTCATAGGCCACAAAAGTTTTAGATTAGGCTAAGATTTTTGTGTTTTCTGTTCATCTTAGTAGTAATGACCTTATAAATGGTATGGATAACGTACATCACAGTGGACCCTAGAGAGATTTCAATGCTAGGAATTTCCCTACCCACTTTTTCTTGTCATACGGCGCACCAGAGTTTTGAATTTACCTCATTTTTTGGCTCACGTTGTTTGTGTAATTCAATTAAATAAGAGGCTATATGTGTTAGGGAGTGTCATTATTCAGTTAACGTGTGCGATTAGGATAGTGCAAGCGTGCTAGAATTGTACATGACTCAAGTTTAATTGAATATTGGTGCCCTCGGCATTGTGAAAGACTGTTTAAGATTGAATTCAAGCACTCGACCACCCTTTCAACCACTGATGGTTACAACGATCAAACAATTTGGAAATGGTAGTGGTTAGTACTCCTCCGATTGAATTCTTTTTACCTTGCATTTAAAGACTTTTCTTTCACCAATCGTAATTTAACTTTCTATATCTCAACGGAATGCAGATGAACAGATTTAAAACTAAAGAGGCTAAAAATGTCCCGATTTTATTAATGTATATATAAAGCTCAATACAATCGACAGAGAAATAAATCATGGTAGAGAAATAAATGAAAGATAAATACCTATGATTGCTTGTTAGACAAACAATCGACGTGAATTGGTCACAAGGACATATGATTTTTCAAGTAAGGATATGGTTGATCAGGATCTAATGACGAAAGGTCGTGGATATCTATACTACTCCTAAGCGTACTGCAGCAATGACGCTGGATAGTAATAATCAATGCTAACCTAAACCTCATATTCTGCAACATGGTTGGACAGAAGTGGAGGAAAGTAAAAAACTAAGATAAAATATAAAAGGGCAGTGTTGCATTGTGTAGATAGATTATGTTTGCTATGAGATTGGAGTTGTTCATTTCGTTATCCTTTTATAGCTTTAAGAGACGACAAAACCCTCGCTGGGTTTCGTTACTTATTTAGGATTCTTGACAATCACATCGCTCAATTGCTCTATGATCATTCCATCCTAGCCAAAGAGATCTTTGCATATTAGAAACTGTTTTTTAACTAGTGTACTCGTGGAGATCTGTGAATCTTATGGGATCAGTCTTGGTAGACCCAAATCGATCCTGAATCCATTGGTTTTGCATCCACTCTGATATTGATCTAATTCTTGAATCTTCGTAATTGCTATGAGAGCATCGAACGTCTCTAAGAAGATCTCCCATTTTGGAAGGACTATATAAGATGGACTTACCGGGCATATCCAAAATTGTGATAAGACCCCTATCTCAGTGGATCTTTTATAAACTTGCCGAACAACCTCTTTGTTCACATATGTTATACGAATTAGGGCCACATGTCATTCGTTTCTTCGTCTTATCTCTAGACATGTGTACGACTATGTGCCACTTTGCTTTTGGCAAGTGACCTGTGTCTAAAGGCTTCGATGGAGGTCCACTTCACTCACGTTCTTAGAGAGGGTAATGCAGTGGTAGATGAGCTTGCTAGATTGGGAAGTGGGGCGCAAGCCAATCAAGATTTAGGGGTGCTTGGAGATCTCCCTCCCTCCCTTCACGGCCCCCTTTTCTTAGATAGAGTGGTCTTAGGCTCAATTCACGAGAGCTAAGCTCTTTTCACTGCTTTCGCCCTTATGATAGGAAGGGCTACTTCCTTTTTCTTGGTAGCCCCTCCCTAATGTATTTCTCCCAGTTTGTTTGTTATTTTTCTTTTTTCATTCTTATTGTATCTCTCTGTTACTATGAATGAAAGGCTACTGGTCCTTGTGTGTGTGTGTGTGTGTGTGTGTGTGTGTGTGTGTGTGTGTGTGTGTGTGTATATATATATATATATATATATTTAGGGAAAAGGTACTATGCACTCGAGCTCACGGGTCCATCCCATGAGGTCGAGCTATGTGGGCCCCACTATGATGCGTTTCGAACATTTACCCCATTAGTCAGATGCACCATTCCATCGTGAGCCTAGGTCCCAAAAATCAAGTCAATCCGTGACTTGTGTGGGCCACACGACATACAGAAGTGGAGAGGGGCCATACACCATTAAAATATTCATAACCATTTTTGAGGGCCCACCGAGATGTGGTTTGCAAATCCAGCCCATCCATTATGTGTGTCCCACTTGAATGAGGGTTTAGACCAAGTTTTAGGCGCATGCAAAACTCAGGTGGGCCCCACCAAGTGCTTTTATATGTTTTAATGGTGTCTTCACATAATTTTAGATGGTATGGCCCACCTGAGTTCCGTATACGGCTGATTTTTGGGATATTCCATAATTTAAAGGGTACCCATCAAATGCACAGTGTTGATGGTTGACACGCTGTGTGGGCCCCACCGTGATGTGTGTCGACCATCAACCCCTGCATTTGATGGGTACCCTTTAAATTATGGGATATCCCAAAAATCAGCCGTATAGGGAACTCAAGTGGGCCATACCATCTAAAATTATGTGAAGACACCGTTAAAAGATATAAAAGCACTTGGTGGGGCCCACCTGAGTTTTGCATGCACCTGAAACTTGGTCTAAACCCTCATTCAAGTGGGACACACATAATGGATGGGCTGGATTTGCAAACTACATCTCGGTGGGCCCTCAAAAATGGTTATGAATGTTTTAATGGTGCATGGCCCCTCCTCACTTCTGTATGTGGTGTGGTCCACGCAAGTCACAGATTGACTTGATTTTTGAGACCTAGGCTCACGATGGAATGGTGCATCTGACTGGTGGGGTAGATGTTCGAAAGGCATCACGGTGGGGCCCACACAGCTCGACCTCACGGGGCATTAAAATCAGCTGGAGGGCATTGTACCTTTTCCATATATATATATAAGCTGAGGGCATTGTACCTTTTCCATATATATATATATATATATATATATATATATATATATATATATATATATATACACACACACACACCTCTAGTGTGAGTAAGCTTTTACTATTATTAAGTGCATGGTGCTGACACAAGATGACATTTTATTGGTCCATATAGGTGTATCAAAGATGGGTATAAACACATTTTAATTTTAAAATGCTCTAGCCCGGGGTGGATTTCTGGATTTCTCACAAACATCGTAGTTACTCCACCTAGCTCCTGCTGCTGGAAGTTAATGCGAAAGGCCTTCGCAGGCCATTCCTGTCCCTTTTATTCTATCCTGAGGTGGATTCAATACTAACAATTTTTAGAAGCTTAAACTACAAATCAGCATGCGGGTCCACCAGTTTTTTAATCTAGACCATTCATCATGTCAAACCCTATTATTCTAGGCAGGTGGCACCGAGGAATACTTGGGTTGGAGCCACCATAAAAACCTTCTAGATTGTATGAGGGGGCAACACTTTTTTATGTCATATAATTCATTTGAAGATGCTTCTGACTAGGGTGATTGGACACTCAAAAAGTCACGCCATCAGAACTTGGGAGGCCACAGCACTTTCTATACATATAGAGAGAGATGCTCACACACAACTAGTTGGACGCTGCATTGTGGTCCAACTAGCTTGGCATTTAATTAGAAAAAGTTTCTCCTAAATACGATACGCACGCCTAGTTTGCATTAATTAATGCTAATTAATGTTAAGAGAGAGGGCGCTTGCTTTACGTTAACTTTTCCAGAGGTCTTTTGAAAATGATCTTGACTTGGGTGGGCCCCACTGTAGTGTTAATGTAAAATCCACCCTGACTATCACGTTTTTCACCCCATGTTAGACCTACAAATCGAAAATAAACTCCATCCATGGTTCAAGTGGACCGCGCAATTGGAAATAGGGAGAAAAAAAAAATCTCACCTTTCAAAATGATTCATTTAACTAGGTACACTTGAATAAAGTATTTCTCTGATTTTTGAGTTGTAAACATAACCTTTGGTATGGCATCTAATGATAAGCTTGACGTCTCTCCTTCTATTGTTCTATTGGTGTGGCCTACTGGGCTCGAAAGCCAGTCTCATATTTTGTCTCAAGCCTTAGAATAACATGATGCATCTGACTGTCATAGTGGATCTCACATGCACATCACGATGGGCCAACAAAAATAAGGTTAGGAGTTTCGCCAACGCCGCTAAGCTTCTTCGGCTCGGTTACAAATAAAAAGCGTCGTATTGGAAAAAAGAAAAAAAGAAAAGAGAGTGGATTAAGTGCAGCCCCTTCCTCATGCAACAGAGTTCGTCCCTAATCATGTCACCCACCTTGATGTAGGTACTATATATCCATACTGTCCATTAGTTTCTTCAGCTCATTTTAGAACATTAATCGGAAAATGAAGCAATTATAAATCTCAAGTGATCCACACCATAAAAATAGTGGATATTGAACTCTTACCATTAAAATTTTCTTAGGGCCTACCGTAATTTTTTTACTTGGCATCCAAATTATTTAAAAGGTCATAAAGACCTTGATAAAGTAAAATAAAATTAAAAATCAAATTTCAGCTTGATCAAAAACTTTTGGACCACAAAAAGTTTTTAACGGCCAATCATCACAGTTTTTGTGGTGTGGTCCACCTGAGAATTTTATCTACTTCATTTTTCGAATCATGTCCTATCACAGTCTGAAAATATGGATGCAGGGCATGGATATACAATACTTATGCAAAGGTAGGCCCAGGGTCAAGAATGCACGGTACCGAGTGAGATCAGGTTGCACCTATTCCACATCACTTTATTGGAAACACGCACACTTTCCATCGGAATCGGAAGATTTTTGATATAGCCAACCTTGTCATTTATTTAAAATCCAATCCGACCATCAGATGTGCAATCTCATTGTAAGCCTAGAGCCAAAATATAAGGCAGACTTGTAATTCAGGTAAGCCACACCAATAGAACAATTGAAGTAGAGATGTCCACCTTTGATTTTTATATGAATCTAATTATATGATTACGTGAATTCCACTCCAACCATTAGATGCGACAGCAAAGGTTATGTGAGGGAACCAAAAATAAGTTCCACACGTGATTTAACTGGGCCTCATCAAACGAACCATCTTGGAGGGTGATATTTTTCAGCACACTATTTCCATTTGTGCGGTCCACCTGAACGACCAATGAGGTTGATTTTCAGTCCCTAAGTTTAACATAGATTGACACATGTAATGGTCGGATGGATTTTACATTAGCACCACAATAAGGCCCACCCAAGCTAATGACCATTTTGAAGAACATGATTGATAGGTAACGTGAAACAAAGTCCTATCTCCCTGACATTGATTTGCATTAATTAATTCTAACTAGTTGGACGGTCCAACTAGTTGTGTGTGAGCATCTCTCATATATATATATATATATATATATATATATATATATATATATATATATATATATATATATATATTAAGAGCTATTTCATTCCAGAAGAGAGCTATACAAAAGGGACTTCGGCGGGCCCCACAACACATGATTTTAGAGATTTTAAGCATGATTACGTAGTGTAAGCTATCTAAATTTTAGATCAAACTCAGCTTTGAGGACGCGGGCTGCCTCTGCCCCCGCCCAGGAGAAATTCCTGTGGTCGAAAGTTGGAAGCTAGCTACATGCTCAAGGAGATATTTTAAAAAAAATCCACCTCGTCAATCAGTCTCTCCATCTCATGTTAAGACACGATTCCAAGACGGCAGATCCAAAACGAAAACGGAAACGGATTGGCTACTCCCCGCCACCAGTCAATGGCCGGTGCTCTGTGGGCCTCACCATGGTGTACGTGTTTCATCCATGCTGTCTATCTATTGTTTTATATCATTTTATAGTATTGGACCAAAAATGAGATATATCCCAACCTCAAGTGGACCACATTACAGGAAATAGTGTTGAATGAATGTCGACCATTAAAAACTTTTCAGGGGCTATAAAAGTTTTGGATCAAGCTGATCTTTGTTTTTTCCATTCATCTGGGTCTGTATGACCTAATCAACAGATTGGATGTCAAATAAACAGTACAGTGGGCCTTAGGAGGATTTTAATGGTGGATATCCAATCACTATTGTTTTCCTGTGGTGTGGCCCACTTGAGATTTATATTGCTCTATTATTTGGGATTAAGCCTTAAAATGATCCTTAAAAATGGATGAACGGCATGGATGAAACACATACATCATGGTGGGGCTCACAGAGCACCGACCATCAGCCACCGGGCTGGTGGCAGGGGGAGTAGCCAATCCGTTTCCATCCAAAATTTAAGTGATGATCCCACAAAAGGCAGATCCAAAACCTATATGGAATTTAGCCACGGTGATTATGGAAATGCATACCATTGAAATTTTCCTGAGGCCCACCATGATTGTTATATGCCATCCAAACCGTTCATAAGGTCAATTAATAGAGGATGAACTGAAAACACAAATTTTAGCCTGACCCCATAAAGGTTTCGACTCTAGGTGTTCCATCCCAACTATTCCTTTGGTGTGATCTACTTAAGAGTTTTTGGAATCATGTCCTAACATGGGCTGGAAAACAGATGGATGGGTAGATTTCTCCCAGACATCTCAGTGGGCCCCATGTAACTTCCAACCACAAGAACTTCCTATGGGTAGGAGGCACAGACAACCCGCCTCCTAGCTGGACTTTGGAATCTAAGTAGAATAGAATGGACCGCACATGATGGACAGAATGGACAGGATTAAGACATCAACATCATGGTGGGCCCCACACATCAGTTGTGGGGCATTTATGCTAGATCCACCTTTTATCTTTAATTTTCTTCTGCTTTTTTATTCTATTTAATTTTTTTAGCGTATTCTCTTCCATCCTCTCCTCGGCTTCTTAAGAGTAAAGTCATACACACAGATTTCACAGCAGTACTTCCAACAGTATTTTCATTTCATTCCTCTGCAAACTTCAAAAACATCATTACTTACCCATTCATCCATCTATATCACACGTCCATGTGTGTGCGCCCAGCGTTTGTTTTTTTTCTCTGTGGTTCCAGCCGCAGTCTTAAGGCTTTGCATACATTTTCTCCTCTCTCCATTGGGATATATTTGGGAGAAAACCTTCTCCTGTGGGGGTACGGCATCAACAATGCAACCATATTGGATAGCAACAGTTAAAAGGTATGACTAGATCTAAAAAAGAATAAAAAATTGACTAATTGTAGAAACTAAATGATATCTAAGGTGATCAGTGGGACCCACCATGATGTATCTGCTTTATCCATGCCGTCCATCCATGTTTCCAGCTCATTTTAGGGCATGATCCCAAAAATGAGGCAGATCCAAATCGCAGGTGGACCACACTATAGAAAAACAGTATTGATTGAATGTCCACCATTAAAAATTTCCCAGGCTCACTGTAATGTTTATAACCCGTTGAAAACACAAATATCAGCTTGATCCATTTTTCCAGCTCATTTTAGGGCATGATCCCAAAAATGAGGCAGATCGAAATCTCAGGTGGACGACTCTATAGAAAAACAGTCTTGATTGAATGTCCACCATTAAAATTTTCCTAGGCTCACTTTAATGTTTTATCATCTTGATCCAAACACCCCACCCCCCCCCCCCGCTCAATAAATAAATAAAAATAATAAATAATAAAAAAAAGTTTTCATTACTAAGCGTTCAATTCCCAGTGTTTCCTATGGTGTGGTCCACATGAAATTTGGATCTGCCTCATCTCTGGTCTAATATCCTAAAATGAGCTGGAAAAATGGTTGGATGGCATGGATAGAACAGATACATCATGGTGGGGCCCACAGAGCTTTGATACCAGCTAGCTGGCTGTGTTGGGGTCAATAGCCAAACTGCGTCCCATTTCTACAAGCTTATCTTAATGGCGTTTGTACTGGATCCACCCTCTTCTATCTTAATTTTTTTAATTTGTTTTTTTGTTAACATGTCCCGTCACTACACCAAAATCGTCATTTAGGAACGGTTTTAAACCGTTCCTAAATGCTTCAGGAACGGTTTAAAACCGTTCCTTAATGAGGCGTTGCAAAAAATAGGAACGACTCGGAACCGTTTTGGGTACCGTTTCAAATTTTAGAGACGAAATTTTAGGAACGGTTTTAAACCGTTCTAGTACCAGAACAGTATTTTCCTTATTTCGGAACGATTTAAAATCCAAAAAACCTGCTGTAAAAAATAAAATAAAATAAGAAACAAATATATTTAAGCTATATCAAAAAATAGTAAAAACAACCATGATGTAATTTGAAACATTATTTATCTGACTTGCAAACTTGACAGTAAAAACTAAAATCTACAACGGAAGACTTCAAAATAAGAAAATTCAATGAAAGTCCGTCAAGCAATGTGATGGCCCTTTATGTACCTAACAAGCAACAAGTAAAAAATAAGAACAAAAACATGTTAATAGATTGAAAGCTATCAAAACAGTGTGAAAAAAAATTGTGACAATTGAACATACATATGGGGGACTGTTGTTAGTTGACTCACCTAGTTTTTGGATATGCTCGATGCACTCCTGACCTGAGGGGAGCTCGTTTTAGACCAAGCGGGGCTACGAATGGTAAGAGAGACGTAATTAGCTCAATCTAAAGAGATTCTGAGGTTAAGATAGTTTGCCATGTTTATTGTGAAAACCAAACCTAATTGTTAAGCCTATAATACAAAAAACAAACAAAATAAAGCAATGTCTAGCCGAATCAACTGAAGAGGCAATCCAAGGCAAACATGCCAGCATGGCATGCTCGAAAAAAGATTTGATTTCTGAAAAATGCCCCCACCACCAATTATTAGATTGCAAATTCGCAGCCCTGCTTATAGAATTTGTATCAACATCAGGACACCCTACAGGACCTTTACAATAGTAAATTGAAAAAACACATGGTCTGTGTAAATGCTGGTATTTGGGTTTTTTTTTTCCAAAACAAAACTCGTGGCGAAATTCTAGTACTTGGTGCTCACCACCCAAAGGCTCTTCATTTCTTTTATGCTAAATGTAATTTCAATTCTTCCAAAACCAGAAGAACATACTAAAAATAACTAGGAGATGAAGAAAGTCTTCCACAAAAATGGTGCGTAAATGCCACATGGCTGCTGCATGACGTGCCAAAGGACCTCACACATCTCACTATATGCACCACACTTGAAGAATATCCTCATCAGTGTTTCCGTTTGGCAATATCCCACCATTCCAATCGGCTATTCCAAGCTAGGAAAGTTGATGCAACAAATCGGTAGCTTAAACAGATTCCAATAATTGTGAACTGCAACAATAACAAAAGATGGAAGCTCACAACCAGAAACATAACCTTCATTAGCAAGACCTTGAACTGAAGAATACAAGAATGATAAGCAGCCATCTATTTCATTGCTGACACCCAACTGAAATAATTGTAGTAAAATCTGCCACATTGTGTACTTTCTTATGTTACATGGTAACATGGGTTAAGAGAGCTAAAGCCTTTAATTAGAAAGGATGGCTAGTACTTTCTTATGTTACATGGTAACATGGGTTAAGAGACACCTAAAGCCTTTAATTAGAGAGGATGGCTATCTTTGACTTACTTTTGCAGCTCCTTTCACGTTGCTACAAAACCCCTCCTTAAATTTCCCCATAATGAATGAAACTGTGCAGCATGCAGATCGAAACATTTGCAAATAGCCATATAGGATTCTAGTTCCGACTACCTGAAAATACCTGTCTTCTAATTGTTTGTTTTACAAATTATTATTGTTCAGAATTAGATCAGTGTTAGTTCCAATACGTGACATGAAGCATGAGCAGGTGAGGTGCAGGGCTGGAGTAGCGGAGTAGATAATATGGATCAGGAAAGTAGATAACAAGCTATTCACGGACCTGAAGCATCCATGAATACAACATTTCCAAGAAAGAGAAATGCTCTAGTAGAAGATTCGTCGAATTATGGGGCGATCACTTTTTCTCTGAATTTGTACTCGGTCAACCATTTAACATCAAAGAGATAACTGGCGCTGCAATTTGATGCACGAGTAAATACAACCATGAACATTCAGCTTGATCAAGAGGAAATGGCAAAACTCTTTCAAGTACAATTAGCACTCAATTCCAATATCTACTATATATAATGCGAGCACACACTTCCATCTCCATATCATCTAATTTCTACTAGGCCAGCTATTTCCATATACACCAAACATGTATAAAATATATATTGCATTAAACACAACTTTGCAATAAAGATTGAAATTTGTAGACAGATTTGAAGGAAAAAGATGTTAGGAAATATGGCGGCTTTGCAGGTTGAGTTGCCTTTTACTAACCTTCAAGAACGGACCCACAGCGCTCCAAGAGAAGAAGGCTTCTCGTTTCTTGCTTGAGCAGACTGAGTCCGTGGTTGAGGTGCATGCACAGTTATTGGAAGAACCCACTCACTCTTATCTCTTCCCTCTATAAGGAGAGGCTGCTCAAACCTATCATGAGAGCAAGAATCAAAACCACAGATTGTAGGCAAAGTAAATATATGACACCATATGGCATCTCAAGCAAGTAATCATGTGCGTGTATGGGTACATGGTATGATACAACTATAATAAAAAAAAAGACCCTGGTGCATTTTCTACAATGCATCTGACATGTGTGCAACATAGAATCATCATTGCCAAGTAAAGAAGAAGCTAAGGAACAAGAAGAACAAGAAAGGATGAAGTCCAGAAGTGAAGATGGCGGATAAAAGAAACAATAATGGAAGGGAGTTTCTTCCAACCTAATTGAAAATTAGCAAGTACTTTTTATCTAATCTTCAAAAGCATAACAGTAATCATTTTCAGTTTGAGGCCGTTGAAGAAAAAAAAATTCCAGCTGGAGAGTCAACGTCTTAGTAAATGTAATGGATACTCCCACAAAAGAAAAGATGAGCTTCAGCTTCTGAAATCCAGGAACCACATATATAAGAATGAGACTTTGAACACCTGTCTTTAAGAAACTGCCCTCATTCCAAATTGTCACCACCATAGTAGTCAAGAATATAATTTAAGCCCAGTAGATAGTGGAGAAACCTCAGCTTCAATGTCATTATGCCAGCTGACGTGATGCCCACAGATGGCAAGTCAAGGAAGCATATTTTTAACAAATATTTTCACAACACGACGGAAGAAAATGCAGCAAATATCAGGGTGATATGCACATCACACAGCAGCTGGAGAAACTCAGGAAGTAAAAATCAAAAAGCAATGGAAGAACATGCAGAAGACAAAAGTGTTGTTGTACCTAAACCAGTAGGTGATATGCAGCTGATTATGAGTTCACAAATCAGATTGGTTGCATCTGTGTCACATACATGTAGAGGAAATATAACTTCCCAACATGCTGGATCAGGTCCAGTAATCCCTAACCAGAGAATTGACGATGTAGTAAGATAACCATGCGTTCACATGTATAATTAGCAGACTCAATGATATGCCAGATCTGGTAGAGTTTACAAGGATTTTAACTCACACTTGCAAGTAGCAAAGGCCGCAGGTGTCATGTCATTTGATCTCATGCCCAACACAAGACCAATCAACACTTCCAATGTATGATAACACAACCAAAATAACTGACGATTTTATCAATTTCTAGTCTCAAGATTATTCTGTACTTCAATATATTCATGCTAAATGACTAAAAAATGTGCAACACAACCTACACCTCAGTTGGGAAAATGAAGCATTAAACACCTTTTTCTGTTTAAGGGCCTACCATGTTTGCAAACTAAGACAAGTACAACAGGTTCATCATTTGCACATTGGACAGTTGGCCGTTAGCAGCTTGATTGACAGGTAATAGATCCTGTCGACTCACAGGCTTGTCCCGTAATGAGGACTCATCCATTCAGCAACTATAACTATATAATTGTAATTATCATTGTAAAAGGGGAGTTTAGCATTAAACCTTGCCACAAGGAAAAGATTTTATTTTCCAGAGCAACGCATCATTTTCAGGTGCGTATGCTGCAGAACCCATGGAAGTCCTTATATTGGGGGTTGTTGCATCTGCAAGTACAGGCAACTCAATCTCCACATTTATAGTTGTGCTGTATAATGAAGCAGAGAAAAATCAGGGGAGTAACAAATCAAATTTCCCCTATTAACACTAAGAAGAAACAGTGTCCAGCAGCAAAAAACCATTGGCCAGTGACAATATAAATGCACTTGCGCTCCTTGAACTGACTCCTCGCCTTTACCATGATCTCTATACGACTTCTCGAATGCCTTTTAACTTGAGCTTCCACCCAGTTCAAAGGTTTGACCTGAAACTGAAGATGGAATTAGCCTCAATAAACATTGTAAGCTCTGAAACTGGGTTGGCGGTAGTAGCAGCATTAGCCAATATACATTGCAGAAGCAAAACATAAACCTGAGTACTGAGTCTGTAGGTCATCAAATCAAAGGATCCATCGGGCGGAATGAAGGATATTGTCCTGTCATTTTCAAAACGGGCCAAACGCACACACCTAGACCAAAAGTGAGCAGTCAGAATGCAAGTTGCCACAAAACACAACAAGCAGTCTCTCATTGCTATGGTTGATGAACAATCAGAAAGAATCACACTAAAACAACGAGTTCGCAACATACTGATTTAGTACAAAAACTAATGCATTATTGATGCCAAATAAGAAAAATCGCCAACTCACACCACTTGTTTATAAGAAGTGCTCTCCTAAGGATTCCAATTGCAGAACAAGAAATAGTAGCATTTCACCTAAAATATAAACTGCAAACAGTTCATAAGATTGATTTTACAAACTGTTATTGGCTGATTTCCTGGCATTTTTGTTTCTTTGACTGAATTGTGTAACTTTAATGATCGAAATCGAATAAAGCATGAACACCTAAAATTTACACAATTGAAAATATTGATTATTGGCGATATCGATACGTTGGCGATACTTAGTGATACATTGTTGATGCCTGGAATTTCTAATACTACCGGTGTTATCGGTATCGCTACCAGTATTATTGGTATCGCCAAGATGGAGATAACGATAATATCAGAGATAATTCAAGAAATGATTACAATAAGAGGATAGGTTTAGCCCTAAAGGTAAATTATTTAATAAAGTTTTAATCCATACAACTTCTTCCCCAGCTCTTAGGACTATGATCTCATATTCCATGGTTTGAATGAGATATAACTGTTGTTTCTTCGATTTCTAAGAGATTGCACTTCTACCTAAGTTGAAGATATAGGCACCTGTGGATTTAGACTCATCAATGTAAGAGTTCCAGTCTAAATTACTTAACCCTTCTAAAATAGCAACATAACTAGAAAATTGAAGGGCATAATTTAGATTATTATTTTTTAGATATCTTGATACTCTAAATACAATATTCCAATGACTTCTACCAGGGTTATGTGATTATCAACTCAATTTACTAACTGCATAGGCTATATAATGCCTCGTACACTTTATTGCATATATTAAGCTATCAATCACACCTGCATATTCATGCTTTATAAACCCATGACCTTTATTTCTAGTTAATGTAACACTAGGATTGAATAGTATACTCACCAGTTTACCATCAAAGGTATTATGCTTTGTAAGAATATTCTTGATATAGTAGGATTGTGAAAAGCAATTCTATTTTCATTCCTAGTATTAAATACGCTTCACCTAAATCCTTCATTTTGAATATTGATGATAAAAAGTTTTTTGTTTCTAGAATGACTTCTAAATTTTTACCAAAAATCAACATGTCATCCACATACAAGCATATAATAACTGTATATATGGTTTTTCAGTATATATATTTCTTTATATTAGTGGTTTTTCAGTATAGAGATTTGTTTGCTTTATTTATTTTAAACCCATATGATAAGATTTTCTAGTCAAACTTCTTATGCCATTGTTTAGGCGCCCTTGTTTTAAAGTATATAAAGATTTAACCAGCTCACATTATCTTCCTCTCATGTTATCACAAACCCTTCAGGCTAATTCATATAGATTTCTTCCGCCAGATCGCCATTCAGGAATGCAGTTTTTACATCCATTTGATTAACTGATAACCTATGGATGACAACCGACGCTATAAGGACTAATATGGCTTTATACTTCTCTACAGAGCTATTTGTCTCACTTTTCTTCTTAATTTTATTTTTTTTCTGAAGTCTTCACACCTAGAGGAAGATCAACTAGGATCTATGTTACATTAGAAAGAATAAAACCCATATCACGGTATGAAAACCCAAACATCTGAACTTATATTCCAAATCACCAAAAGAAACAGAAAATCCAATTGTAACAAAGACTGGACTAAACAAAACTGCCACCAACTAAAATAAACATTTCCAGCCAGTATAGAAACAAATAGCCAGAAGCAACATTACAATTTCGAATTCAAAGCTGCCAATCTGCCTTCAATAACACAGATCAGTGATACAATTTATCGATCTCGATTCCATAGAGAATGGAACATATAAAGACTCCAAAATTATCAGTTCAAGACTCAACATCAAAGTCAATATCTAATCACAGACAATCCCATTCCCATATAAAACTCCAAAATGTTCATATCCCAAAAATCAAGGAAAGAGTTATATAAGTAAAATAGCTTGTGTTCTAGATTTAAAATAGCTTAAGCTGTAGATTCCAGTATGCAACAGACAAAAAGCCCAACATTTTCAAATTTAAAATGCAACAACCACATAAACTAATCCAGCAAATACTGCAAACCCAGAAAGAAGATTCCAACATTTAAATCCCAATTTTTCAAATAGAAACTGCTGCCAGGCCCTATGCTTTTATTAAATTTGGTACGTCTTCTACACCTATTGTTCTATTTTTGTCTTCTATACATCTTGTCCTATTCCATACATGCATTACTTAATATTAGATCAATCTTTGTTCTAATTCCTTCTTGTTTCTTTTGCTGGATTGTTGATTGTTCTTTTTCTTTTTTCTTTTTGTTTTAAAGATACATTCATACAGAAGACTAAGAAATTATACTTGGACACTCGTACTCAGCGGAACCTTGCAAAGTTAAATGATGAACTTTATGAAGTCCACCAAATCATGACTCTTAATATACAAGTTCTTAGTGTCGATGAAAAATTGGATCGGACGTTCATCTTGATGTTTTTCTTTTGCATGGGCTCAGTCATTATGTATTAATGATCTGTCTTAGGCATTGTTTGTTTGTTTTGCACATTTTGTGGAGTGACACAGCTTTGTTTTTGTAGATGATAAGTAACACCAAAACAAAACAGCTAGACAAGGCTTCAAAAAGCTTAGATCCCTACAATGCTGAAAGTATGGAGAACAAATCCCAAATCAAAGAAAGTGCCTTACCAATCCCAATGCAACTCTATATGTTCTTTCAAAAGATAAAAGTCCAAACAAATCTGAATCAGATAGACTAACCAAATTGAGAAAGCAGTCAAAGAAGGCAAAACATGGAAGCAAAGCACCTCAACTAATTCAGTATTATGTACAATTCCACTTCCATGAGGAGGAAATACATCTTATAGGCTTATAGCAATACAGAATTATTATGCATATGAAAGCATTTTTCTTGTTCAGTTTTTTCCTCCCTCTCAGCAAATGTGCACTCGACCCAATACTACTAGCCATGGACCAGCCAATAAATCCACAAGGACCACTGCATGTGCTGTCCGCCACCTGATCAAAAATCATTTTGCTGGTCGAAGGCTAGTTCTGTCATCATTGCCACGTTTCAGGGAATAAATTGGTTAACTCCTCATACTGTCAAATCATTGAGTAGGCATTCTAAGGTCTTGGATTTTGAGTATAAAACATTACAAGCACCATGGGTTTCAGTCCAAACTGAATTTTCCCAGATCAATGTAGTTTATACGTGACTGTTTTTTCCTCTGGATCTCAAACCAATGACTTCCAGATAACTAAACATCGTCTATAATGAAAATAGTCATTTACATTTTACACCAACAAAAGGGATAGATCATCAATAAGGAAGAGGCAACAAGCAACAAAATGATGTGATAAAGAGTCAAATATGGTGTCTTCGCAATATATCTCAACATTGATGCCAAGTTCCTCTAGACGAGGTGGGGGTGTGGTTAGCCTTTGTGGCCATGGAACCAATCTGCTGCCTTTTGTTCTATGCATCACTGAATTTCCAAACAAAAACACATGTTTAAGACTTAAAAAGCCAGTGTGCTATATCATCATCATCTAGGCCTTTACCCCAACAGTTTGCCATATCTTGAGACCGAAACAATACTCATAAAATAAAATGCAGGTAACATAACTTATAGTCAGTATTTAGGAAGCAATCAAGACTACGGACTACCAGTAGACTTGTAGTCATGCTATTGAGTTGGTCCGAGAGCAAATGCCAGATATGAGAGAATATTCATAAGTGAAATGGTTAGTCAGGAATTTGTAACTTTGCTTTGTTGGTGGTCTGTACTCGGCAATAGTAAGCATATCTTTTTGAATAATATTGACAGTCAACAATTTTGAAGCTTTTTTCTTTATGTATCTGTTTGTTTCTCCTTTCAAATAAATTGTGTCATTCATAAAAAAAAAAATGTCAAATTAATACAGCATGTACCTATCCAGATGTTAAGAGATTTGAACACTTAAACTTTTGAAGAAAAGTAAGACTCAAAGGAATTTTTGGAGGTGAAGATAAAACAAAAGGACTCCAACTTGCCAGGCACCTATATGGAGTAAGAAATGATGATGGTTGTCAGAACATGAAGATATAATGGTTGCTAATATATACTCATTGGGATGCAGGAATCCCATGTCATTCATTAATACGAACAAGGAGAGAACTTTTGTAGCAAGACCATAGTGGAAATAACCCACCGTCAATGCACTCCAAGAATCGATGTTCCTTTCAGGTATTTCATCGAACAGTCGGCGCGCCGAAGAGATTCGGCCACATTGCCACTGCCTTAAATCCTGGAAAGCACCCCACCCCTCCTAGAGAAATTATATGATTCTCAGCACCGGGATATGAATAGCATCCCAGGTCCAGCACCGGTGGACCTCATGGTTTATCATTCCAGACCATTGATCAGATGGACTTTACCATGGAGAACTCATGCCCCAAAATTTTCCTGATTACAAACTCCCTGGCATTCCCATTACGGAATTATTCCCTTCACCATCTACTACCAGGCCACCAATCCAAGGGCTATAAAATCATTAATCAAGGGAGTCAACCGTCCCACCAAACCAAAGGGCCCACTTACATATACTCAAGGCCTAGGGTTGAGGACCACATAATTCCTATACCACCTATCAACTACCATCGACTCAATCTAATCTGGATTTACAACAGCAAAGATGGGGAAAAGGTGGAAATTTTGCCATAAAAAACACGATCCAAGAAAATTCTACTACAAGATTAAACCATCGGTACATGCATGAAAGAAATAAAATTTAAAAATCTAAACAGATTGGTAAACAAAAAACGAATCAGAAAGAACGAAAATCTGAAAAATCCACCGCCAATGAGGGTTGACCTAGAACTCAATCCTCCAAAAAAATCACCAAAATCTAACAATAGAGATTCCAAAAAGACAACACAAAAAGCAAGTAATTCCGCAGCATTCCATTTCATCTCTCCAAAGAATTTTCAATAATAATAAATAAATAAATAAAAAGATCCGTCCCAAGTTCCTAAATTTTCAGATGGAAAGACACGATCCGAAAATATCAGCCATTTGTACCAAAATAAAATCGATGACGGATGGGACGGTGGAATCGTACCTGAGAAAGGCAGGAGGAGAAGATAGTTAGAATCGATCGGACAATCGAGAGAGAGAAAAATGAGATGGAGAGAAGCGATCCGACGATCAGAGCCTCTCGTTCTCTCTCACTGGCAAAAAACGGAGAAGAAAGGAGGATGGATTGAGGGTTGGGTTGGGTGAACCTGAGAGAGAGAGAGAGAGAGAGAGAGAGAGAGAGAGAGGCGAAAGTTACGGTAATTTCCACTAATAAAGGAGAACTGCTACAGTTTACTCCATTGAGTGTAACTCGAGTGCACTTTAACTCGCGTGCACTCGCTCCACGGGTGTGTACTGGGAGCCCACCGCAATGCGTTCTATATCGCAGTTAATTTCCGTGCTCGAGTCTAAAACTGTTCCTTAACAAAAAAACGATAGCCGTTCCTAATCTGCATTTATGGTGTAGTGTCTTCTTTCATCCCCACATCTTCTAAAAAGTGGATTTATATACACGGATCTTTCATAGCATTTTTTTTTCCCATTCCACTACAACCTTAAAAACACATTTCCTGCCCATCCATCCATTTAGAATGGAGATGTTGGGTCCAGTTGTGGATATCGTTCTCAGCAAATTCGTTATCTCAACCACCACAATAACAACATGGAGACATTGAAGAAAGAAACGGAGGAACTAAAATATACAAGCCTAATGAAATTCAAGCGGCCATCGACCATGCTATATCAGTCAGAAAGACACGGATACCCCAGGTGGAGAATTGGCTCACAGACGTCAGAAAAATCAAAACTGAAGTCGATTCAATAATATTGGAGTTCGAACAAAGGAGAAGATGCTTGAATGGTTGTTGCACCAGCCACTTGTCTCGTTACAAACTGGGAAAAAGGGTTGTTAAAAGATTGAAGAAGTCCAAGAAGCCAAAGGGAAAGGAGACTTCACAAATGTGGCCGAGAGCCCTCGTCTGGTGTCGAAGAGGCAACCATCGTTACCACGGGGATAGAAAAACACGTTTAATAAAACTATATATGGCAATGCTTACATGACGATGAGAATGGGGTCGTTGGTGTTTATGGACCACTCTCATGGAAGCCATAAACAATAGGCTCATCAGAACATGTGATTTCTGCATCAAGATTTGGGTAAATGTGTCCAAGGACCTCAACTTAGGATTAATCCAAGAGATCATTGGAAAGAAGTTGGAAATCAGGTTCGAAAATAACCAAGACATTGAAGAATGTGAGGTATCTGCTCAACTTAGATGATCTATGGGAGGTGTTTAGCTTAGATCAAGTTGGATTTCCAAAACCAGACAAGCGAAACAGATGCAAGATCGCAATAACCACCCGATTCATTGCAGTGTGTAATGCAATGGGGGCCAATAAGCAGATTAGAGTCAGGACTCTTACGCATGAGGAAGCGTGGAATTTGTTCTGTGAAAGAAGTGGGGATGTGGTTCTGTCATCAGAGATTGGACTGGTAGCGGAGAAAGTTGCAGAGTGCGGCGGATTACCTCTTTCAGTTAAGACACTAGTGGGACGGGCGATGCGTAGAAAGGAAAGGAAAGAGCTATGGGAGGATGCTTTGAGGGCATTGAAAGGACCATCACCTGAGGTTCCAGGCATGGAGCGCGATATTTCTTAATTCCTTTGAAACTTAGCTATGATTACCTGGAAAATGAAGGGATCAAATTATGTTTCCTATATTAATTGTTCATTGTTTCCAGAAGATTATCATAAACCAATAGATGAGCTAGTAAGATACTGGACCATTGAGGATGGATTCAAAAACAATGTGAATAACTTGGAAGGAGCATCAAACAAGGGCCATGGCATCCTTGAAAGAATCAAGGACTCATGCCTCTTGGAGGAAGGGTTTTATACTTTTAATAGAAGGGTTAAGATGCATGATTTTCTCCGTGACTTAGCTATATGGTTCACTTCTTCACCTTCGTCGTCATCTAGCAAAGGCTCAAAATTACCTGTGAAAGCAGGAGAAGGACTAGTGCAGCCATCGGAAGAGAAAATGTGGGAAGGTATGTGATGGGATTTTTCTCCTCATTGTTGGAATCGATGAAATCGAACAAGTTTCGATATCATCGATAATTGCAGGATTTTTCACTGCTGGTTGTTGGACAATTTTTTGGTCCTGTCGATATCATCGAGAGACTTTCAGATAATATCGAGGCTGTCATCGAGAGTGGCTCGATGACATCGATAATTGTTGGACTTTTCACCCCTAGTTGCTAAACAGTTTTGGTCCTATGTCGATATCATCGAGAGGCCTTCAGATGATATCGAGGCTATCATCGAGAGTGGCTCGATGACATCGAAGAGTTCCGCAGATGCGATTGCGAAAACGCAGATTTTGCGGATTTTGTTTCCTATTTGGATTCTACCTCTTTCTATACTTATATAAAGGGGTGTATCCGGGATTGGGGTGAATTCCAGGGCATTTTAAGTTTCCTATAGGTTTTCTAGGAGGGCTTAGGGCTATCAAAAAGGTGTGTGTGTGTGTGTGTGTGAGAGAGAGAGAGAGAGAGAGAGAGGAAGCTTGTAGAAGGGAGATTCTGCTCGTAGAGGTGATCTACTTCGCAGTCCACGTCTCAGCGCTTCTACGTCCTCGTGATCGGTGAGATTTCTCCGTTTCTCTCTTGTTCTCTTATTGTTTATCCACTTCTACACCTCTCAAAACCTGTCTTGATTATTTATCAGGGAAACATCATAGAGTTTCATTTATTAAAACTACTTCTCATGTTAATAAAGTGCATGCATGAGATTTAGTTTATTTTGATGTTTGTGGTCCTATGAGGACAAAAACCTTGGGTGGGGCATTGTATTTTGTCATTTTTATAGATGATGCATCTAGGAGGGTTTGGGTATATGCTTTGAAATCCAAGGATGGGGTCTTTAGTGTGTTTAAATTATTTTATGTTATGGTCGAGAGAGAGACAGGTAGATCATTGAAGTGCATCCGCACTGACAATGGTGGTGAATACATTGGCGACTTTCATGAGTACTACAAGTCCCTAGGTATACGGCATGAACAGACGGTTCCTAAGACCCCTCCAGCATAATGGTGTAGCTGAGCTAATTAATCGCACCATTTTTTAGAGAATCAGATGCATGTTATCCCATGCGAAGTTGCCTAAGACGTTCTGGGGAAAAGCAATGCACATGGCAGTATATTTGATAAATAGGTCTCCATCAGCCCCATTGAATGGAGAAGTACCTGAGAAGTTGTGGACTAGACATGATCCATCATACAGTCATCTTAGGGTGTTTGGATGCAGGGCATCCGTTCACGTACCAAAGGACGAGAGGTCCAAGCTCGATATGAAGATCATATAGTGTGTGTTCTTGCGATACGGTGATGAAAAATTCGGTTACAAATTGTGGGATCCGATTGAGAGGAAGCTCGTCAAGAGCAGAGATGTGGTTTTCTTTGAAGATCAGTGTATAGAAGACATTGGTAAGCCAGAGAAGACATGGATCCGATTACTCCTCCCCTGGTGCCTGATGACGGAGGAGTACAGCAAGGTGCAGAGGACGAGGGAGTTCCTTCAGAAGATGGACCAGGAGAGCAGCCCCCACTTGATCCACCTATTGAGCCACAGGTGAGGAGGTCATCTAGGGACAAACAATCGTCCAAGAGGTACTTGCCGTATGAGTACATTATGTTCACTGATGGGGGAGAGCCAGAAGATTATTCTGAGGCCCTAGCCGACGAGCATAAGGGGGAGTGGTTGAGAGCTATGCAAGAGAAAATGAGATCCTTGCATAAGAACCACACCTATGATATGGTGAAGTGGATACTACGGTATCGAAGAGGCTCATCCAGGTTGAGCCTATGCTATGGTGAAGGAAAACCTGTATTAGAGGGCTACACAGATGCAGATATGGCAGGTAACATAAACTCCAGGAAGTTTACATCGGGGTTCATATTCACGTTTGCAGGGAGAGCGATTTCCTGGCAAAGCAAGCTACAGAAAGGTCGTAGTATTGTCGACGACAGAGGCCGAGTACATTACAGTCACAGAGGCATGTAAAGAGATGCTTTGGATGAAGAGGTTCCTATAAGAACTTAGCCTGAAGCAGGAGTAGCATGTGGTTTATTGCGATAATCAAAGTGCTATACACTTGAGTAAGAATCCAAGTCAGCACTCCAAGTCGAAGCACATAGTGGTTCGGTATCACTGGATCAGGGATATTTTGGATCAGAAGGTGTTACAACTTGAGAAGGTCCACACAGACGATAATGGGTCAGACATGATGACCAAGGCTTTGCTCAAGGACAAGTTTGAGGTTTGTAGAAACCAGGCTGGCTTGAAGAAGGTGAACTCCTCCTGAGTCGAAAAGGGGGAGATTTGATGGAAATTTTTCTCCTCATTTTGGGATCAATGAAATCGAACAGGTTTCGATATCATCGATAATTGCAGGATTTTTCACTGCTGGTTGCTGGATAGTTTTTTAGTCCTGTCGATATCATCGAGAGACTTTTAAATGATATCGAAACTATCATCGAGAGTGGCTTGATGACATCGATAATTGTTGAATTTTGCACCCCTGGTCGCTGGACAGTTCTAGTCCTGTGTCGATATCATCGAGAGACCTTCAGATGATATCGAGGCTGTCATCGAGAGTGGCTCGATGACATCAAAGAGTTCCGCAGATGCGATTGCAGAAACGCAGATTTTGCGGATTTTGTTTCCTATTTGGATTCTACCTCTTTTTATACTTATATAAAGGGGTGTATCCAGGATTTGGGTGAATTCCAGGGCATTCTAAGTTTCCTAAAGGTTTTCTAGGATGACTTAGGGCTATTGAAAGGTGTGTGAGAGAGAGAGAGAGAGAAAGAGAGAGAGGAAGCTTGTAGAGGGGAGATTCTGCTCGTAGAGGTGATCTACTTCGCAGTCCACGTCTTAGCGCTTCTACGTCCTCGTGATCGGTGAGATCTCTCCGTTTCTCTTTTGTTCTCTTATTGTTTATCCACTCCTACGTGAGTGAAGAAGGTTTGATCCAAGCGGTGTGTGCTGGTGATCGATTGTAACGTTCTGCTTTATATTGAATTGTTGATCTGGACTAGATCCTGTGGTTTTTACCTCTTTGAGGGTTTTCTACGTAAAAATCTCTAGTGTGGTGTAGTTTATGTTTTGATTTAGTTCATTGCATTATTATTCCATAATTCTGGTTTGTTTCGGGAGGCTAGATCCTAAGGTTTTGTGCAAGGCCCCCAACAGTATGGTGAGGATTTCATTGATGCGAAATAAAATAGCTAGTATAGGAGCCCGCCTGAAATATAACTTGTATATCGTCTATTCCTCATCAACAAAGATCCACGGGCATGGACCCCTCTTTTGAATAAAATAAAATAGCCAGTCTACGAATTTATCCCAATTGCCCTAACTTGGTCTCCTTGTTCCTCAACGGCAACAATCAATTATCTATCATTCACTGTAACTTCTCCAACCGCACGCCAAAACTTCATATCCTCGATTTAAGTGATACTTGCATCGAATCTCTCCCAAAGTCGTTATCGCCGTTGGTAAATCTACGTGCACTTATTCTAAGAAACTGCGGAAATCTAGTGGAGACGTCATCATTAGAAGAGCTGAAGGAACTCCAACTTCTTGATCTCTCAGGATCTGGTTTTAGTAACTTGCCTCGAGGCATTGCACTCTCTCACCGCAATTCCTTGGAATATGATATTAGGGCCTCCTAGTCTGGAGTACTTGAGAATGTTGGAGTTATGTGAGAATAACATAATCTCGTCTCGTTATATTCATACACCGACAAACTGTTGAAAAGGAAATTTGTTTCCATCTGCAGATTGTCCGTAATTGAAAGCACAGGAAGCGTCGTCGCTTATCATTCATCCACGTCACTCCAGTTAGCAAAATACACCGATTTTCTCCCAAGTGGAGTGTGTTGCACAACTCAACTTTTACCGTATGGAACCTTTTTGGCGCCACATGATTTTTTTGTTAGATCTACAACGTCCATCAATTTTTCCAGATCATTCTAGAGCATGAACCAATAACTGAGGCATATCCAATGCTCAAGTGGACCACACCACAGGAAGCAGTGAGATTGTACTAACTACCCTTGAAATCTTCCTAGCACCAACGGTGAGACTTATTTGCCATCTAACCTATTCATAAGGTCACACATAACTAGATGAAGGTAAAATACAAATATAAAGCCTTATATAATCCAAAAATAGCATCAATTCTTGTTGTTTCCTGTGGCGGTCCACTTGAGCTTTGGATCTGCCTTGTTTCGGACACGTATTCTAAAATGATCTGGATAAAAAAAATGGATTGACGCTATGAATGTAAGAAATAAAAATTGGGGTTCACATGAGTTTCAGATGTCAAAAAAATCAATTGCTTGCTGTGTTGTGCAGCACATGAGTAGAGGAGAAAAGGGAAAGTGTTGACATGTGGAACTTCTATGGCCTCATCATAATGTATCTATCAGCTCCACACCATCCATCTATTTTTATACCATTTTATGGCATGATACCAAAAACGAGGTAGATACAAGGCTCAACTAGGCCATTCTACAGGTCACTATGGAAATTGGACGCTATTGTTGAAAACTTCTCAGGGCCAAAGAAGGCTTTTGATCAAGCTGATATTTATACTTTCCCTCCGCTCAAGTCTATGTGACCTAGACCATATGAAGGTTTCAATGGTAGTCGATCAATCCATGTTGCTTTCTGTGGTGCGGTCCACATGAGCTTTGGATGTGCCTCATTGTGGGCTCATGCTCTACAATGATTTAAAAAAATTCATGGATGCTATGAATCTAACACAAATCAGTGGCTCTAGATTCAATTTGATATGTATATATATGAATTTGATATGTATAGATATGCTACCAGGTGCAACAGACTAAAAAAAAATAAAATTAATGCAATAAAAATTTTTCGCGGTAGAAAAATGTTGGACTAAATCCGTCACTTCTATGAAACCATTGACAGATTTCAGTTTCCGTTGCCTATGCAAATAGTAGTGCGACTGATATGATCCATCGTAAAATTTTAGAACGACGAACTTTGTTCGTCATTTGGGAGTTGTGATGGGACTTTAGATTTACAATGGATACCATACGTCTTATTTTTTTTCAACGGACCTATTCTATCATATTTTTAGAACTGCATTTTACGACAGCCTTGGTCCGTCGTGTTTGGCTTTTCTGGCTTGGAGTCCCTCTCTTCCTCTACTTCTCCCTTCCTTTCTTTTTCTCTAAATGCCAAATAGGTCCAGACTCGGCCCAAACTTGGCCAAACCCAAGGATGACTAGCTCGACTCAACTTTAAGTTGAACCCGAGTCAACTCAGTCGTTGGGACCCTCTTCTCCTTCTCTCTATTCTTTCTTTCTTTTCTTTTCTTCTTTCTTTCTTCTCTCAATCAACCACATCCAAAGATGGATGTTGGACCTACTGAATCACCCGAGCCAGTCCAACTCGGTAGTGAAACGTCTGAACTCCCTTTCTCTTTCGATTTCCCATTCTTCTTCCTTTATTTCCCTTCTATTCCTATTTCCTTCTCCTACCATGCCTAGCAACAGTGTTGGATGTGTTGGACCTGCAACTGACGCAACTCAATGAGTTTCCTTAATTAACTTGAAACTGCCAAACCCAACCCAGTAGCAGTAGGCGTCTCTCTCCTCTCTTTGAACCTTCTGTTGGAATGACCATGGTCAAGACCTGACCACGACTTGGTCAAAACCCTCTCTAGTGAGTCGATGCAGCCCGCGACTTGGTAGCCAGAACACGACTCGATCAGACCCACTAGAATCGACTCTCCCTCTTTATCTTCTTTATCTTCTTTCTCCTCTTCCTTTTGCCTCTCTCTCTCTCTCTCTCTCTCTCTCTCTCTCTCTCTCTCTCTCTCTCTCTCTCTCTACTCAACTTGAAATGGTCTGGATTCCTCTGACTTAACCCATGACTCGGACAACAACTCAGCGTCGATGCAATATGACGAGTAAGATGACCCAATGTTAATGGCTGATCTTGACTCAATGGGTATTCCTCCAAAACAAAGCTTCTGGAGGGCTTTAACATGTCCTAGGAAGCTTAAAGGAGGAAAATGAAGCTCTATGGAGGTTTGGGTGGTGGTTTTGAAAGAAGAAACAAACAAGCAATTTTCTAGGGTTTTTATAAGAACGGGGGAGGGAAATCGGTTTGCTTTCAATTCCTTCCTCCCTTGTAGTGTTGCCCTAACAATCCCACACCATTGGATTGAAAGTGGATGGCTTGGATTGATACAGGTGTCTGGCTCTTAAAAATGGGCACCAATAAGAAATTTCAATGTCGATTTTCCTCCATGGGGAAACCCTAATTCGTTTGTTACGAACAGAGGGCTAGGATAGCGCCGAGGTGAATGGATGAGATGGAAAGGGGAAAGAGCACACTGACTGCCAATGTGGGACTGAAACGGTTTCCGTGTTCGAAAATGCTCCACACACAGTCCGGATGCATCTGGATTTATGCCCACACGCGTGCACACTTTCGTGTGAAACAACATGGGTTTGGGTTGGAACTGACCCACCTGCAAGATGGAGGGTGATCATCGCAGTGGTCCTTGGCGGTGGGCCACAACCATATCACAACAGTGGTCTTCCATTTAAATTGCAACAAGGTGGGAAAAGTGGAAGAGAGAAATCTCTATTTTTCAGAAAAAAAACACAAGTCAAAACCCATTTGACCAAGTTGGTGAGTTTGGTGCACCACAGGTGCAACACCTCTAGCGGGCCTATAGTAATGCACAGTGAAATCTACACCAACCATCAGACTCCTTGTCTCAAGGTGGGTCTGTATACTAGGAATGAGGAATATCCACATCTCTGGTGACCCACTATAAGGGGTTTTATGCTCCAAGATGATGCCATTTGACCACCCAATGGTCAGATTCCTATGAAGTCTTATCATCGCTCATATAAAAGGTCATTTACCATTGAGTTTTAAAGATTAGATGGTTGATTATTACATCCTAGTTGTGCAAGGCTCGGTCATACTTATTATTTAGCCCTATTCAAACCATTCCTTAACAGGTCATTAATCGGTTAGGATCTGACCAATGTATTTAAAGTGTACTCAAACCATTCCTTAATAGGTCATTTACTGGATGCACACAATATATGAAAGTCTACCAAGACAGTTGAAGCCTACCCCGAAATGGGGAGATGCGGGTTGATGAGATTTAACTCAAGCAAGTGGGTTGCCGGTTATAATACCCACACATTAATTTACTTGTGGGGCTCACTGTGACGTCTCAGCCACATCTAATCAATCCTTCACGTGGCCCCTCCTATTCTCGTTGGCTCCACTTGTGGGGCTCACTGTGATGTCTCAGCCACATCTAATCAATCCTTCTTGTGGCCCCTCCTATTCTCGTTGGCTCTACTTGTGGGCCTCATTGTGATGTCTCAGCCACATCTAATCAATCCTTCCTGTGGCCCCTCCTATTCTCGTTGGCTTATCAAGCGCAGGTTGATCCAAAACTCAGGTGGGCCTCATATTGTAAAATCATACCTGAAACCTCTAAAATTATGTTTTGTGGCCCACTTGAATTTAAGAATGAGCTGATCTTTTATTTGTCCATTCATCCTGATTAAATGTATCTTTTGAATGGATTAGATGGAATGTACAAAATGCAGTGGGGCCCAAATGCAAACTGGAAGGCTTTTAATGGCAGGTATCCCCATCCCAACTTTAACCTGTGGTGTAGTCTACCAGAGCTTTTTTATCTACCTGATTTTGGAGCACAAACGAGAAAAATGGGTCTCACTTGCCCATTTGATCAAATGGTTTCCCGGTTGAGGAATGTTCACTTGCAAATACTTCTATGTGAACTTTCTGTACAATGATTTGTTTCCTATATATGATCAATATATCAGTTTTTGTCAATCATCCAAGCCGTTCAAAAGGTGGGCTGCACCATAAACCATAAAATGACTCGGAGGCTTGGATCCCATCAAATTCGATGGTGAAGCCCAACAAATGGGTAGACTAGCCTAATCTTTATGTTGAGGCCCACCTTGTTTACAGATAGGATATTCTATTGAGAGGACATGTTAGAGGGAAAGAAACGAATACATATGTGCTGTACCTGAACATTTTCCTTTGATAGGACGACAACAAGGAAAATTTCAAATGTGCCTTCTTTCTAGAAAACTCTGCCATGATCATGAACTATTTAATTCGAGTTGGACCAAAGCCTGGTCTAGGAAACCAGGCTGGGCTGGCCCAGACAAGTCATGTAAGGGAAAAACTTTCCTACTCCGGCAGAGTGTGACGGATGATGGCAGAATTTACTTAGAAATTGCATTTTTAGCTACGTGGGTTTCATAAAGTTACCCGTGACAAATCCACTCCATCCATCAATTTCTCAAGCTCACAACAGGGCAAGAGTCCAGGTAAATTCAAAACCCATGTGGACTAGGCCACATGGAATAGTGGGGATTGAATACCCACCGTTGCTAACTTTTTGGGGGCCTCAAAAGTTTTAGATCACAATGTGGCAATAACTTTTTGTGCCAACAGTTTATCCAAATGGCAATAACTTTATGAATGGTTGGATGGCATTTAAACATCATGGTCGGCTCTAGGAAGGTTTCAAATGTGGACGTTTTTGTTCTCACTGTTTTCTGTTGTGTGGTCCACAAGAGTTTTGGGTCTGCTTGATTTTTGGACTCTTTTGCTATTATCATCTTGAGAAACGGATGGATGGAGCAGATTTAACACAGGCATCTTTGTGAGTCCCACGTCCAACTGGGGCATTGGCAATTAGCGTCCACATATCTTGTACCTAAAGTTAAAGTTAATCGAACATTTGCTAAGGGGATTGAATCGAAAAAAAGGACAACAGGTCGTGTTGCGTGTCTCCCCACTAGCAAAAAGGGAAAAATAATTGTACCTAACATATATTAAGATATGTGGTCTAAGAAAACCGAACAGGTGATCTTGCTTTTCTATGGTTCCTTTCCTTTTTGCTTTTTGCTTTTGCTTTGGCCATCTTGTATTTTTCTTTCACCTTTCTTTCCTCGGGACCTGCCCGTTTAGACTCAGAAGGTAGGTGACCCTAGGGCTCAATTAGAGTTGGGTATCAAGTCGAGTCGACCGAGTTAGGGCTAGCCAATTTAAACCCAACTTTAAAATAGACCTAACCTGAATTTGACTTGACTCAGTACCAAGTTTATCATGCCTAACCCAATCCGAGCTAGTCCAGGTCTGAAGTGGACTAACTTAGAGCAAGTCCGACCCGATCACAAGTACCGAACCGGGTTGGGTGTGGCGGGTATATGTGGGCTGAAATTACACCTCATAACCTAAGTGTACCCGCTGGACTTGCAGCCTCTCCATGAGCTAAACCGCATCTCAAATCTAAAATGTCAAATCTAAGTTTTTTATTATTATTATTATTATTATTATTATTATTATTATATATTACACACACGCACTCATGCCACACGCACACACACCCCACACACGCACACCGTGGGATTTCATATATATATATATATATATATATATATATATATATATATATATATATATATATATATATATATATATATATATATATGAGTCGGGTTTTGGATTGAGTCAAGTTAGTACCAAGTCAGATTTAGGGTCAGGTCGAGTTGAGTTACTAGGTGACATGAACTCAACTCGGTTTGAGTTTGGATTGGACAATCTACTTGAGTTCAAATCGACTCACCCTATCCGCTGAGTTAGGTCTAGACAAGTTGGACGAGTCGAGTTTGCCAAATCGAGTCATCCCGTGCCCAGCTCTAGGCCCACCTCGATGCGTGCATTGTATATCCATTATGCCCGTATGTTTTTTCAGCTTATTTTAGGATATGATCCCAAAAATGAAGCCAATACAAGTTTTAGATAAATGGCACCACAGGAAACATTGATAATTAAATGCCCACTGTTAAAAGCATAAAAGTGTCCACCATAATGTTTATTGACCATCCAACTTATTAATAAGGTCATACAGATGTGGATGAAAGGAAATAAATAATAATAATAAAAAAATACCACCTAGATCTAAAACTTTTGTTGCATATGAAAGATTTTCAGTGGTCATTAACCACTGTTTCCTGTGGTGTGGTCCAGCGGAAATTTGTATCTGCTTTATTTTTGGGATCATAGCCTATGTAAGCTGGAAAAACAGATCACTGGCATGGATATACAATGCATATATCAGGGTGGACCCCTATTGTCAAGGTCTCACACACATGGTTCGCTTCGGGTCTCACACAAGTTGCGCTTGCATACACCGCTTCCCACCTTGTAGGGTCATGTATTATTAAAGGGGGGGGGGGGGGGGGGGGTGTGAGGGGGTGTTGAATGGACAAGAGTGGATTAGGTGAGTTTGGATCAACAGATTAGTCGATGAGTCTCTGACCATGGGCCCACCTTGATGTATGTGTTGTATATCCATGCCGTCTATATTACCATCTTAATTTAGGAGATAGGCCCAAAATAAAGCATATACAAATGATTAGGTGGACCACACCACAGGATTCAGTGGTCATTGAACACCCACCATTAAAATTTTATTAGGGGCCAATAAGCTGATATTTGTATTTAACCTTCATCCAAGCTTGCATGACCTAATCATCAGGTTGGATGGTAAATAAACATTACAGTGGGCCCTAAAGTGCTTTTATAATGGTGGGTGATCTAGTCTCATGTTTTGTGGTCCACTTGAGATTTGGATCTACTTCATTTTTGGGCCATGCCCTAAAGTGAGTGGCAAAGTGGATGAGATAAAACATAGGCGGCATGGTGGGCCGTCCCTCTTGTAGTCTAATTGGCTGAGAAAATTAGGAAAAGAAATGTGTCATTGCAAGGGAAATATATGGCATGTGAAGATATTGGGAGTGCTCCTTAAGTACTCATAGGTGGCACTATCGAAGGAGTGGGAAGATGCAACCACCGAGCGTTTGAGAGAAAATCGGTCGAGCGGAAAGTTGCGGCTAAGCAGTAGAAGGCAACCGAGAAAAAAAAAAAAAAGAAAAAAAGAAAAAGAAGAAGAAGAAGAACTATCAAAAAGAGACATAACAAGAAAAATGATTTAGAGGACTCTTCAGTTACTATAATTAACGAATTGAATGAGAGAAGCATATGGAAGAAAGTTGCGATATAACTCTATAAATAGCAGATGAAATCTGCAGAGAAAAAACAAAGCTAAGAACATCAATCAAACCAAATCAAATCTATCAATTTATATTAAGTTATCTTAATAGTAGTAGAAATCTTTAGCCTTAGTTCTTAACTGTAATCTAAATCTATATTCATATATTAGATTTATTTTTCCCCATAATATCAAATTGTTCTTTCAAGAGACACTCTTATTGAGTTTTTTCTTTTATTTGATTGCATTGATATTCTATAAAGTCTCTTCTTATAAAAGGCAAAAAGCAACTCATATTTGAAGGAAGAACCTCACCTTCCAACTATTGGCTAGAGGTGGGCATGTTGGATCCGATCCGGTGGATCCGACCCGATCCGACCCGACTCGGTACCGTTCCAAACAGAACCGACAGCCTAGACCGGCCCTGATCGAGTCTGTCCATCCAGATCTGATCATTTTTCGGGTCAGGTTTGGATAGTGGTATACCCGGACAGAATCAATCCGAAAACCGAACCGAAAGGGTCCGAACCGACCCGACCCGACACGGAATGTAAATATCCCTCCATTTTATAAAATATCTTACATCTTTGACTTTTCGTTGGGTGCCAAAAAAACCCGCCCAATATACACTTACCCCACAACTTTATATCTCTCTATCTCTCTCTCTCTGTTTCTGTTGAAGAAGAAGGTAAGGAAAAAACCAAGTTAAATATCCTACGTTAGATCAAATAACTTTCCTTCTGCAGTTGACTTTTGAGATTTCTCTGTTGGAGATGGTGGATAGCTGAGTACGGAAGAGAGAAAGTGAAAAAGAGACGTAGCAGACATCAAAGGAAGAAGGTTTGCATACAGCTATTTACAGGCATGACGGTCAGACCTAGAGACGGAAGCGGACGTTCTCAAGTTCTGTGGGTCTAATCACGAGGCATGTGTTATATCCAAACCGTCCATCCATTTTGCAATATCGTATAAAGGCTTGAGACAAAAATAAGACAGATTAACTATTAAGTGGACCACACTACGGAAAGCAGCGGGGGTTGAATGTCTACCATTGAAACCCTTGTTGGGTTCACAGAAGTTTTGGATCAACACGAAATTTGTTTTTCCACTTCATTCAGGTCTTTGTGACCTTATGAACAGATTGGATGGAAAATAAACATTATGGTGGGCCTACAAATTGTTTAACAGTGAAAATCATCATATCTGCTTCTATTTATGGTGTGGTCCAGATGATCTTTGGATCTGATTCATTTTTTTAGATAATGCTTTAAAATGATCTCTAAAAATATATGAACAGTATAGATATAATAAATACATCACTGTGGGGCCATGTAACTTTGATCGCCTTTGAACCGTTCGTACAACTTGGAGCTCAAGCAGCGTCAGTGCTCGTCTTCGCACGACACGTACCTAGAGCAGGTGGATAGCTGGCGTGAGCTATACAGTCTTCTCGGATTGTGGAATGAGTTCCTCATCCGCTTTTATCGTACTAAGTAAACTCAGCTAGTCCCACCGCGAATGCATGTAGTTCATCCACGCCGTCCATTTGTTTTGCCAGATCATTTTATGGGTTCAACCCAAAATTGATGCATATACAAAGCTCAAGTGAACCATACCACTAGAATAGGTGGAAGTATTGATTTCAACCGTTGAAAATTTTTTAAGGCCCTCGATGATGTTTATTTGTCATCCAACCTGTTCATAAGATTACAAAGACTTGGTTGAAGGGAAAACACAGATATCAGCTAGATCTAAACCCTCTATTGTCTCCAAGAATTTTTCAACGGTAGATGTTCAATTAACACTATTTCCGGTGGTGTGGTCCATTTGAGGTTTGGATATACTCAATTTTTGGGATGATGCCCTAAAATTATGTTTCAAAAGAGATGGACAGAGTGGATACAATACATGAATGCCACTGGGGCACTGAGTTTACTCAGTACGCTTACCGTACTAAGTACACAATCCGCATCATACAAAGCTTCTTCAAGAAGCTTTCGCAGTGAGATAATATCTCATCCCATTGAGTGAACTATGTGGGCCCGTCTTAAATATTTTTGGTTTATCTACACCGTCCATCAGTTTTTTCAGGTCATTTGAGGGGTTGATGCTAAATTTTAAATATATTTAATAATCAAGTAGATCACACTGTAAGAAACAGTGAGAATAATGATTTCCATACCGTTGAAAAATGGATGGTCGGAACCTCGCCCAATCTGATCCGACTCTGTTCTTTTGACTGAGTCGGACTCGGATCAGTTCATACTAGTAGGATCAGATCTGTTCGAGTTAGATGACTCAAATCCGATACCTGATCAGCTCGAGTACGGGTAAGGCTATGCAAATTTCGATCAGAGTCGGGTGGGACCAAATCTGATCCGACTCGGTCCGATGCCCAGCTCTACTATTGGCTGATCATTACAAGATTTTGCAAGTTGCTGAGTAAGAGACCGAACTTCTCTTATCTTGATCATATATGTTCATATTGGACATATCTACTTATTTTGGCACTTATGGTCAAAAGTTGTGTTTGTTTGATGTTGGAAATCAAATTTTGAAAAACTATTTAAATTATATGAAATTAAAATAAGAAAGTTAGAAAACTTATCAAGTTTGTAGAAGTCGAGGCGTAATATGAATTACTCGACTTGAAATCTAATTTTTCTCTCATTTGACAGTGTCCCAAGTACAACAGATTTCCAAAGCAATCAATCTCCAGGATACAACGACTATGACCTGGTTCCAGTAATGCACTGATCATTGTATACCAGCTCGAACCACTTGCAGTCTTAACCCAAATTCAAAAATAATTAAACCATGCTTTGAACGTAAAACCAGACTTTTTATTACTCATAAAAAATAGATAAGAAAAAGTCTATTTATAGAGTTTGTGAAAATACCCTTAAGGATGTATAGAGGCCCTTTCAAAAAGGGTCGTGACTATCCAGTTTAAATCAACTTGGTGCAACTCTTATGCTTAAGAAGGCACAACTTTTTAAAACAAAATATGAAAGGGTGCAACCAAACTTAGATAAAAAGACACATCCATAGGCTACGCACAAGCAAGCAATAATCACTATGCCCATATCCCATCACAAAAAAAAATTTAAAACACTAAATTATTTTAAAATACAACATTTGAATGTGCTTTATCAATTTTGGCACCACAGCGCATTCACACACAGTAAGATCCAGTGGTAATGAAAACGCTTACCATTGAAACCAAAGATGATTATATGCCATCCAAACGGTCTATAAAGTTATTCTCGCTAAATGAGAAAGCATAAATATTAGCCTGACCCAAGACTCCTATAGCTTTTAAAGATTTCAACAGTTCCAACATGAGACATCTGGATAGGTGAATTTATCACCGACATCTCAGTGGGCCCCACGTAGCTATAGACGAATTTCTCACCAACATCTCAGTGGGCCCCACGTAGCTATAGGTGAATTTCTCACCGACATCTCGGTGGGCCCCACCTAGCTATAGGTGAAATTCTCGATCGCGAATTGCGTCCTACCCCCTTACGGATTACCGTCCAGGCAGGGCTCTGTAGGGCCCACCATGATGTAAGTATTTTATCCACTCCATTCATCGCTTTTCTCAAATCATTATAAGGTATGATATTCAAATTGAAGCAGGTCCACAGCTCTAGTGGACCACACAAAAGGAAACTGCAGTGATAATAACACCGGCCATTGAAACCATTTTAAGGGCCAACGTGATGTTTTTTTTTTACCATCCAACCTATTCATAAGGTCATGTAGACGTGGATGAAGTGAAAAACAAATATGAGCTTGATCCTAAACTTCTCCGACTCTCAAGAAGTTTTTAATGGTGGACGTTCAATATCCCTTTGTGGTCTACTTAAGCCCTTTACCTGCCTCAAAATTTGTCTCATGCCTTAAAATGATCCAAGAAAAATGATGAACGGAGTGGATAAAATACTTACATCACGGTGGATCCCACAGAGCCTGCCCGGACGGATTACCGTCCGGGCGGGGTAGGATGCAATCGGCGTCCGAATTTCTCACCGACATGATCTCAGTGGGCCCCACGTATGTTCCAACCTAAGGAACTTGCTATGTGCAGGAAGCAAAGGAAACTCGCATCCTAACTGGACTTGGGTTTCCAAGGAGAAAACGCGGGGCCACACATGATGGATAGATTGAAAATTATTAAAACACCACATCATGGTGGCCCCACACATCAAACTTTATTAAAGCTTGTCTTAGTGGATTGTAATCTTTTTCCTTTTTGCTTGACCCTGGCTTATCAGAGGAACTGTTTCTCTTCCTTTCCTCAGCTTCTTGCACGCCTAGAGTTTTCACAGCATTACTTCCAACCGGTACTTCCAGTTTAATCCTCCGCAACCTTCAAAAACATCGTTACCTACCCATCCATCCATCACAACTCCGAACGTGTGCACCTAGCGTTTCTCTGATTGTGGCTGGAGCTTCACTCCAGGGCTTTGCATATAGATTTTTCTCCTCTCATCATCTGAGATTGATCTCAGAGAGATATTTATACTTCAAAAGGTACGGCATCATCGCAAATCCAATAATATTCGATAGCAATAATTAAAAGATATGATTATATCTAAAATCTCTGTTTTAGCTCATTGTAGAAACTTAATGATATGTAACGGTGATCCATAGTGCTTAATTAATTAATCTACACTTGTAAGAAATTTTACTTTCCACTATGTTTTTAAAAACTTCAACCGTGATTCACCCATATGACTTTTTTTAGAATACATTTTTTGGGAACCCTCAGGTGTTAACAGATTTTAATGCCTTCCTAGAGGATAATAGAGATCTTTGACAAAGTTCACCGTACCTCTCCAGGTTGATGTTTCTGGGAGGGGAAGAGGATTGCGTAGTGAGTAGCTCACTAGGCTTAGCATAATGAGAAAACACGGTAAGGTTCATCATGATGTATGTATTTTATCCGCTCTGTTCACCGATTTTACCAGATAATTTAAGGGCTTGAGCCCAAAAATAAAGCATATAAAATGTTCAAATGGATCACACTACAGGAATAGTTAAATTGAACGTCTACTGGTGAAAATTTATTGGGGGCCGTGTAAGTTTTGGATCAAGCTTATATTTGTTTTTTCTCTTCATCCATGTCTGAATAATCTTATGAACAGGTTGGATGACAAATAAACATAGCTAGGGGGCCTAGAAAGGTTTCAACGGTGGAAATCATTATCTCCACTGTTTCCAGTGGGATGATCCACTTGATCTTTGAATATTCTTCAATTTTGGGTTCAACCCCTTAAATTACATGGAAAAATGGATGGACGGCATGGATAGACCACATACATTCAAGGTGGGCCCAACTGAATTTACTCGGTATGATAAGATTGTACTGAGTAACATTCAATTCAACTATTTGATCCAAAACTTCCGTGGCCCCCAAGAATTTTTCAATGGTAAACATTCAATTCAATTGTTTCTAGTGGTGTGGTCCAATTGAAAATTGGATATTCTTCATTTTTTGGGATCAAGCATCAAAACTATATGGTAAAATGGATGGATCGAGTGGATAAGATACATAAATCATGGTGGACCTGACAGAGTTTACTCAGTACGCTAAGTGTAGTGAGTTACTCACTAGGCAATCCACTTCCAAGAAATTATCCACTTCCAAGAAATTAAGTGACCGGAAAGCATGCCTACTGTTCATTTGTGGGTTGTTCATGATGTCCATCAAGTTTAAATGTTTGATTTTTGAGTTACTTTTGCTTAATTTTCTCTTTTTGGCTAAAAAGAAGCTCTAGTCACTAATTTAGAGAAAAATATTGCAGCTTGTGTAGTATTTCCATTTTAAAAAGATTTGGAAACAACACTATAATTACATTCCCCCTTTCATTTTTATCTGAGAGAATTTGTGAATTGTCAATTTGTCATACGAAGAAAAACGTGTTTCCAAAATTACAAAGAAGACCTTTTAGAAAGCACAATTAGGATAGGCATATGTTATTGGGCTTTATTTGGTTGAGGTGTGAGAAAGAAATACAACTTACAATCGTTCTTGGATTGATGCAAAGTGTGATGTCCAATATTATAATGTGTATATTGTTGTTATGTCTTAAATATGTAAGTAACATGTCTGTGATGCCATCAATGCCATCGAGTAGCGGTCGATAGCATCGATAGATGCTCAATGCCATCGGAAAATTTTGAAATATTCATGTTTTGTTAGACAAAATTTTTTAGTGCTTTAATCAATCTCATTGAAGTCTGATCGAAAGTGTCATCGGGCACGCACATAAAACTCTGTGAGTGGGTGTTTATTCACATACCTAACAAAAAGGCAAACGACAGTGCCGAGCCAGTTACCCGAGACCTTAGCTTTTATTCTCTCTTGACATGGATACAATACAACCGGTATTTAGAAGCTTAAACTGCAAGTCAGCGTGTGAGGCGAGCTTCGTAAGGTATGTCTCAATTATATCCAAACCATCTGTCCATTTGGCGAGCTCATCATAAGGCTTGAGCCAAAAAATAAGACAGATCCAAAGAGTAAGTAGACCACACTGCAAAAGGCAGTGGAGGATTAAACGTCTCCCATTGAAGCCCTTTTGAGGGTCACTGAAGTTTTGGATCAATAAGATATTTGTTTTTCCTCTTCATCCACGTCTTTGTGACATTATGAAAAGATTGGATGAAAAAATAAACGTAATGCTTAGCCCTATGAATGTTTTAATAGTGAGAGGTATTGTCACACTGCTATTTTTGGTGTGGTCCACTTGAGCTTTAGATATGACTCATTTTTTGTCTCATAATCTAAAATGATCTCTCCAAATGGATGAACGGTGTGGATATAGTAAATACATCATTTTTGGGCCATGTAACTTTGATTCCCTTTGAACCGTTGGTACAACTTGGGGCTCGAGGAGCTTCAGAGCTTGTCTTCGCACGAAACGTTTTCGTACCAACACCAGTCAAGTCAGTGGTGTGTGGTACACCAGCCAATCCGTTTCCCTGAAATTCCTGTGGTCAGAAGCTACATGGGCCCAATGAGATGTGTGCGAGAAATCCACCCCGCCATCAGTATCTCTGGTTCATGTTAGGGCACAATACTAGAACTAGGCTGAAACAAAACTTAAGGGACCCACAATAAGATCCAGTGGTAATGAAAACGCTCACAGTTAAAACCATCTTAGGCCCATCCATAATGATTTTATGACCTTCAAACTGTCTTTAAAGTTATTCTAACTAGGATGAGAAAGCATAAATATTAGCCTGACCAAAGACTTCCATGGCTTTTAAAGATTTCAACGGTTCCAACATAAGACATGGATAGGTGAATTTCTCACCGACATCTCAGTGGGCCCCACATAGCTATAGGTGAATTTCTCACCAACATCTCAATGGGCCCCACTTAGCTATAGGTGAATTTCTTGGACGTGGATTGCGTCGTCCCCCCGCCTGGACAGTAATTCATCTGGGCAAGGCTATGTGGGGCCCAACGTGATGTATATGTTTTATTCACTCCATTCATCCCATTTCTCAGATCATTTTAAGTTATGATTCTAAAAATGAAGTATGTCCACAGCTCCTCCAGTCGACCACACCAAAGGAAGCTGCAGTGACAATGACACCCATCGTTGAAACCTTTCTAAGGGCCAAGGTGATGTTTTTTTTACCATCGAACCTATTCACAAGGTCATGTAAACGTGAATGAAGTGAAAAACAAATATCAGCTTGGTCCTAAACTTATCCGGCTCCCAGGAAGCTTTTAATGGTGCACGTTCAATTCCCACTTTGTGGTCCACTTAAGTCTTGTACCTACCTCAATCTTCTCTCACACATTAAAATAATCTGAGAAAAATGATGAAATGTGTGGATAAAATACTTATATCATGGTGGGCCCTACAGAGCCCTGCCCGAACAGATTATTGTCCAGGCGAGGTAGGATGCAATCCGCGTCCGAATTTCTCACCGAAATCTCAGTGATGGATAGATTGCGTCGTCCCCCCGCTCGGACAGTAATCCGCGCCCTAGCTAGACTTTGGTTTCCAAAGAGAAAATGCGGGGCCACACATGATGGATAGATTGGACATGATTAAAACACCACATCTTGGTGGGACCCACGCATCAAACTTTATACAAGCTTATCTTAGTGGATTGTAATCTTTTGCCTTTTTTTTTTTTTTAATTTTTTTTTTTATACACACGCACACACACCCCACACACTCACGCCGTAGTGGGATTTCACCACCTGTGGATACTCCAACCCTTGACCGGGTGTTGAAACTCCTTAAGAGTCTACAACCGGAGAAAGAGTAAGGATCCGATTTTTTGCCTTTTTGCTTGACCCTGCTTATCAGAGGAATTGCTTCTCTTCCTTTCCTCAGCTTCTTACAGGTGAAGTCACGTATATAGATTTTTCACAGCATTACTTCCAACCATCAATTCAATCCTCTTCAACCTTCAAAACCACTGTTACCTGCGCGCCTAGCGTTTCTCTGCACGTGGCTGGAGCTTCACTCTAGGGCTTTGCATATTGGTTTTTCTCCTCTCATCATTTGAGATTGATCTCAGAGAGAAATTTATACTTTAAACGGTACGGCATCACCGGCAATCCAATAATAAGGTATGGTCATATCTAAAATCTCTGTTTTAGCTCATTGTAGAAACTTAATAATATGTAACGATGATCCATAGTGCTTAATTAATTAATCTACACTTGCAATAAATTTTACTTTCCACTATGTTTTTAAAAATTTTGACAGTGATGCACCTATATGCATTGAATCTGCTTGATTTTTTTTGAAATACATTTTTTGGGCACCCTCAGATGGTAATAGATTTTAATGCTTTCCTAGAGGATAATAGAGATTTTTGACAAAGTTCACCACACTTCCCCAAGTTGATGTTTATGGGACGGAAGCGGATTGCACGGTGAGTAACTCACTAAGCTCATCATAATGAATAAATTCTGTGAGGTCCACCATGATGTACGTATTTTATCCGCTCCGTTCATCCATTTTACCAAATAATTTAAGGGCTTGAGCCCAAAAATGAAGCATATAAAATGTTCAAATGGATCACACCACAGGAAACAGTTAAATTGAACGTCTACTGTTGAAACTTTTTTTGGGGCTACCGAAGTTTTTGATTAAGCTTATATTTGTGTTTTCCCTTCATCCATGTCTATATGATCTTATGAATAGGTTGAATGACAAATAAACATTACTATGAGACCTAAAAAGGTTTCAATGATAGAAATCATTATCCCCACTGTTTCCTGTGGACTGATCCACTTGATCTTTGGATATGCTTCGATTTTGGGTTCAACCCCTTAAATTAGATGGAAAAATGGATGGACGGCCTGGATAGACCACATACATTCAAGGTGGGCCCAACTAAATTTACTGAGTGTATTGAGCAACTCAGTAGCCAATCCGGTTTCTTCTGGGACCACTAGATTTAGCCGAAGAAATTAGAAATCGGATTGCCTACTGAGTTACTCTGTATACTCTTATAGTATTGAGTAGACTCAATTGGGCTCACTTTGAATGTATATGGTGTATTCTTAACGCTTCATCCGTTTTTCCATCTAATTTAAGGGGTTGAGCCGAAAATTGAAGCATATCCAAAGATCAAGTGGATCATACCACCGGAAACAATGGGGATAATGATTTTCACCGTTGAAACCTTTCTAGGCCCCACAGTGATGTTTATTTGTCATCCAACCTATTCATAAGATCATATAGACATGGATGAAGGGAAAACACAAATATAAGTTTGATCTAACACTTCTGTGGCCCCCAAGAATTTTTCAACAATAAACGTTCAATTCTACTGTTTCCGGTGATGTGGTCCATTTGAAAATTGGATATGCTTCATTTTTGGGATCAAGCACTAAAATTATCTGGTAAAGTGGATGGACCGAGCGGATAAGATATATAAATCATGGTGGACCTCACAGAGTTTACTCAATACGCTAAGTGTAGTGAGTTACTCACTACGCAATCCGCTTCCAAGAAATTAAATGACCAAAAAGCATGCCTATTGTTCATTCATGGGTTGTTCATGATGTCCATCAAGTTGTAATCCGCTTCTAAGAAATTAAGTGACCGGAAAGCATGTCTACTGTTCATTCATGGGTTGTTCATGATGTCCATCAAGTTTATCCGTCTGATATTTGAGTTACTTTTGCTTAATTTTCCCTCTTTGGCTAAAGAGAAGCTCTAGTCACTGATTTAGAGAAAAATATTGTGGCTTGTGTAGCGTTTCCATTTTAAAAAGATTTGGAAATAACACTACAATTACAACCCCCCCCCCCCTAGGCTAGTTGTCAATTTATTTGAGATCATTTGCCAGTTGTCAATTTGTCATTGATTGATGAAGAAAAATATGTTCCCGAAATTACAAAGAATGCCTTTTAGAAAGCACAATTAAGATAGGCATATGTTATTGGGCTTTATTTGATTAAGGGGTGAAAAAGAAACACAACTTACCATTGTGCTTGGATTGATGCAAAGTGTGATGTCCATTATGATGTGTATATTGTTGTTCATGTCTTAAATATGTAAGTAGTAAGTCTATCGATGCCATCGACAAACCACTAGATGCCATTGAGTAGTGTCGATGGCATCGACAGATGCTCGATGCCATTGGAAAAATCCAGAAAATTCATGTTTTGTTACACAAATGTTTTGGTGTTTTAATCGATGCCATCGATAGATAGTCGATTCCATCGAAGTCTTATCGAAGGTGTCATCGAGCACGACCACATAATTCCGTGAGTACGGGATTTATTTCCTATTCCGATTGTGATATTATGCGGTGTTATATATATCGGGTGTAATAAGGATTTGAGAAGAAGAAGAGAAGTTTTAGGCTTTCCATTTCATTCCTAAGAGTTTCAAGGGTATAGCTTGGGCTTGTGAGGTAGATTAGAGGCTTGTTTGAATCGCTAACATTCTATCTCTTGTAATTTCTGCTTTCATAGTGCATACCCGTCGATTTGTGTCATGGTTTTTTTTCGAAAAAGTTTTTCCACATAAAATTCGAATTGTTTGTGTTTGAACTTAGTTGTGTGATTGATAGTACTTTGCTTGATTCGTCTGTGTGTTCTTCCGCAGTTCCCCAACACATATCTCATCTAATTCATCCATTTAACATGTCTCACCAAGATGAAGGAACTCATATGGGCCACACCAAACCACGATGAATTTAGAGATTCTAGACATGATTTTATTCTATTATCCATTAAGTGGCCCTCTTAGCTTTTGAATAGGCATGAGTTGTTGCATTCATTGAGAAAAATTGAGGCATATACGTAAACCAAGGGATCTAATACATGTTTTTCCGGATCCAATTCATGTTTTTCCCACGTATTTCTTGGTTAGTGAAAAAAGTCATGCCATTGTGTGCCTACTAAGTAAAAAGTAATTATGAGTTAAAGAGATGATTCAAATGTCGCATTTGTCCTCATTACGGATGAGGGGATCTGCAAAAAAGTGAAAATGAGTGATGGATGATGAGATTGTCTCCTTATACAATAATGATGTAGAGCGGGTCACGGACAGTTTCATGGCCAAGATGAATCAGAAAAGGCCCAGTCGACGACAGAAGTGATCCGGACCGTCGGACCTTAGATCGGACGTATCTCGCAATCCGGAGTGAGTTAGCTGACATAAAATATATGATTTTGGGGTAGAACAAGCTACTTTAGCCAACCAACCCCGCTATGCCGGGTTGCGACGCTCAGAATTGCAAAAAACCTTGGATCGACGGTTGTTTCCTTATTTTAATTTCGTTTTTACTATAAATAGTAAATTTTAGTTTGATTATAACTCTTCATCCGTCGGGCTTTAGGAGTTGCATCCAACGTGAAAAGAGCTTAGAATAATTAGGGGAACGGTTTGGTGAAGCCAAATAGGACACTTACTATTTTTGGCCGAAAACCTTGCGCACTAGTAGACATCACGACCATCTATAAATAGTAAGTTAAGTCGCGAATTTTAGGAGTTTTAGTTGTAGTTTGATTCTGATTTCTTTCTCATTGCTTGGTACCCCTATTTAAAGGGTTGTGAACTCGTTTTTATTCATCAATTAATCAATTTCAAATTTCTTAGGATTTATTTCTATTTTTCTGCTTTCTTTCCTCGTGGATTCAAGAAGTCTCTGTGAGGAGTCCAGAGAAGCTCTGTGGATTCAGAGTATTTATCCTCATCACGTTTATCCCTGCATCAAATAATGAGACATAAGAGCTAGTAGAGCTTCCTTGTCGGTCGTAAAGTGATCAAGTGTAAGTGGATCTTTAAGAATAAACATGATATGTACAAGGCAAGGTTGGTAGTGAATGGACATGCTCAAAGAGTATGTGTCAACTTCACTAAGATATTCGGGTCAGTTGTGAAACAAGTATCTATCATATTTGTTTTAACGTTGGTTGCTTAATACGATCTCGAGCTGGAGCAGATGGATGTGAAAACTACCTTCCTGTATGAGGAATTGGAAGAGCATATTTACAGAAAGAAATCAGAAAGTTACAAAATGCAAGGGGCAGATAACAATATTTGCTGGTTAAAGAGGTCGTTGTACTGCTTGAAATAGAAGCCTAGGCAGTGGTATAAAACGTTTGATTCTTTCATAGCGAGTCAAATGTTTACTAGGAGTGAATATGATCATTGTGTCTATTACAAGACATTAAATAATGAAAAATTCATTATCTCAATTTTGTACATCGATGACATACTTATCGTCAATCATCGCATGTCTGAGATTGACTTACTGAAGACCTGATCATCAGGGACATTCGAGATGAAAGATTTGGGGGTTGTAAAGAGGGTTGTCGGCATTGATATACATATGCAAAGACAGGAAGATGAGCAGGCTATAGTTATCTCAAGTTAAATACCATGCTTCTGGGTCCCAACCTTTGATCTAAAGAAACCGACAATGAAAGAGTAATGTCTAAATACCCTTTTAAACCAGAGGATTCTAATCATAAGATCAAAGGCATATGAATAAAGTGTTAGAGAAACAGAACAATGGTCCATAACAACAATAATAGACATGATGGCTAGAATTGTCCAATTTTAAAAATAGTTAAGCATGTTGCATCCATGGTGGATGATATCTTATCAATAGTTCAGAACACTCTAAAAAGAATGGCTCCACTTGTACAATAATGATGCGTCAGGACACTATTCACTAATTAGGGATTTTCAGTTTCGAGTTCCTCACCTCCAGACACAGGAAATGATAGTCAACCATACAAAATCCCAATCTGCGATTGAGCTCCTCCAGAAACAAGGGATTAAAAAACCAGAAATACCAATTAGGGATTGAAATTTCAAAAAGCCCCAATTAGGAATAAGGAATTTCAAAAATCCCCAATTAGAGATTTTCAATTTGGAACGCCTATTAGAAAAAGAAGAAGAAGAAGATAGAGAAGAGGAAGAGGAGAATACCACTGCGCGAGAGAGAGAGAGAGAGAGAGAGAGAGAGAGAGAGAGAGAGAGAGCTGGTCGTGAGGTTGCGAGAGAGGAGATGGTGAGAGCAAGAAGGGATGAGGATTACGATCTCCGAAGAAAAGAGAGTCGATCCATCGAGCCAAATGAATTAGGGGCGCCCCTTTTTTTCTTTTTATCGGCCCCTTTACCAGCCGCCGGTAAAACTGGCCGCCTGCAAAGGGTAACCCCCCACCGACGGCTCTACGTCTTTTTCATGTAGTGGTTTTATAATCATCTAATTTTTCGGTGTTTATGCATCTTGGTTAGATGCATCTTTTGAATGGTTTAGATTGAAAATGCAAAATATAGTGGACCCTGAACCCGGATACATATGAAAAGGCTTTTATTGGTGACGGCCCGATCCCAATTATTCTGTGAGGCGTACCTGAGTATTTTTTTATCAGCTAGATGTTTGGGCGCACGGGAGAGAGTTAGTGGGCTCATGACGGACATACCTGGTGTTATTGGAACATTACCGTGCGGCTCACCTGCCGCTTTGTTGTGGACGCGGATTGTGTCCTACCCCCAAACGGGTTGTTCCATGGGCAGGTTCACCATGATGTATCTATACATCCAAGCCATCCATCCCTTTTCTCTGATCATTTTAAGGCATAAACACATAATTGAGGCAGATCCAACGCTCAAATGTACCACACCACAGATGACTGTTGCATTTAATGCAACTGCCATTTAATGCATTTAATGCAACCGAGCTTATTATTTGGTGTGGTCCACTTGAGGGTTGGATTTGACTCATTTTTGTGTTCATGCCTTGAAATGATATGAGAAAAGAAACTGACGGCTTGGATCTACAGATACATCACGGTGGGCCTTGCCCGTTCTGGGCTAGAAACGGGCGGGGTAGGACGCAATCCACATCCCTCTATTGTAATTTTTCCTAGTTGAGTAATCTTCACATGCAAACTCCTATGTGAAATTTCTATACAACAATTTGTCACGTGCCAACGTATCACTCTTTATCGACCATCCAAGCCATTCAAAAGGTGGGCTACATTTGGGGAAAAAATTGGATCAATCTGCTCGTTAGGTGGGCCACAACCAAAAAATGAATTATACCCTTGGCTCCTATTGATTTCATTGGTGAAGCCCACCTAATGAATAGACTATCTGTATTTTGGTGATCTTTACGATGACGCCAGCCTTTCTGGCCAATTAAATGCTCCCGCAGAAATGGCATGCACGACGGGGACATTGATTTCCTGCAAAAGCCTTTCCCAGTGAGTTCTCACGGGATGTTATATGGGACCATTAAGATGTTTCTCAAAAATCAACCCATTCATTTGTTTTTTCAAATTATATTCAGAAGATTATATAATTCATGTTTTGGTTAATGCTCTAAAATGATAGATATAAATTGATTAACAGTATGGATATAATAAATACATCAATTTAGAGCCTATGTAACTTTGATCTCTTTTAAACGTTAGTACAACATGAGCTTGAGGAACATCACCGCTCGTCTTCGCCCGACGGTACACCCGCCAATCTGCTTCCATGTATTACATCTAAACCGTCTTTTCATTTGTCAAGATCGTCATATCCATTTGGCAATCTCGTCACGAGGCTTGAGCCGAAAAATAATACAGATCTATAGATCAAGTGAACCATGCAGTGGAGTCTTATGAATATTTTAACAGTAGCCTTTCATCCTAACAATTTTCTGTAACATGGCCTATTCGACCTTTAGATGACTCATTTTTTGAATAATGTTGAGTTGGAAAACCGATGGACCGAGCGGATTTCTCAGCTTCCAGTCGCGCTGGAACTACCGATTTGCCAGGGCAGAGGGGACAAGATGTGGATTTGGGGCGCTTCGGTGGATTGTTGACTGCGGGGGCAACATTGATGTATGTGCCTTATATCCATGCCATTTTTAAAGATCATTTTAAGGCATGATGTCAAAAATTATGGGCTGCAGAAGTTTTGGATGAAACTAATATTTGTGTAGTTCGTTAGTCAAAGTCTTTGTTACCTTGTCAATATGTTGGACGGCAAATAAATGTCAAGTTTTCAATGGTACTGATATTTGAATCTGCTTCACTTTAATTTGAATCATGTTTTAAAATGAGCGGATGTACAACTTGGATGTACGGGATATACATCAAGGGCCCCACAATCATTTATCCACTGAAGCCGTAGCCATTGGAAAGAAGGAGAATAGGAGGGGCTACACATGATGGGCAGATTGGGGCGCGGATTGATACTGACAAGGTCATTAGCCACATCGCCACTGAAGTAATGTCACCAAGCTTTGTAGACCCACCATGATGCATGTATTATATCCATACCGGCCAACCATTTTGAGAGATAATTTTATCACATTACAGAAGGATTGAGATAGATCTAAAGTTCAATTGGATCCCACCATAGAAGCCAGTGGGTATAGTGACATCTACCAGTCAAAACTTCTTAGGGGCTATAGTAGTTTCTAATCAAGTTGATATTTTTCTTTTTCACTTTATTTATCTCTATGTTAACTTGTGAATAGGCTGGATCAGCCCTACAAATGTTTCAATGGTGGGTGTGACTGCTCCCATGGTTCTCTATGGTGGGGCTACTTTAACTTTATATCTATTTCATTCTTCATGTAATGTCGTGAGGGAGGATTGGCGCATGGTTTTAGACGAGATTAGGTAGGATGGAATTGCATTTTGGTTGCGTGTCAATTCATTCCACTGTTCGGGAAGAATGGAATAGCTTGGAATTATATTAGATGGAATTGCATTGGATCCTGTGTCAATTTTATTCAATCTTAGCAAGTTGTGTAAGTCCCACCATGATGTGTAGGCTATATCCACAACGTTCACTCATTTTGCAAGATCATTTTAGAGCATGGGCTAAAAAATCAAATAGATCTAAAGCTCAAGTGGACCCCACCATAAAAAGCAATGGGGATTGAATACCTACCGTTGAAAATTTCTTTGGGGCCACATAAGTTTTAGACCTGCCTCATTTTTAGGTCCATGCCATAAAATAAGGTTAAGGAACAAATGAACAGTTTGACTATAACACATGTGTTATTCTCATAGTTTCAAATGATATTGGGTATATCTTTCAATATACCATTGTACTGGAAGAATTAAGCTTATCCCATGGTATTAGGGACAATCCCTGTCATGTGTAATAATTATATTTTTTAAATCCCATCTCAACGAGTGCGGATCCTCTGCCTCCCGGAGGCAGGAACTCCCTACCTCCAGCGTTTTCATTGGTCAACGTCATTTTATGTGCCACGTAATCAGATTTTTTAAATATATTAAAAAAGTACATTTAATGAGAAGTATAACGGAGACGTTAAACGGAAGCGGTTTGCATGCTTAGTAAATCAACGTGGCAAGCGTACTTAGTAAAGTCTGTGGAGCCCAGCGTGCATTGTATCAACTCCATCCATCTCTTTTATCATCTAATTTTAGGGTTTTACAACAAAAATTAATCATATCCAAAGATCAAGTGGACCACACCACTTGAAATAGTGCGAATTGAATTCTACCGTTGAAAAGTTGTTGGGGCCCACAGAAGTTTTTTCCATTCATCCATGTCTTTGTGATCTTATGAATAGTTTGGATGAAAAATAAACATCATTGGGGGCTTAGAAACATTTCAATGGTAAGAATCAATACTTCCAATGTTTCCTTTCATGTCTACTTGAGCTTTTGGTATACTTCAGTTTTGGGCTCAACCCCTAAAATGATATGAAAAAACGGATGAACAGCATGGATAAACCACATGAATTCACAGTGGGCCCAACAGAGTTTACTTAGTACGATAAGACTCGGTACCCAATCCGATTTCACGTGTCTAACGGGGACGCAGATTTCCTGTCAAAGCCTTTTCCAATAAGATCCTGTGCAAGGATTCCGGATGGGCCCACTGCGACGTTTGTGATAAATCCAACCTACTCATCCATTTTTAGATATCATTTTAGGACATAATACCAAAACTAAGGTTTATACAAAACTCAAAAGGGCCACATGAGAGGAAACAGTGGGGATTTAGTGTCTAACATTGAAATATTTATATGGCCACAAAAGTTTTGCATCGGTCTAATATTTTGGTGTTTTCACTTCATCCTAGTAAAAATGACCTTATAAACAGTTTGGATGGCATATAAACATCAAGACACCTAGGAAGGTTTCAACTGTAGGAATTTCTTTCTCCGCTGTTTAATCTTGTATGGCCCAGTTGAGTTTTTCATCATCCTAATTTTTGGTTACATGTCGTAAAATGAGCTCTAAAAATGGATGAATGGATTGAAATTCTTATAAACATCATGGTGGACCCCACCATACATCCCAGCGCTGGAACTTCATACAAAAGGCTTTCCCTAGTGAATCTGCGTCCACGGTTTCCATTGAAAACGGATTGGCTACTCCCCTGCCACTCGGTGCTATGTAGGCCCACCATGGTGTATGTGTTTCATCTATGTCGTCCATTTATTTTTCTAGATCATTTTATGGTCTGAGACCAAAAATGAGGTATAACCCAATCTCAAGTGGACCACATTACATGAAACAATGTTGAATGAACGTTAACCCTTAAAAACTTTTTGGGGGCCAAAAAGGTTTTGATCAAGCTGATCTTTGTTTTTTCCCTTCATTTGGGTCTTTATGACCAAACCGACAGATTGGATGTCAAATAAACAGTACAGTGGGCCTTATGAGGACTTTAATGATGGATATCCAATCACCATTGTTTTCCTGTGGTGTGGTCCATATGAGATTTATATCCCTCTCATTTTTGGGATCAACCCTTAAAATTATATGTAAAAATAGATTAACGGAATGGATGAAACACATACATCATGGGGGGGCCCATAGAGTACTGACCACCACCACCACCACAACCACCACCATCGGACTGGTGGTAGGGGGTAGCCAATCCGCTTTCATTTCCATTTGGGATTCAGTGCCACATTGAGCAGTGAGACTCGCTGCTGAAGTGATGTCACATATTTATATGGGTCTCACTATGATGTATGTTTTGTATCCACACCGTCCATCCATTTGGAGAGATCATTTTATGGCATGAGCCAAAGAATGAATCAGATCCAAAACTCGAGTGGACCCCACCACAGAAAATAGTGGAGAGAGTCACGCCTACCATTTATTCCGACTAAATCTAATCCAAACCTCGTCACTTTGTTTACTGAACCCCGTCACTTTGTACTGCAACCCCGTTACTTTATCTACTGAACCCTGTCACTTTGTGTTTCAACCTCGTCACTTTATCTAGTGAACCCTGTTGCTTTGTACTGCAACCCCGTCACTTTGTCTACTGAACCCCGTCACTTTGTACTGCAACCCCGTCACTTTGTTTACTGAACTCCGTCACTTTGTACTGCAACATTGTCACATTATCTATTGTACCCCGTCACTTTGTGAACAACCTCGTCACTTTGTCTACTATACCTCGTCACTTTGTCTACTATACCCTGTCATTTTGTGTTGCAACCTCGTCACTTTGTCTAGTGAACCCCGTCACTTTGTACTGTAACCTCGTCACTTTGTCTACCGAACCACATCACTTTGTACTGCAACCCCGTCACTTTGTTTACTGTACTCCGTCACTTTGTACTGCAACCATATTACTTTATCTACTAAACCTTGTCACTTTGTACTACAACCTCGTCACTTTGTCTACTGAACCCCATCACTTTGCACTGCAACCCCGTCACTTTGTCTACTAAACCCCGTCACTTTGTACTGCAACATCATCACTTTGTCTACTAAATTTATATGTAAAAATAAATTAATGGAATGGATGAAACACATATATCATGGTGAGGCCCACAGAGTACTGACCACCACCACCACCACCGGACTGGTGGTAGGGGTAGCCAATCCGCTTTCATTTCCATTTGGGATTCAGTACCACATTGAGCAGTGAGACTCGCTACTGAAGTGATGTCACATATTTATATGGGTCTCACTATGATGTATGTTTTGTATCCACGTCGTCCATCCATTTGGAGAGATCATTTTAGGGCATGAGCCAAAGAATGAATTAGATCCAAAACTCGAGTGGACCCCACCATAAAATATAGTGGAGAGAGTCACACCCACCATTTATTCCAACTAAACCCAATACAAACATCGTCACTTTATTTACTGAACCCCGTCACTTTGTACTGCAACCTTGTTACTTTATCTACTAAACCCTGTCACTTTGTGTTGCAACCTCGTCACTTTATCTAGTGAACCCTGTTGCTTTGTACTGCAACCCCGTCACTTTGTCTACTGAACCCCGTCACTTTGTACTGCAACCCCGTCACTTTATTTACTGAACTCCGTCACTTTGTACTGCAACATTGTCACATTATCTACTGTACCCATCACTTTGTGATACAACCTCATCACTTTGTCTACTATACCTCGTCACTTTGTCTACTATACCCCATCACTTTGTGTTGTAACCTCGTCACTTTGTCTAGTGAACCCTGTCACATTGTTGCAACCTCGTCACTTTGTCTACCGAACCCCGTCACTTTGTACTGCAACCCCATCACTTTATTTATTGTACTCCGTCACTTTGTACTGCAATCATATCACTTTATCTACTGAACCCCGTCACTTTGTACTGCAACCTCGTCACTTTGTCTACTGAACCCCATCACTTTGTACTGCAACCCCGTCACTTTGTCTACTGAACCCCGTCACTTTGTACTGCAACATCATCACTTTGTCTACTAAATTTATATGTAAAAATAGATTAATGAAATGGATGAAACACATACATCATGGTGGGGCCCAGAGTACTGACCACCACCACCACCACCAGGATCTGGTGGTAGGGGGTAGCCAATCCGCTTTCATTTCCATTTGGGATTCAGTACCACATTGAGCAGTGAGACTCGCTACTGAAGTGATGTCACATATTTATATGGGTCTCACTATGATGTATATTTTGTATCCACATCGTCCATCCATTTGGAGAGATCATTTTAGGGCATGAGCCAAAGAATGAATTAGATCCAAAACTCGAGTGGACCCCACCATAGAAAACAGTGGAGTGAGTCACGCCCACCATTTATTACGACTGAATCTAATCCAAACCTCGTCACTTTGTCTACTGAACCCTGTCACTTTGTATTGCAACCCCGTCACTTTATCTACTGAACCCTGTCACTTTGTACTGCAAGCTCGTCACTTTGTCTAGTGAACCCCATCACTTTGTACTGCAACCCCGTCACTTTGTCTATTAAACCCCATCACTTTGTCTATTAAACCCCGTCACTTTTTGAGTGTCCACCGTCAAAGTAACGAGGTTGCAGTACAAGGTGACGGGGTTCAGTAGACAAAGTGACGAGCTTGCAGTATGAAGTGACAGAGTTCAGTAGATAAAGTGACGGGTCATAAAGACAAAGTGAGGAGGTTCAGTAGACAAAGTGACGAGGTTTGGATTGGATTCAGTCGTAATAAATTGTGGGCGTGACTCTCTCCACTATTTTCTATGGTGGGGTCCACTCGAGTTTTGGATCTGATTCATTCTTTGGCTCATGCCCTAAAATGATCTCTCCAAATGGATGGACGGTGCGAATACAAAACATACATCATAGTGGGACCCACATAAATAGGTGACATTACTTCGGTAGTGAGTCTCATTACTCAACGTGTGCACTGAATCCCAAATAAAAACGGAAGTGGATTGGCTACTCTCCCTACCACCAGCCCAATGGTGGTGGTCGTGCTCTGTGGGCCCCACCATGATGTATGTGTTTCATCCATTCCTTTAATCTATTTTTACATATAATTTTAGGGCTTCATCCAAAAAATGAGAGGGATATAAATCTCATATGGACCATACCACAGGAAAACAATGGTGATCGGATATCCATCATTAAAGTCCTCCTAAGGCCCACTATACTGTTTATTTGACATCCAATCTGTTTATTTGGTCATAAAGACCTAGATGAAGGGGAAAAACAAAGATTAGCTTGATCCAAAACTTTTGTGGCCCTAAAAAGTTTTTAGTGGTCGATGTTCATTCAAAACTGTTTCATGTAATGTGGTCCACTTGAGATTAGGTTATACTTCATTTTTGTTCTCATACCATAAAATGACTTAGAAAAATAGATGGACGACATAGATGAAACACATACTTCATGGTGGGCCCACATAACACTGAATGGAAGGGGAGTAGCAAATCCGTTTAGAATGTAAACCATACAATAGACGCGGATTAACGGGGGAATGCATTTTGCAGGAAATTACAGCGCTAGGATGTAAGGTGGGGGTCTACCGTGATGTTTATAAGAAATCCAATCTATTCATCCATTTTTAGAGCTCATTTTAGGACATGTAACCAAAAATTAGGATGATCGGAAACTCAACTGGGCCATACAAGATGAAACAGTGGAGAAAGAAATTCCTACGGTTGAAACCTTCCTAGGCGTCTTGATGTTTGTATGCCATCCAAACCGTTTATAAGGTCATTTTTACTGGGATGAAGTGAAAACACCAAAAATTTAGACAGATAAAAAACTTTTGTGGCCATATAAATATTTCAACGGTGGTCACTAAATCCCAATTGTTTCCTTTTGTGTGGCCTATTTGAGTTTTATATACACCTTAATTTTGGTATAATGTCCTAAAATGATATCTAAAAATGGATGAACGGATTGGATTTATCACAAACATTGCAGTAGGCCCCATCCAAGAATCGTTCAAGGCGATGAAATCTTCTTGCAAAAGGCTTTGGCAGGAAATCCGCGTCCCCGTGTAGGATGGAAATGGATTGGCTACTCCCCTGCCACCAGCCCAGTGGCTGTGGTCGGTGCTCGGTGGTCCCACCATTATGTATGTGTTTCATCCATTCCGTTCATCCATTTTTACGGTTCATTTTAGGGCTGTTTTCAAAAAAAAATAAAAAATGAGAGGTAAGTAAATCTCAGGTGGACCACATCACAGGAAAACAGTAGTGATTGTATATTCACCATTAAAATTCTCCTAAGGCCCCTGTACTATTTATTTGACACCAAATACGTTGATTAAGTCGTACAGACCCAGATGAAGGGAAAAAACAAAGATCAGCTTGATCAAAAACTTGTATGGCTCTTAAAAACTTTTTAATGGTCCACGTTCATTCAACACTGTTTCCTACAATGTGGTCCACTCGAGATTAGGTTATACGTCATTGTTGATTTCATACCATGAAATTATCTATAAAAATAGATGGACAGCATGGATGAAACACATACATCATGATGGGGCCCACAGAGCACTGACCACTAGCCATTAGCCGGTGGCATGGGGAGTAGCCAGTCCATTTCCGTGTCTAACGTCTCCGTTAGAGTGAGGATCCTCTGTTTCCCGGAGGCAGGAACTCCCTGCCTCCAGCGTTTTCATTGGTCCATGTCACTGTAAGTTCCACGTCATCAGTTTTTTGAATATATTAAAAAATATATATTTAATAAGACGTATAACGGAGACATTAGACACGGAAACAGACTGGCTACTACCCATGCCACCGGCCAATGGCTAGTGGTCAGTGCTCCATGGGCCCATCATGATGTATGTGTTTCATCCATGCTGTCCATATATTTTTATAGGTAATTTCATGGTACGAAATCAACAATGACGTATATCCTAATCTTGAGTGGACCACATTGTAGGAAACGGTGTTGAATGAATGTGGACCATTAAAAACTCTTTGAGAGCCATACAAGTTTTTGATCAAGCTGATCTTTATTTTTTCCCTTCATCTGGGTCTATACGACCTAATCAACGTATTTGATGTCAAATAAATAGTACAGTGGGCCTTTGGAGAATTTTAATGGTGGATATACAATCACTACTGTTTCCTGTGATGTGGTCCACCTGAGATTTACTTACCTCTCATTTTTTTTTCTGAAAAAAGCACTAAAATGATTAGTAAAAATGGATGAACGGAATGGATGAAACAAATACATAATGATGGGGCCCACCGAGCACGACCACAGCCACCGGGCTGGTGCAGGGGAGTAGCCAATCCATTTCCATCGGACACGGGGACGGATTTCCTGCCAAAGCCTTTTGCAGTAGGAAGCGGATTGCGTACTGAGTAACTCAGTACGGTAAGTGTACTGAGTAAACTCTGTGGGGTCCACCGTGATTTGCATATTTTATCTACTCCGTCCATCCATTTTAACAGATAATTATATAGCTTGATAATTAGATATATCCAAATCTCAAGTAGACCTCACCACGGGAAATAGTGTGAATTGAAATTCTGTCATTGAAAATTTCTTGGGGCCCACACAAGTTTTGGATCAAGCTGATATTTGTGTTTTCCCTTCATCCATGTCTGTGTAATCTTATGAACAGGTTGGATGACAAATAAACAACACTGTGGGCCCTAGCAAGGTTTCAACAGTGGAAGTCATTATTTGCATTGTTTCCTTTAGTGTGGTCCACTTAAGCTTTAGGAATACTTCTATTTTAGAATCAACCACTAAAATGATCTGGAAAAATGGATGGACGGCATGGATAACTCACATACATTCATAGTAGGCCCAACTGAGTTTACTCAGTACGATAAAAGCCTACTGAGTAACTCAGTACCCAATCCTATTCCTTTGTGGTATGTTCCTGCCCAAGGATTCTGGATAGGGCCCACTGCAACTTTTGTGATAAATCCAATCCGTTCATCCATTTTTACATATCATTTTAGGATATTATACCAAAATTAAGGTTTATAAAAAACTCAAATGGACCACACAAAAGGAAACAGTGGGGATTTAGTGACCACCGTTAAAATATTTATATGGCCACAAAAGTTTTGTATCTGTCTAATTTTTTAGTGTTTTCACTTTATCCTGGTAAAAATGACGTTATAAACGGTTTGGATGGCATATAAACATCAAGACGCCTAAGAAGGTTTCAACGGTAGGAATTTCTTTCTCCACTATTTCATCTTGTATGGCCCAATTGAGTTTTGGATCATCCTAATTTTTTATTACATGTCCTAAAATGAGCTCTAAAAATGGATGAATAGATTGGATTTTTTATAAACATCATGGTGGACACTAAGTGATGGGATTGCAGTACAAAATGACGATGTTGCAGTACAAAGTGATGAGGTTTAGTAGACAAAGTGACGGGGTCAAAGACAAAGTGACGGGGTTCACTAGATAGCTGACGATGGTGGGCAAAGACAAAGTGGCAGAGTTCACTAGACAAAGTGACGGGGTTTAGTAGACAAAGTGACGGGGTTGCAGTACAAAGTGACGGGGTACAGTAGACAAAGTGACAAGGTTGCAGTACAAAGTAGTGGGGTTTAGTAGACAAAGTGATGAGGTTACAATACAAAGTGACGGGGTACAATAGACAAAGTGACGAGGTTGCAGTACAAAGTAATGGGGTTTAGTAGACAAAGTGACGAGGTTGCAGTATAAAGTGACAGGGTCACTAGACAAAGTGACTAGATGCGCAAAGACAAAGTGACGGGTACTGATGAACAAAGTGATAAGGTTGTAGTATAAAGTGACGGGGTAAAATAGACAAAGTGACGATGTTGTGGTACAAAGTGACGGAGTTCAGTAGACAAAGTGATAGGGTTGCAGTACAAAATGACGGGGTTCACTAGACAAAGTGACGAGGTTGTAATACAAAGTGATGGGGTTCGATAGACAAAGTGACGGGGTTTAGTAGACAAAGTGACGAGGTTTAATTGGATTGGATTCAGTCGTAATAAATGGTGGACGTGACTCTCTCCACTGTTTTATGTGGTGGGGTCCACTCGAGTTTTGAATCTGATTCATTCTTTGGCTCATGCCCTAAAATGATCTCTCCAAATGGATGGACTGTGTATATACAAAACATACATCATAGTGGGACCTATATAAATGGGTGACATCACTTCCCCACCATGATGTATGTGTTTCATCCATTCCGTTAATCTATTTTTACATATAATTTTAGGGGTCGATCCCGAAAATGAGAGGGATATAAATCTCATATGGACCACACCACAGGAAAACAATGGTGATTGGATATCCATCATTAAAGTCCTCCTAAGGCCCACCGTACTGTTTATTTGAGATCCAATCTATTGGTTTGGTCATAAAGACCCAGGTGAAGGGAAAAATCAAAGATCAGCTTGATTCAAAACTTTTATGGTCCCCAAAAAGTTTTTAATGGTCAACGTTCATTCAACACTGTTTCATGTAATGTGGTCCACTTGAGATTGGATTATACCTCATTTTTGGTCTCAGACCATAAAATGATCTAGAAAAATGGGTGACATCACTTCCCCACCATGAACCCCGTCACTTTGTATTGCAACCCCGTCACTTTGTCTACTGTACCCCGTCACTTTGTACTGCAACCCTGTCACTTTGTCTACTGAACCCCGTCACTTTGTACTGCAACCCCGTCACTTTGTCTACTGAAACCCGTCACTTTGTACTACAACCCCGTCACTTTGTCTACTGAATCCCGTCACTTTGTACTGCAACATCATCACTTTGTCTATTGTACTCCATTACTTTATACTCCAACACTGTCGCTTTGTCTACTGAACCCCATCACTTTGTACTGCAACCCCGTCACTTTATTTACTGAAACCCGTCACTTTGTACTACAATCCCGTCACTTTGTCTACTGAATCCCGTTACTTTGTACTGCAACATCATCACTTTGTCTATTGTACTCCATTACTTTGTACTACAACACTATCGCTTTGTCTACTGAACCCCATCACTTTGTACTGCAACCCCGTCACTTTTTCTAATGTAGTACAAAGTGATGGGGTTCAGTACACAAAGTGACGGGGTTACAGTACAAAATGACGGGGTTTAGTAGACAAAGTGACGGGGTTGCAGTACAAAGTGACGGGGTTCACTAGACAAAGTGACGAGATTGCAGCACAAAGTGACAAGGTATAGTAAACAAAGCGATGAGGTTATAGTACAAAGTGATGGGGTACCGTAGACAAAGTGATGATGTTGCAGTACAAAGTGACGAAGTTCAGTAGACAAAGTTACGGGGTTGCGGTACAAAGTGATGAGGTTCAGTAGACAAAGTGACGGGGTTGCAGTACAAAGTGACGGGGTTCACTAGACAAAGTAACGAGTTGCAACACTAAGTGACATGGTTCAGTAGATAAAGTGACGAGTTGCAGTACAAAGTGACGAGGTTTAATTGGATTGGATTCGGTCGTAATAAATGATGGGCGTGACTCTCTCCACTGTTTTATGTGGTGGGGTCCACTCGAGTTTTGAATCTGATTCATTCTTTGGCTCATGCCCTAAAATGATCTCTCCAAATGGATGGACGGTGTGGATACAAAACATACATTATAGTGGGACGCATATAAATAGGTGACATCACTTTAGTGGCGAGTCTCACTGCTCAATGTGGCACTGAATCCCAAATGGAAATGAAAGCAGATTGGCTACTCCCCCCACCACCAGCCCGGTGGTGGTGGTGGTCGGTACTCTGTGGGCCCCACAATGATGTAAGTGTTTCATCAATTCCGTTAATTTATTTTTACATATAATTTTAGGGGTTGATCCCAAAAATGAGAGGGATATAAATCTCATATGGACCACACCACAGGAAACAATGGTGATTAGATATCCATCATTAAAGTCCTCCTAAGGCCCCACCGTACTGTTTATTTGACATCCAATTTGTTGGTTTGGTCATAAAGACCCAGATGAAGGGAAATGCTTGATCCAAAACTTTTATGGCCCCCAAAAAGTTTTTAATGGTCAACGTTCATTCAACACTATTTCATATAATGTGGTTCACTTGAGATTGGGTTATACCTCATTTTTTTTTGTCTCAGACCGTAAAATGATCTAGAAAAATAAATGGACGGCATGGATGAAACACATACATCATGGTGGGCCCACATAGTACCGAGTGGCAGGGGAGTAGCCAATTCATTTTCAATGGAAACAGTGGATGCAGATTCATTGGAAAAAGCTTTTTGCATGAAGTTCCAGCATTGGGATGTATGGTGAGGTCCATCATGATGTTTATAAGAATTTCAATCCATTCATCCATTTTTAGAGCTCATTTTGTTAGGATGAAGTGAAAACACCAAAATATTAGACCGATGCAAAACTTTTGTAGCCATATAAATATTTCAATGGTGGACACGAAATCCCTATTGTTTCCTCTCGTGTGGCCCATTTGAGTTTTGTATACACCTTAGTTTTGGTATTAGGTCCTAAAATGATATCTAAAAATGGATGAATGGGTAGGATTTATCACAAACATCGCAGTCGGTCCATCCAAAATTCTTACGCAGGATCTTACTGCAAAAGCCTTTGGCAGGAAATCCGCGTCCCCGTGAAATCGAATTTTGTACTAGTCTTATCGTATTGAGTAAACTTTGTTGGGCCCACTGTGAATTCATGTGGTTTATCCACGCAGTCCATCCGTTTTTTCAGATCATTTTAGGGGTTGAGCCCAAAACTGAAGTATATCAAAAGCTCAGGTAGACCATACCAAATGAAACAGTGGAAGTATTGATTTTCACCGTTGAAATGTTTCTAAGCCCCCAATGATATTTATTTTTCATCCAAACTGTTCATAAGATCACAAAGACATGGATGAATGGAAAAACCAAATATCATCTTGATATAAAACTTCTATGGCCCCTGACAACTTTTCAATGGTAGAATTCAATTCACACTGTTTCAAGTGGTGTGGTCCACTTGATCTTTGAATATGATTAATTTTTGTTTTAAAATCCTAAAATTAGATGATAAAAGATATGAATGGAGTTGATACACTGCACGAATGCCGATGGTGAGCTCAACAAACTTTACTCGGTACGCTTACCTGCTGCGTTACTTAAGCGGGCAAACCGCTTCCGTTAACGTCTCCGTTATACTTCTCATTAAATGAACTTTTTTTTTAATATATTTAAAAATTCTAATGAGGTGGCACTTATTATGACGTTGACCAATGAAAACGCTGGAGGCACGGAGTTCCTGCCTCCGGGAGGCAGACGATCCGCACTCCATCTCAGATGATCCTTCCCGATGCCATGAGCCAAACACCCCCTGCAACTTTAGATTTCTAAAAATGGTTGTACCGTATGGATCCAACATATGCATCATGGTGGGGTCCACAGAGCTTGGTGACCTCACTTCAGTAGCCATATGCCGCTTCCGACAGATTGCACGTGATTAAAACATTCATGGTGGCCCCACACGTCAATTTCATTTCGACAGTGTCATCTTAGGATTGAATGCCATTTGTTCTGTGCCAGCCTCGTAGTATTTAATTTTCTTTATTATTTTTTGTTAACAGGTCCTCTTCTTCCTCAGCTTCTCCAAAGTGAAGTTATATACACATCTTTCAGAGCATTTCTTCCAACAGTATCATTTCATTTCAGTCCTGCTCATCCATCCTTCTACAATGGATTTCTTAAGTCCAGTTGTGGATACCGTTCTCTTCTTCTGGAATCCTGTTTCTCGGCAAATTCGTTATCTCACACACCTCCATAACAACGTGGAGACATTGAAGCAGGAAACGGAAGAACTACAAGACAAGCATAACGGAATTCAAGCGGACGTCGACGATGCTGTATCAGTCGGAAAGACACGGAAACCCCTGGTGGATAGTTGGCTCGAGGACGCCCGCAGCATCGAAGCAGAAGTTAATTCCATAATATTGGAGTTTGAACAAAGGAGAACATGCTTCAATGGTTGTTGCACTGATTACTTCTCACGCTACAAACTCGGCAAAAGGGTCGTTAAAAATCTTGAAGACGTCAAAAACCTCAAAGGAAAGGGGGTCTTCGACAAGGTGGCCGAGAGCCCTCGCCCGGTGCCGGAAAGGCAACCATCGCTACCACGTGGACAGCAAAACACGTTTAATGAAAACATGGAGGAGATATTGAAATGCTTACAAGATGAAGAGCATGGAGTCGTAGGTGTCTATGGGATGGGTGGTATAGGTAAAACCACTCTCATGGCAGCCATAAACGATAGGCTCATCGGAACAGGTGACTTCAGCGTCGTCATTTGGGTAACCGTGTCCAAAGACCTCAACTTGGGATTAATCCAAGAACAGATTGGAAAGAAATTGAAAATCGAGTTCGACAGTAACGAAGACATCGAAGAGAGGAGGCACAGGCTGCATGCTCAGTTGAAGAATGTGAGGTATCTGCTCATCTTAGATGATCTATGGGAAAAATTTAGCTTGAAGCAAGTCGGAATTCCAAAGCCCGACGAGATAAACAGATGCAAGATTGCCATAACCACACGATCCTTTGCAGTGTGTAATGATATGGACGTTGATAAGCCGATTAAAGTCGGGGCTCTCACGTGGGAGGAAGCGTGGAATTTCTTTTGTGAAACATGTGGGGATGTGGCTCAGTCATCAGAGATTCGACCAGTAGCGGAGGAGGTTGTGAAGGAGTGCGGCGGATTACCACTTGCAATTAAGACAGTGGGAGGGGCCATGAAACGCAAAGATAGGAAAGAGCTATGGAAGGATGCATTGAGGGCATTGAAAGGATCATCACCTGAGGTTCCAGGTATGGAGCGTCAAGTGTTTCTTCCTTTGAAACTTAGCTATGATTACTTGGAAAATGAAGACATAAAATCTTGTTTCCTGTATTGCTCATTGTTTCCGGAAGATTATGAAATACTAGTAGATTGGCTAGTAAGATTCTGGGCCATGGAGGAAGGATTCATAAAAAATGTGAATAACTTGGAAGAAGCATCAAACAAGGTACATCGCATTCTTGACAGAATCAAGGATGCATGCCTCTTGGAACAAGGGCGTTCAATGTGGACGTTGTGTACTGGCTATGACACCGTTAAGATGCATGATTTGCTCCGCGACCTAGCCATATGGATCACTTCACAATTGTCCTCATCATCCAAGGACGGTTCAAAATTCCTTGTGAAAACTGGGGAGGGACTAGTGCATCCACCAGAAGAAAAAATGTGGGGAGGGATGGTAAGGATTTCATTAATGCGCAACAAGATAGAACATCTCCGAATTACACCTGATTGTCCTAACTTGGTCTCCTTGTTCCTCAATGACAACGATCAATTACGTACCATTCACAGTGATTTCTTCCAGCTAATGCCGAATCTTCAGATCCTTGATCTAAGCAATACTTGCATTGAATCTCTCCCAGTGTCGTTATCACTATTAACGAATCTACGTGCGCTCATTCTAAGAGAGTGCAGACATCTAGTGGAGGTGTCACAATTGGGAAAGCTGGAGGAACTCCAACTTCTTGATCTCTCTGGATCTGGTTTAAAAAGCTTGCCTCAAGGCATTGCAAGCTTGATTAAACTTAAGTGGCTGGATCTATCATATATGGAGGATCTCATCGCAAATATTCCCTGGGATATGATATTCGGGCTACCTAGTCTAGAGGAACTAAGAATGATGGGGTTGAAACACGTGGACGGAGCTACTTTCAGTGAGGCTGCGACCATGACACGGCTGACTTCTTTAAGAATCGAACTGTCCAATCTTAATGGCTTCATCGAACATGATATGTTCCACCGATGGTTTTCAGGCCTGATAAGATTCCGTGTTCAAGTTGATTATCAAAAGCGTGAAGACTACGAACGCTTCTATGCTGAGACTGGTAAGCTGATAAGCATTTTTGAATGTGACAATTTCCCATGTGGGATTGAGGGGTTGATAAAACATGCAACCACTTTACGCTTAGAAAAATGCAAAGGTCTGACAAGTCTTTCTAAGTTCCCAGGCGATTTAAAGAGCTTAAGAAATCTTCAAGTCACTGGATGCAGTGGAGTGGAATGCATTATAGACTAGAGAGAGGTTGGAGAAGATGGATTCCAATGTTTACAGTGGTTGTGTCTCATTTGTTTACCAAACTTGGAGAAGGTATTCGACGGTGGAGCGCCTCAGCCAAACACACGCCTTCAAAACCTTAGAGAAATAAGAGTTTTTCTGTGTCTCAATATAAGGTGTCTCTTCTCCTCTAATATGGTAGAATATCTACATCAATTAGAAGTGCTTTTGGTACATTATTGTTCCGAAATGGAGGAGATTATAGAAGGCGACATGCTTCCTCATAATTCATTCCCAAGATTACGCTTCCTACATCTAGATTGCTTATCCAAATTAGTAAGCATTTGTGGCCAGGGACTTACTTTTAAATCTTTGGAAGAGATGGAAGTATTTGACTGTCCTAAGTTGAAGAAGCTCCCCCACTTCAGCTCAAGCATCCATCAAATAAAAGGAGTAATAGTAGGCGAGAGAGAATGGTGGGAAGGATTAGAGTGGGAAGACGAGAACACCAAGTCCCTCTGCTCCACAATTTACAAAGTATCTTCCTCATAGAAAAGGTTAAGTAATTTCTTTCATTAACTCATGTTTTACGTTGTGACAATTATCATCTGGTTTTTTAAAATCTCACGATACTTTCATGGGAAATTGATAATGCGATATTATTATATATAATAATGGTGTGCGATTTTAAAAATCTTAGAATATTTTAATTTTTTCAAGTTATATGGCAAAATTAATTACTATAAAGGAATTTCTTTTATGCTAGCATATTTAAAGTTCTAATTATTTATTAGTTTATAGTAACTGTTTTTTAATGTTTTATTTTCAGGAAGATTCTGAATGACATTATGAGAACATCATTAAGCTCTAAAATCTCCCGAGATATTCCAATGTCAAGAAATTGCTGAGAAGGTATATCTGTTTTATATTTATTTTGCAGTTATTGCTGTATTTATTATTGCCTTTATAGGCAGTCGCACCCAATTACGTGTAGAAGGAAACGGATTGGCTACTCCATGATGTATGTGTTTCATCCATCGGGTCATTCAATTTCACATATCATTTTAGTGTTTGATTCCAAAACTTAGAGGGCTATAAATCTAAGGTGGACCACCTCATGAGAAAACAATAATGATTAGATATCCACCATTAAAATCCTCATAAGGCCCACTGTACTGTTTATTTGACAACCAATAGGTTTATTAGGTCATACAGGCCCAGACGAAGGGAAAAAACAAAGATCATCTTGATCCAAAACTTTTATGGCCCCAAAATGGTATTTAATGGTCGACGCTCATTTAACACGGTTTCCTGTAAAGTTGTCCACTTGAGATTTTTATATATCAAATTTTTTCTCTCATACTATAAAATGATCTGAAAAAATAGATGAACGGCATGGATGAAACACATATATCATGGTGGGGCCCACAGAGCACACGCAGGGGGAGTAGCCCATCCGCGTCGGAAGCGGATTGCGTACTGAGTAACTCAGTACCCTTAGCGTACTGAGTAAACTCTGTGGGGTCCACTGTTATTTATTTATTTTATCTACTCGGTTCATCTATTTTAATAGATAGTTTTAGACTTGCTCCCAAAACAGAAGCATACCCAAACCTCAAGTGGACTACACCACAGGAAACAGCGTGATTGAACCTCTACCATTAAAATTTTCCTGGAGGCCACAAAAGTTTTAGATCAAGCTGATGATGTTTGTGTTTTCTCTTCATCCATGTCTTTGTGATCTTATGAACAGGTAGATGACAAATAAACATCACTATGGATACTAGGAAGGTTTCAACCGTGGAAATCATTATTCCACACTGTTTCCTGTGGTATGGTCTACTCGAGCTTTGGATATATTTCAATTTCGGGCTTAACCCATAAAATTAGTGGGAAAAAAGGATGGACGGTGTGGATTTCAACCATGGAAATCATTATTCCATACTGTTTCCTGTGGTATGGTCTACTTGAGCTTTGGATATATTTCAATTTTGGGCTTAACCCCTAAAATTAGTGGGAAAAAAGGATGGACGGTGTGGATAAAACAACATATATTCACAGTAGGATCAACTGAGTTTACTGAGTACCATAAAAGCCTACTTGAGTAACTCAGTACGCAGTCCGATTTCATCCGCGTCCCATGTAGAAGCGATAGTAGCCGTTCACTTTTGCGGGAGGAGAATACGTGCGGACGCGGATTTCATGGGAAAGCCTCGCGCAGGAAGTTCCTGCGCCGGAAACATAGGTGGCACCCACCGAGATGTTTGTGAGAAATCTACCCCCATCCATTGGTTTTTTTACTTCATTTTAATACATGAGACAGAAAATTGAGAAGGATACAAGACTAAAGTGGGCCGCTCTAGAGGAAAATGTGAGCAGGAAAATGTGGGCAGAGAAATCCCTACAGTTGAAACCTCCGTGGGTTCAACCGTGATGTTTACATGCCATTCATACCGTTCTTAACGTCATTCTTATTGAGATGAATTGAAAAAACAAATATTAGCCCAATTGAAAGCTTGGTGGCCCCATGAATATTTCAACTCTAGATGTTCAATCCTCACGTTTTCGACCTAATTTTTTTTGACCCCAGCTTTTTTATTTTTTGGCCCCATGTCCTAATACGATCTCAAAAAGTGGATTGACGGGGTGGATTTCTCACAAACATCATGGTGGGCCCCACCTAAGTGGCTTTCCCTGAAAATCCACGTCCCCATTTTTCCTTTCATCCATTTTAACATATAATTTTAATGCTTAAGCCCAAGAATGAAGTATATCCAAAGCTCAAGTGAGCCACACTACAGGAAACAGTGTGAATTGATTGTCAACCGTTGAAAATATCTTGGGGTCCACAGAAGTTTTGGATCAATCTGATATTTGTGCTTTCCCTTCATCCATATCTATGCGATTGTAGAGCCTGGTTGGCCTAGGATGGATGGGATCAATTTTAATGTAATGATGGTGATGTTAGTGGATTGGTTTAAGATCCATGGGTTTGCTATATCCCGAGACAAGTTCACCGAGTCTGTTTGGTATGTTTGACATATCCTAGGATTTTACCTTCCAATCCCTTCCAATCCGTCCGTCCAAACATGCCCTAGGCCCGATTGAACGGGTGTTGGAGGGATGTGATCAATTTTAAGGTAATGATGGTGATGTCAGTGGATTCGTTTAAGATTCATGGGTTTGCTCTATCCCGGGACAAGTTCAACAGGTCTGTTTGGCACGTTTGACATATCCCAGGATTTTACCATCTAATGCCTTCCAGTCCGTCTGTCCCAACACCCCCTTATGAACAGGTGGGATGAGAAATAAACATCAGTGTGGACCTTAGAAAGGTTTCAACGGTGGAAATTATTATTCCCAATTTTTCCTGTGCTATGGTCCACTTGAGCATTGGAAATTATTCAATTTTGGTCTCAACTATTAAAAGCTTCAAAAATGGATGGACGGCGTAGATAGACCACATCCATTCACAGTGGGCCCTGGGCCCAACAGAGTTTACTCCGTAGGATAAAAGCCTACTGAGTAACTCAGTACGCTTTCCATTTTTCCATCTAATTTCAGGAATGATGCCGAAAGTAAAGCAAATCTATATCTTAGGTGGACCACATCACAGGCAACGGGGGTGATTGAAACTTCACTGTTAAAAACTTTCTACGGCCCATTGTAATACTCAAACATTAATAATGTTTATTTGCCATCGAAGTTGTTGACAAGGTCGTGGAGACCTATATATATATATATATATATATATATATATATATATATATATATATATATATATATATATATAGCTTTGTTCAAAAATTTTGTAGCCCAAGAGAAGTTTTTAATACACAATCATCCTTAATTTTTGTGGTGTGGTCTGCCTGAGATTTGGTTCTGCTTTATTTGTTGGCTCTCAATCTGAAATGATCCACAAAGGTAGATATACAGCATGTATATGCAATACATACATCAAGTTTAAAGGCCTAATCAACAAGTGTGTATGACAAATAAACATTACCATTAGCCCTAAAAAGGTTCAATGATGAGTGTTATTATCCACATTGTTTGCCTTTATCCATTTGAGCCTCGGATTGGCTTCATTTGGGAAAACAAATGGACAGCACATATATGAAACACACCCATCACGTTGGCCCTTCGTACCTAACACATCAACATAGCCCAACACCACCTGTCCCTTTGATGAGACACCATATATTGCTGGATTTGATTGGTCATGTGTGCCGTCAAAGTTGAAGTTTGGATGCTGGAAAAGCTCTGCCCACTACCAAGTATGTGTTTTATTCATGCCCTCCATCCAAAAATTGAGGTAGATCTAAATATCAAGTGAGCCACACTCTTCCAATTTGAAGCCGACATGGATAAAATGGAAAAGTGTGGCTTAGATTTGTATTTGCCTCATTCTTTCCGTACTCTAGAATGAGCTGGCAAAATAGATGATAGTTGTGTGTGGATAAAACACATACATCATGTTGGGTCCAGTGACGTCTGTAGCAAGGGGTAACCTCTGATCTGAGTCTGTTCGAAAGGGACTCGATTTCTTTATGCTGATTGTAGTTTTAAGGAAATGATTTCTCAAGTTTGTTTACATGGAGGTAAAGAATTTGGTATTTGGAGTTTTGTTTGCTTAAGATGATTGAATTTGGCATTTTGGGTTTTATTTTCGGGAGGTTTTAAAAGTGTCTTGTCTTATAAAGGTGGATTTTTGTTATCTTTTGGAGTGGGATTTCATGTTTCTGCGTCTGGGTTTTATTCTTGGAAATTTTGAGTGGGGAAAAGGTGGGAATTTTCAATTTTCGAGAAGGTGGTCTAATTGTGGTGGAATTTCTGGGTTTTTTTTTTCTTTCTTTTTGCGGCACCTTAATTTTTGCCGAGTGATTTTTTCATTGAGTTTTGAATGAAGAAGCTAAAAAGTTGATCTGTTTTGCTTTAGTTCTCATGGAAATATGGTGGTTCTGGGGCAAGAATTTCAGTTGGGAGATTTTCTTGTTTATGTTGCAGTTGTTTCTCATCTAGGCTTTTACTTTTGTGCTTATGTTGGTTTTGTGTATGGAATTTCATGTGGAAATTGCTGGCTTTTGGGCTATGGTAATCATGGTGTATTTTATTTAACAGTGAGAAGAGGGTGAGAGGTTTTTAGAGTGGAAGAGAGGATGTAAAGGAAAGATTTCCTATTTTAGAAAGTGAGTTTGCTGGTTTTGGTATGGATGGAGAGCTCCAATGCAAGCCTACTCCTTCTGGCATAAACTACGAAGGTCAGTTGTATGTTGTTTTCTTCTTTCCCTTCTCTTCATGCATTAATCTGTTTGCTAGGTTTGTTTTGGCATAACTTTAATAATGAATTATATATGCTTATTCAGATTAGCTCGAAATGCTTGGGAGTGTATTCTTACCTTAATTTCTTTGTTCTTATGAGATTATTGCGAGAGCTTTGACAGCCAATTCTATGGAAGAAATCCTTGGCCAGACACAGAGACTCTGTTCACAGGACACAAGGTTCCATTTAACCAGCAGGTCTGATATATATGCACTAATAGAGAACTCAAAAAGAAATTGGGAACTCTACCCAAGCCATGGTGCTGGTTGTTAAAGGGCATCGCAAGGCTTTGTATGGATTTTCCTGTTGACTTCTTCCATGCGCTAGATTTCCATACATTTTATAAGAACAAAAATGATGGTCATTAATTTCCATACATTTTATAGGAACAAAAATGATGGTCATTACCTTTGTTTTTAAACTAAGAATGTATCAGACAGTTGAACCGGATTCAGAGCAATGCAGTAGCTATTCAGCAAATGCCAAGAGCATTACCAACAGCATTTGATAACAGATTTGATGGGGAGGCATCATCATTAGCTCTAGAGAACATGCAAACAAAGTGCTTAGAAGCTACTACAATGTTTTAGGAGATTTGGAGCAGTTACTGGCCTATTTTGGGGAAGGGGATCTCAGAGAGACAGTTTTGAGCTATTTCTAATTTTCTTTCTCCTGATCAAGCATGTGCTCAAGCAAATGGTATATGCCCTTGGTTTGTTTGGCTGTGACTTGAGCTAGCTTGAGGCTGTTGCAAAGTGTGTTTGGATACAATGTGGAATTGAATCATAATATTCTAGTAACTCTATAAGAGTAGAAGCGTGGACATGATTGAATTGTATTTACCTCCCTTTGCACCATATTGAGAGATTGGCCTCCAAATCACAAGGACATTCCTTTCAAGCTCAAAGGAATTGTAACCACAATTTGTGTGCTAGTTCCTCATTATAAATTCTAAGAGACATTGCTAATTTTTGTTGTTTTTCCTCTTGGTAAAAATAAATTTTCACAATTCAGTTCAACTATGTGTCCATCTCAGCCCACAGCATAGAGGAATTGAAATACGATATGCACATGTTGGTGTGTATAGGTTTAACAGAAATCAAATAAAGCAGACACCCTAGTCTGTATGAAGCCTATAGAAGGGAGACAACTTCATTTTGTAACTCGTAGAATATTATGAAGCCTCTAGCATGCAGAGAACTCCTTTCCGTAACTTGTAGTGAATATCGTTGAACTTGTGTCTGTTATTAATGGCAAACAATGAGTGGTTGTGTCCTAATAAAGTGTCCAACTTGTAATGGTTGAGTGATTTATATAATAGAATTTAATAGCTATGAGTTAAGCACTTGATTAGGTCGATGGCTCTTTCTATTTACAGGCAAGCTTTGGACCTCTTTGGCAACCTCATTCATGATAACCATAGGTTAAGACCTTTCCTACGCTGTTTTGCGCTTGTGTAAGTACAGTATGACAGGAAACATGCTATTGGGTTTAGAAAGATAACCCTTCACTCTAGGACTCTATTTTCTTATTTTATTTGTTATGCATAAGTATTCGCTGGCAGCTCTTATGGTGATTGTTAACATCTAGTTCAATAGTGTATTCTCCTTTATCTTTTAACTAATGAATCCTATATGCCTATTTACGGGGTAACTGAAGTTTTCTATTTGTTGGTACCTTTTCCAGTTAAGTTATGAATATGATTAGATGTTAATATTGTTTCTCAACGAACACTCAATAATATCCCTTTCTCTTTTTTTACTATTTTTTTTTATATCTTTTGTTTGTAGGAACCAGTGTCATGTCTAAGTTTTTACATGCTAATGGAATTGCTCTTTTCAAATTATGAGAGGAAGGTGTCAAGTTACTCGGAAAATCAGACATGCACTATTTCAATCCTGAGCATTCACCCTTGACTGAACTAGTTCAAAGGACATCCAATTGGGCTCTAGATGAGAAGATAAAATCAGGTAATTTTGAAACTATTTTCTCCTCACTTTCTTGTGCTGATTGTAGCTTTAATAGCTTTAAGGACATGATTTCTCAAGTTTGTTTGCTTGGAGGAAATGAATTTGGCATCTTGAGTTTTGTTTGCGTGGAGGATTGAATTTGGCATTTTGGGTTTTGTTTTTGGGAGAATTTTGAAAATGCTTGTATGATAAAGGTCGGACTTTTGTGATTTGGTGGGGTGAGATTTCATGTTTCTGCATCTAGGTTTTGTTCTCAAGAGGATTTTGAATGGGAAGAAAAAAAGGTGGGAATTTTGAATCTTTGAATTGGTACTGAAATGGTGGTCTGATTAGGGTGGAATTTCAGTGTTTTTTTGTATTTTTTTTTTTTTTTTGTATTTTGCAGCTGAGTTTTTGCTGAGTGGTTTTTCATTGGGTTTTTAAATGAAGAAGATGAAAACCTCTTCTTTTTTTGCTTTATTTCTCATGGAAATGGTGGTTCTAGTGTGTGAGAATTTTAGGAGGGAGGTTTTCTTGTTGTGTTGAAATTGTTTCTCATTCAGCTTTTGCTTTTGTGTTTGCATTGATTTTGTGTATGGAACATCATGTGGAAATTACGGGCTTTTGGGTTATGGTGGTTTTGGTATATTATCTTTGACAGTGAGAAGAAGGTAAGAGATTTTCAGAGTGGAAGAAAGGATGGAAAGGAGAGATTTCCTTTTTTGGGAACTAACTTTGCTGGTTTTGGTATGGATGGAAAGCTCCAATGCAAACCTTCTCCTTATGTCATAAACTATGAAGGTCGGTTGGGTTCTCTTATTTTTATTTTTTATTTTTAACTCCCTTCCCTTCAATCATCATCTGTTTGCTAGGATTGTCTTGATACAGGTTTAATAATAAATTATATATGCTTGTTAGGATTGGCTTGAAATGATGAGTAGTTTGTTCTTTTGAGGTTTCTATTAGAGTTTGACAGCCAATTCCATGGACAAAGTCCTCGACTAGACATAAATATTTTGTTCACCAGCCACAAGGTTCCATTTAACAGCTGGCTCTGATGTGTATGTGCACCAATTAGGAACTCTACCCAATCCATGATGCTAGTTGTTAAAGGGCACTACAAGGCTCTGTATGGATTTTCCTGTTGACTTCTTCAATGTGCTAAATTTGCAAACTTTTTATAAGACAAAAATGATGGTCATAACCTTTGTTTTTAAACCCAGAATGTATCAGACAGTTGAACTGGATTGAGACCAATGTAGCAGCTATTCAGCAAATGCAAAGAGCATTACCAGCAGCAGTTTATAACAGATTTGGTCGCCATCATCAGCTCTATTTTAGAACTTGGAGAACCTGCTAACGAAGTGCTTGAAAGCCACAATGTATTAGAAGATTTTGAGCAGTTACAAGCCTCTGAGATCTGTTCTCAGGTACCTGAATCACCAGATGGAAAAAGCAGTGCATCTTCAACCATAAAAGTTGGGAGTCTGAAACAAATCCATGAATTCATTAAATCTTCAAACTTCAGTAGTCAAAGGAACAAAGAAAGAGGGCGTTCAGAAAAGAGTGCCTGTAGGCAACAGGTACTTGAGGAGAACTGATACTTCAGAAAGGAATGCCTGGACCAATAATGGAAGAAATCAGCTTGAGTGCTTGACTAAGGATGAACTTCAAACAATACCAAAGATGTTGCATTAAAGTTCATACATGTAATTACTTTTGTGGATTTTCTGTTGAGGTCTTTTTTTGGTAGGAAGTGAGGTAAAGGAAAGTGTGTTAGCATGGGTGTGATGACAGTTTGAATTGTTGTTATGTATATCCAAGTATAATATAATGACTGTTTGAGATGCATATCAATTTCATATTCCCTGCATATCAACAATCACACCCTACAAGAGTACCCAAGATTTTCTCTTCATACACCAGACAGTGCGATCAAGAAATTGTTGATACAGAAAATTTTCAGCATTGCATTCATAGGTGCATATACATTGTGATGAAAATTTCATTCAAAATCTAGCTTTGTCAATCTTAATTCTTGCAACAAGGTGAAGGGAATTTAGATTAATACAACAGCATGTATTCTGAAGTTTATTTGTTTTTTTTTTTTTTCCTTGTGAAAATCAATGGGAGTTTAGTATAATGTGTTGCCGACATCCTGGTTGTACAGCAAATGTGGTTGATGACTTGCTAACTTGCATTTAGTCCTGTTAAGTCTGTAAAGGTGCCCTATTCATGTTTCTCTATTGGGGAAAAAAATAGCTGATATCTCAAGCCTAGGAAACTGTCGCTGGACTGCATCTCACGAGACCCAATATAAATGTCGCCATTGTCACGCAGCTTGGTTGCCGCTCATGTTTCTCTCAGTGAATTCAATTTGCTTTATCACTCTACCATTGCCATTCAATTTCTTCAAATGCCCAGTCTTCTCACCAAGTCCATTCTCCAAGTATTGAGACTGAAATTTTGTTTTAATCAATAAAATTATTAGTGTTGTGCCCCCACCTTCCCCCCCCCCCCCCCCCCACAAAAAAAAAAGAAAAAAAGAAAAAGAAAAAGAGCAGGCAACCTGCCTTCACCTCTGTAGAAAGGATCAAGATAGATATGCGTCCCAAGTTAAAAAACATCCCTCTTGTGCTGTCACATACAAGAAATACAAATAGAAGGCAAAAGAGAATGGTAGCTAGGAAGGATTAGAGTGGGAAGAAAGACAACTCCAAATCCCTCTGCACTAGCATTTACAGGGGAAAAAGGTGGCCCAGCTGAGACAGACATCCTTCTCGGATCTGGAAAAGGTGTGGTAGATTTCTTTCATTAGATTTTGCTTTAGAGCATCAAAGCAATGTAAGTTAAGAGTACTCCTAGTAGCATCGGGAGACCTGGAAAGTCCAATCTATTGATCTAGATAGTTCATTAGGTCCACTGATTTTTCTCATGCAAATTTCACACCCATTAAACAAATACTAACCATTTGCTAATTGTTTTTTAATATGGACAGTCAAAACGGTTGGAACAAGAAATAGGTCCAATTAACAACTTCATCCATCTATTTATCAGGGCCCATCTAGGATCTATTTTTTTTTTTTCCTTTTTATTATTTATTTATTTATTTATCTATTTATTTTACTTTTCAATTTCCCAAAGTAACTTAAATAAATGACTGTAACGGGCTAGAGAAATCGCTTTAGATCCAATTAATAAATACATTAGGCCTGAGTTTATGAGATTTGGGTCATTTGTCAGTCAGGCTGCACGATGGGTATATCCTTAACCTAATTAGACTGTTCCTCCACTCATCATAAATGCCACATTTGTTGGAGCAGTTAGACAAAAGGGACCGATGGTCCAGATTCAACATACGTTTGGTCCACCTGTTGAGAAGTTAGACAACGGTTTTGGGTTTAGATTGTAGTTCGTGCTAACAATGTGCTCCATGTGATGAATGACTGGGATCTCTACCTGTGCCAGCTCGTGCTAACAGTGCCCTCCATGTGATGAATGACCAGGATCTCTACCCATGCCATATTGTGATGCAGTGAACGATGTAATGAAGTCGATCCCCATCTGCATCAGGTATAACTACTCCGAATCCACAAAGCTTTTCCGAGCTCTTTACTGAGATTCCTTAAATCCACGATAGACAAAAATAGAAATAATTTTTAATAATTTGAAATAAAATTAACAGATAATAAAAAATAAATTTACAATCCTTCAAACAGTGAAATCAAAGCTAAGATAAGTTTTAGAATCAAACTTAGTCAAACTCCTTAAAAAGTGACTTGCTATAAATAATAAATTAACTATTTATAGATTGTCATGATTCTTACTAGGCTTTATGGTTTTCAGCCAAAAATTATTCTCCTAATTTTTCTAAGCCCTTTTCATGTTTAGCGCAACTCCTAAAAGTCAAAGTATCAATAGTTATGATCAAATTAAAACTTACTATTTAAATTAAAAATGAAAACAAAAATAACTTTTGGTTATCGATTTGATGAAATTTTGCAAATCCAACGTGTGCTACCTGCCTTAGCGAGTTGGTCTGTTAAAGCAGCTTCTACCCCCTAAAATTATATATGATAGGTCGAAAAACTCATTCCGGTTGGTGAGATGTGATTATTTTTTAGGTTCTACCGGTCATAATCACTTATGCCTCTAATCGGGCCTTCTCAAGTACATCTTAGCCATGAAAGTTTCTGCGACCTATTCTACATCGGTCCCTTCCACTTCAAAAGAACTTGTTCTTGATTTATCATCCCACTTTGAGTCAAGATACTTGGTCAGGTCTTTAATGATGAAAGTATGCGGGATTTTCATGTCATCTAGAAGATAAAAAAAAAAAACATAAGCGTTGTGATTGATCTTTCAAAGTATTAATACAGTCTAATCTTATTTTTCTTTAACTTGTTAAAAGTTATGATCGAAAATCTCTCCTTGCATACATGAACCATAACATGGTCACCTACTTGGAATATATTTACCGGTGGGCATTCAATTACCATGGTTTTTTGTACCGTGGTTTATTTAAGATTTGTATTTGTTTCTTTAAAAAAAAAACCATGTCCTTAAATTAGCTAATAAAACGGATGGACGGCGTGGGGACTGAGCTGTTAACCGGACTTGCTCTTTCGGCGGCCGCGGTTTGCGAAAGGAAACGTGGCCGCTGTTTTCAAAGCGAAAGAACCGAGAGCGGATTGCATGTGCCTCAGGCTGTATGGGACCACAGAGATGTCCGACATAAATCCAGTCCGTACATCTGTTTTTAAAGAACACCGTGGGTTAGGAATCTAAAAATCAAGTATATCCAAAACTCATGCGTGCCATAAAACTGTAGAAAAGGTTACCTAAAAGTGAATGAAGGAAAAAAAAAAAAAAAAAAAAAGGAAAGAGCTTAATCCAAAACTTTCGTGGCCGATAATTTTTAATAGTCAATCACAACTGTTTTCCATGGTATAGTCCACTTGAGAGCGTGACATGCTTCATTTTTAATTTCATCCCCTGAAATGATAGAAAAAAAAAAAAAACAAACAAACAGATTGACGGTATGGATATATAATAATATATGTATCGAGGTGGGCCCACGGTAAGGGCGGCACCGTCTTCGATAATGCCTGTCCGCACCTAATCCGCCCCTTTCGGAAGAACATACCACTTAACAAATGTCTAACCCAAGACGATACGGTGCACCACTCACTAACAGTGGGCGACACGTGTGTTCCATTAGAAAACGGTTTGGCTGGTCACATGATCAGCCAAGCTAGCCGTTGTCAAAGCTCTGTGGGCCTACTATCATGTATGCCTTATCTAGGCTGTCCATCTATCTCGCCAGTTCATTTATGAACTCATTGACAAAAATGAAGTAGATTCAAAGCTCAATTCAACCACACCATAGAAACAGGGAATAATAATATCCACCGTTGAAACTTTCCTAGCCCTAACTGTGTTGTTTATTTTTCATCTATCCTGTTTATAAGGTCACACAGACACGAATGAAGGAAAACCATAAATATCAGCTTCATCCAAAACTTTTGTCCCAAAAGTTTTCAACGGTGAGATTTAATTTCCACTATTTTTTGTGTTATGATACACTTCATCTTTGAATCTGCCTCATTTTTAGGCACACGTACTAAAATTAATTTTTGGCTCATGTCCTAAAACTTGCTGGCAAGATGGATGGACGGCATGGATAAAACACATACCTCACGGTGGGGTCCACATAGCTTTTACACCAGCTAGCTGGCTGTTGCTGGTTCACCAGCCAAACCAATCGCCTACGTTCTCTGTCTACGCTACTCATGGGCAGAGGCATTTGTGCCTACAAGCTTCTTTTCTGTTTTTCATTTCTCTTTTCTTGACAGTTTCTCTTCCCTTCGCTACTCATAAAGCTGAACTTGTATAAACCGATTTCGCAGCATTTTATTTCCAACGGTACTTTCATTCCATTCCTCTGCCACCTTCAAAAACACCATTAGTACCATTCCATCCATCTAAAATGGACTTGTTGGGTCCAGTTGTGGATATCATTCTCTTCTTTGGGGTTCCTGTTTCTCGGCAAATAACAATGTAGGGACATTGAAGAACGAAACCGAAGAGCTAAAATGCAAGCTTGATGAAATTCAAGCAGACGATCGACGCTGCTACATCAGTCGGAAAGATACGGATAACCCCAGTGGAGAAGTGGCTCATGGATGTCAGGAATATCGAAGCTCAAGTCGAATCTGTAAGTTTGGAACTCGAGCAACAGAGAACTTCCTTGAATGGTTGTTGCACTGATCACTTCTCTCGATACAAACTGGGAAAAAGAGCTGTTGAAAAGCTCAAAGATGTCCAAAACCTTAAAGATAAAGGGGTTTTTAATAAGGTGGTTGAGAGCCCTCCTCGGCTGAGGGTGTTAGAGATGCAAACATGGCTACTGCGAGGACAACAGAGCACATCTGAACAAACCATGGAGGAGATATGGCAATGCTTACAAGATGATGAGAATGGCATTGTAGGTGTCTATGGGATGGGCGGAATAGGGAAAACCACTCTCATGAAAGCCATAAACAATAGGTTCATCAGAAATGATGACTTCAATGTCGTGATTTGGGTAACTGTATCCAAGGACCCCAACTTGGGATTAATCCAAGAGAAGATTGGAAAGAAGTCGGATATTGGGTTCTCCGATAACGAAGATATTGAATAGAAGAGGGACAGGCTGTTTGCTCAGTTGAAAAAGGTGAGGTATCTGCTCATCTTAGATGATGTATGGGAAGCATTTAGCTTGATCAAGTCAGAATTCCAAAGCCAGACAAGCCAAACAGATGCAAGATGGCGATAGCCACTCGCTCTGTTGCAGTGTGTAATATGATGGGGGCGGATAAGTGACGCAGGGGAGGACTTGAGGTCGAGCACCGTCTTCCTCATGAGGATAACTATTCCGAATCCATGGAACTTCTCTGGACTCCTCACAAAGACTTTCTCGAATCCACGAGAAAAGAGAGCAGAAAATAGAAATAAATTCTAATAAATTCGGAATAGATTAATGAATGTATAAAAACGAGTTCACAACCCTTTAAATAAGGGTACTAAGCAATGGGAAAGAAATCATACTCAAACTACAACTAAAACTCCTAGAATTCGCAACTTACTATAAATAGTAAACTTACTATTTATAGACGGTCGTGATGTCTACTAGTGCGCAAGGTTTTTGGCCAAAAATAGTAAGTGTCCGATTTGGCTTCACCAAACCGTTCTCCTAATTATTCTAAGCTCTTTTCACGTTGGGCGCAACTCCTAAAGCCCGACGGATGAAGAGTTATAGTCAAACTAAAACTTATTATTTATAGTAAAAACGAAATTGAAACAGGGAAACGACTGTCGAATCAGGGGTTTCTCGCAATTCCAAGCGTCGCAACCCTGCATAGCTGGTTTGGTTGGCTAAAGTAGCTCGTTCTACCCCAAAATCATATATTTTACGTCAGCTAACTCATCCCGGATTGTGAGATACGCCTGATTGAAGGTCTGATGGTCCAGATCACTTCTGTCACCGACCGGGCCTTTTCTGATCCATCTTTGCCATGTAATTGTCCGTGACCCGCTCTACATCAATAAGCATATTAGAGTCATCGCACTTTTTTTTTCCGTAAGATGGGAGCACACCACCTGGATTTCATTGATAAGAAAACCTATCTGTACAAAAATTAGAGTGGGCACCACAATGTCCGGGCCTCACCCATTGAATTCTTATTATCAAAGATTCAGGGGCATGGCCCTCCTTTAGGATTTACAACAACAACAACAACAACAAAAAAACAGAGAGAGAGAGAGAGAAGGCGTAGCAGTGGGAATTTCTACAGAGACATCCCCTTCTTTTGAAGCTCCAACAAAGAGTGGCAGCCCGCCGGAGCCAAAGTTCATCTACTCCTCTGCTGCTCAGTCTGGCCACCTGTTTGCAAGGAGTCAGTTCCTCAGATCATTGGCGAGGTCGATGCTTTCCCTGATGCTAGGCATGCCTCAAAATCCCCCACTAGTGACAGTAAATCCCATCCCAAGGCATTCAGACCAAACATCCCTTCTACCATTACCAACGGTTGTTTTTTCAACATCAGGAGCCATCCTACGCAGCTCTGGCCCAAGCCCTTTGGGTTCCATCTCGAGAAGCCCTCCTAACAGTATATCCTCACTTAAGCACTTGGGCTTTCCTTCTGCTGCAGGAATACGCGTCGAACCATCTACTTAGGCCTTCTGGTCCGCCAATTTCACAGGTCGTTTCTAGCCCTGCCATTACTTCTGATGGTCAGGCATTGAAGGTCCAAGACCGAATATTTCTGGCCCAAGGAAAAAAGTCGGTAAGGAAATGCTTACGGTTGAAACCTTGGTGGGATCCACAGTGATATTTATATGCCATTCATATCGCTCATGAGGTCATTCCTATTTGGATGAACTGAAAGCATAAAGATTAGCCGTTGGATTTGGGATTTTCCAATGACCCAAAACCATTTATTTGATAGAGTTACCAATTGATGGGGGAATATGAGAAATAACTCTAGGAATAAATGTTATAAACATTTGATTGCACAAATGTTTGATGGACGTTCATGCTCAAAGAAATAGAAACAAATTATCAAAGGTGGATGTAACACCCCATATTTTAATCTGGGGTATTAGTTTTAAATTTTTAAATAAATAGACAATATTCACGTGTATGGCCCACCTGAGCTTTGAATATGCTTGAAATTTGGTCAGATACCCTACTTGGAAACTGAAAAGAAAATGGTCGGTGTGGATCTTATGAAGCTTTGTTGTGGACTCCAATTTTTGAATGTGTGTGCACGATTAAGAGTGTACTCGCAGTGTACTGAATCAAAATTTAAGTCAATCGGGTGTTGACCCGATGCAATACGAAAGAGAGAAATTCTCTCTTTCCTTCCTTTGTTTTCCGCCCGAAGGACATTCAAACGGACGACGTCCTTCTGTTCGAGCCGTGGCCCACTGTCAGTCATTCTTCGAATGATCTGAACCGTCCATCATGCTCAGGGCCGATTTATGATCAAAACACTATGGGTTGCACATGTGATCGCACGTGTGAGCACAAATCTAGTCATAGCTGGATTGTGCGTGGAAGAATAATTCGAAAACGGAAACCGTTTCATCTCGCTCTGTTGGCAATCCACGTGAATATCCCTCCTCAATTCTCATCCGTCCATTGAGAGAATCCTAGCCTCTCGTTTTCCGCTTGCAGGAATTGCTGAGCTGTGCATAACAAACATAGTTCTAGGAGGTTCTTTTGTTAAGGCGGTTAGAGGAGCAGGATTGAATGCCAATCAAGACCGTTTACCTTTCATCTGTCGGTCTAGGAGATTTAGGGCTTGATATAAGAGGAGAACGATCAAACAACATTCCGATTCTTCGCCATTTTCGCAGCTGAAAGAGAAAACGACCCGAAACCAAACACACCGAAGAAACACCTCTGGAGCTTCGATTTCAAGCCTCCACAAGCTCCCTTAAACAGATCATGACCGTCCGGAAGCAACGTTTCGAAGAAAGAAGCCTCAGAATGGAATCCACGATTACCAAGCACTTCGTCTTCCACGGCAAGCTGTGATATCGGTGGATCTTCATGTGGCCATCAATTTCAGGTATGATACGTTTATCGGGCAGCCCATGAGATCACATCAACATTCAGAGAAAGAAAGAAAGATCAAGAGCAGAAGAAATAAAGATTTTAAAAGAGAGAGTGTTGAGTTCAGTTGAGTTGCGACTCCCTGACTCGCTAAACTGAGTTGTGGATCCAGTGTTCATTGCTGGTCGTGGTGTTCATCGCTGGTCGTGGTTTGAAGTGAGGAAGAAAAAAAAAAAAAAGGAGAATAGAAAGGAAATAAAGAAGGAAGAAATTTAGAAGAGAGTTCAAAAGAGAAGAGGAGACTGCCGAGTCTCGGTGAGTTAACTCAGTGACCAGTTGAGTCCAGAAATCCATCTGGACATTTCATCATATAGGAGAAGGAAGAAAGTAGAGAGAGAGAGAGAGAGAGAGAGAGAGAGAGAGAGAGAGAGAGAGAGAGAGAGAGAGAGATAAGAATAAGAAGAGGAAGAAGAAATAAAAGGTTGAAGAAAGGAAGATGGGAGAAACCAAGTCCGTGACTCGCTGTAGACTCAGGTTCCACTCAGTGCCAAGTTAGGGCCTGGTTTAATCTGGACGTTGCTGGTCGAGTTGTGAGAGAAAGTAAGACAAAAAAAAAAATGATAAAGAGGAAGAAGGAGAAGACAAGAGGCAACATGTTTAACTCAGTCGAGTTGACTCAATGATGTGAAATGACTTGTGGTGGATCTAGTTGGGCCTAATAGCCTTAGTAGACATTTTCCAGTGGAGAGTTTTATCTTGGTCATTTCATTCTCTTCTGTCAGCGCGCGGGGTGGCTTCATCAATCAAAGTATCAACTTGATTTCAAATCTAGTAGTATTTGGTCAATGTAGCAATGAGTCAACTCAGTGAGTTTTTAGCAAAGATTTGAGTTTGACTTAAATTCTAATGTTAGTCATTTGTCCAACATGTAATTATAATTATTATTCTGTGGCTTTCTAGCCTTGTCTGGATTGAGTCAACTGGGTCAGATCGGGTCGAGTTGAGTTGATCAAGTTTAAATCAAGAAGTATCGGCATGTTCAAGTAAGTTAGTTTTAAAATTTTTGTTTGGGTTTTTAATTAAGTTATAATTATATTATTTTAAGTCTTATGGTAGAAACTGAAATTATCTCTCATCTAGGTTCAACGTGTTGAGCTGAGTTTGGACCGAATTAGGAGTTGAGTTGAATCAATTCAAGCTAGTGAAGTTAAATCGAGTGTTTTGGACTTTTTAGTGATCTTTAGTCTAGTAAGAAGGGAATTCTTATCCTAAGGTGAGGATTCACCTTTGTTATGGTAGTTAATTTAGTTTTTTGTTGATTTATTTTTTATAATAATGTTTATGACTAGTTTACATGTTTGATTGAATGATTAGTTGAGCTATGAATTGTTGATCTTCACTTTAAGATGATTTGCAATTATATGTGCACATTCCCTTATAATTATAAACCAAAATAAGTACATTTGTTGATTTGTAGAAGTTAATGATCTAAATCCTATAGGGTTATGATTTATTTGAATGTGGAGTAATTTTCTCTAGTTTAATTTCGATGTGTACTTACATGTGTATTTGTTTGATAATGTATATTGAATTGATTGTAGTTTAGTTTAACATTTGATGATGCATATTAAATTGATTGTAGTTTGGTTTAACACTTGATGGTGTTAAGTTGTAATTGAAATTTAATGTTATATGTTAGTGAATATATATATTGGAGTTTTCTCGAGCTAATGGCCGGTCATGAATAAATTAAATGTTATGTGGTCGTAGACTTATCATCTCATAGATTATTTGTGTTCATGTGGTTGTGGATTGTAATATTTGGTGGTGTTCTTAAAAGACTTGATGCCAATGTGACTTATTAGAAGGACTTCTGTTGTTGGAAGTATATCTAGACTGGTGATGGTAATGTCTACGTGTCGAATCATGACTGACCACTAATTATAGAGATTTTTATAAATGCAATGTCTTGGATTCTTATTTTACAATTATCATTTATAATCATCTGAATATATTAGAATCTTACTTATTTAAGTCTCATGAGCCGGGGATGGTGAAATGGAACACTATGCCCGAGTTGTCGACCTATGCAAGATTGCGCATGCCTCTCATAGTGACGTTTGAGCTTCTCTGATATTTTGTTTGTAAATTGGACTAATAACGGTTGGGTTAATCATGCATACATGGCACGTGGGTGTTATCGGATGCCTAATCAACTGTTTGAAAGACCAGTGTACTGTTCAAACAATCCTTTTTGTATTTTGAATGCGTCGACTGTTTGAAAGATCTGATATCTTGTATCAATGACCGACTGTTTGAAAGGTTCATTCATTTGTTAAGTTGGACGTGCATCCCCAGGCTGATTGCATTCATGCATTCATTCATTAATCAAGCTTAAGTTAGCGATTGAATATTATGTGAGAAGTGGATTATATCTCGTTATATTATAAATTGTGGTTTGTATGTTATAACCGTCTTTGTTATATTTGTGGGGAATGGATTGTATCTCTTCATGTTATACTTTGAATTCTAAGTGGATATGTAACTAGTGTTGTACTTTTTAGAGTTGAATTGCAATTTAGACATTATATTTTTTTAAATTGTTACTTAAAAATGTGAGTTGTATCTTCTCCTGAATTCTAGGTAGTATCCTCCTATATGTCACTTATGAAGTTTACGTTGGATATTGCATTCTCTTGACTTTATTTGAATTTCATTCTTGACTATTGTGATGCTTGGTAATTTTGGAGGGTATACATCACTGGGATAGCCATTGACATTATCAAACCATATTCAGTTGATGCAGGTTATTTAGATGATACACTGATCGACATTGGTGTGGGGTATGGAGGGCTGGATGTTATTACGATTCCATATTATAGTTTTCTTTCATTATTATGTTGTCCCATTTTTATATTTGAGTCATGGGTTTGTATAAGCCGTATGGGCAATCATTTGTATAGTTGAGATATATTTTAGACACTTCTTCCATGTGTGGTTTATTTTACTTCCATTGAGATTGCTCACTTAAAAAAAATAATAATAAAAATTATTATTACTGTGAAATGTGTGCTATCCTTGTAGGTTAACTCTCAGGATTTTGGAAAACGAGTACAAAACTCGGGTTATGAAATTCGGGGCGTTACAGTGGAAATAATCCAATTAAAAGCTTTTATCAGTTGAATTTTCACAAGTTATCAAGGGTGGAAATAAGGGGCTCACATGATATACATATTGCTAGTAGAGGTAGGCATCAAGTCGAGTTGGACCGGGTTAGGGCTAACCCAACTCAATCCAGTTTTGAAATAGACTTGACTCGAACTTAACCCGACTCGGTACCAAGTCCAGTATGCCTGACCCGATCCGAGTCTGGGTTTGGCATGGGCTAATCCGGACCGAGTCCAACCCAGTCACAAGTACCGAGAGTTAGGTCGAGTCCACATCGAGTGGGGTCGGCTACGACAAGTATCCATGTGCTGAAATCACAACTCAAAACCTAGGTGCACTTGCCAGAATATTGCAGCATCTTCATCATATACACGACATCTTAGATATGAAACATCAAATTTGAGTTTATATATATATATATATATATACACACGAGTTAGGTTTAATTTAGATCGAGTCAAGTCGCTATCGAGTTGGATTTTGGGTCGAGTCAAGTCGAGTTACTATGTGACCCGAACTCGACTCGATTTGAGTTCAGATTGGATGAAGTCTACACAGTTTGGATCAACTCACCCACTCGGTTTGGATCAAGTCAGGTCTGAGCTACTCAGATGAGTCAAATTTGCTAAATCAAGTCATCCCGTGCCCATCTCTAATCATTGGTCACTAATCAAACATCACGGTGGGCCTCAAATGTGGATTTGTTCACATTCAAAAACTCTAATGCCAACTTTCTTTACAGTAATTTGTGTCCTGCCCACATATCAATTTGCTTGGACAATCCAAGCCGTTCAATAGGTGCGCTTCACCATAATCAAACTGGACCAATCTGCTCATTAGGTGAACCACAACCATAAAATGAATAGTACCTCTGGCTTGCTACCAAGTTCGATGGTGAATCAAATCTAAGATGAAATAGAAAAAATTAAAAAAGAAAATAGAGATGAACTTCTTAAATCATATCTAAGATGAGATAAAGCTCTACTAACTTGCAAATAATTATTACAATTAGTTCTTCCGTCGGGATGCCAGGTGGGGCTCACCGTGATGTTTGTGAGCAATCAACCTCGTCCATCTATTTTGCGAGCTCATTTTAGGACACGTGACTGAAAATGAGGTGGATCCAAAACTCAAGTGGGCCGCACGAGAGGAAACAGTGGGGATTTAGTGGCCAACATTGCCACAAAAGTTTCATATCAGGCTAAGTTTTCTATGTTTTCACTTCATCCCAGTGGGAAGAACCTCGTAAACGGCTTGGATGGCATATAAACATCAAGGTGGAGCCCAGGAAGGTTTCAATGGTATGAAACTCTTTTCTCAGTTTTCCCTCTCATATGGTCCACTTGAGTTTTGGATCCGCCTTATTTTAGCTCGCGTGTCTAAGGTGAGATTATAAAACGGATGAACGGGGTGGATTTCTTCCAAACATCACGGCGGGCCCTACTTGAAAAGCTTTCACAGGAAAACCGCGTCCTCACGCAATCCGGTTCTACCTTTATTATGCTCTTTCTTTTGCTTTGCTTGTACTCCCGATTCCTTACGCTCTGCCTTTTATTCTCTTTCTTTTGCTTTGGTTTCATTTCCCAACCCAGCTCGTTTTGCCGATTCCAGGGGCCCACCTGCTGAGTAGTACGATTTGAACCGTCCATATTCTCACCAGGACTTGATCCATAAGCAAGTTTCGGACAGGATCCTAACCTTCCGTCTGTAAATTTATCTACGTCACAATCATCCGTTCATCTGCACGCTAGATACTGAGTTGCGGAAGAGGCAAAACGAGCCCTTTAAAAAAAAAAAAAAAAAAAAAGATTGAATCCATCAAGCACCTTTCTACGCATAAATCCAGACGTTTCAGTGACCTCTAATAAAATCTGAAACACAGGTTGATCTAAAGCTCAGGTGGGCCTTATCTTATAAAATCATGTATAAAACCTACAAAATCACATTTTGTGGCCTACCTATGTTCTGGAATGGCCTGATTTTTTGGGTTGTCCATTCATCCTGGTTAGATGCATCTTCCCAATGGATATTAAAAGGAATATGCAAAACACAGCAGGCCAGGAATACAATATGGAAGGCTTTTAATGGTGGGCATCCCCATCCCAACTTTTCCCTGTGGTTTTGCCTGAGTTTTTTATAAACCTGATTTTGGGGCTGACAATAGAAAATTATAGGCTCACACGATGTACGTATCGGATGTTGCTAGAACATCACGGTGGGCCCCACATGAGGATTTGTTAAAACGTTCTTTCACATGCAAAAACTCCTATTTGAACTTTCCATACAAAGATTTGTTTTCTATCAGCATATCATTCTCCATGGATCATCCAAGCCGTTAAGAAAGTCGGCTGCACCACAGATGTCATTTAGGTAAAAAATTAGACCAATTTGATCATTAGGTGGGCTACAACCATAAGATTAAGGGTAGCCTTGGCTCCCTATCAATTTACTTTTAGTGATTTTTTATGTTGAGGCCCACCTTTTTAGCAGATCGGATGTTCTGTATAAATGACACGCTTGAGTGAAAGAAAAGGACGTATGAGCTGTGTGTGAACATTTACTTTATTGGAGAAGAGCTGGACAAGGACACGGGCTCTGGTTCGCAGCTATGATGTATGCGTTTAATAGATGCGATTCATTATTTTTTCATATCATTTTATGATTTTATGGTATGAGCCCAAAAGAAAAGAAGATCCAAGACTCAAGTGGACCACACCACAGTAAGCAAGTGTGATAATGATGCCTACCTATGAAATCTTCTTACAGCCCACCTGGATGTTTATTTGTCATTCAACAGCTGGTAAATAAGGTAATGTGGCCCTGGAAGAAGGGAAAACAGATATCAGCTTCATCAAAACTTCTATGACTCATAGGAAGTTTTTAATGGTGAGCATTGAATTCACTCCAAGTTTTCAAGAGTCCACGTCATTATCCTCATTGTTTCCTGTGGTGTGCTTTACTTCAGCTTTGGATCTACCTCATTTTTAGGCTCATGTTCTAATGTAAGCTTGCAAGACAGATACACGGTATGGATGAAACACTTCTTCACAGTGGACTCTACAGAACTTGATCAACAGTGGCATCCTTTCATGATCAATCGGTGTCCTTTTTTGGAGATCGGATTGCCTGCCAAAGCCTTTTTAGCATGAATTTCTTGCCACTGGAAGCTAAGTGGGGTTCTTGACAATGGAAGCTACGTGGGACCTATCAAAATATTTGTGAGAAATGTACTCTCTTGATGCATTTTTTAGAAGGTTTAAAAATGGGTCAAATCTAAAATGAAGTGAGCAGAACAACAGGAAACAATGAGGATTGAAGGTCCACTGTTGAAACGTTCGTGGGACTGAAGTTTTGAATCAGGTTAATATTTTAGTGTTTTCATTTCATCCCAGTAGGAATGACCTTATGAACAGTGTAGATGTCACATAAATCAAAATGAACTCCAGAAAGGTTTCAACGGTAGGCATTTAATACCCACTTTTTCCTTATCATGGGCACATTATGGTTTTATATCTCCCTCATTTTAAAGAACATGTCCTAACATGATCCAGTGAAACTGATGAACGAGGTGGATTTCTCACAAACATCAAGGTGGGCCACTAGCTTCCGGTGCATTCACTGGCCATCCATGTCCCTTTAAAAAATAATAATAATAATAATAAATAATAAATAATAAATCTTGAGGTGGATTCAATACTAACAATATTTCCAAGCTTAAACTACAAATCAGCTTGTAAGGCCACCGGTGTTTTAATCACATATAGTCCGTTCATTATGTAAGACCCTTATTGTTCTTCGTGGGGCCCAAAAATGTGGCCAATCGGAAACTCAAGTGGACAACAACCCAGGAATACTTGGGATGGGGATAACCACCATGAAAACCTTACAAATTGCACATTTGGGGCCACCACTATTTGTATATGTCATCTAATTTATTCAGGAGATGCATCGTGATGGCTATACAAACCAAATTTATCGGCTTTACAAAGCCTCGGACCGTCCACACCACAAAGAAAAAAAACTTTTGTATTGCTATTTTCTTTTTACTTTTTCTTTTTCACTTTGCTTACACGGTTGCTGCACACACTTGCTGTGACAGGATACATAGTATGCCTTTTATAGGCTTTTGCACCTATTGTAAAATGACTACAATACCCTTACTACATTAACTACATTTACTATAGTAGTTTCAAACGTTTTGAAACTCACCAGCCACACCACGTGGAAAATGTGAAATTTGTGGCTGTTTCAAATGCTATGAAACTGCAGCATCTGAACCGTCCATTTGGTTTGGACGTTTCAACACTCCCCTTCAAACCAAAACCGGTTTCATTCCAAGCATTGACCTTAGTCGTCTGAATGTATCAGTCGGTAATGCCTTGGTGAATATGTCCGCGACCTGTTCAGTGGTGTGACAGTACTCCAATTTCACCATTTTCTGCTTTACTTGATCTCGTAAGAAGTGATACCTAGTATCAATGTGCTTGCTCCTTCCATGTTGCACCGGATTTTTGGCAAGTTCAATTGCCGACTTGTTATCCACATATATAACAGTGGATTCCTCCGGTAGATGTTTCAGCTCTTTTAGCATGTTCTTCAACCATATTATTTCACAGACTGTGGACGATGCTGCCACGTACTCTGCTTCACATGTGGACAAAGCAACCACATTTTGCTTCTTTGAGTTCCATGTGAAAGCAGTCGATCCAAGATAGAAAACATATCCCGTGGTGCTTTTCCTTTCATCTTGGTCACCTCCCCAATCACTGTCTGAATATCCATACAGTATTGCTTCATCTTCATATGAATAGAAAAGACCGAATTCCATTATTCCTTTGACGTACCTCAGGATTCTTTTTGTGGCTAGCCAGTGTGATATATTCTTTTGGCGCTTCCATATACCTGCTTAGAAGTCCAACACTGTAGACGATATCCGGCCTTGTGATTGTGAGATACCTTAGGCTTCCAATCAGACTCTTAAATATAGTCGAGTCCACGCTTCTTCCTTCTCCTTCTTTTGTCAGCTTCGGGCAGTTGCTACAAAGCGTGTTCACGGCATTACAGTCTGCCATCTTGAACTTTTCAAGCAACTCCTTGGCATACTTTTTCTGTGATATATAAATGTCGCCGACTTGTTGTTTTACTTCAATGCCCAAGAAGAAGGACATCAATCCACCATCAGTCATCTCGAATTCATTGAACATAGCATGCTTGAATTCTTCAAACATCGCCTGACTGTTTCCTGTGAACAGCAGATCATCAACATATAGGCATGTTATGAGGATGTCGCCATGAACATTTTTCTTGATGTAGACTGCATGCTCATACGGACATTGGGCGAAGCCGTTCTCTTGAAGATAGTTGTCGATGCGTGCATTCCAAGCACGAGGAGCCTGCTTCAACCCATAAAGGGCTTTCTTCAGTCGATACACTTTGTGTTCCTCCCCTTGAACAACAAAACCTTCAGGCTGGTCAACATAAACCTCTTCTTCCAGAATTCCATTCAGGAATGCAGATTTCACATCCAGTTGGTAGATCATCCAACTGTGATGGGCTGCAAGGGAGATAATCATCCTTACAGTGTCAAGGCGAGCAACAGGAGCGAAGACTTCTTCATAATCTACTCCGTACTTCTGTTTGTAACCCTTTACTACGAGCCTTGCCTTGTAGCAATCGATCTCACCATCAGCATTTTGCTTGATCTAGTACACCCATTTGACGCCAATAGTTCTTTGACCTTGAGGTAGTAAAGTTAGATCCCATGTATTGTTCTTCTCAATGGCCTGGATCTCTTCTTCCATAGCCGTCCTCCAGCATTCTTCTTCTACAGCCTCCTCAAATGTAAGAGGCTCATGGTCCGCATACAAGCAGAACAAATTTACTTCATCAGTTTCAGCATAGATATCGTTAAGGCTCCTCATTTTAATAGGAGCTAAGGGTGAAGGAGAACTGGATGATGATGTGCTAGCTGAATTTTGATTTGATGAAATACTTCCAGAGGAGATGGAACGTATTCCTGGACTTCGCGTGCGATGTTTGCGGAAGAGGGTGTTGCGGTGTGTGTGTTCTGGTTCTCATGCTTATCTTCTTCATGTTCTTCAACATCGACTTGATTTTCTTTGGCTGAATCTTCCTCGTTCCATTTCCAGGCTTCTTCCTCGCAGAATACAACATCTCTACTTACCACCACCTTATTGGTTAGTGGGTTGTAGAGCTTGTATGCCTTCGATACTTCATTGTAGCCGATGAAGATGCACTTCTCGCCACAATCATCAAGCTTCTTTCTTCTTGCTTCTGGAACTTGAGCATAGGCGATACACCCAAAGATCCTTAGATGCGCCACACTCGGTTTGTAGCCACTCCATGCCTCCTGTGGTGTCATGTTTCTTACGCTCTTGGTTGGACACCGATTGAGCAAGTAGGCAGTACATGCAACTGCCTCTGCCCAGAAGCTTTTTGGCATGCCTTTTTCTTTGAGCATGGTTCTTGTCATGTCGAAGATGGTGCGGTTCTTTCGTTCCGCAATGCCATTCTGCTGTGGCGTGTAAGCTGCAGTGTGTTGCTGTTTGATGCCTTGTTCCCTGCAATACTCTCGAAAGGCATTTGAGGTGTACTCTCCACCTCTGTCAGATCTAAGGGTTTTGATTTTAAGACCACTTTCTTTTTCAACAAGGGCCTTAAAATTTTTAAAAATAGTAAAAGCAGCAGACTTTTCTTTAATTACATACACCCACAATTTTCTACTGAAATCGTCAATGAAGGTAATAAAGTATTTATTACCTCCAAGAGAGATTGGTTCGAATGGTCCACATATGTCAGTGTGAACCAATTGCAGTGGTTCCTTTGCTCTTCTAGACACTCCACTTGGAAAGGAGTTCCTTTGTTGCTTGCCGAGTGTGCACGCCTCACACACATGTTTTGGAACTTCAATAGTCGGCAAGCCATGCACCATGCTTGATGAGGATAAGAGTCTAAGGCCACTAAAATGGAGATGCCCAAAGCGAAGATGCCATCTCCATGAATCATTCTTCACGAGTCCATAGAGGCACTTCTCAGCCTTTGTGTTAATATGGAGCGGAAACATGCGATTCTTCGCCATTTGGACTTGAGCCACAAGTCTCTTGTGTGCATCTCTTATAGAGAGAGAATGGTTTTCCATGTGTATGACATACCCCTTCTCAAGGAGTTGGCCGATACTGAGGATGTTACTTTTCATGTTTGGTACTAATACACATTGGAGATAAAATTCGGCACACCATTCTTCTGATAGATTTTAACTTTTCCTTTACCTTTCACAGGAACTTTTGATGAGTCTCCTAGACTCACATTGTCATGAGCATCTTCTGCCAATTCCACGAACAGCTCCTTCTTTCCACACATGTGGTTACTCGCACCAGAGTCGAGATACCATACGTCATGTTAATCACATGCTTTTTCTTGTGCAAGAAGAAGTGTGGAGTCTTCTTTTTCATGATTTGATGCTTTTGCATAATTAGAATGCTCATCTTGATTTACTGGTTTGCTCCAACAGTCTGAAGCATAATGGCCGAACTTGTTGCAATTGTAACATTAAATATTTTTTGTATTTCCACGTCCACGCATGGAACGACCTCTACCATTTCCTCTTCCACGGAAATTGATAGTTTTTTGTTGATTTTGTGATTGGCTTGGATGATATCCACGCCCTCTGCCTCTTACACGATTGCTAGTGCTACGACCGCCTCGTTGTATATGGTCATTCTTTTGTTCATTTAGAGTCAACTTAGACTCTAAAGCATGTTCAAGCGTTGAACCGGCATTCTTTTGCATTCGTTGCTCATGCACTTGCAACGAGCCCATCAATTCTTCAATGGGAAGATTTTCTAAGTCCTTTGATTCTTCTATGGCAACAACCACATGTTTAAATTTGGTTGTGAGGGATCGAAGTATTTTTTCAACAACCCGTACGTCTTCGATCTTGTCACCATTTCTTTTCAAGTTGTTAACAATAACAAGTAACCTTGAAAAGAAATCAGAAATGGTCTCACCTTCCTTCATGTGTGAGGTCTCGAATTCGGCTCTAAAAGTTTGGAGACGAACCTTCTTCACACGATCAACTCCTTTGAAGATTGTGCGAAGAATCTCCCATGCTTGCTTGCATGTTGTTGCTTCAGCGATCCGTTCAAAGGTGGACTCATCCAACCCTTGATAGACAAGAAACAGAGCCTTCTTGTCCTTCTTTCTTTGATCTTTGAGGACCGCCCTTTGATCAGCGGTGTAGAGAGCTTCTTCTTCCGTTGTGGGTTCTACATACCCATCGGTAACAAACTCCCATAGATCTTGCGACCCAAATAGTGCTTTCATCTGGATGCACCAGTTTTCATAGTTATCCTTGGATAACTTTGGAATCTGCGGCTGGATCGAGGACGCCATCACTTTTTCACACTACGGATCAACAACGCCTTTTTTTTTTTTAACGTAATAGTGGCAACACCTGGATCACACGATCTGAACTTTTAAACTATACCCGGTCCCACAAGATCGTCTCGCTCTGATACCAATTTGATGGCTATACAAACCAAATTTATCGGCTTTACAAAGCCTCGGACCGTCCACACCACAAAGAAAAAAAACTTTTGTATTGCTATTTTCTTTTTACTTTTTCTTTTTCACTTTGCTTACACGGTTGCTGCACACACTTGCTGTGACAGGATACATAGTATGCCTTTTATAGGCTTTTGCACCTATTGTAAAATGACTACAATACCCTTACTACATTAACCTCATTTACTATAGTAGTTTCAAACGTTTTGAAACTCACCAGCCACACCACGTGGAAAATGTGAAATTTGTGGCTGTTTCAAATGCTATGAAACTGCAGCATCTGAACCGTCCATTTGGTTTGGACGTTTCAACACATCGAACCAAGATGATTGGACAATCAAGTTCTAAGGCCACTAGAATCTTAGGTGGGTCACAACACATGATTTTAGAGGTTTTAAGCATGATTACAGTGTAAGCCCACCTAAAATGCAGATAAACGTTAAGCTCTATAGGCGTAAGAAATTCACCCTGTCAGTCAGTTTAGGACATGATCCAAAAGAAAAAATAATAAATAATAAACAAGAGCAGATCCAAAGCTTAAGGGGACCACACCATCGGAAACAGGGCTGATGGAAATGTTCACTATTGAAAGTGTCCTGATATCCACCGTGATTTTTATATGCCATCTAAACTGTTCATCTGGTCATTCTAACTGGGATGAACTGAAAACATAAATTTTAGCCAGACCCAAGAATTCTGTGGCCCCCTAAAGGTTTCCAACAGTAGGCGTTCCATCCAACTATTTCATGTAGTGTGGTCCCCCTGAGTTTTGGATATGCTTCATTTTTGGAATCATCTCCTAACATGAGTGGAAAAAAAAAAAAAAACAGATGGACGGGTGAATTTCTCACAGACGTGGGCCCCACGTACCTTCCAACCACAAGAACTTTCTATGGGCAGAAGCACAGGCAACTTGCGTCCTAGTTAAACTTTGGAATCCATTTAGAATAGGAGGGACCGCACACAATGAACAGATTCTATGGGATTAGAACATCACGGTGGGCTCCACACATCAGTTTTGTACAAGTTTCTCGTAGTGGCATTTGTGCTAGACCCATCTTCTTGTCTTTAATTTTCTTTTGCTTTATTCCTTTCTCTTAAAATTTCCAAACAGATTCTTTTCCTTCGTCTCATCAGCTTCTTAAAAGTGAAGTCATGCTTAGAGATTTCATAGCATTACTTCCAACGTATTTTCCTTCATTCCTCTGCAGCCTTCCAAAACATCATTACTTGCCCATTCATCCATCGCAAGTCCGTGTTTGTTCCCAGTGTCTCTCTGTGTGGCTACAGCTGCGCTCTAGGCCTTGGCATATAGGCTTTCCTTCTCTCTTTATTTGGCATATATTTAGAAGAAAACCTTCTACTCTAAGGATACGGCATCAACAATTCAGCCATATTCAATAGCAACAATTAGAAGGTATGGCTAGACTCTTAAAATCTTAGTTTTTATTAATTGTAGAAATTTGATGATATAATTAATTAATCTAAACCTGTTGGAAATTTTCTTTTCTATTGTGTTTCTAAAATTTTAACCGTGACACAACTGAGTATGAAATTAGCTTATTTTTTAGAACAAGGCCAAGCATGATGGCACACAATAATGGAGTGTAGATTTCATGCATATCAATTTCTTCTTCGCACATAAAGGTTTTAGGCATGATTTCTGCATTGAGTGGCTTATCTGAGCTTTTGAACTGGCATGAGTTGTTGCATTCGTAATGAAAAACTAAAATAAAATGAGGCAAGTACCTAGGGGTGTACATGAATTGATCTAGCTTGGTCAACTCGCTCGACTCGGCTTGAAAAAGCTCGATTCGGCTCGGTTTGAAGCTGAGTTCGATCCGAGTCGAGCTAGTTTTTAGAGCTCGAAACTAAGTTTGAGCTGAGTTCGAGCTGGCCGAGCTCGACTCGGTTCGATGGTATAAAAAGTTTTTTTTTTTTAAATAAAACCCTAACATTTATCATTTCCCCTTTGTTTGAAAAAAGAACTGCAGCTCACCCAACCCTAGCTCACTGCCTCTCTCTCTCTACTCGTCCCGCCGGACCAACGACTCTCCCTCTCTCTGCTCGTCCCGCCTGACGAGCAGCGAGCGACTTTGCCTCTCTCTTTGCTTGTCCTGCCCAACTAGCAGCGGCCAGCGAGCCAACAACTTTGCCTATCTTTCTCTACTCAGCTCGAAAGCTCGAGCTTGAACTCGGCTAAAACTCATCTGATCTACTGAGCAAGCCGAGTCAGCTGGAGATGATGGCTCAGTCACCAAGCTAAAAAAACTATATTACTTAATATTTCCGGACCGAATCGGATCGGTCCGAATCGGATCCAATCGGATCGGATTCCGGATCGGGTCGGGTTGGGTCAGGCCCAACCCGAACCCAACCCGAAAAAAAAAAAAAAAAAAAAAAAAACGGATTTGGATGGTCCTACCCGATCCGCATCGATCCATCCCATCAGATCGGTTCGAATCAGACCCAATTTGCCCAGCTCTAATAAAAAACATCTAGGTGGCCCTTAGAAAGGTTTCAACAGTGGGTGTCATTATCACTGCGGCTTCCTCCAGTGTGGTCCACTGGAGCTCTAGACCTGCTTCAATTTTTCATAAGTATCTTAAAATGACTTGAGATAAAGCGATGAACGGCTTGGATAAAGCAGTTACATTGCGGTGGGCCCACAGAGCCCTGCCCGGACAGATTACCGTCCGGGCAGGGGTAGGACGCAATCCACATCCCACTAGCAAAAGGTAAAATAATTGTACGCAACATATATTAAGATATGCATGTGGTCACCTTGCTTTTCTACGACTGCTTTCCTTCTTGCTTTTGGCCATGCTTTTTACGGCCCAGTCGGACCGAGTTAGGACTGACCTGACTCTACACAGTTTTGAATTAGATCTGACTTGATATTGACTCGAGTCAATACCAGTCCAGCATGCATGACCCAATCCAACTCCAGGTCTAGACTAGACTAACATGGAGCGAGTCCGACCCGATCACAAGTACCGAGTCGATTGGGTCAAGTCACCACAGAGTTGGGTGAGGTGGGGGGCAGGTATCTGTGGGCTGAAATCATGAGTCAGAACCTAAGTGCAATTGTGGAATTGCAGCCTCTCCATCAGCTTAATGGCATCTGAGATTTGAAATGTCAAATCTGGATTTTATATATATATATATATATATATATATATATATATATATATATATATATATATATACGAGTTGGGTTACAAATTGAGTTGGGTTAGTAATGATTTGGATTTCGGGTCAAGTCGAGTCGAATTACTGGGTGATCCAAACTCGACTCAGTTTGAGTTGGGATTAGAAGAAGTCTACTCAGTTGGGATCGACTCACCCTCTTAGATCTGGTCAAGCTGGGTCTAAACAAATCGGACGAGTGGAGTATACCGGATCAAGTCATCCCGTCCCCACCTCTAGGCCCACCTAGATGCGTGCATTGTATATCTTTATGTCCAGCTGTTTTTTCTAGCTTATTTTAGGATATGTTCCTAAAAATGAAGCCGATACAACTTTAAGATAGATCACACCACATGAAATAGTGATCATTGAATGCTCACCATTAAAAGCTTACTAGCGTCCAACTTATTAATAAAGTCCTACAGATGTGGATGAAAGGAAAAAATAAATACCAGCTAGATCTAAAAAATTTATGACCTACAAAAGATTTTCAGTGGTCATTAACCACTATTTCCTGTCGTGTGGTCCACCTGAAGTTTGTATCTATTTCATGTTTTTTGAAGCATGACCTACTGTATGCTGGAAAACAGATTACTGGCGTGGATATACAATGCATATATCAGGGTCCACCCCTACGGTCAGGGACTCATCCACATTGGTCACTCAGGGTCTCACACAAGTTGCACTGGCATACACCGCGTTCCCACTTGTAGGGTCATGTATTATTAGGTAGTGGGCTGATTTGAAGAGCGGATTAGGTGAGCTTGGGTTAACAGCTTAGTTGGTGAGTCTCTAACCATGGGGCCCACCCTGATGTATATGTTGTATATCCATGCCATCCATCCATATTGCAGATCTGAATGATTAGGCGGACCCACCACAGGAGTCAGTGGTCATTGACACCCACCACTGAAATTTTCTTAGGGTCCAATCAAGCTGATATTTGTATTTCACCTTCACCCAGGCCCGCGTGACCTAATCAATAAGTTGGATGGCAAATAAACATTACAGTGGGCCCTAGAGTGCATTTAATGGTGGGTGTTCCAATTTCATATGGTGTGGTCCACCTGAGATTTGGATCTACTTTATTTTTGGTTCATGCCGTAAAATGAGTGGCAACATGGATGGGATAAAACACATGCGTCATGGTGGGTCCCTGTTGTAGCCAATTAGGAAAAGAAACGTATAATTTGGGAAACATATGGCATGTGAAGATATTGGGAGTGCTCCTCAAGGGCTTACATTTAGCATGGAAGAGCAGTCTAAGGAGTGGGCAGATGAGACCGAGCAATCGATAGAAAATAAGTTAAGCGAAAAGATGCCGCCCAGTAGTCCAAGATGTATAAGGGAACCAAAAGACATGGAGTCGGAGCCTGACTAAGAGGAGGAACCGTCAAAAAGATTGTAACGCCCCGTGTTTTCAAGACCCGAGTACATGACCCGTTTCCCAAAACCCGAGTGTTAACCTTAAAGGATGGTCAAATTCGAGTGTATTTTTTTTTTCCATTTATCAGAGTAAGCAGATGAGCGTAGAATGAACAAATAAACATGAAGTAAATTTTCTTTTTATTTAAAATATACAAGTGGTTGCTCATAATGACTTATACAAACCAATGTCTCAGAATTTAACAAGTACAAGATTTACAAGAATTTAATACATGAAGAATAGCAGAAAACATATAAATATAAGCCGCCAGATCATGCAGCTCCTTCAGGAAAATATGGTCATGCATCTTTGACAATCGTACCCTACTCCTCATCAAATCTGAACATGCATGTCACTAAAATCACCTGTACTACCTGTACGGTTGTATATTTGATGGATGAGTGGCCAACTCAGTGTGAATTCCTCTCAAGATTACACACCGCTGCATTAGGTAAGCATCATTATAAAAACAACAAGGCAATCAAAACAATACACGATACAGTCTTTTTAAATGCATGGATGCATGAATGCACATCGGCCTGGGGATGCACATCCAGCCGGACTTGGGCTCGTCGCCCATGCAAATCACGACCTGGGAAAATCATCCAGTTGGACAGGGGTCGATAGTCGGTGGTCTGGGAGTTAGCGAAACGATACTTTGAAGATCCTAAAGACACGTGCTACAGCATCCAGATTAGCCACCCGTCATCGCCAACATGCTATGGATGCATGATTAACCAAACCGTTATTAGTCTAGTTACAATCAGCCAATTTAGGTTAGCTCAAGGTCACTACGGGGAGCTCAGAGCCCAGCGTAGGCCGACAGTTCGGGCATAGTGTCTCATACCACCATCCCCGGCTCATGAGACTACCACCTTAGGATGTTTAATGGAAAACCGTCGACTAGTGGACAATCATACTACAACATATGGGGCTTACCATCGCATGATTGCATAATATAAAACATCGAGCCCATATGGAGAAAATACCAGGACAAAGACACTTAAGGCGATATCAAAGTAAGACACATAGGGCAAGTATCACAATAAGCCATATAGGGCGAGTATCAAAATCATGCAATAAAAGACCATCCTTGAAAACCATTGGACATAATAACTTTGGATGGTAGGCCCACATCAATGGTTAATTTAAATCATCATTCAATAACCAGTAAGCCGAAGGTCCATTACTATCACAACCAGTCGGGTTACATCCCAAGTATGGGTATACACATATAGGTGGGGATTTCCCACTAGTGTACCAGTTTAAATTCCATAAGCAATACACAAACAATCAACAAGCATGAACAAATATACAGGATGAACGTTAAGCAGGCAATATAGCAATTCAATTTCTACCAACTAACACATGTGATTATAAGAGAGAGATATCAATTATAATTTTTTTTATAAAAACTATAACTTAAGCTAATGAGAAGATGGAAAGCTCAAGAGGAAGGATCATCACCTGATGTGTCGGATTGTCCATAAATGATGCTATGAAACACACATGCCCTTGGACTTAGATCCTAACATGAATTGTATCATTAGATCCCAATTAACTTGAATTACTGTTTATGTTTAAAGTATCGGCCTAAGGTTTAGATTACTTAGGTCTTAGGGTTTCATCCTAGAGTTTAGGTCTAGGTTAGGTTTTTAAGGTTGAACCCTAGTGGTGTAATTAATTATAATGTTAACTTAATAGTTATAAAATATTTATTAACATCAATATTACGATTGATGCTAACTATCCCAACAACGATAATCATCGTGATGATATTAAATTGTACAATTTGTTATCAATAACAATATTCAAACATGATAAATAAAATGCTAATGTTTAATAACCGTAAAATTTCTTATTTATTTATAAAAACTAATATAGGCATGGATAATCTCCTCATAGTTAATCATGCTACATAATTACAAATATCATAGTAATACTAATGGTAATAAATAAATATCAAGACCTATTATCTATGGTGACAAAATACTAATTGTCTATTAATGCTAACAATACTAGTGTTATAACCAATGACGAAATAAGGGTAGCATTAAAAATGAAAATTGTTAATATCAAGTTTCTGTAATAACTATTACTTAGCGAAATTATCCTACTAATAGTTAACCATATTGTAATAATTATAGTAACACTAATGATGATGGTAAATCATGGAACTTACTTAGGGAGAGGAAGTTTACTCACATCGAGTCGGTTGACTCGGTAGTTCGATCTGACTCACCACCACTCGCCTCATCCTATTTCCTCTCAACCACCTTCACTCAACCCATACACCAGCAATCTTGCTGGACCAAATCAGGCCCAAACACGACTCGACTCGACTGAGTCAAACTCGGTTTCAGCCGAGTCAACTCAGCATCAACACACTCTCCTTCATATCGTTTCCTCTCTCTCTACTCTTCTCTCCATTTTCTTCCTGTTCTTTCTTTTCTTCTTTTCCTGCTGTTGGAAACTCCCAGCAAGGACCGTCGACCCAGTCTTACTCGGCCCGAACTTGGCTTGGTTGAGCTTAACCCGGCCGCCACCACACGGAGCCTCCTCTCCTTCCCACCTCTATTTTCCTTCTTCTTCCATGCCCTTTCTCTTTTCCTACCCACGGCCAGACAGCGTCTGGATCTGACCATACCCGACCCTAGCTCAGACCGAACTCAGTCAGGTTGGTGTGGTGCAATAGCAGCACATCAGCGACTCCTTTCTTCTTCTTCTTTTTTCTGTTTTCCTTCTTTCCTTTATTCCCTAGGGCGAACTGGGCTGGACCAGGCCCGACCTAGCTGGGACAGGCCCGACTCAGTGGATCAGCCCAAACTCGGCTCAGTTCGGACGGGAGTGCGGCACGGTGGTGCAGTGCAACAGCTGCATCACCCTCCTCCTTCTTTCTTCTCCATTCTACTTCCTTCTTCTTCTTACCTCTGCCTTTCTCTTCCAACATCATCAAAAAACGGTGAGGGCTTGAAAACGGCATCCAGAACTGCATCTATCTCAGTTTGGAACGGCGGTGAAGATGGCGGGCTCTAATGGCAGACTCCCAACCACGGTTTCTTTCTCAAATCCGACCGCATGGGATGGTTTACATGGGCTCTAAGAAGCTTATGGATAAGCTCTTTCGAAGCTTTAGGATAGTTTGGGCGGTGAGTTCGTGAGGAGGAGAAAACGGCGGTTTTCTTGGTTGCGGCTACAAGAAATGGACGAGGAGGTATTTGATCGGTTCCCTCCCATTCTTATGGTTCGCCCTAATGCTTCTGGACCATTGGATGGCAAGAAAAGGACTCGGATGAGGTCTGGTAGAAACCATGTGCTGTTATGGCTGGTTTTAGCAAAACCCGGTGTGGTTTTGTTTTGCTGAGGTGGAAACCGGGTTTGGACGGCTGATATTTTCTGCTTTGGACGGTGGAGATGCAAAGGGAAGCAAGCCCGCGGATCGCCAAGCTGGCACACGGAAAACAGTTTCCGTTTTAGGGAACATGTGTTTGTGGGATCGTTTTGTGCCGGCCCTCGTGTGTACACCCGTGTGTAATATCAGGTGGGACAAATATGGTTTTGGTTGCACGTGTGTTCTCTGTCGTATTGACGGTCTGGATCATCAATGTGAGGCCCAGACAGTGGGCCACCGGTCAAAGAAAACGGACGCTCGTCCGCTGTTGGAAGTGAAGAGAGAGACATTCTCTCCGTTATGAGAAAGCGTGGGTCAGCGCTGGCTGACCGGGTTGGCATGCTCGGTGCATGGCGGGTGTGCACCAGCTGTGCACACGCACCCCATTAAGTGGAGTCCACTGTGACATTTGTGAGAATCCACCCCGTCCGTTAGGTTCTAGGGGCCTAAATGGGTCCCTATGCTAAATATCAAGCATATCTAAGACTTAGGTGGGAAATACTAACAAAACTAAGGTCTTTAAGTGTCGGTTATGACGATCTAATGGTCGGATCACCCTAAAAATGAACGTCAATGGTTGAAAAGGTCCAAGGGGCCATTTGAAAGGCTTTCATCATCTCTAACTAACCAATACGAATATTAATATAATTTTTATCATTTTTGTATATTAAAATGTTCAAAATCTCATATGTAAATAAAATTTTAAATATTAACATACTACTATATTCATGTTATTGATCACATATTTATATGATTTATAATATACAATATCATATTATACATATATATGAATTGAAAATTTTACAATATCATGATTAGATTCACATTGTTAAATAATATAAAATTTTAAAATATTTAATGATTTTGTATACATATTTATGACAGATATTTCAATACTACATTAGCATTTATAATTCAATAATATATAGTAAAATTATTATCCATAATGCTTGGTTAATATAATATTATTCTCATAATATTTTATGTACATTAAATATATGGGTGTCACCCTATTGTAATACATTTTCATACATTTCTATATGATAATTAAATTATCAAAATTCATCTATAATTTTTTTTGATTTATGATTGAGTAACACTTATATATAATAAATAAATAAATAAGGATGATTAAAATATCACAGGATGGTTTGATTTGTCTATCGAGGTGATCGAAGTCCTAGCAATGGGTTGCGTTAATGACCTGATGGTTCGTCTTGAAGATTAACGGTTGGATAGCTTGGTACACAGGTGCAGACTGTTTTTCAACGGTCATATTTAAACTAGGATAAACGTAAGTGTTTACTTAAGTCTGACTTGTATTTATACTAAGTTTGGTTATACGGTAACACCTGAGTACTGGAAAGTACGGGTGTTACAAAGATAAACATAACAAGAAGAATGATCTAGAGACTCTTCGATTACTGTTGATGCTTGTTTTCGAACGAACCCTTCACCTGACCTCCAAGTTCCTGCACAAGGAATGACAAAAGAGACCCTGGCTAATGCAGGGGACCCTCCGATGTCAAAGTCAAGGATCTGGGTCTTTGTACGAATTACTATAACGTAAATGGTTCTGACTGTATCAGTACGTGTACCTTTCACCATTAGGGGGTTCCCTATTTATACGAGATGGAAGATTATACAGTCAGAAGATCTTTTCCGTTTTGGTAGATACGGATTGAGTTGGAGTTCCTAAGGGATCGAGATCTTCCAGTGATCCTTAGGATTCTGATCTTATCCCTCTGAGACCCTCGGAAGAGATCTCGGACCTTTCCATTAGATAAAGTCAGATGCCAGTTGGGAGCCGATGAACTTGCCCAACCTATAGATTAGGTCGGGTGGGGGAAGTAGCAGCTCCTTAGCAATATGATGGCTGAGCTATAAGAAGATCGGCGCCACTGACGAAGCAAGCTTGTGATATCCTTCTGATCACTGTCTTTAATGGCCTTTGGCTCCCTTGTCTTAGCGGGGCTTAATAGCCCTGCTAAGCTATTCCTCGGAAGAGTCCGATCTATGGTCGTGCGGACCTACAGTCGTCTCGACCTATGGTTAGGTCATCCTGTGTGGTCGTGCCGACCTATGGTCGTTTATCAGAGGAGTTGATCTTCTCTTAGCCATTGGCCCGTCGGGTCATGTTAGTTGCTGGTCCGACTTCATCTTATGGACCGACCTACTTTTCCCATAACAATTACCATAATTGATTAATTAAAGGAGAGAAGCATATGAAAGTATAAGACAGATCCAAAGATTCAAAGATTAAGACAGATCCAGAGATTAAGTGTACCACACTGCAAAAGGCAGTGGAGGAAGCCCTTTTGAGGGTCACAGAAGTTTAGATCAATATGATATTTGTTTTTCCTCTTCATCCACATCTATGTTTCATTTGGATGAAAAATGAACATAATGGTTGGCCCTATGAATACAAGCTTATCTTAATGGCGTATATTCTTTTGCCATTTTGCTTTCTCCTGGCTTATCAAAGAAATAGTTTCTCTTCCATTCCTTAGCTTTTCTTATAGGTGAAGTCGTATACATAGATTTTTTACAACATTACTTCCCACTAGTTCTTTCAGTTCAATCCTCAGCAACCTTAAAAAACACCCTTACTTGTGCATCCATCCATCCATCAATCAATCACAACTCCGAATGTGTGCGCCTAGCATTTCTCTACATGTGGCTGGAGCTTCACTCTAAGGCTTTGCATATGGGTTTTTCTTCTCATCATCTCAAATTGATATCAGAGAGAGATTTAAGTTGTAGAACAGATGTCTTAAATCTGATTTTCACCGCGCTGCTCGACCAGTCGAGGGGCTGGCTCGACTAGTCAAGGATCCCTTTGACCAGTCAAAGCCCGCTCGACTCGAAGTCCAACGATGATGTATTTGAGATTTTCGGGTCCTTCAACCAGTCGAAGGACAGGCTCGACCAGTCGAAGGTGCCCTTCGACCAGTTCAAACCCTCATTCGACTAGTCGAGGGTTATGCAGACAGTGCGTGGATTTTGTGCGAACTACGTAAATTTGAGGCGATTTCAGAGATGTGCATAAGTGAAGTTTCTTAAACTATAAATAGGGGTCCCTAGGGCTTTTCTTAGCAATTCTAAGGCTTCCTAAAGGTATTCCAAGGGTTTCTAAAAGGGTTCTAGGGTTATCAAAGGGTATAGCAAGGGTAAGATTTGAAGTTGTTTGAATCGGGTAATTCCTCTCTCTTTGTAATTTCTATTTTCATAGTGGATTTTTGTCGCTTTGTGCCGTGATTTTTACCCGAAAGGGTATTCCACATTAAATCTTTATGTTCTCTTGTGATTGCTTGGTGCTCTTGGATGGCTATCATAGATCCAAATCTGTGTGATTCCACAGCACATATTCCAACAATTTATACTTTAAAGAGTACGGCATCATCGGCAATCCAATAATAATAAGATATGGTCATATCTAAAATCTCTGTTTTAGCTCATTGTAGAAACTTAATAATATGCAATGATAATCCATCGTGTTTAATTAAATATTAATCCACAGTACTTGTAAGAAATTTTACTTTCCACTATGTTTTAAAAAACTTTAATAGTGATGCACCTATACCTATTGAGTCTGCTTGATTTTTTTTAGAATAAGGCCAAAGCATGAATGATGCATCTAATAAGGCAAATTTCATGTAAACAAATTTTCCCAGCATAACCAGTGTAAGCATAGGTGGCTTGACTTGTGCTTTCATGGAGGGAATGACTTGTGTACATGAGATCATTCATCCTGTCCATCAGGTGTCCCACCCCATATTTGGACACAAGCCTATAAACATCCAGCAAGCGAGAATCCGTTTGGATTGGGATGTCAACCTAAAAACCTTTAAAGTGCATGTGATGTCCATTATGATGTGTATATCTCATCCAATTCATCCATTTAAAGTGTCCCACCAAGATGAAGGAACTCATATGGGCCATTATACCAAATCATGGTGAATTTAGTAATTTTATACATGATTTTATTCTATTGCCCATTGAGTGGCCCTCCTAGCTTTTGAATCAGCATGAGTTGTTAATGTAATGGGGGTTGCAGACACTTTCATGGCAAAGATGGACTAAAGAAGGCCCCAATTAGAGGCGGAAGTGATCGTGACTACTGGAACCTTAAATTAGTCGTATCTCGCAAACCGGAACGAGTTTTTGGACGTATCATATATGATTTTGGGTTATGAGAAGCTACTTTAGCCAACCAACCCCACTATGCAAGGTTGCACATGCTGGATTTGCAAGATTTCATAGATCGATGGTTGAAAGTACATTTTATCTCTATTTTTACTATAAATAGTAAGTTTTAAGTCGATCATAACTTTTGATCCTTGGAGTCTTAGGAGTCATGCCCAATATGAGAAGGGCTTATAAAAATTAGGAGATTAACGTGGTTAGGCCAAATTGGACGCTTACTATTTTTTGCCAAAAGCCATGAAGTCTAACGGGAATCACAACCGTTTATAAATAGTAAGTTTACTGTTTATAGTAAGTCACCTTTTTAGGGAGCTTGAGGGTGAAACTCCATCCTATGTTTGAGTTCACTATTTAAAGGATTGTAATGTCATTTTTTTTTAATCATCAATCAATTTATTTCAAATTATTAGAAATAATTTTTGATTTCATCCTTCATGCATTTGACGAATCTCTGTGAGGAGTCCAGAGAAGCTATGTGGATTCGGAATAGTTTTCCCAGAGGAAGACGGTGATCGACCTCATCACATCGTTTCCTGCGTTAGTTGTTGCATTCATTGAAAAATCTGAGGCATATATATAAACAGAGAATCTAATGCATGTTTTTCAAACAATAAGCTTGGTTAGTGCAATAAATATATAAAGTCCACTATAATGTTTATTTGACATCCAATCTGTTAATTAGGTCATACAGACCCAGATGAAGGGAAAAAAGAAAAAAAAAAAAAAAAAAAAGCTTGATACAAAACTTTTATAGCCCCAAAAAGCTTTTAATGGTCGATCGTTCATTAAAAAGTGTTTCCTGTAATGTGGTCCAGTTGAGATTGGGATATACCTCATTTTGGGTCTCAGATCATAAAATGATCTAGAAAAATAGATGGATGAAACACATACATCATGGTGGGCTAACAGACAGGGCCGGCTCAACATTTTTGGGGGCCTTAGGCAGATCATAAAAATGAGGCTTTTTAGTTTAAAAAATAAAAAATTAATAAATTTAAAATTAAACCATAAAAATTAATAAACTTTTGTATTCTAGTTTATCCAATAAATCAATTTCGATAGATAAAATTATTAAACCGTTCATAAGGTGAATCCTAGATGGATGAAAGGAAAACATAAATATTAGCTTATCCAAAATTTCTGCCGCCTGTAGAAAAGTTTTTAATGGTGAGCATTCAATATCCACTTTTTTTCTGCGTTGTGGTCCACTTGAGCTTTGGTTCTGCTTCATGCTTTTTTCTAATATTCTAAAATGGGATGAAGAAACGGATCAACGGAATAGATATAACACATATAATAATGTGGATCCCACAGAGCTCAGGGCTACAGGAATCTTTAAAGTGGTCCGGACGCAATCCGCGTCTATTGTGAGAATAATGAATTTAGAAATGTATAGTACTCGAACAGTGTTTAGTTAATAAATAGGCATTCTTAGATTGTTAATATAGAATATTTTGACTCCATCCAAACAGTCTAAATTAGGTGATCCATTCTAGATAGGCTATATTACAAAAATTCCATTGATTTAACTATTATATCTTCCAATTAGTGGGAATTTGTATGTTGAATTCAAATAATTTGTTTAGTGTACAACAATCAACCAGTTAGGAGATCCATTCATTGTGTGTTTTTGCTCTTGTTTTTGTTTCTCATGAACCATATAGACTAGGACCCACTTTTATATCTGTTTAATTTAATTTAAAAATATTCAGAGGTTGCAATTTCTCAGTGCATATTTATAGATTACCAGACGCTGTCAGAGTATTGAAAGCCTGTTCCTAGGATATGGGGCCTTCATAAATAGGGGGCCTTAGGCGATTGCCTCACCTGCCTACCCCTTAGAGCCGGCCCTGCCAACAGAGCACCGACCACCAACCATTGGCTGGTGGCAGGGGAGTAGCCAATCCGTTTCCAGGACAGGTGGATAAATTCCGCTGCTTACAATTGTCCTGCGCTTGATCCAATACAAACAATCTTTGAGGTCCTTAAACTACAAATCGGCATGTAGGGCCGTCATGACGTTTTAATCACATCTAATCTATTCATCATGTGAGACACTTAATTCTCTTCGGAACTCAAAAATATGGCTGATCAGACAATCAGGTAGGAAACACCACAGGAATAGTTGGAATGGGAACACTGACAGTAAAACTTTTCAGATTGTACGTGGGCCTAACAATTTTGATATGTGTCATCTAATCCATTCAAAAGATGCATCCAACAACGATGATCGGACCCTTTAAAAATGACTATTTGAAACTTAGGTGGGCTGCAACACGATTTTAGAAGTTTTAAGCATAATTACATTGCATAAAGCCACCCACATCGAATGCATGTAGTTTATCCACGCTGTTTATCCGTTTTTCATATCATTTTAGGGGTTGAGCCAAAAATTAATGCATATCCAAAGTTCATGTGGACCATACCATAGAAAACATTGGAAGTATTGATTTCCACCGTTGAAACCTTTCTAAGGCCCCGGTGATGTTTATTTTCATCCAACCTCTTCATAAGATCACACAGGCATGGTTGAAGGGAAAGAACAAATATCAGCTTGATATAAAACTTCTGTGGCCCCCCAAGAACTTTTCAATGGTAGACGGTCAATTCACACTTTTTTCCAGTGGTGTGGTCCCCTTGAGCTTTGGAAATGCTTCATTTTTGGGTTAAAGCCCTATAATTATATGATAAAACAGATGGACGGAATTGATACAGTGCATGAATGACGGTGGGCCCCACAGAGTTTACTCAGCACGCCCAATCCGCTTCTGAATAAAACATCAGATCAAGGTGGCCCCACACGTTAATTTCGACAAGCTTATCTTAGTAATTAATGGCATTTATACTGTGACAGCCTCGTCGTCCTTAAATTATCTCTTCTTTTTTTTTTTTGTTAACGGTACTCTTCCGTAGCTAATCAAAAGTGAAGTTATATACTCATATTTTCTTCCAACAATAATTTCATTTCATTCCTGCCCATCCATCCATCTAGAATGGATTTCTTAGGTCCAGTGGTGCAGATCATTCTCTTCTTCTGGACTCCTCTTTCTCGGCAAATCGATTATCTCAGACACATCAATAACAATGTAGAGACATTGAAGAAGGAAACGAAAGAACTACAAGACAGGCGTGACGAAATTACAGCGGACGTCAACCATGCTATATCAGTCGGAATGACACGGGTTCGTCAAGTGGAGAGCTGGCTTGTGGACGTCACCAATATCGAAGCTGAAGTCGATTATTTAAGAACGGAATTCGAGCAACCTATAACGTGCTTGAACGGTTGTTGCACCAATCACTTCTCTCGCTACAAGTTGGGCAAAAGGGTCGTTAAAAAGCTCAAAGATGTGGAAAACCTCAAAGCTGAAGGGGTCTTCGATAAGGTGGCTGAGAGCCCTCGCCGGCCGACAGTGTTGGAGATGCAAACATAGCTGCCAAGAGAAAAACAAAGCACGTCTGAGCAAACCATGGAGGAGATATGGCAATGCTTACACGACGAGGAGAATGCCCTTATTGGTGTTTATGGGATGGGTGGAATAGGGAAAACCACTCTCATGAAAGCCATAAATAATAGGTTCATTGGAACCAATGACTTCAACGTTGTGATTTGGGTAACTGTTTCCAAGGACCTCAACTTGGGATTAATCCAAGAGCAGATTGGAAACGCGTTGGATATGAAATTTGGCATAAATGAAGAGAAGAGAAACAGGCTGTTTGCTCGGTTGAAGAATGTGAGGTATTTGATCATTTTAGATGATCTATGGAAAGCATTTAGCTTGGATCAAGTTTGAATTCCAAAGCCCGACAAGATAAACAGATGCAAGATTGCCATAACCACCCGATCCTTTGCAGTGTGTAACGATATGGGGGTTGATAAGGAGATTAAAGTAGGGGCTCTCACATGGGAGGAAGCGTGGAATTTCTTCTGTGAAACATGTGGGTATGTGGCTCAGTCATCAGAGATTCGACGGGTAGCAGAGGAGGTTGTGAAGGAGTGCGGCGGATTACCACTTGCAATTAAGACAGTGGGTGGGGCCATGAAACGCAAAGATAGGAAAGAGCTATGGGAGGATGCATTGAGGGCATTGAAAGCATCATCACCTGAGGTTCCAGGTATGGAGCGTCAAGTGTTTCTTCCTTTGAAACTTAGCTATGATTACTTGGAAAATGAAGAGATAAAATCTTGTTTCCTGTATTGCTCATTGTTTCCGGAAGATTATGATATACCAATAGATTGGCTAGTAAGATACTGGGCCATGGAGGAAGGATTCATAAAAAATGTGAATAACTTGGAAGAAGCAACAAACAAGGTGCATCGCATTCTTGACAGAATCAAGGATGCATGCCTCTTGGAAGAAGGGGGTGTATCTCTGGCGTGGTCTAATTACTATTACACCGTTAAGATGCATGATTTGCTCCGCGACCTAGCCATATGGATCGCTTCACAATTGCCTTCGTCATCTAAGGACAGTTCAAAATTCCTTGTGAAAACTGGGGAGGGACTAGTGCATCCACCAGAAAAGAAAATGTGGGGAGGGATGGTAAGGATTTCATTGATGCGCAACAAGATAGAACATCTCCGAATTACACCCGATTGTCCTAACTTGGTCTCCTTGTTCCTCAATGACAACGATCAATTACATACCATTCACAGCGGTTTCTTCCGGCTAATGCCAAATCTTCAGATCCTTGATCTAAGCAATACTTGGATTGAATCTCTCCCAGTGTCGTTATCATTATTAAAGAATCTACGTGCGCTCATTCTAAGAGAGTGCAGACATCTAGTGGAGGTGTCACAATTGGGAAAGCTGGAGGAACTCCAACTTCTTGATCTCTCTAGATCTGGTTTAAAAAGCTTGCCTCAAGGCATTGCAACCTTGATTAAACTTAAGTGGCTGGATCTATCAGATATGGACTATCTCATCCCAAATATTCCCTGGGATATGATATTCGGGCTACCTAGTCTAGAGCATCTAAGAATGGTGGGGTTGAAACGCGTGGACGGAGCTACTTTCAGTGAGGCTGCGACCATGACACGGCTGACTTCTTTAACAATCCAACTGTCCAATCTTAATGGCTTCATCGCAGATGATATGTTCCACCGATGGTTTTCAGGTTTGAGAAGATTCAATGTTGGAGTTGACTATCGACAGGGTGAACGCTTCTTGTTTGAACTTCGTGATAAGCACATATCCATTCATAAATGTGACAATTTCCCCTGTGGGATTGAGGGGTTGATAAAACATGCAACCAGTTTACGCTTACGAGAATGCAAAGGTCTGACAAGTCTTTCTAAGTTCCAAGGCGATTCAAAGAACTTAATAAGTCTCCATGTGAATAAATGCAGAGGAGTGGAATGCCTTATAGACTGGAGAGAGGTTGGAGATGATGCATTCCAATGTTTACAGCTGTTGACTCTCAGTAGTTTACCAGACTTGGAGAAGGTATTCGATGGTGGAGCGCCTCAGCCGAACACACGCCTTCAAAACCTCAGAAAAATAAATGTCGGAGAATGTCCCTAGTTAAGATGTCTCTTCTCCTCTAATATGGTAGAACATCTACATCAATTAGAAGAGCTTTATGTACAGAGTTGTTACGAAATGGAGGAGATTATAGAAGGCGACATGCTTCCTCATAATTCATTCCCAAGATTACGCATCCTACATCTACACAGCTTATCCAAATTAGTAAGCATTTGTAGGCAGCGACTTATTTTTAAATCTTTGGAAGAGATGGAAGTAACTTCCTGTCCTAAGTTGAAGAAGCTCCCCCTCTTCTGCTCAAGCATCCATCAAATAAAAGGAGAAATAGTAGGCATGAGAGAATGGTGGGAAGGATTAGAGTGGGAAGACGAGAACACCGAGTCCCTCTGCTCCACAATTTACAAAGTATCTTCCACATAGAAAAGGTAAAGTAATTTCTTTCATTAACTCATGTTTTAGGTTGCGACAAATATCATCTGGATTTTTAAAATCTCACGATACTTTCATGGGAAATTGATAATGCGTTATTAATTATTATGGTAATAGTGTGGGATTTTCAAAATCTTAGAATATTTTAATTTTTTCAAGTTATATAGCAAAATTTATTACTATAAAAAGGAATTTCTTTTATGCTGGCATGTTTAAAGTTCTAATTATTTATTAGTTTATAGTAACTGTTTTTCAAAATTTTATTTTCAGGAGTATTTTCCTGGATAACACTGCGAGAACCTCATCAAGCTCTAAAATCTCTCGACATATTACAGTGCCGCCAAACTCCTAAAAAGGTAATTTGTAACTATCTGTTTTATATTTATTTTGCAGTTATTGCTGTGTTTTATTGGCAGTCACACCCACTTACTTAGGAAGTGACGTCAAAAAGTTCCGTGGGCCCACCATGATGTATATTTTGTATCCACACTGTCCATCTATTTAGAGAGAACATTTTATGGCATGAACTAAAGAAGGACTAAGATTCAAAGCTCCAATGGACCCCACCACAAAAAGCATTAGAGAGAGTGACGCCTACCATTAAAAACTTCCAAGGGCCACAAAAGTTATCGATTAAGCTGATATATATATATATATATATATATATATATATATATATATATATATATATATATATATATATATATATATCCTTTTATAATGTCTTTTTTAACTTATTAATGAGGTAGATTTTAAATAAACATCACGGTAGTCCTTAGGAAGGTTTCAAAGGTGGATGTCACTTTCTCCACTGTTTTATGTAGTGGGTCCATTACAGATTTTTATCTGCCTCGACTCATGTTCTAAAATGATCTCTCCAAATGGATGGACCGTGTGGATATAATGCATTCATTATAGTGGGGCCCACGTAACTTGGTGATGTCACTTCAGTAGCCATCTCGCTGCTCAACCTGTCAGTAGCTAATCCGCGTCCTACTTAGGTGCACAAGGAAGAAGATTGCGTACTGAGTAAACTCCATGGGGTCCACCAGTATTTATTTATTTTATCCACTTCGTTCATCCGTGCTAACATATAATTTTAGGACTTGAACCCAAAACCGAAGAATATCCATAGATCAAGTGTACCACACCACAGGAAGCAATGTGATTGAACTTCTACCGGTGAAAAATTCTTGGAAGCCACAAAAGTTTTGGATCACGCTGATGTTTGTGTTTTGTCTTCATCCATGTCTTTGTGATTTTATTAATAGGTTGGATGACAAATAAACATTACGTGGACAGTAAAAAGATATCAACGGTGTAAATCATTATTCTACACTGCTTCGTGGGCCATGGTCCACTTGAGCTTTGGATTTACTTCAATTTTTGGATCAACCCCTAGTAGGAAAAATGGATGGATGGTGTGGATAAACCACATACATTCACAGTGGGGCCAACTGAGTTTACTCAGTAAGATAAAAGGCGTACTACTGAGTAACTCAGGGACTAACACGCCTTAGCCATTCACTTTTGCGGGAGGAGATTACATGCGGGCCCCTCCTCACCCAACAAATGAGGACTGGGCCTACTTGGTCGTATGTATTATATATCCACACTGTCAAGCCATTTTTATAGCTCATTTTAAGGCATGATACCGAAATCGAAACATATCTATATCTCAGGTGGACCACATCATAGCCAACAGCGGTGATTGTATGTTCACCGTTAAAAAATTTCTACTACACATAGTAATACTCGAACACTACCAATGTTTACTTGCCATGGAAGCTGTAAAATTTCTACTACACATAGTAATCACTACGCCAAAATGGTCAATTTGCGACGTATTTTTGCGACGGACTTAGTCCGTCGCAAAAATCTCTTGGTTTAACGACGGATTTAATCCGTCGCCAACGGAAAAAGTCCGTCGCTAAGCTCGTCTTTCTCAAATATCCGTAATCCAAACGTCGCGGACTTTAGCGACGGACCGAAATCCGTCGCTAATAGCTGATTTACGACGTATTTGCGACGGATTTGGTCCGTCGTAACTAGGCGACGGATGAAATCCGTCGCAAATTGTCATTTGGCGACAACAGTTAAAATTTCCCGCCCGAAATAGCAATTGCCGCGCTTTTCAGATGATTTTGCGACGGATCATTACTCAGTTTTTCATTTTTTTTAGAATATGGTGGAAAATTAAGTTTTTTTTGCAGTCTAATAATTATTTTTTAATAGAATTTCTGTGGTTTAATTGTACATATTTGTATCTAAGATTATTTTTTAACAACTGATTGAATGCAAAAAGAAAATTTATTTTGTTTTTATATCAAATGAGTGGAATTTTTATTTTTTAATTTTAAACTAATATTTAAATGATTTGTAATATCACATGAAAAAGAATATTGAGAAGTTTAAAAAATTTAACAATGTTTGAGAAAAAAATTAGATTTTGAAAAAATAAAAATCGTGATTTAATAAAAATCTATTTTGTGGGAACAAAAAAGAATATTTAATAAAGTTGATAAATTTGAAAAAAAAAAAAAAAAACATTTGATTTTGAGAAAAATAATATCTTGAAACAAAATTAAAAATATTTTAAAAAATGTGAAAATTTTCACAATGTTGAAAAATGAAAATATTTTAAAAAAGAAAATGAGAGTTTGAAATTTGAAAATTAAAAAAAATAAAAATTGTGAAGTTCAATAAAATTTGACAAGTTCGGATAAAATGCTTTTAAAAAAAATGGAGAAGTGAAAAAGAATTGAAATTTTTTTAAATAAAATGATATTAAAAAATTGATACTTTATTTAAAAACAAACATTTTGAAACGAAAAATAAATAAGTTGAAAATTTTTGTGATTTTGAAAAATAATTAAAAATGTTCAAAATTCGAAATTAAAAGAAATAGTTATTTATAAAAGCACTAAGATTTTGAAATATATATATATATATATATATATATATATATATATATATATATATATATATATATATATATATATATATATATATATATAATTTTTTTAAAAAATTGAAAAGTTGAAAACAACATGATGCTTTTGAAGTAAAAAAATCGGCATTTTGGAATTTTTGAGAAAAAAATTAAAAATTGTGAAAATTTAGGATATTTTGAAAATAAAAATTCAGAATTTGTATTTTAATTTATTTTTTGAAATATTTTATAATAAAAATGATATTTTGTTAAAAGTTTTCAAAGAAATATTAAGAGTAAAAAAATATACATTTTAAAAACAAATGTAATTTTTAAATAGAAATTGATATTTATCTGTGAAAAAATATTTTTTAATAAATTATTAGGCATATCTAGTAATTAAACATTTAACCGTTTTTGGACAATCGAATTAATCCAGATTGAAGAGTAAATAACTTCATGTGTTTAAATCAAATTTCACACAAATTGTTGATCAATTTTGTATTCCCAGTACCTTTCTCACATGTAACTAGCCTGATTGGAGCAAGTAACTAATCAAATTGAGGGTATTGATCAATAAAATAGAGTGAATGGACTATACATATAAAATGGGCTGAATATTATTGTCAAAATTGTGACCCAACTTATTGACCTTGCGAGAACCTACGAATTGATGTTTATAAGTTTTGTGGGCCCCATCACGATGTGTGTCGAACATCAACACCGTGCATTTAATGTGTCTCCTTTAGGTTATGAGATATCTCAAAAATCATCCGTAAACGAAACTTAGGTGGACCATACCATCTAAAACCATGTCAAGACATCATAAAAAATATAAAAACACTTGGTGGGGCTCACATGAGTTTTGGATGCGGCTAAAATTTGGTCTGACACCTCATCCAAGTGGGACACACATAATGAGTGGATTGGATATGTGAATCACATTAAGGCAAGCCCAATATATGATTATGAATGTTTTAAGGAAACCCCTCTACATTTAGGTGAGTTAGTCATTACCTTTACTAAAGTAAACTTTGTGGGGTCCACCATTATTTATTTATTTTATCCATTCCATTTATCCACGTTAACAGATAATTTGAGGTCTAAAGAACAAAAAGGAAGCATATCCAAAACTCAAGTGGACCACACCACAGGAAATGATGTGATTGAACCTCTACCATTGAAAAATTCTTGGAGGCCATAGAAGTTTTAAATCAATCTGATGTTTGTGTTTTCTCTTCATTCGTATATATTTGATATTATGAATAGGTTGGATGGCAAATAAACGTTACAGTAGGCCCAAGGAAGGTATCGATGATGGAAATCATTATTCCACGTTGTTTTGTGTGGCATGGTCCACTTGAGTTTTGGATTTACTAGAAAATTGGGATCGACCCACATCGTTCATCGATTTTTCGAGATCATTTCAGAGAATTATTCTAAAAATGAATCATTTCCAAAGATGAAATGGACCGCACCACAAATACCAGCATGAGTGATGATTTTCATTGTTAAAAAATTCGTAGGGCCCATCATAAGGTATATTTTCCATCCAATCTGTTCATAAGGTCACAAAGACCTGGATGAAGAGGAAAAATGAACTTCATATTGATCCAAAAATTCTGTGACCCCCAAAAGGGTTTCAATGGTAGACGTTCAATCCCCTACATGCTTTTGATCGTGTGGTCCAGTTGATAGTTAGATCTGTCTTATTTTTTGTCTCAAGCCTTACGAGGAGCTTGCCATGTGGATGGAAGGTTTGGATATAACACATTCCTCATGATATGACCCACAAAACTTGATCACGTCACCCAGCCCCCTCTCTCAAGGGTGCGGATTAGATACTGACAGGTTGAGTAGCGAGACTCGCCACCGAAGTTACATCACCAACTTCTGTGGGCCCCACCATAATGTATGTTTTGTATCTACACCATCCATTCATTTGGAGAGATCATATTAGGGCATAATCCAAAGAATGAGTCAGATCCAAAGCTCGAGGGGACGCCGCCACAGAAAACAGTAGGGAGAGAGTGACGCTCACCATTAAAAAGTTCTAAGGGCCACAAAAGTTTTCGATCAAGCTAATATTTGTGTTTTCCCTTCTTTCATGTCTTCTTTAACGCATGAACAGGTTGGATCTCAAATAAACATTATGGTGGACCTTCGGTAGGTTTAAACGGTGGGCGTCACACTCTACACTGTTTTTTGTGGTGGGGTCCACTCCAGCCTTGGATCTGCCTCATTCTTTGTATCATACCCTAAAATGACCTCTCAAAATGTATGGATGGTGTGGATACAAAACATACATCATAGTGGGGCCCACATAACTTGGTGACGTCACTTCAGTAGCGAGCCTACTCAACCTGCCAGTCGCTAATCCGCGTCCCTCTCTCAAAAGTGGAGGACTGGTTTGGGCGCCGGCCCTAACCGGTCCCTGTTTCAGCCCCTCTCCCTCCCTCTTGATCTCTCTCTCGATCTCGATCAGTCTCCCACTCTCTCTCCCTTTTCCTCTCCAAGTCGGAGCTCGACGAAGGATGAAAACCCTCTCAATCCTCTCGATCCCTCTGCCCATCTGTCTCCCACTCCCTCACTGCCGATCGCCCTCTCTCTCTCTCTCTCTCTCTCTCTCTCTCTATTCCCCTCTCTCCCTCTCCCTCTCCCTCCCTTCACCAGAAACAGCAAGCCATTGATCTGATCGAGCTTCTGACGATCGGATTTCGCAGGTGTGGATCGGCTGGAGTTCAGATCTGGTCCGTATGCTTAGGGATTGCATTCAGTCCATCCACAAGGTTTGATTTTTCTTTCTCAGTTTCTGTTTTCCCCCAAATTTCTGTAGATTTTGGCCAATGAAATCTCTAGTACTGTTTTGATTTGTAATGGCCTCATTCACTGAACCATCGACCAAACCTGTCACATCTGAAAGCCTTCTTTGTGTTGTAAAGTGTACTCGAACATGGCATCTGTTGTATAATGGCTGTAGTGTGCATTACCATATGTCAATCTTGATTTTCTTTTGGTTTTGTAATCAGGAATTCTGGAAAAATCTATGATCTACTGCCCAATTTGCAGTTCGATTCACTTTGACATCAACTGTGATTTAAAATCTGATTGAGTTTTTCTTAGCATTTCAATGTATTTATTTAACTGTTGCCTCTTTTGCGGCCGAGAAAAGCAGAAGAGAAAAAGTAGTGGTGTGCATTACAATATGTCAAGATGTTGGCTCCATCTTCAGTAGAAACTGAATCAGGTATCCATGTGCCTAGGCCCTTCAGTTTTTGGAGAAAACAGGACAATCTTGAGCTTTATTTTTATTTTTTGAAAAGCATGATGTTGGGCTTTATCTGTTTCTTCTCAGTAGTAGCAATTTATTGTGTCAGAGAAACATCTCTACCAATATAGATTTGAGAGGCTGACTTGTCATCAACCATGAAATCTTGAACATTGTTCTTTGTGATTTGGCTCTGGAAATTGGGCTGTTTGGATGCCTGAGCAAATTGAATTCCAGACATTCAGTTAAAAAAAAAATGTTGTTTCCTACCGTTGACAAGGGAGCAGGGCACGTACAAAGTGAAAGTAACAGAATTGCAATTTGGAGCTCAAGCTAAAGTGAGGAAGACATTTTATACAAATGTTCCTGATGAATGCATGCAAGCTGTTGAAGATCTGGTTGTCCCAAGGACTTATCCTCTTCTTGTTGTCCTCTTCTTATTGTCTTTTCGAATTTTGATGTTTGGAAAAAAATAAGGGCAATTTAAATAGCAAGAGAGCAATCAGATGTGTTTTTTGGCAATGTAGGAATTTTTCTGTGGAAATAGGAAATATGTGCAGTTACTCTTTGTTTTGTAGCGATCAGTTTCAATTGAGGCATGCATTAACTCAAAATAAACTGATTAAATAGGTGTAGTTTTTGGTTCACGGTGCATCTAAAATGCAACCTTACAGTTTGGACTATTTGATTGGCTACCTGCTTTGATTGCTTACCTTTGGTCTTGAGGGCCATATCAGCTAATTGGTGGGCAGCACAAGTGTCATTGTGCTGTGATGGTTGGTGAATAGAGGATTCTATGATGTACCTGTTTGGATTAATTGTTGGTTGCAGGTCTGCATGTGTAGAGTAATTGGATACTGTGATGTGATGGGTGCAGATTGGAAGAGTTGTGTAGTCTGTTTGGATGACTTGCATTCTGTGTTGGGATGGTTCCAGAATGGATGAAGAGTGGTGAGTTGGTTCAGATTTGAATACATGTGCATGGGATATGAGTATCTCTGATCAGCGGGATTATTCCATGTGGGGCATCTACAGTTGGACCACCTACATGAACATTCAGGATCACTAAATGGTAAATGGCAAATCATGTCTAGTCAGTTTTTTCTCCTTTATTTATGTAGTTCTCTTCTTCTTTTCCTTCAAGTTTCATTTGATTTTTTATTTTTGTTTCTGTATTTTTAAAAAACTTTGTATACAGTGTTCCAAACAGTTCAGGTAGCCCCTATGAAAATTATCCTGCTGATTAGAGATCCTCATTGCCCATTCGCAATGAGGGTCTTTGATCTGGACCATTGTTTCTAACTCAGCTTGGTATGGATAGTGAGTGTCTTTGATCACTGATTTTTCTTTACTGTGTGGTACATCTATGGTGGGACTTTCTATATGAACAGCTTGGATCAACACATGGCAGGTCAGAAGGGGCATGGGTGAATCTTCCTAGACTCCTTTTTTTTTTTTTTCCATATATAAATGAGGGAAAGCTGTCACATGAAAAGATGAATCTTAGAAGAAAATATTCCAGTGTGGAACTTTTCTAAATATTATATCCAGTTAAAGAACTTTCTCTTGAAAAGTTTCATCCTACAAATTATCTCTGAATGGATGCGGAAGAACTTGACATCAATCAGTTCTAATATATTTGTTAATGGTTCTGGGTATGGGCCTATGTTCCACTTGGATATGGTTATGGGCCTACGGCCCACTTGTTGCTTAGTCTTTTTGGTCTTGGGATATGTTAAACATATTAATATTTTGGGATGGTTTTGTCATTTTTACTTTTTATTACTTAAACATAAAGGAGGAGTGGGGACATGCAACCCGAATCTCCTCTTTTCTTCTCTCAATTTTCCTTCTCTCTCTCTTCTTTTCTTGTCCTTTCTTCTTTTTCAATCTCTATACAAATATACATTGTATCATAGCTATTTTAGAAGTGGTTTTGGCCTTGTAATCTTTTCCATGCCACCCCAAGTTGCTGGATCTAGTTTTGGGGACCTTCCAAAGGTGTAGGGGACTGATCAGACCTTAAGGGAAACACATTTTGCTGTTCTTTTGTGCAGAAAACATGTTGTATATTACATATGTGCTACACCAACCAAGGCTTTAGAACTCACCAAAACCAAGTGGACTTGGTTTCGCTAAGGAACAAATTGATAGGTCCCTTTGAAATATGTATGTTTCAAGATGAGTTGCTGTGTGACAGGTGGCAGTTTTAACTAACAGAGCCGCAAACTTACATATTCCTAACTACCTAAGTCTCGGTGAGTTAGGTATCCCTGATTAAGTGGTTTGTACAAGATTTCATATAGTTATTTAGCAAATTTGAGTTGACTCAGCATGTTTTCTAGAATTGTCTTCCATTTTGGGTTCAACTGTTCTCAATTGGCTTTCATTTTCATCAGTCTCTCACAGAGTCTCCATCGTCCTCTTACGTGCTTAATGTTGCGATGTTGCATCATCTAGTTAGCATTATATGCCTTTACTTTTCCTTTTTGTTTATAAACCAACTTTTGAGATGGTTGGCTAAGTTTTTTTTTTTTTTTTTTTTGTTGCATTGAATGGTTGGTGTAGACAATCACTTTTTTATTTATTAATTTTAGTCATGGTCTCCTCCACATGCAGCTTCCTACAATTGCTATTGAAGAGGTCTTTGTTGCAAACAACACATCGTGGTCTAAGATGAAGTCCTAGCTCATAGGTTGAGCCTTATTCCCATCAAAGCTGACCCAAGGCTGTTCGAATATGTTTCAGGTTGATAGTTCCTTTTTTTTTTTTTTTTTTTTTTTTTGCTTTCGTTAATTTGAATTGGCCTTTTTTTTACATTGATTTTTTTGTATGTATGTATTAGGTACTTCTTCAAGGTCTGTCTTCGAGGGATTTAATATGTGGAAGGAAGAAACTGTAATGAAGGTAAAAAATCAAAGATTATATGGTTTGCTAGATCTGTTTCAGGCATATGAATTACTGAAGAATAAGTGGAGAATTGTGAAATCTGAACGTTTGAACTTTTTAACGGTCAAAATTTTATTAGCTTCTGCTCGTAGTTGCAAAGTTTTTTGGGTTTAAAACCGTTCTGGAATAAGAAAAAAATACCATTCATCAAGGTTTATGTGACCTTACCAACAGGTTCAATGGCAAATAAACATTATGGAAATATTATGGTGGGCAGTAGGGCATTAAACACCATTGTTTCCTATAGTATATTCCACCTGAGATTTGTATCTTCTTCAATTTTGGGCTTATAACCAAAATGATCTAGCTACGAAAACAGATGGACGGCATGGATATAGAATACATACATCAATTCCCTGACCCGCTACCTCCAACTGCAACCATAATAGTTTCTATAGCCATCCTTTTTCCAAGCCATGGATGAGATGACTAGATTGCCTGACAAAAGTGATTCTTTAAAATCATAAGCAATCCATAATAGTTTCTCGCAAATAGATGGATCAAATTGTTGCTTAGACATATTTACAAGGTGTTTCCTGGTGAAAGGGTTGAAGGCCTGATTTCTCCTACAGGGAACCGACATCTCTACAAGGTGTTTTTTTTCCTCTTTTTCTTTTTCTGCACAATCACTTGAAGTTTTAGCAGGCAAGCTTTCTTTCCATTTCTCGTACCATTTAATTCTCGATGAAAATATTTGGGGGTGGGAATATTTTTTAATGGGCTGAGTTGATAAATTAAACTATTCTTGGAAATGAAGGGCGAATAATTTAAAAGGTGGGGGAAGCTTGTGAGGTGGGCCACAACATGGAGGAAGCACATTTACTACATGCTCAACAAGGAATTCCAAAATCGGAATATGGGGTAAGTTATAATTTCTCTGGTTGGTTTTCTGAACTGCTGGTACCAATATAGGAATATCAATTTAATTCATAATATTGTTTCAGGCATCAGAAAAATCAGCACAAGCCTATAAATGGGCTGAACCCCAATTGGAAACAGTTAAAGTTGAGAGTTAATTGCTACAGATTTGCTGTTTCTTTCCTTTACTAAATATGCTCGTATTATGGTTGTAGTATAGATATTTTTTACTTTATGAAGAAATTCAGTGTTGTAGGATTAGTTTGAAAGGCTTTCAGCAGGGTCCTAGAATTTGTAGTATAGATATTTTTTTACTTTATTGTGGATGGAACACATACTGGAAAGCATGTTGATTAGACATGTTGGCCATTGTGTTTTAGTACCAGCCATTTTCTTTCAACTGTCCATGCAATGCCACAAACTGAGTGGTTAAGATCATCTGGTTATTGTGATTTTTGGAAAAAAACTCCATTCACAATGGGGCCCATGATCTGCGGCATGCGGATATGGGTTCATGCAAGCTACTATTTTTTAAGTGGTAGGAAATGCACATAGCAGTCTTACCCATATTGCACATATTGCAACTTTTACTGTCCACATTAGCTTGACAGGTTTAAGAAAATAGTTGTTGTATAAAAATGATGTTTTAACCCTGTTGTCCATATGTGCTATGAGTGATGCGGTAGAAAGAGATATGGAGCTGTTGGTGAGAAATGAACATGTAGCCATCCAATCCAAGGCCCAATGTGTGGAAGTTGACATGTAGCCATCCAATTCTATTGATGGAAATGTAACAATTCCGTTATGCTTGTTGGATTTATATCCATTGACAGAATCATAGTTCATTCTTTCTGAGTTTTCGGAATATGTTAAACAACTATCCATTCAGAAATCAGTAAGCTCAGGTTGATGATGGACAAAGCCATATCCCATCAATCCCTTCTCTTGTTTCTGCAAGCTCATGTCTTATATCTCAGTCAATTCAGAAATTGAAGAGCTTGGGCATTCGGCATCTTTTGTAGAAAAAAGCTCCAAGAATTACTCACACCCCTTTTCTTTTTCTATTTTTGGTATTTTTTTGCTGCATGATGTTGTTAATTATAAATGTTTTAGGTTTTGAAGGAGGCCTAAATTTGGTTATTTTTGTCTTCAATCAATCCCAAGGCAAGTTGAAGGTTTAGTCAAAGCACCCTACCAAAATAACATTGTTCATTCAAGATTTGTTTAATTTTGGTAAGTTGTAGGCAATTTATTTATTTATTTATTTATTTTTGCATAATGATGAACTTCAAAGGAAAGGATAAAAGAAAATGGATGATTAGCTACTCTTGGCACAAGGAAAAGAACGCTTTGTATTTCGTAGTTTTTTTTTTTTTTTTTTATTTTATTTTATTTTATTTTTAAGATTAGTTATTTTGGTGGTGAAACTGCTTAGCAATTTTATGGAGACTGTTGTTAGCTACTTTAAAAAATGCGCAGGAAGTTAGCTCCATCCTGTTAAAGAAGCTAGTTGCTGCAGGAATTGGGGATCGGCCTGTTGTGTTTGTTACTCAGGTTTTCATTGTGTTTCATTTTTTTTTTTATTTTTTATTTTTTATGTCAACATATTTTATGCATTTCATGATCAATGACCTTTCTCATAGCATGATGTTAGGCATTGTTGTGTTTTTTTTTTTTTTCTACCCATCCTTTTCTCTGTATCTTGAACTCATGTCAATTTGCCATATGTGGTGGCATGAAGGAGCTTGGGATGTACACACATTTGGGATTAGAAAAACCCTGTTAGCAGAAGTACTAGTTATTAACCTGCATTGAGCTATCTATTTTTTGCTGTCTCTCTTCATCACTAGAGTAATTCTACCCTTAAAAGAGTAATGAAATCCTTGTCATGCTATTTGGGTTTCCTTTTTGCAGGTGCAAGCTGGTCTTTTTACAACGCCTCAGGCTCCAGCTTGATCTTGTTGATCAGGAAATTGATGATTATGGTATAGATTTTGTTCTTCTATTGCATGCAAGATAGATCCGATTGCCGAGCAATCCTCACCGTGTAGATTCCAGCTGTCTCAAATGGGGCATATATTATGACCATTGGGTGGGCCACATATGTTTCTTTCATCTTGCTGTTCATTAGTTTTGTACAGGTGTGACCTGCCTGATACATAAGCTCGATTTCCTACATGTGGTATCTACATTGTTGCCATTGCATGATGAAGGGCTCTGATCTCACACAGGTCTGGCTTGTTACCATGTGTTAGGTGAGTACTCTTTTCAAAGTGCACTCCAGTGTCAATGGGGATGATTATTGGCAATTGTGCTGGAAACATGATTCAGTACTGCTGGAGGCTTAATGTGATGTGTGAGGCCCACTGTGATGTGTGCATGACATCCAATCCATCCATCACGTGTAATCCCTCATATTCTCCTTGTTTTCCCGAAATATTGCTGTCCCAAAATTCAGGTTGGCCTCATCAGGCAAAATCATGCTCAAAATATCTAGAGTCATGTGGCATGGCCTACTAGAGTCTGGGAATGGCCTGAATTTTGGAGTGTCTGTTCATCTTGATAGGTCGCATCATATGATTGGAATGGGTGGCCTATGCAAAAAAAATAAAATAAAATAATGTGAGCCCCATACAATTTGGAAAGTTTTTAATGGCGGACGGCCCCATCCCAGCCACAGATTAGATAATTATGCATCATTATTGGACCGATGGATGGACTCTTTGTAGGAGTGGTTTTTGTAAATCTCAAAAGTCCATCATTTATCCTCTTAAGGATGAAACATGGGCCATTGATTAGCTGAGCATGACATGTCATGCTGATCCACATATGGTGTGGGCCTCATCATAGGAGAATGAACACTTTGAATTAAAATTAGCCAACCACCTGTATTCAATGTGCAGGTGTGGCCCTTCTAATAAGTGGATCAGCCTACTTTCTGGGATTGGATTTTCTTGCTGAGGCTCATAAGCATAACTTTTCTGAAGTATTCAGTCCCTCTTTCTCAGCAGACTTGCATGAAAAGATCCATGGAAAACCATTTTTTTTGTATTGTTTATTATGATGAAAATGCTTTCTTTCAGTTTCTTTTGTTTTACAGAACAAAGGTATATTTCGGCAGTGGGTGATCTAGGAATGAGAAGAGATGGATTGAGAGTGGCATTCGAAGGCTGGAATTTTTGCAATGAAGTTGGCAATGAAATTCCTGAGATGGGAAGTCCTAGAGCAGCTGACTGTTTTGATTTCTTAAGTAAGCTCAAACAAACATTTATGGTTTCAAAAATGTATTTCAAGCTCAAAACCAACAGAGAAAAATCTTCATGGTTTTTGTCTATGACTCAATACTGCATTTCAACATCCCAATAAACAGACCAAAAAAAGAAAAAGAAGAAGAAAGAACTAGTCTCATTCTGTGATGTCAAAACTGCATTTTAAACTCACAAGCAACATGCATGAAAAAAATCCTGTGGGTTCTTTACCAATTTCAAAACTGCATTTTAAGTCCAAAACATATGGATGATGGAACTTTCTTATTTCCTAGGATTTCAAAACTGAAAATGGCATGCAAAGAAAATTCTTTGTTGGTTTCTTTCAATGATTTTATAACTGCATTTAAATATACAAAAGAAGCGATCAGCTTCTATGAATATGGTTGGGGGGAGTCCTTTCATTTTGCTGCCAGGTTAGGATTTCTGCATTGTTTCTTTGGAGCCAATCTGCTGAAAATGAACTAATCAGGATTGAATTTTTGTTATTTCAAATGGAAAGGAGAATCACTTGGAGAAAGCATCAAACGGCATGAACACTTTCTTGCTTTACAACTGGGTTTGAAACCCGGAATGAAGGTTCATTTTATTAAAAGTGAAAATCAATGGCATATACATTATCAAGATTCTTTGAGAATTTATGGATTTTGCTTAATTTGGTTTGTCGATGCAGGATTTGGATGTGGGATGTGGAATTGGAGGACCACAACGGGAAATTGCTAGATTTAGGTAACTCCCTTTCTCACAATTTATATTTCTTCTGGCTTTCAACCAAGGAACTTGTAACGTTATGTAGCAATTATAATCCGACAATTGCAAAAAAAGAAGAAGAAGACGGTTCTCAATTAAATCATAGATTTATTTCTAAAAACAAAATTCAGCTGATTATATAGGTTGGTTGCTTATTGTTATGACATGTTTCTAACATATAAGCAAGCCACATCGTGCATGGAGTGTCCTAGCATAAATCTTTATCTTGAATTATTTAGTAGTTTTGCTTGACTAATCTAGTGATTTGTTTCAGCTTTTCATCTTCTTATGCGTGACAGAAGGTACACATATTTCTATTATGTTTTGTTTTCATCTTTTCTTTGCTTATGCGTAAAATGTTCTGATTTAAATATTAAGAACTACGTAGTGGCTTGATCCCAATCTTCTAACATTGGGTACGTAGGCAGCCGTCCATACTAGACCGTATCGGTGCAGCCACAAATTTTTTTTAATTTTTTTTCCCTTTCTTGTAGTGTGGATGCATTTTCATCAGGATTACTTGGCAATAAGAGTGAGGTGGATGTAAGTTCTCAAAACATATAATTAATCTTGAATCATTTATATCTTTATCGCTTCATTTATATGCTGTCGTCAGGGTCAACTTGTAACTCCTCAGAACCCGCTCTGCCGTAAGACATTACGGTGCATGACGGTTCCTAGCAGGTTAAGTTGCAAATTATTATTAAGAGTTGGTTGGATATAATTTATTTTTTTGTAAATGTTGTTAATAGTTGGATGGATGATGAATGTATTTGTGAATGTAAATAAAAATAAAAAACTTATGATATATATATATATATATATATATATGTTATCAATGGAGGATGCCTTGTTTAGGGGGATATGAAATTTTGTAGCTTATGGTATATTGCCCCAATATTGGTTGTATGTTACTAGTATGTAGTAGATAATACTAGGATCAATAGTAAACATTTTGTTTTGAGTGGAAGACCGAGTAAAAGAACTTGGAAGAGACACTTTTTATGCCTTTCAGCTTCAAACTGGATACCTTTTGGATAAACCAAACATCCATTCACCACTAGTTCCTCTAATACATGGTACAATGGGGGTGGGATAATGTCGGTTGCTCCAAATTCCAATACATATACTAAGTATATGTAATATAGTTATATATATATATTGCAATTTATATATGAAATAATCGTCATCATGTAAGCCATATCCTAATTAATTAGGGTCGCATACATGAATCCTATTCCACCGTTCCACTCTATCAAGGGCCATACCTCCAGTTAGACCATAGGTCATCGGGTCTTTTCTTACTACCTCCATCCACATCTTTTTGGGCCTTCTCCTTGCCCAACAATTTGTTCCCTAAAGCGTGGTTGGTCTTACAGCTATTCTATAAAACTTCCCTTTTAGTTTGAATGGTACTCGACGATCATTTAAAACTCCTAAGGCACATCCTATAGCAATTTTTACCATCCTGCTGGCTTGAAACACTCTCGATGGTAGCAATGTGAAATGGCACCATGCTGCCATGGATTGGCAAAAGGACAACCTCATTCTTTTGGTCGATCTGTATCATTAATTCCCTCGACTGTGGGATATCATTGACATTCTTGTAGGCAATGAGATCGCTTGAAGCTTTTGTAGAACCACGGCCATCTCCAGCTGCAGAACCGCCCATTATCCGACCTTAGAGTCGCTTTCGACAAGAATGCCTCAGCTCCATTGGATTTAGCTTTGACCTTTGGACGCTCTTCTTCCTCCTCCCTCCTCTTCCTCATTGAATGAGTATGCAACATCCTTAACTAACTTGGAGCTGATTGAAGTCACAACTTCGCAGATTTTTCATTGACAATAATGGTGTCTGCAAGCAACAACGAGAACATCTTAGTCTTTGGGTTATTGGTTTCTGATTGCAAGTTCTGGAACCCAAGAGATACATTAAAAACCATTCCAGGCTTCAACACCTGATCGTTCCTGGCATTTAAACTCAATACCGACTCACGGAACTCGAGACCGATTCCCGTTCCTGCTGACTTTATAAGATGAGAGGCAAATTCAGGAGCATCCCTCTCTACCACCGAGACTACTGCTTGGTAAACAACACTGACCTTATTCCCAGCCTTCAATGCACCTATCGTTGCCGCATGGGCCTTGAGGTGAACCTCATAAGCCTTACTCTGCGTTGCATTTGCATCAATGGGAAATGTTCTGGCAATGTTGGATCTATAACAACTGAAATCCGCCATTGAAGCTATGTCGGATCTAGAACAACTGAAATCCACAACAAACCAAACAAAAAGATGCAGAGATAACAACAAATTTCAGAGAAGGTATGTCTCTTCTTTCCTTTCTCTTCTATTTCACGAACAAAATGTAGTTTATCTGCAAATTACAATTTTTTTAAGGATTTAGAACTTTAAAAAATAAAATGAAAACTACTGGTTGAAAAGAAAAAAAAAAAATAACATTTTCATTATATATATATATATATATATATATATATATATATATATATATATATATATATAAACCCATGATCCAAACTTCAATTCCCGGTATCCAAATTCCTGTTATGCAATCATCATCTGAGCCTTTTTTCAATCGATTTGGGGTTGGCTTTAAATGGTAGATTGGCAAAAAGAAATTATGATTGGCTGCCAACTAGACATTCGCCTTCCTCTTTACCAAGGTCTTGGAACTGGAAATGGCAAAGGGTCACATTGATACTGACTCACATGCCAAACATAATTCCAAACTACACAATTAAGACTGCCAACAAGTCATGATTTCTACAAGTTTTAGTTGTAGTTTAAATCCAGGAGACCAAAAATGAGATATTTACCATTCTCAAGTGGACCACATTACAAGAAACAGTGTTGAATGAGGGTCTACCATTAAAAACTTTTTGGGGCCCATAAAAGTTTTGGATCAAGCTGATATTTGTTTTTTCCCTTCTTCTAAGTCTGTATGACCTAATCAACAAGATGTCAAATAAAAAGTACAGTGGGCCTTAGGAGGATTAATTTTAACGTAGATATTCAATCACTATTGTTTTCCTGTAGTGTGGTCCACCTGAAATTTATATCCTTCTCATTAATGGTGAGCATTCAATATCCACTTTTCTTCTGCGTTGTGGTCCACTTGAGCTTTGGTTCTGCTTCATGTTTTTTCTAATATTCTAAAATGGGATGAAGAAATGGATCAACGGAATAGATATAACACATAATAATGTGGACCCCACAGAGCTCAGGGCTACAGGAATCCCTAAAGTGGCCTGCCCGCAATCCGCGTCTATTGTGAGAATAATGAATTTAGAATTGTATAGTACTCTAGCAATAGTTGTTATAGTTAATAAATAGTCACTCCTAGATTAATACAAAGCATATTTTGACTCCATCCAAACCGTCTAATGGTAATCCATTCTAGACAGGCTAAATTACAAAAAATCCATTGATTTAACTATTCTATCTTCCAATTAGTTGGAATTTGTACGTTGAATTCAAATAATTTGTGTGTTTTTGTGAGTATACAAGAATCAACTAGTTAGGAGATCCAGCCATGGTGTGTTTTGTTTTTGTTTTTCATGAACCATCTAAATTGGGACCCACTTTTATATCTGTTTAATTTAATTTAAAAATGTTCAAAGGTTGCAATTTCTCAATGCATGTGTATAGATTACCAAACGCTATCAGAGTATTAAAAGCCTATTCCTATAATCCTGGGCCTTCATAATTAGGGGGCCTTAGGCGATTGCCTCACCTGCCTACCCCTTAGAGCCACCCCTGGATGTGGACAGGCAGAGTTAGTACGTAATCCGTGTCCGTTAGGGACCATCGTCTGTAAGGGAAGGAGAGGGGCCTACAAGGGTGTGGACCCGCATTCCCGGAGACCTTGAGTGACCCACTCGTGCAATCTATGGGCGTTGAAAATGAAGGAAGGAAGCATTCCTACCAGGGGCCAGTTCACAGGAATAACACTTCTTGCTATAAATGAAGAAGAAACATGCAAAGGCTAATAACAGGATTTCTGGGTAGCTTCGTAGGATGCACCACAAGTTCATTAGCCATGCACCCATTGTTGCTAAACAAATTATCAAAAAAGAAGCAAACAAGGAAAGAAGAAAATGAGAAAGCAAAAGAAGAATGCCAAAAATGAGGATAGAATTAATATTGATTTGCACCACCACCAAAGGCAGCTACCAACAAATAAGAAAAGGAGCTAGGTTACAACTTGCTCTGGATATCTTGAAAAACTTAAAAGTTTGAAATATAAAAGGCTAACTTGAGAGAATGAATACAACAAGGGCTTAACTTCTTTATATAGATATTAAAAGTAGTAGATGTGTGGGAATAAAATGACATAACAAGGGAATGAAGGTGACTGACATGACATATCACAAGTAGTAGTTATGTAAGCAGATTGGCTGGTGTAGCATACAACACCCACCTGGCTAGTGTGTTGACGTGACCAAGTTATGTGGTCCCACGACCAAAAAAAAAAAAGGAAGACTACTCATTGTCATCAGTGATCTAGAATCTCTGTTGGGCCCAACCATAGATGAACCAGCTCTGAAGAATATCACTGATTGGATATTCTAATATGATCATGCGTCACATTGGGGGAAGCTAAACATCAAACAAAAAAAGAAAAAACAATAGGGGAAAGCTACCCTGAAGAAAACAGACCTTTAATAGTTTTATTAGTAATTGTGGTCTTTATTTTTCTCAAGTTTTTTTTTTTAATCTTTTGTTGGCATTTATATATTATTAAGTTTGTACATATGTTAGCATATTGTTGCTGAATGTGGCATTCCAGTGCATCTGGAAGATGAAAAATTTGTATCTGAAAATGCTCTCTTTTCCCACTAGGATTTTCTAATCGACGGTTGTAAAAGAAACATACCAATTGATATGCTCTTACCTTAACATCTAATTGGTAGGATGAATTCTAATATTTTATTTTGTTAATTGGTTTCAGTTGATTAAACTATTCACTTTCCATGGATTTGAGCTGGTTATTTGAAATATATGAAGGGTTGACTAAACTAGTCTTTTCTTGGATTAAATTTGGTTGCTTGTAATATATGTAGGAAGGGCTCAAAAGAAGGTTGAACAGGAGCAGATACTAAGTAGCCAATACAAAAAATGCATAGCCAACAGTTGGAAGTTCCAGGTAATTTCTTTTGTATGGGTCCTAGTTTAGTAGGGGGAAGTGTTTAGGAAGGTTGAAGTGAATTTTTGTTGCATGGGCCACTTGGGTCATTTCCTTTTTTATTGAATTGAGTTGTTACCAATTTTGTGAATAGGATCCCTATCAAACAATAGTGTGAATTATTTTTTGAATGACTATCAGGTGCAAGATTTAAAAAAATTTTAAAAATAATTTATTGGTATATATATATATTTTTGCAGATATTTTAGCGACGGACCAAATCCGTCGCTATGCTCTGAACATTGAAAATAACGACGGATTGAGGTCCGTCGCTTACTCATATTGGCGACGGACCTTATCCGTCGCTAATTTCTGACAGTTAAAATTAACGACGGAAAATAACGACGGATTGAGGTCCGTCGCTTACTCATATTGGCGACGGACCTTATCCGTCGCTAATGTTTCTAGGGACGACAATTTTTGAATTTAACCGACGGATTTGAGGTCCGTCGCTTACTAATATTAGCGACGGATCTCATCCGTCGCTAATGTTTCTAGGGACACTAATTTTTTGAATTTCACCGACGGATTTTTTTATTTTTACGACGGATTTTATCCGTCGCTATGAGGCGACGGACCTTATCCGTCGCATATTAAACGACGGATAAAATCCGTCGTAAAACCAAAAACGACCCACTAAACAGCGACGGACCTCACGACGGACGAAGTCCGTCGTTGATTTGGTTTTACGACGGATTTAGTCCGTCGCAAATCAGCGATTTTGGCGTAGTGAATACTCGAACACTACCAATGTTTACTTGCCATGGAAGCTGTTGACAAGGCCACCAGGACAGTTGAAAACAAATATATATATATATGGAAAAGGTGCTATGCGCTCGAGCGTAAAGCGGTCGTCCGTGAGGTCGAGCTGGTGTGGGCCCCACCGTGATGCTGTTCGAAAATCCACACCGTCCACCAGATGCACCATTCCAGAGGGGGCCCACACGGTTGAAAATCAAGTCAATCCGTGACTTTTGTGGGCCACACCACGTACAGAAGTTGAGAGGAGCCGTGCACCATTGAAACATTCAAAACCATTTTTGGGGACCTTTCGAGACGTTTTTTAATGATCAACACCGTCCATCATGTGTGTCCCACTTGAATATAATTTAGACTAAGTTTCAGATAGTATCCACAACTCAGGTGGGGCCCACCAAGTGCATTTACATATTTTTGTGTGTATACTTATGTTTGCCGATGGTATGGCCCACCTAAGTTACATGGACGGCTGACTTTGGGCCGTGTGGGCCCACCCTGGGCTCGCGCATCTGGTGGACGGTGTGGATCTTCAAACGGCATCACGGTGTGGCCTACACAGCTCGACCTCACGGACGACCGCTTTACGCTCGAGCGCATAGTACCTTTTCCTATATATATATATAGGAAAAGGTACTATGCGCCGAGCGTAGCTGTTCCGTCCGTGAGGTCGATGTGTGGGCCACACCGTGATGCCGTTTGAAGATCCACACCGGTGTGGCCCACATAGCTCGACCTCACGGACGACAGCTTTACGCTCGAGCGCATAGTACCTTTTCCTATATATATATATATATATATATATATATATATATATATATATATATATATATATATATATATATATATATATAAGAAAAGGTACTATGCGCTCGAGCGTAAAGCGGTCGTCCGTGAGGTCGAGCTGTGTGGGCCACACCGTGATGCCGTTTGAAGATCCACACCGTCCACCAGATGTACCATTCCATGGTGAGCCTGGACGGCCCAAAATTAAGTCAATCTGTGACTTTAGTGGGCCATACCACATACAGAAGTGCAGAGGGGCTGTGCACCATTAAAACATTCATAACCATTTTTGAGGGCCCACCGAGATGTTTTTTGCAAATCCAGCCCATTCATTATGTGTGTCCTACTTGAATGAGGGTTCAGACCAAGTTTCAGGTGCATGGAAAACTCAGGTGGGTCCCACCAATGCTTTTATATGTTTTTGGCATGTATACTTATGGTTTTAGATGGTGTGGCCCACCTAAGTCACGGATTGACCTGATTTTGGGCCGTCCAGGCCCACTATGGAATGGTGCATTTGGTGGACAGTGTTAATTTTCGAAAGGCATCACGGTGGGGCCCACCCAGCTCGACCTCACGGACTACCGCTTTACGCTCGAGCGCATAGTACCTTTTCCCATATATATATATATATATATATATATATATATATATATATATATATATATATATATATATATATATATATATATATATATAAACCTTATCCAAGATTTTTGTAGGCCCAAAAAGCTTTTAATAAACAATTATCCTATATTTGTCTTAGTTTTCTTCTTTCCTCATGGTAGGTTGCCCCGGGTCCTTTTCCCTGTGGGCAGCCCCAAGGGCTCTATTGTAAAGTTTCAGATAAATATATCAAGTTTAGAAGGTATTTTGAAAAAATAATAATAATTATTATTATTATTATCTTAGATTTCTGTGGTGCAGTCCGTTTGAAAGGGATTAGAAGGTTTAATCTCAAGATTGGTTGGGCGTGCCAAACAAACCGGATATAGCAAACCCATAGATCTTCCACCAATCCACTGATGCAGCTATTATTACCTTGAAATCCGTACAATCCAGTCTAATAAAATCTAATTCCATCCAGTATGCCTGGCCAAACAGGCCCTAAGTGGACCGCTTTATTAAAAACAGTAATGATTGAACACTTACCACTAAAACTTTTTGGACAAGGCTAATATTTATTTTCCCCTTCATTAAAGCTTTAGAGGCCTTATTAACTGGTTGTAGTACAAATAAATATTATCATTAGCCCTAAAAAGGTTTCAATGGTGGGTGTTATTATCCACATTGTTTGTTGTGATCAGCTTCATTTGGCCAAAAAAACAAAAATTGCCACGACAAGATATCTGCAGTAGAAGATCTACTGGAGAAGACCGTGCGCACCACCTGCTGCAATGAAAGCGCCCTGAAAAATGCAAAGACAAGATATCTGTTGGAGATGACGGAGCACTGCCTGGGGCCCACATTAGCTAGTTTTCCTGACAACAAGATCTGCTGGAGAAGACAGAGCACTGCTGGATTTGATTGGCCATGTGTACTGTCAAAGTTGAAGTGTGGATGCTCTGGCCACGTGCTTTTTTTATTTGAAGTCTGCATGGATGAAACAGAAAAGTGTGGCTCACTCGAGATTTGAATCTGCCTCATTCTTTCGTACTCTAAAATGAGCTGGCAAATTAGATGATAGTTGTGGATAAAACATGTACATCATGTTGGCGTCCACTAACATCAGTAGTAAAAGGTCACTATTTCTTTGTGTTGATTGTAGTTTTAAGGACAGCATTTCTTGAGTTTGTTTGCTAGGAGGTAAAGAATTTGGTATTTAGAGTTTTGTTTGCTTAAAAGGATTGAATTTGGCATTTTGGGTTTTGTTTTCAAGAGGTTATTAAAGGTGCTTGTATGATAAAAGTGGGATTTTTGTCATCTTTTGGAGTGGGATTTCATGTTTCTACGTCTGCGTTCTATTCTTGGAAATTTTTGAGTGGGAAAATGATGGGAATTTTCAATTTTTGAAAGGGTGGTCTAATTGTGTGGAATTTCTGGGTTATTTATTTATTTATTTATTTTTGGGGCAGCTTAATTTTTGCTGAGTGGTGTTTTTATTGAGTTTTGAATGAAGAAGCTAAAAGCTAATCTTTTTTGCTTTAGTTCTCATGGAAATGGTGGTTCTGGGGCAAGAATTTCAGGTGGCAGATTTTCTTGTTATGTTACAGATGTTTCTCATCTGGGCTTTTACTTTTGTGCTTATGTTGGTTTTGTGTACGGAATTTCATGTGGAAATTGCTGGATTTTGGTCTATTGTGCTCATGGTGTATTATCTTTGACAGTGAGAAGAGGGTGAGAGATTTTTGGAGTGAAACAGAGGATGTAAAGGAGAGATTTCCTATTTTAGAAAGTGAGTTTGCTGGTTTTGGTATGGATGGAGAGCTCCAATGCAAGCCTTCTCCTTTTGGAATAAACTACGAAGGTCAGTTTTGTCTCTTGTTTTCTTTTTTCCCTTCTCTTCATGCATTAATATGTTTGCCAGGTTTGTCTTGGCATAGCTTTAACGATGAATTACATATGCTTGTTCAGATTAGCTCGAAATGCTTGGAAGTATATTCTTTCCTCAATTCCTTTGTTTTTATGAGATTATTGTGAGAGCTTGACAACCAATTCTATGAAAGAAGTCCTTGGCTAGACATAGAGTTTCTGTTCACAGGACACAAGGTTCCATTTAACAAGTTGCTCTGATATGTATGTGCACAAATAGAGAACTCCTCAAATAGAAATTGGGAACTCTACCCAATCCATGGTGCTGGTTGTTAAAGGGCACCACAAGGCTCTGTATGGATTTCCCTGTTGACTTCTTCCGTGCGCTAAATTTCAATACATTTTATAAGAACAAAAATGACTGTCATAACCTTTGTTTTTAAACTCAAAATGTATCTCTGACAGGCGAACGGGATTCAGCAATGCAGTAGCTATTCAGCAAACGCCAAGAGCATTACCAACAACATTTGATAACAGATTTAATGGGGAAGCATCATCATTAGCTCTATTTTAGAACATAAACCTACGAACAAAGTGCTTGGAAGCTACTACAATGTTTTAGGTGATTTGGAGCAGTTACGGGCCTGTTTTGGAGAGGGGGATCTCAGAGAGATAAGAGTTTGGGTCTGTTTCTAATTTTCTTTCTCCTGATCGAGCATGTGCTCAAGCAGATGGTATATGCCCTTGGTTTGTTTGGCTGTGACTTGTGCTAGCTTGAGGATGTTTCAGAGTGTGTTCGGATGCAATGTGAAATTAAATTGTAATATTCTAGTAACTCTACAACAGTAGAAGCATGGACATGATTGAATTGTGGTTACCTCCCGTTGCACCATACTGAGAGATTGGCCTCCAAATCACAATGACATTCCTTTCAAGATGAAAGGAATTGTAACTGCAATTTGTGTGCTAGTTCCTTGTTATAAATTCCAAGAGACATCGCCAAATTTTGTTGTTTCCTCTTGGTAAAAATAAATTTTCACAAATCAGTTCAACCATGTGTCTATCTCATGGCATAGAGGAATTGAAATAAAATATGTGCATGTTGGTGTGTATAGGTTTTACAAAATCAAATAAAGCAGACACCCTAGTTTGTATGAAGCCTATAGAAGGGAGACAACTTCATTTTGTAACTTGTAGAATATTGTGAAGCCTCTAGCATGAAGAGAACTCCTTTTCGTAGCTTGTAGTGAATATCGTTGAACTTGTGTCTGTTATTAATGGCAAATAATGAGCGGTTGTGTCCTAATAAGGTGTCCAACTAGTAGCTGCTGATTAATTTATATAATAGAATTTAGTAGCTATGAGTTAACCACCTGATTAAGTCGATGGCTTTTTCTATTTGCTGGTAATTAAGCTTTGAACATTTTTGTTTTTTGAACCTCTTTCGGAACCTCATTCATTATAACCGTAGGTTAAGACCTTTCCTACGCTATTTTGTGCTTTTGTAATGACCTAATAAACAGGTTGGAAGTCAAATAAATTAACATTACAGTGGGCTGTAAGAGGCTTTTAATGGTGGACAAAAATCAATGTTATTTTCCCGTGATGTGGTCCACCTGAGTTTTAGGGTCTGCCTCATTTTTCAGGATCAAGCCCTAAAATGATCAGTACAAATGGATGGAGGACATGGATAAAACACATACATCAAGATGAGGCCCACATAGAACCGTCCACTAGCCACTAGGCTAGTGGCAGCATCACAGCCAAACCGCATCCGCCTAAAAACCTCTAAAATTCCCTTTAATGGCCCCCCATAGTTTTGGAATGACATTTTTTTTTTTTTTTCATTCTTGTGTACATTAACCTTAGACAGATGCATCTTCTTAATGGATTGGATGGAATATGTAAGACACATTAGGCCCCCAAATACAATATGGAAGGCTTTTAACGGTGCACATCCCATTCCACATTGCCCTATAAGGCGTACTATTTGAGTTTTTTTTTTTTATCAGAATGATTTTGGAGTTATTTATTTATTATTTATTAATTAAAAAAAAAAAATCATGAATAGAGCTAGGCACAAACAAAGCCAGGTCGAAAGCTCAGCTTAAATTGGTTTGAAAAGTCTCAACTTTGATTAATTCAAATAGAATTTCAAACAAAGCCAAACCTTCAAATTCGTTTAATAAAACAAACCAAGCTCAAATTAGGTACTACTGGCTTAGCTCAGCCCAAAGCTTATCTTGATTTAGCTTGGCTTGATTTGGCTAGATTTGGCTAGTAAATTGTATGTACATTAATTCTCACGACGTGTCTATTTGAGCTTTGGATATGCTTCAATTTTGGGATTATGTCCTAAATTGATATGTAAAAGTGGATGGATCATGTGGATAATACATATACATGATGATGTGGATAACGCATAATATATATACATGAATGCATGCTTTCCTGTGTTTTATTCAAACCTGGTTTGATTAAGCTCGGCTCAACTTGGATATTGAGATCAAACCACACATCAAGCTCAAGCTTTATAACCTAGACCAAACAAAAGTCAAATAATAGGGATAGGCTCGAAGCTCAGCCAATGTACAGCTAGAACCATATTGGTGTAATGTAAACAGGCAAAACCAAACTTGAGTCGAACTCGGTTTGGCTTGGCTCATGTACACCTCACCTGATGTACTCATCAGACGTCGGTAGAACATCATATCGAGGTGGCCCACACATGCCCATTTATTCAAATGTTTACAGGTTAAGAAATGCTCCCATGCAAAAGCTCCTATGTGAACTTTCTGTACAACAATTTGTTTCCTGCCAGCATATCATTTTATGTGGATCATCCAAGCCATTCAAAAGGTGGGATGTGCCATACATATCTTCTAGGGAAAAAGTTGGACCAATCTTCTCATTAGGTGGGCCAAAACCATCAAATGAATTGTACCCTCGGTTCTCCATCAATTTCAATGGTGAAGCCCACCTAATGAATATACCATCCTGGCTTTAGTGATCTTTTTGTTGAGGCCCACCCTTTTGGCTGACCGGATGTTCTATGGAAATAATGTGTCGCAGGGAAAGAAACGTATGATTGATCTTAATGTAAACATTTCAATTCGATCGGAGATTATTAGACAAATTTCGCTCCCACTTAATTATGACTTAATGCATTTTCTTTTGCTTTTATTCTGTCCTGATGTCCACCGAATACAAAAGGGGCGAGCCCCACCAGGAACTAGCAAGAGACGGACAGTCATGTAAGGGGGCTTGTGGGCCCTCCATGATGTATGTATTTTATCCACTCCGTCCATCCATTTTGAAAGTTCATTTCAGTTCATGAAACCAAAAATAAGATAGATTAGAAGGTTAAGTAGACCACATCACAGGAAGCACCCAGGATCGAAAGTTTACCATTGAAAACTGTTTAGGGGTCATAGAAGTCTTGGATCATGCTGATATTTATTTAGTTATTTTTCCTTAGTACAGGTGTGACATTATGAACAGGTTGGATGTAAAATAAACATCACGGTGGCCCTTAAGAAGTTTTCAACGGCAGTAATTCAATCGCCACGGCTTCCTATGGTGTGATCTACTCGAGCCTTCAATCTGCTTTATTTTTAGGATAATGTCTTAAAATGGTCTTTCAAAATGAATGTACGGTGTGGATAAAACATACCCATCACCACAGCTCCTCTGATTCACTGATTGGACCGTCCGTCTCCAGCGAGGTACTGGTTGCGGAGCACCCAATCAGGGCGCCAAAACAACGTATACTAAAGAAGCATACGCTGCAGGTTGGCATATTAGGCCCATTGTGATATTAGTTTGATCCAAAACTTATGTGGCCCATTAATGGTCAATCACCATTGATTCTGATGATATGGTCCATCTGATAATTGGATATGGTTCATTTTCATAATAATACCCTTAAAATGACCTGGAAAAAACGGATGAACGGTGTAGATAAATAATACATATGTCAAGGTGTACCCCACTCGCCGATTGGTAACTTGGGCGACCCCAAAAAAGCATAGTTGGTTTGGGACACCCCTGATAAAATCCTCTCACCTGTGTCTGTGGGGCCTAATGTCTTAAAGAAGCATCCGACCAAGATGATTGGATACTCAAGAAATCAGGTCCTTAGAAACTTGGGTGACCCACAACATACTATTCACCCGATTTTAAGGGTTTAAAGCATGACCCCATTGATGGGTTTTTTTGACCCGTTGTCCTTTCGTAACTGGGATGCGCAAAGTCCTTTCGCAACTGGAATGCGCAAGTCCTTTCGCAACTAAGATGCGGAAAGGAGTTTCCTAAAACTATAAAAAAGGGTCCCTAGGATTTTTCTACGTATGTTGTGTTGATGAGAAAAACACAAGAGGGCTATCAAAGGTGAGAGAGAGAGAGAGAGAGAGAGAGAGAGAGAGAGAGAGGAAGCTTGTAGAAGGGAGGTTATGCTTGTGGAGGTGATCTACGTTGCAGTCTATATCTCAGCGCTCCAACGTCCTCGTAATCAGTGAGATCTCTCTGGTTTTCTTTATTCTTTCATTATTCATCCACTCCTGCGTGAGTGAAGAAGATTGTAACGTTCTACTTCATAGTGGATTGTTGATCTGGACGAGGTCCCGTGGTTTTTACCTCTTTGAGGATTTTCCACGTAAAAATCTCTTGTGTGGTGTGTGATTGATGCTTTGATTTATTTCATTGCTTTATTATCCATAATTCTGATTTGTTTCGGGAGGCTAGATCCTAAGGTTTGTGTAAGGCATCCCAACAAAGTGGTATCAGACCTAAGTTAATTGAACGGGTAGGATCGGTTTTGAACTATGGAAGGTGGCTCATCAAGGATGATCAGCCTCAATGGTTCTAACTGGACCATATGGAAGGCTAAGATGAAGGACTTGCTTTATTGCAAGGACCTATATTCTCCAATCTTAAGCATATCAAAAAAATCCAAGGATATGACTGATGATGATTGAAAGAAGATGGACCGAAAGACGGTGGGGTTTATTAGACAATGGTTGGATGATTCTGTGTTCCACCATGTGTCTACGGAAACCTCAGCCGCAAGCCTATGACTAAACTTACAAAGGCTGTATGAGAGGAAGACAGCTGGTAATAAGATATTTCTGATAAGGCGACTTGTGAATCTCAAGTTCAAGAATGGTGGTTCTGTGGCCGAGCACATGAATGAGGTCAGCAATATAGTGAACCAACTCACCTCTATGAAGATGGTCCTGGATGATGAACTGCAGGATTTACTATTGCTTAGTTCATTGCCTGACAGTTGGGAGACATTGGTGGTGTCTCTAAGTAACTCCGCACCAGACGGAAAGATATCCATGGAACAGGTAACCAGTTGTCTCTTCAATGAGGAGACAAGGAGGATGTCTCAGGGGTCTACTCAGCAAGAGGCCCTTGTGACATAGGAACGGGGGAGAGGAAAGAACAGGAAAGGCAGGAAGGCCCGAGATAAATCAAGAGGCAAGTCGAGTAACAGAAAAGATATTAAATGCTGGAATTGTGGCAAGAAGGGCCACTACAAGCATGAATGTCGTGGTAAGAAAAACGACAAGAAAGGAAAAAGGAAAGAAGATGAATCAGATTCTACTGCGGTCGCTTCAGATGGCGACATGGTAGTTATTCTTTCTACAGATCATGACGTATGTCTCACGGCTACGAGTCAGAACACCGACTGGGTAATAGACTCAGGAGCTTCTTTTCATGCGACTCCACACAGGGACTCCTTCACAAGCTACAAGTCAGGTGATTATGAGACTGTGAAGATGGAAAATTCTGGCGTATCAAAGATCGTGGGAGTCGGTGATATTTGTGTAAAAACTGATGTGGGCTGCACATTAGTTCTCAGGGATGTGAGGCATATCCCAGATCTTCGCCTCAACTTGATGTCGACGGGAAGGCTGGATGATGATGGCTATGAAAGCCGGCTTGCTGATGGGCAATGGAAGTTCATCAAAGGTTCGTTGATCGTGGGCAGAGGAAAGAAGTGTTAACCTTGCACCCTGTACAAGGCAAGTGTCAGTATGTGCAAGGGTGGATTGAACGCAGCGGAAGATTCAGCTATTGACATGTGGCACAGGCGTCTAGGCCACATGAGTGAAAAAGGGCTTCATCTACTAGCGAGGAATCAGCTCCTTCCAGACGTGACAGGTATACCTCTCAAAACCTGTCTTGATTGTTTATTAGGGAAACAACATAGAGTTTCATTTGTTAAAACTGCTTCTCATGTTAATAAAGTGTATGCATTAGATTTGGTTTATTCTAATATTTGTGGTCCTATGAGGACAAAAACCTTGGGTGGGGCATTGTATTTTGTCACTTTTATAGATGATGCATCTAGGAGGGTTTGGGTTTATGCTTTAAAATCCAAGGACGAGGTCTTTGGTGTGTTTAAGTTGTTTCATGCTATGGTCGAGAGAGAGACAGGTAGACCATTGAAGTGCATCCGCACTGACAATGGTGGTGAATACATTGGCGACTTTGCAAGTCCCTGGGCATACGGCATGAACAGACAGTTCCCAAGACCCCCCAGCATAATAGTGTAACTGAGCGAATGAATCGCACCATTGTTGAGAGAATCAGATGCATGTTATCCTATGCGAAGTTACCTAAGATGTTCTGGGGAGAAGCAATGCGCACGGTGGTGTATTTGATAAACAGGTCTCCATCAGCCCCATTGAATGGAGTACCTGAGAATGTGTGGACTGGACAGGATCCATCGTATAGTCATCTCAGGGTGTTTGGATGTAGGGCATCCGTTCACGTACCAAAGGACGAGAGGTTCAAGCTCGATATGAAGATCAGACAGTGTGTGTTCTTAGGGTACGGTGATGAAAAATTCGGTTACAGATTGTGGGATCCGACCGAGAGGAAGCTCGTCAGGAGCAGAGATGTGGTTTTCTTTGAAGATCAGTGTATAGGAGACATTGGTAAGCCAAAGAAGAACCAGCCTAGTTCAGGTGAGCTAGAAGACATGGATCCGGTTATTCCTTCTATGGTGCCTGATGACGGGGGAGTATAACAAGGTGCAGAGGACGAGAGAGTTCCTTCAGAAGATGGACCAGGGGAGCAGCCTCCACTTGATCCACCTGTTGAGCCACAGGTGAGGAGGTTATCTAGGGACAGACAGCCGTCCAAGAGGTACTCACCACATGAGTACATTATGCTGACTGATGGGGGAGAGCTAGAAGATTATTCTGAGGCCCTAGCCGATGAGCATAACGGGGAGTGGTTGAAAGCTATGCAAGAGGAGATGGAATCCTTGCATAAGAACCACACCTATGATATGGTGAAACTGCCTAAGGGCAAAAAATCTTTGAGCAACAAGTGGGTGTTCAGAAAGAAGGTTGAGCAGAAGAATTCACAGACGAGGTTCAAGGCCAGACTTGTGGTGAAAAGGTTTGGTCAGAGAAAAGACATAGACTTCGAGGACATATTCTCACCAGTGGTAAAGATGACATCCATACGAGTGTTACTTGGGTTGGCGGCTAGCATGGATCTGGAGATAAAGCAGTTAGATGTTAAAACTGCCTTTCTCCACGGTGACCTGGAAGAAGAGATTTACATGCACCAACCAGAGGGGTTCGAAGTCAAGGGCAAGGAGCATATGGTGTGTAGGTTGAGGAAGAGCTTGTATGGGCTGAAACAAGCTCCACGGCAATGGTACAAGAAGTTCGACTTGTTTATCTTGAAACATGGGTATGACAGAACGGAGTCGGACCACTGTGTGTTCACGCGCAAGTTCTCAGATGGTGATTTCTTAGTTCTGCTATTATACGTTGATGACATGCTCATCATGGAAAAAGACATTAAGAAGATCGATAGGCTGAAACAGGAGTTGGGCAAGTCTTTTGTGATGAAAGGCTTGGGCCCGGCTAGACAGATCCTAGGAATGGAGATAACCCGTGACAGAAGCAGCAGGAAGCTTTGGTTGTCACAAGAGCGGTATATTGAGAAAGTCCTAGAGCGGTTCAATATGAATGCAGCGAAGCCGGTCAGTACTCCACTGGATGGTCACTTCAGATTGAGCGACAGGCAGTGTCCTAAGACGAAGGCAGAGGTGGATGAGATGCAGAAGATACCCTACGCATCAGCTGTAGGAAGTTTGATGTATGCTATGGTGTGTACACGCCCAGACATAGCATATGCGGTTGGTGTTGTTAGTCGATTTCTTGTCAATCCTGGTAAAGAGCATTGGGCAGCAGTGAAATGGATACTGCGGTATCTAAAAGACTCATCCAGGTTGAGCCTATGCTATGGTGACGGTAAACCTGTGTTAGAGGGCTACACAGATGCAGATATGGCAGGTGACATAGACTCCAGGAAGTCTACATCGGGGTTCATGTTCACATTTGCAGGGGGAGCGGTTTCTTGGCAGAGCAAGCTACAGAAGGTCATAGCATTGTCAACTATAGAAGCCGAGTACATTGCAGTCACAGAAGCATGTAAAGAGATGCTTTGGATGAAGAGGTTCCTACAGGAACTTAGCCTGAAGCAGGAGGAGCACGTGGTCTATTGCGATAGTCAGAGTGCTATACACTTGAGCAAGAATCCAAGTTAGCATTCCAAGTCAAAGCACATAGAGATTCGGTATCACTGGATCAGGGATACTTTGGAACAGAAGGTGTTACAGCTTGAGAAAGTCCACACGGACGATAATGGGTTAAATATGATGACCAAAGCCTTGCTTAAGGGCAAGTTTGAGGTTTGTAGAAACCTGACTGGCTTAAAGAAGGTGAATCCCTCCTGGGTCAAGAAAGGGGAGATTTGATGGGTTTTTTTGACCCGTTGTCCTTTTGCAACTGGGATGCGCAAGTCCTTTCGCAACTATGATGCACAAGTCCTTTCGTAACTAGGATGCATAAAGGAGTTTCCTAAAACTATAAAAAAGGGTCCCTAGGATTTTTCTACGTATGTTGTGTTGATGAGAAAAACACAAGAGGGCTATCAAAGGTAAGAGAGAGAGGGAGAAAGAGAGAGAGGAAGCTTGTAGAAGGGAGGTTATGCTCGTAGAGGTGATCTACGTTGCAGTCTATATCTCAGCACTCCTACGTCCTCGTAATCAGTGAGATCTCTCTGGTTTTCTTTATTCTTTCATTATTCATCCACTCCTGCGTGAGTGAAGAAGATTGTAACGTTCTACTTCATAGTGGATTGTTGATCTGGACAAGGTCCTGTGGTTTTTACCTCTTTGAGGGTTTTCCACGTAAAAATCTCTTGTGTGGTGTGTGATTGATGCTTTGATTTATTTCATTGCCTTATTATCCATAATTCTGGTTTGTTTCGGGAGGCTAGATCCTAAGGTTTGTGCAAGGCATCCCAACACCCATGTCATAAGCCTCCTTAAATTTTAAAGTTCAAATTAATCCTTAAGGTGGAAGCTGCGCGGGGCCTACCAAGATGTTTGTGAAAAATCCACCGTCCATCAGCTTCTCCAGCTCTTGCTTACGACATCGTTCCAAAAGAGGCACATCCAAAACTTAAAAACAACCACACTGCAGGAAAGGAAACGGTCAGATGAAAATGCCGGGGAGTGGATTGCGTGTGACCGGAGCGCAGAGATATATCTGTGCGTGGGGCTTTGAGGGGCCACAGAGATGTTCTGGATAAATCCACTCCGTCCACCTTTTTTAAAAGACCACGATAGGACAGGGCCATAAAAATCAGGCGGATACAAAACTAAGATGGACCATAACACGAGAAATAGTGGGAACAGAGACATCCACCATTGAAACCTTCCTCGAGATTACCATGATGTTTATATGCCATCCAAACCATTTATACAGTTATTACCATTCAGATAAACTATAGGCACAAAAATCATCCTGATACAAAACTTCTGTCACAGCCGGATGTACAATCCCCACTGTTTTTGTGGTATGGCCCACCTGAATTTTGGATCTGCCTGATTCCGAGAATTCAGTCTAAGTTTGGTCTTTTAAAATAGATGGACGGAGTGGATTAGTCACAAACATCTTTGTTGGCCTCACACAGTTAGCGCAAAGATCTCTGTACTGGGTCACACCCAATCCGCTACCCAAAATGCTGACCATTGAAACCGTCCCGGGCCTACGTGTGTGAGCATCCAGTCCGCTCATAAGAGCATTCTAATTGAGACGTACTAAAAAGTCAAATACTTACACCATCCCTACTTTTTCTACTTTTTCAAAAATCTCTCTTTTCCTTTTTTTTTTTTTTTTTTTTTTTACAGATATGTGTTTGGATTACGCTATGAGTGGGTCCTCCACAGGGCTACGCGAATGATTTGAACCACTTGAAAGGTTTCAGATGTGTGACTTTATAGAGAGAACATGTTTTGATTTTGAAAAGTAGGTCTCTATCTACCAAGGTTGACAATACAATTGAAGTGACATAGAGATGAAATACTTACTTTACGCATTTCTACAAGAATCGCATGCTAGCTATCGTTAATGGGCTAGAAACATAACCTTAATTTGGTTCAGCATCAAGATGGGTTCAAATATTATTTTTTGGTGCCCAATTACCTGATAAAATATAGATTAACTAATGAGTAGTTAGTTTTGAAAAATGATAGCCCACTCAGAAGTTATGGACCGAAAATGTGATGGGGCAGTGATGGGATTTCTACGAAAAAAGAAAAGACATAATATAATTGCTCTGTATCATCTAAAGATTTAATATTTCGAAAATGGATACAATCTAATTAGTAGGGATGAAAATGAACGAGAATGAAAGCATAGTAGAATCATTCCTAAATTAAATTAGAAATGAGCTAAAGTGTGAGTACTCCCGTACGTATTTTGAGGTGCACATTCTTAAAATAATGTGGCAACGGTCCCCCACTTCATGCATGGCCCATTTCAAAATTGGATATTATGGATAAGTAGAAATACTGATAGGATTTATTCTAAAAATATTGGCATCCATAAATAAGTGGGTCACAAAGGTCAACAACCTTAATTTTTTTAATTTTAACGATGATATATGATCTTAGGTCAAAATTTGTAACCTGTGGCCAGTCTATTCTAAATAAATTATGGTAGAAAATTTAAAATAAATGAAAGTTAAAAATTATATTTGCAGAGAATCAAGGTGTAAATTTTGCAAAAGCTTGTCTTCGAACGCGGATTGACCTATGGTGAAAGACGTGGCCAGATGCCATTGGTGGGGACGGAGGCAGCATTCAATTGGCATCCCTTCTCTTACAGGCATTTGTGCTGGCATCGTGAATTGCTTCCTACGGCGCACGTCTACAGCTCGGAACGGGCAGGAGGTCTGAGTCGCCACCCTGATGTATGGGTTTTACACCGTTCATCTATTTTTACGTATCATTTCAAGATATAGACTCAAAACCGAGGAAGATCCACGACACAGGTGGACCACACAATGGGGATTAAACTCTTACCATTGAAAAGTTATTGGGCTACGGAAGTTGTGGATCGAATTATATTGCATAGGTTCAATCTATACAAGTGGGGACAATGGCTTAAGGATTCCAACGGATGATATGGTGGACCTCATCTATTTGGCCTTTTGTTAGCTGAATGTGAAATGTGATGGTTTGATTTATTTCATTGTTTTATTATCCATAATTCTGGTTTGTTTCGGGAGGCTATATCCTAAGGTTTGTGTAAGGCATCCCAACAAAGTGGTATCAGAGCTAAGTTCATTGAACGGGTAGGATCGGTTTTGAATTATAGAAGGTGGCTCAAGGATGATCAGCCTCAATGGTTCTAACTGGACCATATGTAAGGCTAAGATGGAGGACTTGCTTTATTGCAAGGACCTATATTCTCCAATCTTAGGCATATCAGAAAAATCCAAGGATATGACTGATGATGATTGGAAAAAGATGGACTGAAAGACGGTGGGGTTTATTAGACAATGGTTGGATGATTATGTGTTCCACCATGTGTCTACGGAAACCTCAGCCGCAAGCCTATGGCTAAAATTACAAGGGCTGTATGAGAGGAAGACAGCCGGTAATAAGATATTTCTGATAAAGCGACTTGCGAATCTCAAGTTCAAGGATGGTGGTTCTGTGGCCGAGCACATGAATGAGGTCAGCAATATAGTGAACCAACTCTCCTCTATGAAGATGGTCCTGGATGATGAATTGCAAGCTTTACTATTGCTTAGTTCATTGCCTGACAGTTGGAAGACATTGGTGGTGTCTCTAAGTAACTCCGCGCCAGACGGAAAGGTATCCATGGAACAGGTAACCAGTTGTCTCTTCAATGAGGAGACAAGGAGGAAGTCTCAGGGGTCTACTCAGCAAGAGGCTCTTGTGATGCAGGAACGAGGGAGAGGAAAGAACAAGAAGGGCGGGAAGGCCCGAGATAAATCAAGAGGCAAGTCGAGTAACAGAAAGGATGTTGAATACTGGAATTGTGGCAAGAAGGGCCACTATAAGCATGAATGTCGTGGTAAGAAAAACGACAAGAAAGGAAAAGGGAAGGAAGATGAATCAGATTCCACTGCGGTCGCTTTAGATGGCGACATGGTAGTTATTCTTTCTACAGATCACGATGTATGTCTCACGGCTGCGAGTCAGGACACCGACTGGGTGATAGACTCGAGAGCTTCTTTTCATGCGACTTCACACAGGGACTCCTTCACAAGCTACAAGTCAGGTGACTATGGAACTGTGAAGATGGGAAATTCTAGCGTATCAAAAATCATAGGAGTCAGTGATATTTGTGTGAAGACTGATGTGGGCTGCACATTGGTTCTCAGGGATGTGAGGCATATTTCAGACCTTCGCCTCAACTTGATGTCGACAGGAAGGTTGGATGATGATGGCTATGAAAGCCGGTTTGCTGGTGGGCGATGGAAGCTCATCAAGGGTTCGTTGATCATGGCCAGAGGGAAGAAGTGTTGCACCCTTTACAAGGCAAGTGTTAGTATGTGTAAGGGTGGGTTGAACGCAGCGGAAGATTCAGCTATTGACATGTGGCACAGGCGTCTAGGCCACATGAGTGAAAAAGGGCTTCAGCTACTAGCGAGGAAGCAACTCCTTCCAGACGTGACAGGTATACCTTTTAAAACCTGTCTTGATTGTTTATCAGGGAAACAGCATAGAGTTTCATTTATTAAAACTGTTTCTCATGTTAATAAAGTGCATGCATTAGATTTGGTTTATTCTGATATTTGTGGTCCTATGAAGACAAAAACCTTAGGTGGGGCATTGTATTTTGTCACTTTTATAGATGATGCATCTAGTAGGGTTTGGGTTTATGCTTTGAAATCTAAGGACGAGGTCTTTGGTGTGTTTAAATTGTTTCATGCTATGGTTGAGAGAGAGACAGGTAGATCATTGAAGTACATCCGCACTGACAATGGTGGTGAATACATTGACGACTTTCACGAGTACTGCAAGTCCCTGGGTATACGGCATGAACAGACGGTTCCCAAGACCCCCCAGCATAATGGTGTAGCTGAGCGAATGAATCGCACCATTGTTGAGAGAATCAGATGCATGTTATCCCATGAGAAGTTGCCCAAGACGTTCTGGGGAGAAGCAATGCGCACGGCGGTGTATTTGATAAACAGGTCTTCATCAGCCCCATTGAATGGAGAAGTACCTGAGAAGGTGTGGACTGGACATGAGGGTGTTTGAATGTAGGGCATCCATTTACGTACCAAAGGACGAGAGGTCCAAGCTCGATATGAAGATCAGGCAGTGTGTGTTCTTAGGGTACAGTGATGAAAAATTCGGTTACAGTTTATGGGATCCGACCGAGAAGAAGCTCGTCAGGAGCAAAGATGTGGTTTTCTTTGAAGATCAGTGTATAGAAGACATTGGTAAGCCAGAGAAGAATCAGCCTAGTTCGGGTGAGCTAGAGGACATGTATCCAGTTACTCCTCTCGTGGTGCCTGATGATGGGGGAGTACAGCAAGGTGCAGAGGACGAGAGAGTTCCTTCAGAAGATAGACCAGGGGAGCAGCCCCCACTTGATCCACCTGTTGAGCCACAGGTGAGGAGGTCATCTAGGGACAGACAGTCGTCCAAAAGGTACTCGCCGCACGAGTACATTATGCTAACCGATGGGGGAGAGCCAGAAGATTATTCTGAGGCCCTAGCCCACGAGCATAAGGGGGAGTGGTTGAAAGCTATGCAAGAGGAGATAGAATCCTTGCATAAGAACCACACCTATGATATGGTGAAACTACCTAAGGGCAAGAAAGCTTTGAGCAACAAGTGGGTGTTCAGAAAGAAGGTTGAGCAGAAGAATTCACAGACGAGGTTCAAGGTCAGACTTGTGGTGAAAGGGTTTGGTCAGAGGAAAGGCATAACCTTCGGGGAGATATTCTCACCAATGGTAAAGATGACATTCATACGGGTGTTGCTTGGGTTGGCGGCTAGCATGGATCTGGAGATAGAGCAGTTAGATGTTAAAACTGTCTTTCTCCATGGTGACCTGGAAGAAGAGATCTACATGCACCAACCAGAGGGGTTCAAAATCAAGGGCAAGGAGCATATGGTGTGTAGGCTGAGGAAGAGCTTATATGGGCTGAAACAAGCTCTACGGCAATGGTACAAGAAGTTCGACTCGTTTATGTTGAAACATAGGTATGACAGAACGGAGTCGGACCACTATGTGTTCACGCGCAAGTTCTCAGATGGTGATTTCTTAGTTCTGCTGTTATATGTTGATGACATGCTCATCATGGGAAAATACATCAAGAAGATTGACAGGCTGAAATAGGAGTTGGGCAAGTCTTTTGCGATGAAAGACTTGGGCCCGGCTAGACAGATCCTAGGAATGGAGATAACCCGTGACGGAGCAGCAGGAAGCTTTGGCTGTCACAAGAGCGGTATATTGAGAAGGTCCTAGAGCGGTTCAATATGAATGCAACGAACCCGGTCAGTACTCCACTGGATGGTCACTTCAAATTGAGCGACAGGCAGTGTCCCAAGACGAAGGCAGAGGTGGAAGAGATGCAGAAAATACCCTACGCGTCAGCTGTAGGAAGTTTGATGTATACTATGGTGTGTACATGTAAGACCCGTATCGTAGACCGTACTGTTCCATCGGTTTTCGTGATCCTTCCGGTTGAATTCCGGCAATGCTCGACTCATATCCGACGTTGCGTGCGATCTTAAGCCGAGTCTTGCCTACCGAAGGCGGCTCGATCCGAAACTTGTACCTTGGCGACCACGCCGTCGCCGCGGTTCCAACGCCACGACTCGCGCACCGAACCGATACCTGGGTGGGAAGATGTCAGTCAGCGTTCGGTTCGAAGAAACGCCGCACGTTGCGAATCTCGAGGGAATCTCTACAAGATGTCCCATCAATCAAGTCAAGTACACCACCATACCTCCATGCCACCTCACCCAACAACAAGTACACACAACCCATCCTTCCTTTTTCAAAAGTCCACTCTCTCCCTTCCATCACCATCCCTTCTTTACCCATTTTTCAACTTAACCCATCCCCATTTATTACAACCACTCCACCTATCCCTTCCATTCATATCTCCCATCACTTCTCTCTCTCCCTCATTTCTCAAACACTCTCCCAAGCATCCCACGTCCAAGCCCTCTTCTCTCCCCAAACCACAACAACAAGTGTGGCCCACTTTCCCCACCCCTCTCATCTCTCATCCCCACCATCAAACTCCCATCTACCTCCATCAAATTCATAGCAAGGAGCTAAGGAGTGCAAGGAAGCAAGTAGGAGGCCAACAAGGTGGGTGATCCACCGTTGATTCCATTTAAGGGCCCACAAGTGATGGGATCCACTTTGATGTATGTAGTTGTAATTAAAGAGGGGCCCATAGTGGCGGGGTCCCTCCACTCCATCGCCGTGTCTCTCTCTATTTCTCTCTTTCTCTCTTCCTTAGAATGAAGTGGGCCCCACCAATATGTTAAATCTACTCCATCTATCAAATAGGGTGGCCCACCTCATTTTAGGAGAGATTCACCCCCCTATTTAGAGTAAATGATATATTATAATATTTTATTAATATTTAAATATTATGGTGGGCCATGATCATGTGGGACCTACCTTGATCAACGTGGGCCACTCACGTTTGGGACCCACCGTGAGGCAGTGTTCATCCAAACCGTCCAGCGTCCAGAGACGCTGGACGTAGGCGTGCTGCATGGTTTAAAAAAAAAAAGTTACTTTTTTTATGGGCTGCTCATGCAGGCCCCACCTTGATGTATGTATGTGATCCACGCCGTCCAATCTATTCTCCAGTCTACTTTAGGCGTTGAGCCAAAATTTTAAGGCGATCTGATCATCAGGTGGGCCATACCATCTAAAATCATGTAAAGACATGCCAAAATATATAAAAGTACTTGGTGGGGTCCATCTGAAGTTTGGATACAGCTGAAACTCGGTCTGGACGGCCTAAAACTCGGGACACACAAAATGGATGGGCTGGATTGTGAATCACATCTCGGTGGGCCCCAAAACAAAAAAAAATAATAAAAATAAAAAATAAAAATTTTACAGCAGTAGCTAAGGGCCGTCTAACGGCAACGTGACGGCGGACGGTCTGAGCCTCATGGCTCCAATTTGTAGGCCCCCACAGTGATGCGTTTCGATTATCAACACCGAGCATTTGATGGGTCCCCTTCGATTATGGGCTGTCCCCAAAAAAATCAGCCATACACGGATCTCGAGTGGGCCACACCATCAAAAATTATATGAATATATGCCTAAAACATACAAAATTATTTGGTGGGGCCGACCTGAAATTTGGACGCGGTTGAAACTCAGTTTGGACGGTCAACTAGGTGGGACACACATGATGAGTGGACAGGATTGGCAACCCACATTACAGTGGACCCCTGAGTCCACGTGACTTTATAAATAGGTTGAATGGTAAAAAAATAAATAAATAAATAAAAATTTTATTGGGCTCCCTGACCGTGGGCCCCTGGCCCACGTAACCTTATGAGCAGGTGGGTTGGCAAATAAACATTTTGGTGGGCCCTGCCCAAGGTCCACGTGACCTCGTGAATAGGTTGGATTTCAAGTAAACATTATGGTGGGCTTCACATGTGGCCCACTTGGATGCATATGGGCCCATGTACTTGGGCCCATCTTGATGTATTTTTTTGGGGGCCCATTATTAAGGCCCACTTGGATATTTATAGGCCTATTATTGAGGCCCACTTTGGTATATATGGGCCATGCATTTAGGCCTATCTTGGCAGGTATATGGGCCCAATATTGAGGCCCACTTTGATATATATAAGACCTATGTGATTAGGCTCATTTGATACACATAGAGTTTATGTGATTGGGCTCATGTTAACGCATTCTCAGGCCCGTGGATGATGGCCTATTGCAATGTACCTAAGGCCCATTGGTGAGGTTCATTAAGGTGGCCCACTTGATGAATATAAGGCCTATGAGATACGGCCCATTTGTTATATTTAGGGCCCCATGGAATGTACCAAGGCACATTGCAATGTGTAATTCCACTAGGGTTTATTTAATGATATTTCAGGCGAGCCGAGCCTTGGGGACAATGTTGGTTTGACGTCCACATTGTATGACTAATGTTGGTTAGATGTCCATATTATAACTCTCCCTGAGGCCACTGATAGGCCCGTATCTATTTCATGTAGGCCATATAGGCCCATCTTCATTGAGAGGATAGTTTATTGCTTTATAACATGTTTAGCACGGCCCATGATTCATGATCATACGCATCATATGTATGCTTGAGATGTGGAGTGTCTGATCATAGCATATGCCTTCGGGCAGACTGTTTACGGGCTCCCTGATAGGCGGTGTTGCCCTACATGAGCGCGTGCTTTACGCAGGATGGTTGCATGATTGGTAGTGTGGTTCATGCATTTGCATCTGTATGATTGAGATATGCCCTAGCGACATCAGGGCCATAGCCTCCACAGATATATCGTGGTTGGCTGGTTGGATACCGGAAAATCTTATTCCAAGCAATTGGGGCGCCATAGATGTCCCTGGGTGAGAGTCCCTGAACCCGATGGTACTAGAGGATGACTCCAACGTCGAGACCGAGTGGATATATGAGCGCATGAGGGCCGAATACCATGAGGCCGCGGCTCCCATTGTGTCGTGGTCGGTTGGAAAGGAGTGGTGGCCTTACTCGCCCGAGAGCAGGGGGCATTACTAGGCTGAGTTTGACCAGCTCGGAAATGGGTTCGCTATCGACGTGCCGGATAGGTATTGGCTGACTGTTGGCCAGGCGGATAGTGAGGTTTCTTATGCTCACTTGGACTGTGCTGCTTGGAGAGAGACAGTGTCATTTGGAGTGTACTGAACCCCGGTGATTATCCCGACTGAGAACCGTACTGATTTGATGCTCTTGTGAGGAGTTGCATTGGTATGAGGATTGGCATGCTTGACTTACATATTGCATCGCATGGCCTTGGTATGGCCGAAACATTCACATCTTGTACTGCATAGCCTTGTTACGGCTGGTTGCATTTTTGTACTCATCAGCATGATTCCGCATTACTCCAGCATTGCATTCTGAGCACGTTTGCACACACTTACACCGCCCTCTAAGCTTTCTATAAGCTTATGCACGATTGATGCGTGCAGGTGACGCCAGGACGCAGCTTGTAGTCTCGCCATAGCTTGGAGCGTGCCGCCGAGCTTTTGGAGTTTTTGTTATTTGCACTACCTTGTATTTCCCTTTCTACGCACTGTATTCAAAGTTTTTGTTCATAGTGGATTTTGTGATGGTGTTCTTGTGATTATTGTTCGTAGGTTATGCTTGGTTATGCTCATTATGAATCAAATGGATTATTAGAAATCCTCCTTGTAGCATCCCAGGATCGGAACCTGGCGTATGGGCGCTGGGAGCCGAGAATGGGGTTCTACAGAGGCTGTCGGTGCCGGATTCGGCGATCGAAAATTTTGTGAGCCCGGTCTCCGAGTTCGGGGCGTGACAGAAGTTGGTATCAGAACATAACTTGGGAATAACCGAGAACGGCATCACATGTTTTCTATTAGTTGAAGGCGGTTAGGTTCCAAGTGCGAAACCTTCCGTTTGACTTCCCTATCGTGCGATTCTCGAAATTTATTGGCGCCTTATCTTTTCCATAGGACATGCCGCCCAGGAGAATAACCCGAGCGCGCCCCGATCCACCACCTGAGGCTCCGGCCTTACCACCCGCGCCTCCCGTTCCACCCCCTGAGATTCCTGCTCCTCTGCCTGAGGATGATTTTCCTTCGCCTGATGCCGGTGCGGATCCGACCGTGCCTGTTAGTGCCTCTCAATTACAGCAGATGTTACAGGCTGTGACAGCTGCACTTCAGGGGCAGGGCAGGCACCCAGTTGTTTCTACAGCTCAGGCAGAGCAGGAGCGCGCGAGTGCCCTTCTTCGTGAGTTCAGACGGATGGATCCTCCACGATTTCAGGGCGAGCCAGATCCGACAACAGCTGAGAGATGGCGCTTCGATGTGGAGAAGATTTTTGATCTTATGTCATGTACGACCGAGCAGCGAGTCCGATTGGCCACATTCCTTTTCCAAGGCGAGGCAGAGCACTGGTGGACCTCTGTTACCCGTGTCGCAGGACCTGATCATGTCTGGACATGGGAGGATTTCATCAGCCGATTCGAGGAGCAGTACTTCCCCGACCACATTCGTCGACAGAGGGCACGAGAGTTCGAGACTCTAGTACAGGGAGACATGTCCGTGGCGCAGTACGCAGCTCGCTTCGTGGCGCTGTCACGGTTTGCGCCATATATGGTTGATGATGAGGGGCGGAAGGCCCGCCGTTTCGAGAGCGGCTTACGTTTCGGTCTTCGAGGCCGTGTTATTGGGCACGAGCTCCCGACCTTTCAGGCAGTAGTACGGAGGGCTCAGATCTACGAGACTGAGTGGGCTGACTCTCAGAGCGGTCGAGATCAGAGGAGAGGCCGAAAGAGGCCAGCCTGGGTCCCAAGAGCTCTCAAGAAGATCGACGACCACAGAGGTATAGGGGTCATCCACCTGCTAGAGTACCAGAAGAAGCACCAAAGTGACACCAAAAGAAGCACCAGCACAAGAAGACCTTCGCGCGCCACCCCAAGGCAGCCTATTTCTGGGACGTGTTTTGGATGTGGCGGTTCTGGACACCGCATATCTGAGTGGCCCCGTCCTCATCTGCAGCAGTCTAGAGGGCCACAGCAGCCTCCAGGACAAGACAAAGAAGCGGCCCCATCGAGCGGCCCCAGCCGACCGCAGCCCACCTCACCACCGAGGCCCAAAGAAGAAGCAGAGACAAGAAGATAGGCCGCCGCAGAGGCGAAAGACCACCGTGGACCTCGAGGGGACAGCACCTCCCCAACCACTCAAAGCCAGTTCTATGCGATTCAACAGACCCATGCAGACTTCCGGAGGAGTCATAGAGGGTATACTTCCTGTCTCTTCATGTATCGCACGAGTACTATTTGATTCTGGCGCATCGCACTCATTCATGTCTGAGAGTTTTCATCGATCGACTGGATTGCCGACCGAGTCTTCTAGCGAGGGATTGACCGTATCGACGTCATTGGGGAAGACTACAGTATTGGCCCGTTTCTGTCCGTCTTGCCCTTTTCTAGTCGGTGATATCTTTTTGCCTGCTGACTTATTTGTGCTGCCGATGACAGATTTTGACGTTATCTTGGGCATGGATTGGCTTGCCAAGTACCACGCCATCATGGACTGTTCCGCGAGGATAATCACGTTCTGCATACCCGGCTTGCCGCAGTTTCAGTTTGTTGCCGAGCCCCGAGGAGAGTCGTTGTCATGCTTGATGTCCTGCGCCATTGTGGAGCCCGTTGTCGATTGTATCGATCATATTCCGATTGTCTGCGACTTCCCCGACGTGTTTCAGGAGATTCCGGGACTGCCGCCTCGACGCCATATTGAGTTCGGGATTGATCTTGTGCCTGGTACCGCGCCTATCTCGAAGGCCCCGTACCGTATGGCACCGATGGAGCTGCATGAGTTGCAGCGGCAGTTGGACGAGCTGCGAGAGCTTAGATTTATTCGTCTGAGCAGTTTGCCTTGGGGAGCGCCGGTACTCTTCGTCAGGAAGAAGGATGGCTCGTTGAGGCTCTGCATCGACTACCGCGAGCTCAACCGAGTCACGATTAAGAACAAGTACCCACTCCCGAGGATAGACGATTTATTTGATCAGCTGCAGGGTGCACAATTCTTTTCGAAGATTGACCTGCGTTCTGGTTATCATCAGATTCGTGTCCGAGAGGAGGACATCCCGAAGACAGCTTTTAGGACGCGTTATGGTCATTTTGAGTTTCAGGTCATGTCCTTCGGACAGACCAATGCACCCGCGGTCTTCATGCAGTTGATGAACGAGGTCTTTCGTCCCTATCTCGATCAGTTTGTTGTGGTCTTCATCGACGACATTCTGATATATTCGAGGACTCGTGAGGATCATATGCAGCATTTGGAGATCGCTTTGCAGACCCTCCATGCCCACCAGCTGTATGCGAAGCTGGAGAAGTGCGAGTTCTGGCAGGAGGAGGTGAAGTTCCTCGGTCACGTGGTGACGAGGGAGGGTGTCGCAGTGGACCCCTCGAAGGTTGAGGCAGTGCGTCAGTGGAACCAGCCCACGACTGCATCCGAGATCCGCAGTTTCCTTGGTTTAGTGGGATATTATCGACGTTTCATAGAGGGCTTCTCCCGTATCGCGGCCCCGATGACCAAGTTGACTAGGAAGGGCGCAGATTTTGTTTGGACTGATGCATGCGAGCGAGCATTTATGGAATTGAAGGACCGTCTGACGTCCGCTCCTGTCCTCATTCTTCCCTCTGGGAGTGATGGCTTCGTTGTATTTACTGATGCTTCGCGTATTGGATTGGGTGCTGTCCTGATGCAGCACGGCAGGCCTGTAGCTTTCGCATCTCGTCAGCTCAAGGTCCATGAGCTGAACTACCCTACGCATGATCTGGAGCTGGCAGCAGTCGTCTTCGCACTGAAGGTGTGGAGACACTATCTCTATGGGGTCAGGTTCGAGCTCTTCTCTGACCACAAGAGCTTGAAGTATCTATTCTCTCAGTCCGAGCTGAACATGAGACAGAGACGCTGGATGGAGCTTTTGAAGGACTATGATTTTGACCTCCAGTACCACCCAGGCAAGGCAAACGTGATGGCGGATGCCCTTAGCCGTCAACCGCGAGGCCTGGTAGCACACATGATGATTCAGGAATGGAGGATGCTCGAGGATATAGCAGAGTACGACTTTGATTTTGGTCTGCAGTCTTCTATCGTTCAGCTATCGAGCCTGTCGATTCAACCCTCTCTTGTTGCAAGGGTGATTGAGGCTCAGCAGACAGATGAGTCGTTACAGGATTACCGAGCAGAGGCAGCATCTGAGAGTCAAACAGATTGGCAGATGGGTGCTGATGGTAGACTTCGCTTCAGAGGCCGATTATGTGTCCCGGATATTCCAGAGTTACGCAGAGATCTTATGACCGAGGCACATCGATCGCAGTTTTCTATCCACCCTGGCTCAACGAAGATGTATCGTGATATGAGGAGACAGTATTTCTGGACGGGAATGAAGCGCCAGATTGCCAGTTTTGTAGCCGAGTGTGACACATACCAGCGTGTCAAGGCCGATCATAAGAGACCTCCTGGTCTATTGCAGCCGTTGAGCATCCCGATGTGGAAGTGGGAGCACGTGTCGACAGATTTCATTATGGGCTTGCCGAGGACTCAGCGCGGTCATAACGCCATTTAGGTTGTTGTGGATCGTCTGACGAAGTCGGCACATTTTCTCGCGATGCGTGCGACCTTGTCTATGGACCGGCTTGCGAGGTTATTTATCGAGGAGATTGTGAGGCTGCATGGCGTTCCAGTCTCGATCATTTCTGACCGAGATTCGAGGTTTACATCTCAGTTTTGGAGGAGCTTCCAGAGAGCGATGGGGACTGATTTGCAGCTCAGTACCGCGTATCATCCGCAGACCAATGGCCAGACCGAGAGGGTCAACCAGATCCTTGAGGATATGCTTCGGGCCTGTGCGATTGACTTCAGCGGTAGCTGGGATGAGCATCTACGATTGGCTGAGTTCGCATACAACAACAGCTATCAGGCGACCATTGGCATGGCTCCTTTTGAGGCATTGTATGGCAGACCGTGCAGATCTCTGAGTTGTTGGACCGAGGTTGGAGAGAGGCGTCTCCTAGGTCCCGAGCTTGTGCAGGAGACTTCAGAGGCTATTGATATCATCAGGCAGAGGATGCGCACAGCTCAGAGCCGGCAGAAGAGTTTTGCTGATCGCCGGCGTCGTCCCTTGGAGTTTGATGTAGGGGACCATGTGTATCTCAAGGTCTCGCCCATGAAGGGCGTGGTTCGATTCGGAGCGAAGGGCAAGCTTGCCCCGAGATTTATAGGACCTTTCGAGATCACTGGGCGCGTTGGCGCCGTGGCCTATCGGCTTGCCTTGCCACCTCAGTTGTCTGGCGTCCACAACGTTTTCCACGTCTCTATGTTGAGGAAGTGTGGGTCAGACATCGTCCCTGTTATTGATTGGCAGCCGTTAGAGGTTCGTGAGGATGCTTCTTACATTGAGCAGCCAGTTCGTATCCTTGATCGGAAGGAGCAGGTCCTCCGGACCAAGGTCATACCTCTAGTGAAGGTTCAGTGGGGTCACCATTCTGCTGATGAGGCATCTTGGGAGCGCGAGGCTGAGATTCGGGAGCGCTATCCCCATCTCTTTGATGATTGATCTTGTGCTGTATCTTGTATAATGTCTTCAATTTTATATTACGATGCATTATTCCCCCTTTTATTATGAGTTATGTTCACTTGCGATGATAGATTAAATTTCGAGGACGAAATTTTTATTTGGAGGGGAGAGTTGTAAGACCCGTATCGTAGACCGTACTGTTCCGTCGGTTTTCGCGATCCTTTCGGTTGAATTCCGGCAATGCTCGACTCATATCCGACGTTGCGTGCGATCTTAAGCCGAGTCCTGCCTACCGAAGGCAGCTCGATCCGAAACTCGTACCTTGGCGACCGCGTCGTCGTCGCGGTTCCAACGCCGCGACTCGCGCACCGAACCGATACCTGGGTGGGAAGATGTCAGTCAGCGTTCGGTTCGAAGAAACGCCGCACGTTGCGAATCTCGAGGGAATCTCTACAAGATGTCCCATCAATCAAGTCAAGTACACCACCATACCTCCATGCCACCTCACCCAACAACAAGTACACACAACCCATCCTTCCTTTTTCAAAAGTCCACTCTCTCCCTTCCATCACCATCCCTTCTTTACCCATTTTTCAACTTAACCCATCCCCATTTATTACAACCACTCCACCTATCCCTTCCATTCATATCTCCCATCACTTCTCTCTCTCCCTCATTTCTCAAACACTCTCCCAAGCATCCCACGTCCAAGCCCTCTTCTCTCCCCAAACCACAACAACAAGTGTGGCCCACTTTCCCCACCCCTCTCATCTCTCATCCCCACCATCAAACTCCCATCTACCTCCATCAAATTCATAGGCAAGGAGCTAAGGAGTGCAAGGAAGCAAGTAGGAGGCCAACAAGGTGGGTGATCCACCGTTGATTCCATTTAAGGGCCCACAAGTGATGGGATCCACTTTGATGTATGTAGTTGTAATTAAAGAGGGGCCTATAGTGGCGGGGTCCCTCCACTCCATCGCCGTGTCTCTCTCTATTTCTCTCTTTCTCTCTTCCTTAGAATGAAGTGGGCCCCACCAATATGTTAAATCTACTCCATCCATCAAATAGGGTGGCCCACCTCATTTTAGGAGAGATTCACCCCCCTATTTAGAGTAAATGATATATTATAATATTTTATTAATATTTAAATATTATGGTGGGCCATGATCATGTGGGACCTACCTTGATCAACGTGGGCCACTCACGTTTGGGACCCACCGTGAGGCAGTGTTCATCCAAACCGTCCAGTGTCCAGAGACGCTGGACGTAGGCGTGCTGCATGGTTAAAAAAAAAGTTACTTTTTTTGTGGGCTGCTCATGCAGGCCCCACCTTGATGTATGTATGTGATCCACGCCGTCCAATCTATTCTCCAGTCTACTTTAGGCGTTGAGCCAAAATTTTAAGGCGATCTGATCATCAGGTGAGCCATACCATCTAAAATCATGTAAAGACATGCCAAAACATATAAAAGTACTTGGTGGGGTCCATCTGAAGTTTGGATACAGCTGAAACTCGGTCTGGACGGCCTAAAACTCGGGACACACAAAATGGATGGGCTGGATTGTGAATCACATCTCGGTGGGCCCCAAAACAAAATAATAATAATAATAATAATAATAATAAAAATTTTACAGCAGCAGCGCTACTGCTGCTACCGTGACGGGTGGACGGTCGCTGGGGCCTCACGGCTCCAGCTGTGGGCCCCCACAGTGATGCGTTTCGATTATCAACACCGAGCATTTGATGGGTCCCCTTCGATTATGGGCTGTCCCCAAAAAAATCAACCATACACGGATCTCGAGTGGGCCACACCATCAAAAATTATATGAATATATGCCTAAAACATACAAAATTATTTGGTGGGGGCCGACCTGAAATTTGGACGCGGTTGAAACTCAGTTTGGACGGTCAACCAGGTGGGACACACATGATGAGTGGACAGGATTGGCAACCCACATTACAGTGGACCCCTGAGTCCACGTGACTTTATAAATAGGTTGAATGGTAAAAAAATAAATAAATAAATAAAAATTTTATTGGGCTCCCTGACCGTGGGCCCCTGGCCCACGTAACCTTATGAGCAGGTGGGTTGGCAAATAAACATTTTGGTGGGCCCTGCCCAAGGTCCACGTGACCTCGTGAATAGGTTGGATTTCAAGTAAACATTATGGTGGGCTTCACATGTGGCCCACTTGGATGCATATGGGCCCATGTACTTGGGCCCATCCTGATGTATTTTTTTGGGGGCCCATTATTAAGGCCCACTTGGATATTTATAGGCCTATTATTGAGGCCCACTTTGGTATATATGGGCCATGCATTTAGGCCTATCTTAGCAGGTATATGGGCCCAATATTGAGGCCCACTTTGATATATATAAGACCTATGTGATTAGGCCCATTTGATACACATAGAGTTTATGTGATTGGGCTCATGTTAACGCATTCTCAGGCCCGTGGATGATGGCCCATTGCAATGTACCTAAGGCCCATTGGTGAGGTTCATTGAGGTGGCCCACTTGATGAATATAAGGCCTATGAGATACGGCCCATTTGATATATTTAGGGCCCCATGGAATGTACCAAGGCACATTGCAATGTGTAATTCCACTAGGGTTTATTTAATGGTATTTCAGGCGAGCCGAGCCTTGGGGACAATGTTGGTTTGACGTCCACATTGTATGACTAATGTTGGTTAGATGTCCACATTATAACTCTCCCTGAGGCCACTGATAGGCCCGTATCTGTTTCATGTAGGCCATATAGGCCCATCTTCATTGAGAGGATAGTTTATTACTTTATAACATGTTTAGCACGGCCCATGATTCATGATCATACGCATCATATATATGCTTGAGATGAGGAGTGTCTGATCATAGCATATGCCTTCGGGCAGACTGTTTACGGGCTCCCTGATAGGCGGTGTTGCCCTACATGAGCGCGTGCTTCACGCAGGATGGTTGCATGATTGGTAGTGTGGTTCATGCATTTGTATCTGTATGATTGAGATATGCCCTAGCGACATCAGGGCCATAGCCTCCACAGATATATCGTGGTTGGCTGGTTGGATACCGAAAAATCTTATTCTAAGCAATTGGGGCGCCATAGATGTCCTTGGGTGAGAGTCCCTGAACCCGATGGTACTAGAGGATGACTCCAACGTCGAGACCGAGTGGATATATGAGCGCATGAGGGCCGAATACCATGAGGCCGCGGCTCCCACTGTGTCGTGGTCGGTTGGAAAGGAGTGGTGGCCTTACTCGCCCGAGAGCAGGGGGCATTACTAGGCTGAGTTTGACCAGCTCGGAAATGGGTTCGCTATCGACGTGCCGGATAGGTATTGGCTGACTGTTGGCCAGGCGGATAGTGAGGTTTCTTATGCTCACTTGACCTGTGCTGCTTGGAGAGAGACAATGCCATTTGGAGTGTACTGAACCCCGGTGATTATCCCGACTGAGAACCGTACTGATTTGATGCTCTTGTGAGGAGTTGCATTGGTATGAGGATTGGCATGCTTGACTTACATATTGCATCGCATGGCCTTGGTATGGCCGAAACATTCACATCTTGTACTTGCATAGCCTTGTTACTGCTGGTTGCATTTTTGTACTCATCAGCATGATTCCGCATTACTCCAAAGATTGCATTCTCGCGCACGTTTGCACACACTTACACCGCCCTCTAAGCTTTCTATAAGTTTATGCACACGATTGATGCGTCCAGTGACGCCAGACGCAGCTTGTAGTCTCGCTGCATGGTTGGAGCGTGCCGCCGAGCTTTTGGAGTTTTTGTTATTTGCACTACCTTGTATTTCCCTTTCTACGCACTGTATTCAAAGTTTTTGTTCATAGTGGATTTTGTGATGGTGTTCTTGTGGTTATTGTTCGTGGGTTATGCTTGGTTATGCTCATTACGAATCAAATGGATTATTAGAAATCCTCCTTGTAGCATCCCAGGATCGGAACCTGGCGTATGGGCGCTGGGAGCCGAGAATGAGGTTCTACGGAGGCTGTCGGTGCCGGATTCGGCGATCGGAAATTTTGTGAGCCCGATCTCCGATTTCGGGGCGTGACAATACACGCCCAGACATAGCATATGCGGTTGGTGTTGTCAGCCGGTACTTTGCCAATCCTGGAAAAGAGCATTGGGCAGCAGTGAAATGGATACTACGGTATCTAAGAGGCTCATCCATGTTGAGCCTATGCTATGGTGACGGAAAACCTGTGTTAGAGGTCTACACAGATACAGATATGGCAGGTGACATGGACTCCAAGAAGTTTACATCGGGGTTCATGTTCACATTTGCAGGGGGAGCGGTTTCTTGGCAGAGCAAGCTACAGAAGGTTGTAGCATTGTCGACGACAGAGGCCGAATACATTGCAGTCACAGAAGCATGTAAAGAGATGCTTTGGATGAAAAGGTTCCTACAGGAACTTAGCCTAAAGTAGGAGGAGCACGTGGTCTATTGCGATAGTCAGAGTGCTATACACTTGAGCAAGAATCCAAGTCGAAACACATTGAGATACGGTATCACTGGATCAGGGATACTTTGGAACAGAAGGTGTTATAGCTTGAGAAAGTCCACACGGACGATAATGGTCAGACATGATGACCAAGGCTTTGCTCAAGGACAAGTTTGAGGTTTGTAGAAACCTAGCTGGCTTGAAGAAGGTGGATCCCTCCTGGGTAAAAAAGGGGGAGATTTGATGGGTTTTTTTGACCCATCTTCGACCGGTCGAGAGCTCTGCTCGACTGGTCGAAGGCTGGTGGTCGACCAATCGAAGGTTCGAGTCGTAACTTCGACTCAAAATCCAGCGAGTAATTTTGTTGTTTTTTACTGTAGCTAGGACTGGTCGAAGAAATGTTCGACTGGTCGAAGGGGACCTACGACTGGTCGAAGGGATGTTTCGACTAGTCGAAGATTACCCAGTTTGTTCCACAATTTTGCGCGAAACTGCGGATTTGAGTCCTTTCGCAACAGGGATGCGGAAAGGAGTTTCCCAAAACTATAAAAGGGGTTGCTTAGGGTTTTTCTAGGTACACACAAATAGCAAGAGGGTTTTCTAAAGCTTTATAAGGGATTTGCTAAAGGGTTTAGGGCTATCAAAGGTGAGAGAGAGGGAGAAAGAGAGAGAGAGAGGAAGCTTATAGAAGGGAGGTTCTGCTCATGGAGGTTTTCTACTGTGCAATCTATATCTCAGCACTTCTATGTCCTCGTAATCGGTTAGATCTCTCCGTTTTCTCTATTTCTCTTATTGTTTATCCACTCCTGCGTGAGTGAAGAAGATTGTAACGTTCTACTTCCTAGTGGATTGTTGATCTGGACGAGGTCCCGTGGTTTTTACCTCTTTGAGGGTTTTCCACGTAAAAATCTCTTGTGTGGTGTGTGATTGATGCTTTGATTTATTTCATTGCTTTATTATCCATAATTCTGGTTTGTTTCGGGAGGCTAGATCCTAAGGTTTGTGTAAGGCATCCCAACAAAATGCTGCTGTAATGTTCGACCATTTATTAGTTGTTAGAGTCTTTCAATTTATAATATTTTTGGTGCCATTGGCCATCCAATTCATCCATCACCACAGGTGACCCAGGGATATACACGTGATGAGGTCGATCATAGTCTTTCTCAGGATAATTATTATGTATCCATCGAGCTTCTCTGGACTCGTCACAAGATTCCTCGAATCCAAAAGGAAAGAAAATAAAAATAATTTCTAATAATTTAAAATAAATTGATTAATAATTAAAAAATGAATTTACAATTCTTTAAATAGTGATATCAATTATAGGTAGAAGTTTTATAATTAAACTCTAACTAAAACTCCCTGAAATCATGACTATTTATAAGCAGCAGTAAAGTTACTATCTATAGACAGTCATGATTTCTATTAGACTTTATGGTTTTTGGCCAAAAATATTAAGTTTCCAATTTGTCTTAACCACATTATTCTTGTAATTTTTCTAAGCTCTTTTTATGTTAGACGTGACTCCTAAAGCTCAAAGGATCAAAAGTTACGATCAAACAAAAACTTATTATAAATAGTAAAAGTGAAATTAAAATGGGCTTTTAACCATCAATCTAATGGAATCTCGCGAATCTGGAGTGGGCAACCTAGCATAGCAGGTTGGTTGGCAAAAGTAGCTTCTCCTACCCCAAAATCATATATGGTACATCGAAAACTCATTCCGATTTGTGAGATACAATAGTTTTAACATTTGGACAGTCTTGATTATTTCCACCTACAATCAGGCTTTCTCTGGCCCATCTTGGCCATGAAAGTGTCCGCAACCAACTCTACATGAACAGGTCTATATAGATGCCTTGGCCCAAGAATCAGGTTAGTCCACTAATTAGGTGAGCCATGGTTTTCATGGTTAGAGAATTTAACTAGAGTTTTTTAAAGCAGTCTTAACTTTTTTGTAACATTGTACAACAATTATATAATTTTTAAACAAGGACATCTTCCGCATCAGATCCTCTTGTTGGATGGCTTGAATATTGGATTTGTTTGCTACGTTGGCATATGTGGTGCTTCCATATATGCAGATGGTATAATCCTTGTAAGTGAGTCTTCGGCTCTCAAGCATTTTGGAGCATATATCTGAATATAAACCTAGACCAAGCCAGGTGTTTGGATCCCAGACCAAACTCAATTCCAACCTATGAGCTCCCTCCTCAAGTATATCGTTACACGTCAACAGGAAAATGGTTTGCAAGACGTGGGAGACCTGTGATGAACCAGTTTCAAAGAGGAAATTGCTCTGTTTTATATGCAGACAAATTGAAGTTGTACATGTGGAATGGAAATAAATCAATCAACATGTCGTCTGACATAGCTTAGAGAGATCACAATTATAAATTCATGTTGATTTATCCATCGTAACCTCTGATTGTATAAACATTTGCTTACTCAACGTCTTCTTCTCAACCGTTCATTCCGTAACAATCAACCAGCTATTAAAGAAATTACCTCAAAATGCATTTTTTATTTAAGAGCTGTTCAAATTGGGGTACATGGTCTTTAAGGTTTATTTTGAGTTCATTTCGTATGTAAATGTATTATTGCCTGTGTACCAACCTTCTAGGGCTAAAAGTTGGTCGGTTGGGTCAGGTTGGTGCTCAACCCTAGCCCAACCCATAGTTCTTATACTTCAACCTTAACCCAACCCAACCCAACCTCAGGTTAAGAATTCTCAACCCTAGCGGGCTCGGTCGGTTGGTCAGGTGGATACATGCTAATATTTTCGTTATTACATTAGTATATTATACTGCAATGCATGTCTTATTTTTTGTACCTATAATTTTATTAATTATATATGTAATTATTTATCGTAAAAAACTTCATTTTTTTCTAAATAAAAAAGCTAAAATATAAGACAATTGCTACTTTAAAAGTCGTGTTGTGTAGCATGTAGTCTATTTGAGAAAGAGAAATCTAGCGTTTCTTTGTTAACTTGAGTCATCGGAAATAACTTGGACTAATGAGATCCCTTGGCACTAGAATTTCTTGTTCCTTTAACATAGACAATTCACACTCAATTATATATCAATCGGGTTCGAGTTGGGTCGAGCAACCCAAGCCCAACCTAAGTTTTATCGGGTTGGCATTTGTATAGCCCAAGCCCAAAACAAAACCCGGTACATCTTGCCCACGCCTAACCCAATCTCGGGTGGGTCACGGGTCATTAGGTTGAACCCACCCAACAACCTTCACACGAGCATACGCAAGATTATTTAAGTTTTTCTAGAAGTTGTAAAGGGGAAGTTCGACCGGAGTATGATAGCTAAATTATCGAAATGCCCATCATTCTTGTCTAAATCCCGGCTGCTCCTGTGACATACGGCAGGGACAGAGATGTGAGCCAAGATGAAAACTTTCATATTCTGATAGAGTGTGATGGTTGATACACAGGTAGTAAGAAAGTATACACATGGCATAACAGAAGCTTAGATCAAACTGTCCAAATAATGGCCCATAATTTTTTAAACTGAAAAGTACACTTTGATTTTTAACTGACCAACTGGTAGATATTTAATAGCCGGTACAGATAGTAAATAGACGTTATCCATCAATTTTTATTTTTTATTTTTTATTTAGCTTGTTAGTATACTCCACTGTCAGTTCAGACTTCACTGCTGTCGATACCAAAACCTCAGTGTTGAAATGAGGTATCTTTCACTCAGTCTACCACCTGAGGTATGAAATTATCTGTTAATTAGAGGTAAGGATTGCTACATCAATCACACACTGGATGGTGGGAAATCTTCGTGACGCATTTATTTATCAGGGCTACGGCGTGGAAATCAATGCATAGATGGTGGTCTGACTTAAATCAATGGACAGGTGTGCCTTAATTCCTACCGATTTACCTTGCCATTTGTCATCGTAGTCGACACTCACCGAGACGAATTCGCTGCTCCCCCTGCCACTAGCCCGGTGGCTGATGGTAGGTGCTCTGCGGGCCCTACCATGATGTATGTGTTTCATCCATGCTGTTCATACATTTTTACAGATTATTTTAGGGCTTTATTCCAAAATTTAGATGGATATAAATTTCAGGTGGGCCACACCACAGGAAAACAATAGTGATTGGATATCCACTATTAAAATCTGCCTAAGGCCCAGTTTACTGTTTATTTGACATTCAATCTGTTTATTAGGTCATACAAAATTAGATGAAGGGAAAAAATAATATCAGCTTACTCCAAAACTTTTATGGCCTCCAAAAAGTTTTTAATGGTCCACGTTCAATAAATACTGTTTCCTGTGATGTGGTCCACTTGAGATTGGATATACTTCATTTTTCGAATCATACCATAAAATAATCTATAAAATTATATTACGGCATGGATGAAACACATATGGGTCCCACGTAGCACCGACCACTGGACATTGGGTGGTGGCAGGGGAGAAGCCAATCCGTTTCCCAAACTCCAATCTAATCAGTTCTGCACAATTAAGAACACATGGCGAGACTTCAGCCGTACACCTGGCATCTTCCGTAATCCAGACTGTCTAAATTGCTGACCCAACCATGGTTATTGAAGGGCTTAGGAATTGTGTCGAGAAATAATATTAACCATCTGATTTTTACTTTAAATTTGGCCCACTCACTGTCTTACTGTCAACCATCCATTTTATATCCATTAATTGAATGGATAAGATTATTTGATCGGCACTATTTTAAATATGACTATTGGGTGGTGGACTTTTATTGAATGGTTAACTATTAAAAAATTCCAACGACATTATTTCTAAAAACAAAGTGTCCACCAATCAGAGGCTAGAGTCGTTTAAACAATCTGACCGTTGGATTGTATCTTGGCCACCGTTGAATGGATAAGATTATTTGATCGGCACTATTTTAAATATGACTATTGGGTGGTGGACTTTTATTGAATGGTTAACTATTAAAAAATTCCAACGACATTATTTCTAAAAACAAAGTGTCCACCAATCAGAGGCTAGAGTCGTTTAAACAATCTGACCGTTGGATTGTATCTTGGCCACCGTTGGATGCATTGTATAGTTAGTTTATTTTAGTTAATAAATGCTACACCTGCAATTTCTGAGTGCCTGCATTTCAAGCGTCATACACAGCCCGTGTATTAATAAATACGATACCCACCTTGATTGCAAAAATTCAGTCTTTATTTTATTTTATTTTTTGGTGATGCAAAACTCATATTTTGACAAAACTATTACAAAAATCCGCTCTTTTATTTTGGTGCAGCACGCATGTGGGATGAAGTTTTAGGACACCGGCTAGATGTGGGCAGAATCGAACACTACTTGTCGGATCCGACTTGACCGAACTAGTCGAATCCGATCTGATTCAAACTGAAAACCGGGGTTGGGTTGGATCGAGTAGACCCACTTGGATCTGACACCAAACTGAGTTGAGTTCGGGTCATGTAGCAACTCGATCCGATTCAATCCGGATAGGAATCAGGTAATATAAAGATAAATTTTACTCTTTAAAAAAAAAAAAACATTTACTCTTCTTCTACCCAAATCCTAACCCTACCCGCAGAGCCGACTTCCACTCCTTCCCTCCTTTCTCTCCATCTTTCTCTCTCGATTTCCCTCCTCCTCTCCTCCGTTCTCTTTTCCTCTCTCCCGATTTCCCTCATGTTTCCTTCTTAACACGAGTCTCCTGCTCAGCTTGACTCAGCCCGGTCTGAACCGGACAGACTCAACTCGATTTGACTCGATTTTCCTGATCGAGTTGGACTCAATTCAGGTCAAGCCAGCAAGGAATCGGTTCGGATCGATCGAATCACCCCTGTTGAACTTGGTCCCAAATTAGATCAAGTTCAAGTCAGGTACTTACAAAAACTGAATAGAGTCGAGTTAGACCTAATCTAGTCTGACTCGACTCCATGCCCACCTCTAACACCGGCTAATAAAAATGTTATGATAGTTTCAACAAATTTAAAATTGTATGCTCGCATTCAAATTTTATACACGTGGCATTGGTTTTATTCATTTAAGCTGTACAGGCAGTGGACCCCACTTTTAATGGGTCAGGAATAGAATATTGCTTTCATATTATTTCTTGAATGGCCGATGGGTGGGCATCTAATGGATGGTCAAAAGTAGAAAGTTTGTTGAAAATGAAACATATTTATTTTGTAGCTATGAACAGTATGCATGGGTGGACACTATTTGAACGGTCTCGATCGAACTGCATATATGGTTCGTTTTCAATATCTGAATGGATGCACATGAACAATGACACGCTGCCGGATTAACTATCTCTGCCATGGGGGCGCGGATAGGTAATACCTCCGCCTGTTCGGAGCTCGGGACCGGCGGAGGCTCCGATGGCAGCTGAGGGGACACCGTGATGTATGAACTTTATTCACACCGTTTATCTTCTTCTTTTTTTTTTCTTTTTTTTTTAGAATATTATTCCAAAAATAGCAAAAGATCCAAGTCTCTCATGGGCCACACGGTGGGTATTAAATTCCCACCGTTGAAAATTTCTTATGAACAGCAGAAGTTTTGGATCAAGATGATATTTGTTTTTTTACTTCATCCATGTGTATATGACCATATTAAGGGGTTGTATGGAAAATAAACGATAAAGTGGGCCCTAAGAAGGTTTCAATGGTGGGCGTTCTTAGCACTGCTGCTTACTATGGTGTGGTCCACTTGAGCCTTGGATCTACTTATTTTTTGTTAGATACTACTCTATAATAATATGAAAAGAGTGATGGACGGTGTAGATAAAATTCATATATCACAGTGGACCCTAAGTAGCCCTCGTAGCCTCCGCTGTCCGAGCTCCGAACAGGCCGAGGGTAGTACAAAAACTGCGCCCCTGCTCGTGGCTACTGATAACGGGAACGGACTGGCTACTCTCCCTGCCACCAGCAAATGGCTGATGTTCGGTGCTCTGTGGGACCCACCATGATGTATGTGTTTCATCCATGCTATCCATCATATTTTTTTACATTATTTTATAATATAAAACTAAAAATAAGGTATATCCCAATCTCAAGTGGACCACATTACAAGAAATTGTGTTTATTAAACGTCGACCATTAAAAACTTTTTGAGTGCCATGAAAGTTTTGGATCAAGCAAATCTTTGTTTTTTTTTTTTTTTTTTCCCTTCATTGGGTGTGTATTTGATATCAAATAAACAGTACAGTAGGCCTTAGGAGGATTTTAATGGTGGATATCCAATCGCTATTTTTTCCTCTGGTGTGGTCCACCTGAGATTTATATCTCTCTCATTTTTCATATGAAGCCATAAAATAATATATAAAAATGGATGAAACAAATACATCATGGTGGGGCACACAGAGCACCGACCATCAGCCACCGAGCTGGTGGCAGGGTGAGTAGCCAATCCGTTTCCACTGACACCAGCCCGGGTATATCCACACACCGGGTTGTTGCTGCGTGTAGAATGCATACCCTATGTGGTGCCCAACATGTTGTATATATAAGCTTATAGCATCCTTTATGTATGTGCTATATATCCATGCCGTCCATCTATTTTGTCAGCTCATTTTAGGCCATGTTGTGATAATTGAACTAGATACAAATCTCAAGTGGACCACACCTTAGGGATTGAATTCCCATCAATAAAAACTTCTTAGGGACCACAAATGCTCTGGATCAAGCTGCTATTAGTGTTTTCCTTTCATCCATGTTTGCATCACCTACTCAATGGGTTAGATGGCAAATTAATATTACAGCCATTCTTAGTAAATTTTTAAAGATGGTCATTCAATCAACACTACTTCTATTAGGTGTGGTCCACTTAGATTTGGATCTGTGTCCTTTTTATGATCATGCTCTAAAAATAAGTTGGCGAAACGGACCGACGATGATACCTAAGAAAAAGGTAGGTAGGGAAATGCTTGCCTACAACTAGTGAGAGCTACATCGATATTTATACGCTAATCATATCGCTCAAGAGGTCATTTTTGTTGGGTCCTCTTGCTTCTCTAGTACTCTTAGGCCCTGTTTGGGCAACTGGATTAGAAGGGATTAGGTGGGATTGTATTCAAAAAAACATCATTATTACCCATGGCAGGGATTGTCCCCTGATTCCATGGGATTAGATTAATGCTCTGCTTTGTTGGTAATACGGTGGTACATTGAATGGATATACCCACCATCATTTGAAATTACCAGAATAACACATATGTATTATATCTAAACCGTTCATTTGTTTTGTAACCTCATTTTATGGTATGGGCCGAAAAATGAGGTAGATCCAAAACTTATGTGGCCCCAAAGAAGTTTTCAACCGTAAGTATTCAATCCACATTGCTTTAAGTGGTGGGTCCACTTGAGCTTTAGAATTACCTGATTTTTGGCCCATGCTCTAAAATAATCTCAAAAAATGGGTGGGCGGTGTGGATATAGCCCACACATCAGGTTGGGACCTACACAACTTGCTAGCATTGAGTAAAATTGGCACGGGACCCAATGTAATTCCATCCGATCTAATTCCAAGCTTTGCCAAACATGGAGTGGAATTGGCATGGAACCAGATGAATCCAATCCCACCCAATCCCTTCTAATCCTGTTGCCCAAACAGGGCCTTAGAGTTTCAACACCTGATAAAAGCGTTCGAGTACCCGTAGGTGGTGAAATCGGGCACCATTAGCTACTGACATATTAAGTAGCGAGACTCGCTACTGAAGTGACGTCACCAAGTTTGGCAGGCCCCACCCTGATGTATATTTTGTATCCATGCCATCCATGTATTTGGAGAGATCAATTTAGGGCAAGATCCAGGGAATGAGTTAAAACCAAAGCTCCAGTGGACCTCAGCACAGAAAACAGTGGGGGCAGTGACATCAAGCTGATATTTTTGTTTTCCCTTCTTTTATGTCTTTTTGACTTTTTGAACGGGTTTGATTTCAAATAAACATCATGGTGGGCCGCAGGATAGTTTCAAGGACGGGAATCACTCTCCCCACTGTTTTCTGTGGTGGGCTCCACCACAGCTTTTTATCTGCCTCATTCTTTGGCTAATGCCATAAAATGATATCTCAAAATGGACGGACGGTGTGGATACAACACATACATCTTTAGCGAGGCCCACGGAACTTGGTGACGTCACTTTAATAGCGTGTTTCCGTACCCTCTCGGTAGCTAATCCGCATCCAGTGAAATCCCACTACGGCGTGACTGTCGTGGGGTATGTGTGCGCGTGTGAAAAAAAAAAAAATTTCTTTCTTATTTGGATGAACTGATTGAAGTCGGGACTCTGTAGCCGTTGGATTTGGGATTTTCCAATGACCCAAAACCGTTTATTCGATAGAGTTACCGATTGATAGAGGAATATGAGAAATAACTTTCGCAATAAACGTTATAACCATTTGATTAGACAAAGGTTTCATGGACGTGATCATGCTCAAAGAAATGGAAACAAATTATCAAAGGTGGAAATAATCCAATTAAAAGCTTTTATCAGTTGAATTTTCCCAGATTATCAAACGTAAAAATATAGGTGGCTCACATAGGTGGCTCACATGATGTACATATCTAGGGTCACTAAAACATCGCGGGTGGGCCTCAAATGCCGATTTGTTCAAACGTTTGGTTGAGAAAGGTTCACATTCAAAAACCCTAATGCCAACTTTCTGTTCAGTGATTTGTGTCCTGCCCACGTATCAATTTGTGCGGATCATCCAAACCGTTTAAAAGGTGGGCTACACCATAATCAAATTAACTGGACCAATCTGCTCATTAGGTGGGCCGCAAACATAAAATGAATAGTACCTTTTGCTTCCTATCAAGTTTGATAGTGAATCATACCTGATGAGTAGATTATACTTAGCTTTTTTTACGGATTGGATGTTCTGTAGAAATGATTGGAGGAAGATAGCGATGCATGTGATGTATGTGAATAATTCGTTCGATTGGAGGACGATTAGACAAATTTTGGCGACTCTATAGTCTAATCTCGCCGCCTCTGTTGACTGATTTTGCCTTAGAAAATTTTTGCCGACTCTATGGTTTTCTCGCTACCTTTGTTGAATAATTTCGACCCTCCTCTAAATAATCCTTTTTCTTTTATCTTTTTAAGATTTTTTTTTTTTTTTTTTTTTTTTTTTTTTTCTAAAAATGGCTTTCAGTTTGACATATAAATCAATAATCATTTACTGTTTTCAACTTCTTCTTACATCTCTTATTTTTTCAATCACTAGTAACTTAGAGGCTCGATGATACTTCCCGCATTGCTTACATCCTTCTTTTTTTCTTCTTTTTTTTTTCATATTTAATTTTTTTTTAAATTATCATTGTTAAAAATCCCACCCACCAATCATACGTATTTCAAGAGAGAAAGTGAGTACCTCTATGGTCCTCTCCATCAGGCACGGCTTCGGTGTTTGTGGATCCCCATGTGATCCGTTGAGGTGGGTGATATCCGTTACTGTGGGGCCCATCTTGATGTATGTTCCTTACATTCAGGCCATCAAACAATTTTGACAGCTCATTTTAATTAGGAATGATTCAAAAATTGAAGCAGATCCAAATCTCAGTTGTACCATACCTAGAGCTGTACACAAGTCAAGCTAGCTTAAAAAGGTCGCTCGACTCGGCTCAACTCAGCTCGGATTGACTCGGCTTGAAAGGCTGACTCAAGGCTAGTCAAGATTGTTTACTAAAGCTTGATTTGAGTTCAAGCCAAGTTCGACCATGGTGTATTTCAACTCGATTCAACTCAAACTCGACTCGACTTGAAGCTCAAGCTCGAGCTTTACTCGAGATAAACTCAACTCGACTCGAAAGCTTTGGCAAACAAGCCAAGCTTCAATGTTGAGCTCGAGGGCGAGCTCGAACTCAAGTATAGCATGGACGAGTCAAGCCGAGCTTGGCCCACCTCGACTCGACTCGGCTCGAGGTACAGCCCTAACCATACCATGGAAAACTTGTGGGAATTGACCATTAAAAACTTCTTGTGGGCCACAAAAATTTTAGATCAAGCTAATATTTGTGTGGGCCTTTCATCCTGGCCTTTGTGTCCTTATCAAAAGGTTGGATGGCAAATAAACATTTTGGTGGCCCCAATGGTACTAATCACCACTTTTTTCAATGGTGTGGTCCACCTAAGATTTAAAGGGATAATGCCCTTGATGTAAAGAACATACATCACGGTGGGCCATACAGTAGAGATCCACATGGCCCCTCTCCATCTTCCATCTCTCTAGTTGTTGTGGTTCCTGCCTTATATCTCATCTTCTCTCTTTCTTCTACCATCTCATTTGTGGATCCCATATATCCATCCGCAGGGTTCATCAAAGAGCCCAAAAGGATTAAGAGGCATTACAATAGAGACTTTAAGAATCATTTTACATGCTTCCTTTCCTAACGATGAACTTGGTCTTGGATCGATGTGAAATTTATCATGGATAGTGAAAATGAGATTCTAAAACATATGAATGGAGTGGATTTTGGACATGCACAACATGCATCTTTATAAAGTTTGGACATTGCACATGATTAATGGATGTTCTTTAATGTACTTGTATTAGTAATGTCTATTGATAGATGTCTTAAATCTGTAAATTCAACAGTCTATCGATGACAGGATCATTGCCATCGAGTAGGCTTCAATGCCATCGAAGTCATTGGAAAAATCCAGAAGATATCAAATTAATTGTTGGACACTTTAGATGCCATGTTTGATGCCATCAAAGGCCTGGTCGATGTTATCAGTAAAATTCAGAATTTTCATGTTTGGTCGCTAGAACATTTTGGTATTAGTTCGATGCCATCAAAGGTGTAATTTAATGTATGTACAGATTTATGCAGAGTTGCATATCTACGGGTTTTGTTTCCAATTTTGATTAGGATTCTCCTAAAAGCTATATATAGGAGTGGAATCAGGATCAAGGGCATTCTAAGGGCTTTTTAATTCATTCATAAGGTTTCAAAGGTCTTGTAAGGGAGATTCGAGGCTTGTTCGAATCAGGTATTTTCTTTATCTCTTGTAATTTCTACTTTCATAGTGTTATTTGTCGCTTTGTGCCTGATTTTTCCACATTAAATTCGGAGTCTTCGTGATTGGGCTTGTTTGTGCGATTGGAATACTTTACTTGATTCATCTATGTGTGCTTCCGTGGTTTCCCAACAAGTGGTATCAAAGCTTATCGTTGGGACACAGTTGAATCTAAAAATAGAATATCAATGGTAGCAAATCCTAAGTTTGATGTAAAGAAGTATTCTGGGAAAAAAAAAATTAATTATAAAAGGACAAGATGATTGGCCTATTGGTTTAACAAGGATTGGATGAGGTCCTTAAGAAGCAACCTGAATCTATGCAAAATGATGAATTAAATAGAGTGGACAAGAAAGCAAGAACCTCTATCCAATTGTGTCTAACGAATGAGGTCCTTTACTATGTCACGAGAGAGAAAATTCTGACAAGTTTGTAGACAAAGTTAGATGACATATATGTAAAGAAGTCTCTTGAAAACTGCCTATAATTGAAATTGCAGATGTTCAATCTAAAAATGACAGATGGAGGTGATGTCGAGGCTCATATAAGCAACTTTAACACGATGATCTACAAATTGTTGGATGTGGAGGAAGTGGTCAAAATGAATATCAGGTGTGTATTTTGTTGAATTCTCTCCCAGCTTATGAGTCTTTCAAAGACATGTTGTGCATCGGTAAATCGTCCCTTAGTGTTAATACTATTATCTCAACCCTTCAAGGAAAGACGATGAGAAACAAAAATGGTAACATGGGAGCCTCTACTGATGCATTGTTTACGAGGGATCGGAATTCTGAGTGAGACACGGGATCTTCTCGATCAAGATCCAAATCTAAGAGCAAGGAAAATAGAAAGTTGAATTGCCGGAATTGTGGGTTGTCTAGGCATATAAAAAAGGATTATACAAATCCTAAAGTAAGATGAGAGAATACAGAGGTTTCCTCTAGGGAGGCCAACACTGCAGAGTCAGATGAGGGTACAAGCGAAAGTGATGTGTTGTCAATGTTTATAGTTGGACGCTTATACAATGATCGTAGGGATGAGTGGATTTTGGACACTAGGGCATCATATCACACGACTTCTCATCAACGTTGGTTCACCAGTTCCAGAAAGTGTGATGGTAGCCAGGTATTCATGGTCGATGATAGTGCATGTAATGTTGTAGGTATTAGATAGTGCCCATCAAGATGTTTGATAGCATGGAGTGTACTTTAACCGATGTGAGACACTTTCCTGACATGAGGAAGAACTTGGTATCTTTTGGAACACTCGACGTGCTTGGGTGCAAGTTCACCGATTTTAATGGAGTCTTTAAAGTTTCAAAAGAGGGACTTATTGTTATGAAAGCACAGAGGAGTGGAAACCTTTATAAGTTGATCGAGAGCACTTCATTGGGTGAAGCTGCAGCGGCTATAGAAGATTCCACGTCGACACGTATGTGGCATGCACGTCCAGGCCACATGAGTGAATAAAACATGAAGGTACTTTCTGATCGTTGTTTAATTCCAGTCTCTAAAAGCATTGATTTAAATATATTCGAGTATCGTATATATGGTTATAAGCATTCAAGGTTATCTTTTAAGTCTGGTAAATATGTATGTAAGGATTTTCCTGATTATGTGCATTCTAATGTTTGGGGGCCGTCGACCTTGGTTTACGCCAGAGGGTCATCATGGTTCATCACATTCATTGATGACTACTCCAGGAAAGTGTGGATCTATTTTATGATAAATAAATCTGATGTTTTTACTAATTTTAAGCAATTGAAAGCGATGGTGAAAAACAGTCATGGTGGAAGTTGAAGGTATTAAGGACAGATAACAATGGTGAGTTTACTTCAGATGAATTTAATCAATACTACAAGGATGAAGAGATAATGAGGCATAACATAATGCGCCATACACCAGAGCAAAATGGTGTGGCTGAACGGATGAATTAGACTATCTTGGAGAGGGCCCAATACATGATTAGCAATGCTGGGTTAGGCAATGAACTGTGGACTGAAGCCATTAATACAACTTGTTACTTGGTAAATTGATCCCCTTGTACGGTCATTGAATGTAAAATTTCATAGGAAGTATTGAGTAGACAAAAGGTAGACTACTCAGGATTGCACTATGAGGAGTCCAGAGAAGTTTCGTGGATTCGGAACAGTTATCCCTTTGAGGAAGACGGTGCTCGACCTCAACGTGTCCTTCCCAGTGTCATCTGTCGTGTAAACTTCTACATGATTGTTCTTCAATCGACCACTTAATGAATGTTGTGGCATCGCTTGATGTACTCTAGTTGTACTATCATATAATACTCTCCGTATATTCCCACAAATTTCTAAATACACCAGGCAAATTCATCCAGATCAAAATATCTCACTTTGATTGGCTTTCACAAGAATTGACAACAATAAGAATGAACAATTCTCATCAAGATTAACCAAAAGAACCGAAAACACAAAAATGTCATTACGATGGTTAAAAGTTTGAACAGAAGTTGACAACTTTTACGTTTTCAAACACGGTTAGAATAATAAATAAATAAACATAGTTATCTAAGATTTTTGGAAAGTTTTACAGGAAAGCAGGTGATTATTAGTTTATCGCATAATCATAGGCAGCTCTTGGATTATTATTATTATTATTATTTTCCAAATTCACCTACCATCATCATCGTTCATCTACATGCTGGATAATGAGTTGCAGAGAGGTAAGGCTCACCTGATGTCTCAACGACATCTAATCAATCCTTTATGTGGCCCCTCCTATTCTTGTTGGCTACTCAAGCACAGGTTGATCCAAAACTCAGGTGGGCCTTATATTATAAAATCATACCTGAAACCTCTAAAATTATATCTTGTGGCCCACTTGAATTTAAGAATGAGCTAATCTTTTATTTGTCCAAATGCAAACGAGGCTTTTAATGGTGGGTATCCCCATCCCAACTATAACCTGTGTAGCTACCGGAGCTTTTTTATCAGCCTGATTTGGGGCACATATGAGAAGAATAGGTGGTTCACATGATGTGTATGTCTTTTGTCACTAGAACATCATGGTGGGCCTCACTTGCCCATTTGATAGAACTATTCCTGATTGAGAAATGTTCACTTGCTCATTTTTATTTTTATTTTTCAACCATCTAAGCCATTCAAAAGGTGGGCTGCACCATAAACGTCTTTCAAGGGAAAAATTGGACTCATCAGCTCATTAAGTGGGCAACAACCATAAAATGACTAGCAGCCTTGGATCTCCATCAAATTCGATGTTGAAGCTTAGACTGATACCTCGTTTCACCAATGAGGTCTTGGTATTCATTCCCTAGGGGGGGTGGCTAACAGTGAAGTGTGAACTGGCACTGGCTGTACTAACAAGCTAACAAAAATTAAAAAATAAAAAAAAATTGGATGTTGAAGCCCATCTAATGGGTAGACCATCCTAATCTTTATCTTGAGGCTCACCTTTTTTATAGATAAGATATTCTATAGAGAGGATAGGATATTCTACGGAGAGGGCATGTTGGAGGGAAAGAAAGGAATACATATGCGCTGTACGTGAACATTTTCCGGACCCGGATTTCCTGTGAAAGGCTAGCTTACTGTGCTGGGAATGGGCCCACTGTGATGTTTGTGAGAAATCCTCCCCGTCAATCCATTTTGTGAGTTCATTTTAGGACATAAGGCTAAAAACGAACCGTATCCAATGCTCAAGCGGGCCGAAAACGTAATAATTGAACGTTCAAAATGAAATATTTGTGGGATAGGAGTTTTAAATCATGCTAATATTTGTGTTTTCAGTTCATCCCAGTAGAAATGACATTATTAACGGTATGGATGACATGTAAACATCACTGTCAAACCCAGGGAGTTTTCAACGGTAGGAATTTACCTAACGTCCTTTTCCTTTAGTACGGCCCACTTGAGTCTTGGATCCTGTTTGCTTTTGGTTTAATCTACTGTAATGAGCTTCTAAAATGGATGAACGGAGTGGATTCCTAAAATATCATGGTAGGACCTCACCTAAGTTTCCAGCGCAGAAGTTGCTGCGAAAGCCTTTCCCAGGAAATATATTTTCCTTCGACAGTACAATAACTAGACAAATTTCGCCGCCTATATTAACGAATGCCTTTTCTTTTCCTTTTAAAAGAAACAACGAAAAAGAAAATTTCAAATGTGTCTTCATCAGAGAAAACTCTGCCATGATCATGAACTATTTAAGGTGAGCCATGCAACTCAGAAATGTTTAATTCGAGTTGGGATAAGGTCTAAATGATGATAGCAATGGCGATGTTGATGATCTATAATAGTATATTATTTTAGGCGGATGTCTATTCAACATTTAAGATTAGAGTTGCCACTAAGACAAGGTGGACCAAGGCCGAGCAGCCAAAGCCTCGTCTAGGAAACCAGGCTAGATGGCATTTAAACATCATGGTCGGTTCTAGGAAGGTTTCAAATGTGAAGGTTTTTGTTCTCACTGTTTTTTGTTATACGCCCACGAGTTGTGGGTCTGCTTGATTTTTGGACTCTTCTGCTATTATCATCTTGAGAAACGGATGGATGGAGCAGATTTGACACAGGCATCTTTGTGAGCCCAACGTCCGGGGCATAGGTAATTAGCATCCACATATCTTGTACTGGAACATTGCGAAAGGGATTGGTTGAAAAAGGACAACAAGTCGTCATTCTTGTCTCTCCACCAGAATAATTGTAGCCTACATATATTCAGATATGTGGTCTAGAATACTGAACAGGTTGTCTTGCTTTATATATGTTGCTTTCCTTTTTGCCTTTTCCATCAGCTTTTGCTCTCTTGTATTTTTCTTTCACCTTTTCTTTCCTGGAGACCTGCACGTTTTGACTCGATAGGTGGGTGAGGGCCTACTTAAGAGTTGGGCTGGGCATCGAGTCGAGTCAGACCGAGTTAGGGCTGACCCACTCCACCTGATTTTGAAATAGATCTGACCCGTACTTGACTTAGCTCGGAGCTAATTAAGTCTAGCATGCCTAACCCAATCTGAGTCCGGGTCTAGACTAGACAAACTTGGAGCGAGTCCAACCCGATCACAAGTACCAAATCGGGTCAGGTGCGGCAGGTATCCATGGGCTGAAATCACACCTCATAACCTAAGTGCACCTGCCGGAATTGTAGCCTCTCCATCAGCTACACGACATCTCAGATCTAAAATGTCAAATATAAGTTTTTTTTTTTTTTTTTTTTTCCATATATGTATGGGTCGGGTTTCGGCTTGAGTCAAGTTAGTACGAAGTCGGATTTGGGGTCAAGTCCAGTTGAGTTACTAGGTGACTCAAACTTGACTCTTCATATATGTGTGGGTCGGGTTTCGGATTGAGTCAAGTTAGTACCAAGTCGGATTTTAGGTCAAGTCGAGTCGAGTTACTGGGTGACTCGAACTTGACTCGGTTTGAGTTTGGATTGGACGATCCACTCGAGTTGGTTCTGAACAAGTTGATGAGTCTGAGTTTGCCAAATCGAATCATCCCATGCCTAGCTTTAGGCCCACCTCGATGTGTGCATTGTATATCCATTATGTCAATCTGTTTTTTCTGAATTATTTTAATATATGGTCCAAAAAATGAAGCCTATATACAAGTTTTAAATAGATCACACCATAGGAAACATTGATAATTAAATTCTCACCATTAAAAGCTTACTAGAGTCCACCGTAATGTTTATTAACCATCCAACATATTAATAAGGTTGTACAGACGTGGATGAAAGGAAAACAAATACCTGCAAGATATAAAACTTTTGTTACCTGCAAAAGATTTTCAATGGTCATTAACAACTGTTTCATGTGGTGTGGTCCAACTGAAGTTTCTATCTGCTTCATTTTTGGGATCATGGCCTACAGTAAGCTGGAAAAACAGATTACTGGCACGGATATACAATGCAAATATCAGAGTGGACCCTTATGGTCAGGGTCTCACACACATGGCTCGCTCTGGGTCTCACACAAGTCGCGCTCGCATTCACTGCGTTCCCACCTCGTAGGGTCATGTATTATTAAGTGGTGGGCTGATTTGAACGGACAAGAGTGGATTACGTGAGTCTGGGTCAACAGCTTAATCAATGAGTCTCTGACCATGGGGCCCACCTTGACGTATGTGTTGTATATCTATTTTGTCATCTTAATTTAGGAGATAGGCCCAAAATAAAGCATATCCAAATGATTAGGTGGACCACAGCACAGGAATCGGTGGTCATTGAACACTCACCATTAAAAATTACTCAGGGGCAATAAGCTGATATTTGTATTTCACCTTCATCCAAGCCTGTGTGACCTACTCAACAGGTTGGATGGCAAATAAACATTACAGTCGGCCCTTCTTAGTAAAGATTTTTATTATCTGAGGAGTTGTTGAAACCCATGGTACAGTTGTTGAAACCCATGTTAGAATCATCTTGCCAAAGACCGCCAGGTGGGACGAGGGCCGCTTGGAAGCATAGGCTCGCAGTTAGTGTGCCCACCACCATCAATACATTCTTTAATTCGTTTTCTGCTTTTTCTGTGGACAATTCCCAGGATCTTTCAGCTCCTTTCTTTCGGAGTTCCTTCGCCATGTCTCTGTCTGCTGAGTTACTAGGATAAAGTGTGAAGACATCCAAGGCTGTGAAACCATTCATGTTCGCAGCATTTATCTCCACACCAGTCTCAGTACTAACGTGCTTTATCATCTGCATTTTTTTTCATGTTAAATCAAGGAACGGTCTTATGGAAAGAGAAAAAAGAAAAGAAGAAGAAGAAAAAGAACTGTCTTATGGCTCTGGTTTGTTTACTGGTGGGACATGCACCATCATTACGTGCACGGTTCACTCATCACGTATGCTGCCATTAAAAAAATGAAAACAATGAAAATGAGGTTTTTGGGCTAGGGCACATGATCATGGTGGTGTTTCTATGAATGGAATGGATATGCACACATGTAACATTCTTCTTGTAACCAAACCACTTACCAAAATTTCCTCCTGTTCATGAACAAGATGGTGCATGATTATTTACTAAAAAGGGCCTCTTTGGTTTTCCAATTACAATGGTTGTAAATGGACAATGGTGATATTTGTATAAAACCATCTTAGGCCCAACCATGATGGTTATATGCCATCCAAACTGTGCATAAAGTTATTCTAACTAGGACGAGAAAGCATAAATATTAGCCACAACCAAGACTTCTATGGCTTTTAAAGATTTCAACGGTTCCAACATGAGACATACGACATACGGATAGGTGATTTTATCACCGACATCTCAGTGGGCCCCACGTAGCTATAGGTGAATTTCTCACCGACATCTCAATGGGCCCCACGTAGCTTCCAACGTAAGGAACTTGCTAAGGGTAGGAGGCAAAGGAAACTCGCGTCCTAGCTGGACTTCGGTTTCCAAAGAGAAAACGCGGGGCCACACATGATGGATAGATTGAAAATGATTAAAACACTACATCTTTATGGGCCCCACACATCAAACTTTATACAAGCTTATCTTAGCGGATTGTAATCTTTTGCCTTTTTGCTTGCCCCTGGCTTATCAGATGAACTATTTCTCTTCCTTTCCTCAGCTTCTTACACGCCTACATTTTACACATCATTACTTCCAACAAGTACTTTCAGCTCAATCCTCTGCAACCTTCAAAAACACCGTTACCTGCGCATCCATCCTTCCATCACGACTCCGAATATGCGCGCCTAACGTTTCTCTACACGTGGCTGGAGCTTCACTCTACGGCTTTGCATATAGGTTTTTCTCCTCTCATCATCCGAGATTGATCTCAAGAGATATTTATACTTTAAACGGTACGGCATCATCGCAAATCCAATAATAAAGTATGATCTTATCTAAAATCTCTGTTTTAGCTCATTGTAGAAACTTCATGATATGTAACGGTGATCCATAGTGCTTAATTAATTAATCTACGGACACTTGTAAGAAATTTTACTTTCCCCTATGTTTTTAGAAACTTCAACCGTGTTGTACCTATATGTATTGAATCTGCTTGATTTTTTTAGAATACATTTTTTGGGCACCCTCAGGTGGTAACAGATTTTAATGCTTTCCAAGGTGATAATAGAGACCTTTGGCAAAGTTCACCGTACTTCCCCGGGTTGATGTTTCTGGGAGCAGAAGAGGATTGCGCAGTGAGTAGCTCACTACGCTTAGCATAATGAGTAAACTCTGTGAGGTCCATCATGATGTATGTATTTTTTCGGCCGAGTTCATCCATTTTACCATATAATTTAAGGGCTTGCGCCCAAAAAATGAAGCATATAAAATGTTCATATGAATCACACTATAGGAAACAGTTAAATTGAACGTCTACAGTTGAAAATTTATTGGGGCCATGGAAGTTTTGGATCAAGCTTATATTTGTTTTTTCTCTTCATCCTGTATAATCTTATGAACAGGTTGGATGACAAATAAACATCACTATGGGACCTAGAAAGGTTTCAACGGTGGAAATCATTATCTCCACTGTTTCCTGTGGAATGATCCACTTGATCTTTGGATATTCTTTAATTTTGGGTTCAACCCCTTAAATTAGATGAAAAAAATGAATGGACGGTACGTGTGTATAGACCACATACATTCAAGGTGGGCCCAACTGAATTTACTCGATATGATAAGAGTGTACTGAGTAACATTCAATTCAACTGTTTGATCCAAAACTTCCGTGGCCCCAAGAAATTTTCAATGGTAAACATTCAATTCAAATGTATTCTGTGGTGTGGTCCAATTAAAAATTGGATATTTTTCATTTTTGGGATCAAGCTCTAAAATTATCTAGTAAAATGGATGGATCGAGCGGATAAGATACATAAATCATGGTGGACCTGACAGAGTTTACTTAGTACGCTAAGCATAGTGAGTTACTACCCAATCCACTTCCAAGAAATTAAGTGACCGAGAGAGCATGCCAATTGTTCATGATGTCCATCAAGTTTATCTGTCTAGTTTTTGAGTTGCTTTTGCTTAATTTTCCCTCTTTGGCTAAAGAGAAGCTCTAGTCACTAATTTAGAGAAAAATATTGCGGCTTGTGTAGTGTTTCCATTTTAAAAAGATTTGGAAACAACACTATAATTACATTCCCCCTTTCATTTTATTTGAGAGAATATGCGAATTGTCAATTTGTCATTGATTGACGAAGAAAAATGTGTTCCCAAAATTACAAAGAAGGCCTTTTAGAAAGCACAATTAGGATAAGAATAAGGTTTTATTTTGGTTGAGGGGTGAGAAAGAAACACAACTAATTACAATTGTTCTTGGATTGATGCAAAGTGTGATGTCCATTGTAATGTGTATATTGTTATTGATGTCTTAAGTATGTATGTAATAGGTCTGTTGATGCCATCGACAAACCACTCGATGCCATCGAGTAGTGGTCGATGGCATCGACAGATGCTCGATGCCATTGGAAAAATTTGAAAAATTCACGTTTTGTTGCACAAATTTTTTTGACGTTTTAATCGGTGTCATCGAAGTCCCATCGAAGATGCCACCGAACTCGCACACCGAATTAAGTGAGGGATTTATTCACACACATAACAAGTATAAGCTTGATCTTATTCATAAGGTCATGTAGACGTAGATGAACTGAAAAAACAAATATAAGCTTGATCCTAAACTTCTCTAGCTCCCAAGAAGTTTTTAATGGTGGACGTTCAATCCTCACTTTGTGGTCCACTTAAGCCTTGTACCTGCCTCAAATTTTCTCTTATACCTTAAAATAGTCTGAGAAAAACGATGAATAGCGTGAATAAAATACTTACGTCACGGTGGGCCCCACAGAGCCCTACCCGGACAGATTACCGTCCCGTTGGGGGTAGGATGCAATCCGCGTACCAATTTCTCACCAACATCTCAATGGGCCGCACGTAGCTTCCAACCTAAGGAACTTGCTATGTGCAGGAAGCAAAGGAAACTCGCATCCTAGCTGGACTTTGGTTTCCAAGGAGAAAACGCGGGGCCACACATGATGGATAGATTGAAAATTATTAAAACAGTACGTCATGGTGGGCCCCACACATCAAACTTTATAGAAGCTTAGTGGATTGTTATCTTTTGCCTGTTTTTGCTTGACCCTGGCTCATCAGAGGAACTGTTTCTCTTCCTTTCCTCAGCTTCTTACACGCCAAGAGTTTTCACAGCATTACTTCCCACCCGTACTTTCAGTTCAATCCTCTGCAACCTTTAAAAACACCGTTACCTGCACACCATCCATCCATCACAACTCGGAATGTGTGCACCTAGCGTTTCTCTGCATGTGGCTGGAGCTTCAGTCTAGGGCTTTGCATATAGGTTTGTCTCCTCTCATCATCTGAGATTGATCTCAGAGAGAAATTCATACTTTAAAGACTACGGCATCGGCAATCCAATAATATTCGATAGCAACAATAATAAGGTATGGTCATATCTAAAATCTCTGTTTTAGGTCATTGTAGAAACTTAATATTATGTAACGGTGATTCATAGTGCTTAATTAATTAATTACACTTGTAAGAAATTTTACTTTCATTATGTTTTTAAAAACTTTAACAGTGATGCACCTATATGTAGCGGAACGCTCACCTGCGAACGGACTACATAAGAACTTTTTTGAGAACTCATCATATCTGATGAGTCTCGAAAATCTGAACGGTCCACATGAACCAGAACCTCTTGAAATCTCTAGGTACCAATTTTTACTTTGAACCAAAACTTCAGTGGGCCATAAAAAATGAAAACAGTTTCTTCCCTTGATTTGAATTTCTCTTTGCTATGGTCCACCAGAATCTTAGATCAGGGTGAAAATTCAACACCTAAGGTATCATGGGATTCCACATCTTATGGACCGTTCGGATTCAATACCCATGACACGTGTACAAAGGCGTGCATGTGCATAGGTGCGTAGGTGAGCATGCCTCATGTATGTATTGAATCTGCTTGATTTTTTGAGAATAAGGCCAAAGCATGAACGGTGCATCTAATGAATAAGTCAGATTTCATGTAAACAAAATTAACCAGTGTAAGCATAGGTGGCTTGACTTGTGCTTTGATGGAGGGAATGACTTGTGTACATGAGATCATTCATCCTCTCCATCAGGTGTCCCACCCCATATTTGGACACAAGCCTATAAACATCTAGCTGATCAAAAGATCAAGCGGGAATCCGTTTGGATTGGGACGCCAACCTAAAACCCTTTAAAGTGCATGTGATGTCCATTATGATGTGTATATCTCATCCAATTCATCCATTTAAAGTGCATGTCCCACCAAGACGAAGGAACTCATATGCGCCATACCAAACCATGGTGAATTTAAAAATTTTATACATGATTTTATTCTATTGCCCATTGAATGGCCCACCTAGCTTTTGAATCAGGATGAGTTGTTGATGTAGAGGGGGTCATGGATACTTTCATGGCAAAGATGGACCAAAGAAGGCCCGATTGGAGGCGGAAGTGATTGTGACGGTTGGAACCTTAAATTAGTTGTATCTCGCAAACCGAAATAAGTTTTCCGACATATCATATATGATTTGGGGTATGAGAAGCTACTTTAGTCAACCAACCCCACTATGCCAGGTTGCCTATTCCGGATTTGCAAGATTCTATTAATAGTCAGAAGCTAAATGGGCCCAATGAGATGTGTGCGAGAAATCCACCCCGTCCATCAGTATCTCTAGCTCCTGTTAGGTCACGATACTAAAAATAGGCTGAAACAAAACTTAAGGGACCCCACAATAAGAACCAGTGATAATGAAAACGCTCACTGTTAAAACCATCTTAGGCCCAACCATAATGATTTTATGACATTCAAATTGCCTATAAAGTTATTCTAACTAGGATGAGAAAGCATAAATATTAGCCTGACCAAAGACTTCCATGGCTTTTAAAGATTTCAACGGTTCCAACATGAGACATGGATATAGGTGAATTTATCACCGACATCTCAGTGGGCCCACTTATCTATAGGTGAATTTCTCGGACGCGGATTGCATCCTAAATGATAATCTATCCAGGCAGGGCTCTGTGGGGCCCAACGTGATGTAAGTGTTTTATCCACACTGTTCATCCCATTTCTCGGATCATTTTAACATAAGATCCTACAAATGAAGCAGGTCCACAGCTCCAGTGGACCACACCAAAGGAAGCCGCAGTGATAATGACACCCATCGTTGAAAACTTTTTAAGGGCCAACGCGATGGTTTTTTTTACCATCCAACTTATTCATAAGGTCAACTTATTCATAAGGTCATGTAGACGTGGATGAAGTGAAAAAACAAATATAAGCTTGATCCTAAACTTCTCCAACTCCCAAGAAGTTTTTAATGGTGGACGTTCAATCCCCACTTTGTGGTCCACTTAAGCCCTATACCTGCCTCAATTTTTCTCTTATACCTTAAAATAATCTGAGAAAAATGATGAATAGCGTGGATAAAATACTTACATCACGGTGGACCCCACATAGCCTTGCCTGGACGGATTACCGTCCAGTTAGGGGTAGGATGCAATCCGCGTCCCAATTTCTCACCGACATCTCAGTGGGCCCCACGTAGCTTCCAACCTAAGGAACTTGCTATGTGCAGGAAGCAAAGGAAACTCGCATCCTAGCTGGACTTTGGTTTCCAATGAGAAAACGCAGGGCCACACATGATGGCTAGATTGAAAATTATTAAAACACCACATCATGGTGGGCCCCACACATCAAACTTTATAGAAGCTTATCGGAGGATTGTAATCTTTTGCCTGTTTTTGCTTGACCCTGGCTCATCAGAGGAACTGTTTCTCTTCCTTTCCTCAGCTTCTTACACGCCAAGAGTTTTCACAGCATTACTTCCCACCCGTACTTTCAGTTCAATCCTCTGCAACCTTTAAAAACACCGTTACCTGCACACCATCCATCCATCACAAACTCCGAATGTGTGCACCTTTCTCTGCATGTGGCTGGAGCTTCGCTCTAGGGCTTTGCATATAGGTTTTTCTCCTCTCATCATCTGAGATTGATCTGAGGGAGAAATTCATACTTTAAAGACTACGGCATCGGCAATTAATCCAATAATATCAGATAGCAACAATTAAAAGGTATGGTCATATCTAAAATCTCTGTTTTAGCTCATTGTAGAAACTTAATAATATGTAACGGTGATTCATAGTGCTTAATTAATTAATGTACACTTGTAAGAAATTTTAGTTTCCATTATGTTTTTAAAAACTTTGACAGTGATGCACCTATATGTATTGAATCTGCTTGATTTTTTTAGAATAATGCCAAAGCATGAATGGTGCATCTAATAAGTAAGGTAGATTTCATGTAAACAAAATTAACCAGTGTAAGCATAGGTGGCTTGACTTGTGCTTTGATGGAGGGAATGACTTGTGTACATGAGATCATTCATCCTGTTCATCAGGTGTCCCACCCCATATTTGGACACAAGCCTATGAACATCTAGCTGATCAAAAGATCAAGCGGGAATCCGTTTGGATTGGGACGCCAACCTAGAAACCTTTAAAGTGCATGTGATGTCCATTATGATGTGTATATCTCATCCAATTCATCTATTTAAAGTGTCAGACCAAGATGAAGGAACTCATTTGGGCCATTATACCATATCATGGTGAATTTAGAAATTTTATACATGATTTTATTCTATTGCCCATTGAGGCCCTCCTAGCTTTTGAATCAGGATGAGTTGTTGATGTAGAGGGGGTCGCGGACACTTTCATGGCAAGGCCCAATCAGAGGCGGAAGTGATCGTGACTGCTGGAACCTTAAATTTGTGGTATCTCGCAAACCGAAATAAGTTTTGGGATATATCATATATGATTTGGGGTATGAGAAGCTACTTTAGCCAACCAACCCCACCATGCCCCGTTGCCTATTCCGGATTTGCAAGATTCCAAAGTACATTTTATCTCCATTTTTACTATAAATAGTAAGCTTTAATTTGATTATAACTTTTAATCCTTAAAGATTTAAAATTAGGAGATTAATGTGGTTAGGCCAAATTGGACACTTACTATTTTTGGCCAAAAGCCATGAAGTCTAACAAGAATCATGATCATTTATAAATAGTAAGTTTACTATTTATAGTAAGTCATCTTTTTAGGGAGTTTGAGTGTGAAACTCCATCCTAGGTTTGAGTTCACTGTTTAAAAGATTGTAATTTTGGTTTTTTTTTTTTTTTTTTTTTTTTTTTTTTTTATCATCAATCATTTTATTTCGAATTATTAGAAATTATTTCTAATTTCATCCTTTATGCAATATTTGACGAATCTCTGTAAGAAGTCCAGATAAGCTATGTGGATTCGGAATAATTTCTCTTAGGAAGATGGTGATTGACCTCATCACATCCTTTCTTACGTCAGTTGTGGCATTCATTGAAATTTTTGAGGCATATGCATAAACAGGGAATCTAATGCATGTTTTCCCCACCATGGTTAGCGGAAAAAAAAAAAAAAAAGAGTCCATTGTAATGTTTATTTGACATCCAATCTGTTAATCAGGTCGTACAGACCCACATGAAGGGAAAAAGAAAAAGATTATAAAAAAAAAAAAAAAAAGGGATCAGCTTGATAGAAAACTTTTATGGCCTCCAAAAAGTTTTTAATGGTTGACGTTCATTAAAAACTGTTTCCTGCAATGTTGTCCACTTGAGATTGGGATATACCTCATTTTGGGTCTCATACCATAAAATGATCTAGAAAAATAGATGGACAGCATGGATGAAACACATACATCATGGTGGCCGACAAAGCACCGACCACCAGACATTGGCTGGTGGCAAGGGAGTAGCCAATCCGTTTCTAGGACAAGTGGACAAATTACGCGCTTACAATTGTCCAGCGCTGGATCCAATACAAATAATCTTTGAGATCCTTAAACTACAAATCGGCATGTAGGGCCCATCATGACGTTTTAATCACATCTAATCCATTCATCACGTGAGACCCTTAATTTTCTTCATGGAACTCAAAAATATGGCCGATCGGACAATCAGGCAGGAAACACCACAGGAATAGTTGGAATGGGAACACTGACCGTAAAACTTTTCAGATTGTACATGGGTCTACCATTTTTGATATGTTTCATCTAATCCATTCAAAAGATGCATCCAACAACGATGATCGGACCCTTAAAAAAGGACTATTTGAAACTTAGGTGGGCTGCAACACGATTTTAGAGGTTTTAAGCATAATTACATTGCATAGAGCCACCTAAATTAGAGATCAAACTGAGCTCTGGGGACGAGAGCTGCCTGTGCCATGGATGGGAAACTCCTGTGGTGGGAAGCTACTTAGGGCTCAGCAAGATTTCTATGAGAAATCCAACCCCATCCAACAATTTCTCCGCTCATGTTAGTACATGAATCAAACAACTTAAAAGAAACCACACTGTAGGAAACAGTGGAGATGGAATTGCCTATTATAGAAATCGTCATGGCCCACCATTATGTTTATACGCCATCTCAACTGTTCTTAGGGTGGATGAAGCGAAAACACAAATATTAGCCTAATCCAAAACTTCTGTGTTCATGTAAAAGTTTCGACAGTAGCGTTCCATCATAACTATTTTCTGTAATATGGTCCATTTCAACTTTAGATCTTACTCATTTGCGGAATCATGTCAAGTTGGAAAAGCTGATGGACCGTGCAGATTTCTCACTAAGATCTTAATTGAGTCCCACTCAGTCAAGATCTGGCCACATGAACTTCCGATTAGCGGGGGAGAGGCAACCAAGATGTGGAAACCGCGCAGCTTCGGTGGATTCTTGACCGTGGGGACCACTTTGATGTATAGATTGCACGTGATAAAAGCGAAATCAGATTGCGTACTGAGTTACTAAGTATGCTATTATCGTACTGAGTAAACTCTGTTGGGCCCACCTTGAATGCATATAGTTTATCCACACCGTCCATCCGTTTTTCCATATCATTTTAGGGGTTGAACCAAAAATTAAAGCATATCCAAATCTCAAGTGGACCATAGCATAGGAAACAGTGTAAGTATTGATTTTCACTGTTGAAACCTTTCTAATGCCCACAGTTATGTTTATTTGTCATCCAACCTGTTCATGAGATCACACAAACATGGATGAAGGGAGAGAACAAATATCAGTTTGATATAAAACTTCCTCCTACCCCCCCCCCCCAAAAAAAAAAAAAAACAAAACTTTTCAATGGTAGACGTTCAATTTCACCTTGTTTCCTGTGGTGTGGTCCAGTTGAGCCTTGTAAATGCTTCATTTTTGAATTTCCCCTAAAATTATATGATAAAACAGATGGACCGCATTGATATAATGCATGAATGACGGTGGCCCCACGGAGTATACTTAGCAAGCTTAGCGTACTTAGTTACAAAGTACGCAATCCGCTTCCGATTAAAACATCATATCAAGGTTGCCCACACGTTAATTTCGACAAGCTTATCTTAGTAATTAATGGCATTTATACTGTGACAGCCTCATCGGCTTTAATTATCTTTTTTTTTTTTTTTTCGTTAACGGTTCACTTCCTTAGCTTCTCAAAAGTGAAGTTGTATACACATATTTTCTTCCAACAGTTCATTTCATTCCTCTGCTGCTTTCAAAAGCACCGTTATCTCCCATCCATCCATTCATCCATCCATCTATCTAGAATGGACTTGTTGGGTCCAATTGTGGACATCATTCTCTCCTTCTGGGCTCCTATTTCTCGGCACATCGGTTATTTCAAAGACCTCAACAACAATGCAGAGACTCTGAAAAGGGAAACGAAAAAGCTAAAACGCAAGCATGATGAAATTCAAGCAGAAGTCGACGATGCTATAGCAGTCGGAAAGAGACAGAAAACCGATGTGGAGAATTGGCTCACGGAAGTCAGAAATACCGAAAACCAAGTTGATTCAATAAGCTTGGAGCTGGCACTAAGGAGAATATGCACCGATCACTCGTCTCGTTATACATTGGGAAAAAGGGTCGTTGAAAAGCTCGAAGACATCAAAAAGCTCAACAAAAAACTCGAAGCTAAAGGGGTCTTCGATAAGGTGGCTGAGAGCCCTCGCCGGCCGAGGGTGTTGGAAATGCAAACCTCGCTACCACGAGTACAGCAAAGCACAGCTGAGGAAACCATGGAGAAGATATGGCAATGCTTACACGACGAGGAGTATGGCCTTGTTGGTGTTTATGGGATGGGTGGAATAGGGAAAACCACTCTCATGAAAGCCATAAATAATAGGTTCATCGGAACCAATGACTTCAACGTTGTGATTTGGGTAACTGTTTCCAAGGACCTCAACTTGGGATTAATCCAAGAGCAGATTGGAGACGCATTGGATATGAAATTACACATAAATGAAGAGAAGAGAAACAGGAACAGGCTGTTTGTTCGGTTGAAGAATGTGAGGTATTTGCTCATTTTAGATGATCTATGGAAAGCATTTAGCTTGGATCAAGTCGGAATTCCAAAGCCCGACAAGATAAACAGATGCAAGATTGCCATAACCACCCGATCCTTTGCAGTGTGTAACGATATGGGGGTTGATAAGGAGATTAAAGTAGGGGCTCTCACGTGGGAGGAAGCGTGGAATTTCTTTTGTGAAACATGTGGGGATGTGGCTCAGTCATTAGAGATTCTACCGGTAGCAAAGGAGGTTGTGAAGGAGTGCGGCGGATTACCACTTGCAATTAAGACAGTGGGAGGGGCCATGAAACACAAAGATAGGAAAGAGCTATGGGAGGATGCATTGAGGGCATTGAAAGTATCATCACCTGAGGTTCCAGGTATGGAGCGTCAAGTATTTCTTCCTTTGAAACTTAGCTATGATTACTTGAAAGATGAAGAGATAAAATCTTGTTTCCTGTATTGCTCATTGTTTCCGGAAGATTATACAATACGAATAGAGTGGCTAGTAAGATACTGGACCATGGAGGAAGGATTCATAAAAAATGTGAATAACTTGGAAGATGCATCAAACAAGGTGCATGCCATTCTTGAAAGAATCCAGGACGCATGCCTCTTGGAAAAAGGGATTACAATTGCGGAGTTTCCTGAATTGTACAGAACCATAAAGATGCATGATTTGCTCCGCGACCTAGCTATATGGATTACTTCATTGTCATCGTCATCCAAGGCTGGTTCAAAATTCCTTGTGAAAACAGGGGAGGGATTAGTGCAGCCACCGGAAGAGAAAATGTGGGGAGGAATGGTGAGGATTTCATTGATGCGCAACAAAATAGAACATCTCCGAATTACACCCGATTGTCCTAACTTGGTCTCCTTGTTCCTCAATGACAACCGTCAATTACGTACCATTCACAGTGGTTTCTTCCAGCTAATGCCGAATCTTCAGATCCTTGATCTAAGCAATACTTGCATTGAATCTCTCCCAGTGTCGTTATCATTATTAACGAATCTACGTGCGCTCATTTTAAGACAGTGCAGACATCTAGTGGAGGTGTCACAATTGGGAAAGCTGGAGGAACTCCAACTTCTTGATCTCTCTAGATCTGGTTTAAAAAGATTGCCTCAAGGCATTGCAAGCTTGATTAAACTTAAGTGGCTGGATCTATCATATATGGAGGATCTCATCGCAGTTCCCTTATATATGATATTCGGGCTACGTAGTCTGGAGGATTTAAGAATGTTGGAGTTGGAACACGTGGACGGAGCTACTTTCAGTGAGGCTGCGACCATGACACGGCTGACTTCTTTAAGAATCCAACTGTCCAATCTTAATGGCTTCATCGCAGATGATATGTTCCACCGATGGTTTTCAGGTTTGAGAAGATTCAATGTTCAAGTTGACAATCAAAAGGGTAAACGCTTAATTTTTGAACCTCATGATAAGAATATAACCATTCGTAAATGTGACAATTTCCCCTGTGGTATTGCGGGGTTGATAAAACATGCAACCAGTTTACGCTTAGGAGAATGCAAAGGTCTGACAAGTCTTTCTCAGTTACTAGGCGATTCAAAGAACTTAACAAGTCTCAGCGTGGTTGAATTCAGAGGAGTGGAATGCATTATAGACTGGAGAGAAGTTGGAGATTATGCATTCCAATGTTTACAGTGGTTGACTCTCCGTAGTTTACCAGACTTGGAGAAGGTATTCGATGGTGGAGCGCCTCAGCCGAACACACGCCTTCAAAACCTCAGAAAAATAAATGTCGGAGAATGTCCCAAGTTAAGATGTCTCTTCTCCTCTAATATGGTAGAACATCTACATCAATTAGAAGAGCTTTATGTACAGAGTTGTTCTGAAATGGAGGAGATTATAGAAGGCGACATGCTTCCTCATAATTCATTCCCAAGATTACGCATCCTACGTCTAGAAAGATTAACGAAATTAGTAAGCATTTGTGCCCAGCGACTTACTTTTGAATCTTTGGAAGAGATGAAAGTAATTTCCTGTCCTAAGTTGAAGAAGCTCCCCCTCTTCAGCTCAAGCATCCATCAAATAAAAGGAGAAATAAAAGGCAATAGAGAATGGTGGGAAGGATTAGAGTGGGAAGACGAGAACACCAAGTCCCTCTGCTCCACAATTTACAAAGTATCTTCCTCATATAAAAGGTAAAGTAATTTCTTTCATTAACTCATGTTTTACGTTGTGACAAATATCACCTGGTTTTTTAAAATCTCACGATACTTTCATGGGAAATTGATAATGCGTTATTAATTATTATGATAATAGTGTGGGATTTTAAAAATCTTAGAATATTTTTTTTTTTTTTCAAGTTATATAGCAAAATTTATTACTATAAAAAGGAATTTCTTTTATGCTGGCATATTTAAAGTTCTAATTATTTATTAGTTTATCGTAACTGTTTTTTAATATTTTATTTTCAGGAATATTTTCCTGAATAACACTGCGAGAACATTAAGCTCTAAAATCTCTGGAGATATTACAATGCCGCGAAACTCATGAGAAGGTAATTTGTAAATATCTGTTTTATATTTATTTTGCAGTTATTGCTGTGTTTATCGTTGCCGGCACTCACACGTACTTACGTGTAAAAGGAAGCGGATTGCGTACGCGTAAACGCCGTGGTGTCTATCATTATTTATTTATTTTATCCACTCCGTTCATCCATGCTAACATATAATTTTAGGGCTTGAGCGCAAAACTGAAGCATATCCATACTTCAAGTGTACCACACCACAGGAAACAACGTGATTGAACCTCTACCGTATAAAAATTCTTGGAGGCCACATAAGTTTTGGATCATGCTGATGTTTGTTTTTTCTCTTCATCCATGTCTTTGTGATCTTATTAACAGGTTGGATGACAAATAAACATTACCATGGGCCCTAGAAAGGTTTCAACGGTGTAAATCATTATCCCACACTGCTTTCTGTGGCATGGTCCACTTGAGCTTTGGATTTACTTCAATTTTTAGATCAACCCCTAGCAGGAAAAATGGATGGACGGTGTGGATAAACCACATACATTGACATTGGGGCCAACTGAGTTTACTCAGTGCGATGAAAGCGTACGAATAACTCAGTACGCAATCCGATTTCCTTGTAGAAGCACTCCTAGCCGACTTCTGCGGGAGGAGATTACGTGCGGGCCCCTCCTTACCCAACAAATGATAACTCAGGGCCACTTTGTCATATGTATTATATATCCACGCTATCAATCCATTTTTATAGCTCATTTTAGGACATGATACCGAAATTGAAATATATCTATTCTTAGGTGAACCACATCATAGCCAACAGCAGTTATTGAATGTTCACCGTTAAAAAATTTCTACTGCACATAGTAATGGTCAAACGTTACCAATGTTTGATAAGGCCGCTAATGTTTGATAAGGCCACTATGACAAAGGAAAACGAAAAAGCAAATATAACCTTATTCAAGATTTTTGTAGCCCAAAAAAGTTTTTAATAAACAACTATCCAAAAAAAGTTTTTAATAACAACTATCCTAGATTTGTCTTAGTTGGCAGCCCAAAGCGCTCTATTGTAAAGTTTCATATGAATATACGAAGCTTAATTAGAAGGGATTTTTGAAAAAAAAAAAATTATGCTAGATTTCTGTGTGCGGTCCACTTGATATTTGGATATACTTCATTTTAGGCTCTCAATCTAAAATGATCCACAAAGGTGAATGTACAGCATGTATATGCAATACATACATCAAGGTGGGCCCCACAGTCAAGGTCGCCACCCAGCCAAGCGGACGCAGATTTCCTGCTAAAGGCTTTAGCAAAAAGCTCCTGCACTGGGAACTATGTGAGCCCACCATGATGGTTTTGATAAATCCACGACGTCTAGCCAATTTTTTAGTTCATTTTAGAAAGTCCAAAAATAGGGCGGAGCCAATACTCAAGTGGGTTGTCGATGCTTACCTGCCATTCGTACCATTCATAACGTCATTCCTACCTAGATGAACTAGAAACAAAAATACTAGTATCATTTAAAAATTTTGTGACCCCACGAATATTTCAACTATAAATGTTTCAACTATGAATGTTTAATTCTCATGTTTTTGTCCCACTTAAGTATTGGATCCGGTTCATTTTTGGCCCTTGGTCTTAAAATGAGTTCAAAAAAGGAATAGACGTTATGAATTTATAAAAAACATTACGGTAGGGCCACATAGGTTCCCACCACAGAAGCTTCATGCGAAAGCCTTTCGCAGGATCTCCGCGTCCCAGCCAAGCGGCTCCCGAGAGCGGATTGCGTAATGAGTAACTCAGTTCGGTAAGTGTACAGAGTAAACTCTGTGGACCCTAGAGTCATTCATGCATTGTATCCACTCCGTCCATCTCTTTTAACACATAATTTTAGGGATTTATTTTAAAATCGGAGTACAACAAATCTCAAATGGACCACACTATAGGAAACAGTGTGAATTGAACATCTACTGTTGAAAAAATTTTGGGGACGACAGAAGTTTTAGATCAAGCTGATATTTGTGTTTTCCCTTCATCTATATCTTTCTGATCTTACGAACAGGTTGGATGACAAATAAACATCACTAGAGTCCTTAGAAAATTTTCAACGGTTGAAATCAATACTTTCACTTTTTCCTGTGGTATGGTCCACTTGAGTTTTGTATATGTATCAATTTTTGGTTGAACATATAAAATGATCTGGAAAAACGAATGGATGGCGAGGATAAACCACATGCATTTGCAGTGGGCCCTACTAAGTTTACTCAGTACGATAAGAGCATACTGAGTAACTCAGTACGCAATCCGATTGGCTGCCCCTACCTTTCCGGATCAGCTGTTTGTTGCCAACGCCCACTCTCAGCGGTGGCATGTCGATGTTTTGGCTGCTCTGTCCATCCCTTTTGGCTCCTTCATTTTAAGGCACGAACCCGAAAATAAAACAAATGGTTGACTTAAGTGGACCACTTTATTAAAAACAGTGATGATTGAACACTCACCAGTAAAACTTTTTCGACAAGGCTAATATTTATTTTCCCCTTCATTAAAGCTTTAGAGGCCTTATTAATTGGTTGTATTACAAATAAATATTATCATTAGCCCTAAAAAGGATTCAATGGTGGGTGTTATTATCCACATTGTTTTTTGTGATCAGCTTCATTGGGAAAAATATAAAATTGCCACGACAAGATATCTGCAGTAGAAGATCTACTGGAGAAGACTGTGTACCACCTGCTGCAATGAAAGCGCCCTGAAAAATGCAAAGACAAGATATCTGCTGGAGATGACAGAGCACTGCCCGGGGCCCACGTTACCTAGTTTTCCTGACAACAAGATCTGCTGGCGAAGACAGAGCACTGCTGGATTTGATTGGCCATGTGGATGCTCTGACCCACCAGTATGTATGTGTTTTATTTATGCCCTCCATCCAAAAAAACGAGGTAGATCTATAAATATCAAGTGAGCCACCCTTTTTTCATTTGAAGTCAGACGCGGATAAAACAGAAAAGTGTGGCTACTCGAGATTTGAATCTGCCTCATTCTTTCGTTCTCTAAAATGAGCTGGCAAAATAGATGATAGTTGTGGATAAAACACGTACATCACGTTAGGGGTCCACTAACATCAGTAGTAAAAGGTCACTATCAGTCCGAGTCCATTCAAAAGGGGCTCGAATTCTTTGTGTTGATTGTAGTTTTAAGGACAGGATTTCTTGAGTTCGTTTGCTTGGAGGTAAAGAATTTGGTATTTGGAGTTTTGTTTGGTTAAAAGGATTGAATTTGGCATTTTGGGTTTTGTTTTCAAGAGGTTTTTAAAGGTACTTGTATGATAAAAGTGCGATTTTTGTCATCTTTTGGTGTGGGATTTCATGTTTCTACATCTGGGTTCTATTCTTGGAAAATTTTGAGTAGGAAAATGGTGGGAATTTTCAATTTTTGAAAGGGTGGTCTAATTGTGGTGGAATTTCTGGGTTTTTTTTTTTTTTTTTTTTTTAATAATTTGGGGCAACTTAATTTTTGCTGAGTGGTGTTTTTATTGAGTTTTGAATGAAGAAGCTAAAAAGTTAATCTTTTTTGCTTTAGTTCTCATGGAAATGGTGGTTATGGGGCAAGAATTTCAGGTGGGAGATTTTCTTGTTATGTTGCAGTTGTTTCTCATCTGGGCTTTTACTTTTGTGCTTATGTTGGTTTTGTGTATGGAATTTCATGTGGAAATTGCTGGCTTTTGGTCTATTGTGATCATGGTGTATTATCTTTGACAGTGAGAAGAGGGTGAGAGGTTTTTGGAGTGAAAGAGAGGATGTAAAGGAGAGATTTCCTATTTTAGAAAGTGAGTTTGCTGGTTTTGGTATGGATGGAGAGCTCCAATGCAAGCCTTCTCCTTCTGGAATAAACTAGGAATGTCAGTTTTGTCTCTTGTTTTCTTTTTTCCCTCTCTTCATGCATTAATATGTTTGCTAGGTTTGTTTTGGCATAGCTTTAACAATGAATTATATATGCTTATTCAGATTAGCTTGAAATGCTTGGGAGTGTATTCTTTCCTCAATTCCTTTGTTCTTATGAGATCATTGCAAGAGCTTGACAGCCAATTCTATGAAAGAAGTCCTTTGCTAGACATAGAGATTCTGTTCACAGGACACAAGGTTCCATTTAACAAGTAGCTTTGATATGTATATGCACAAATAGAGAACTCCTCAAAAAGAAATTGGGAAGTCTACCCAATCCATTATGCTGGTTGTTAAAGGGCACCACAAGGCTCTGTATGGATTTCCCTGTTGACTTCTTCCATGCGCTAAATTTTGATACATTTTATAAGAACAAAAATGATTGTCATAACCTTTGTTTTAAAACTCAAAATGTATCTAACAGGTCAACCGGATTCAGAACAATGCAGCAGCTATTCAGCAAATGCTAAGAGCATTAATTACCAACAACAATTGGTAATAGATTTAATGGGGAAGCATCATCATCAGCTCTATTTTAGGACATAAACCTGCGAACAAAGTGCTTGGAAGCTACTACAATGTTTTAGGTGATTTGGAGCAGTTACAGGCCTGTTTTGGGGAGGGAGGGGGGATCTCATAGAGATAAGAGTTTGGGGCTGTTTCTAATTTTCTTTCTCCTGATCAATCATGTGCTCAAGCAGATGGTATATGCCCTTGGTTTGTTTGGCCGTGACTTGTGCTAGCTTGAGGCTGTTTCAGAGCATGTTCAGATGCAACGTGAAATTGAATTGTAATTTTCTAGTAACTCTACAAGAGTAGAAGCGTGGACATGATTGAATTGTGGTTACCTCCCTTTGCACCATATTGAGAGATTGACCTCCAAATCACAATGACATTCCTTTCAAGATGGAAGGAATTATAATTGCAATTTGTGTGCTAGTTCCTCGTTATAAATTCTAAGAGATCGTCAATTTTCATTGTTTCCTCTTGTTAAAAATAAATTTTCACAATTCCGTTCAGCTACATGTCCTTCTCAGTCAATGGCATGGAGGAATTGAAATACAAATATGCGCATGCTAGTATGTATAGATTTTACAGAAATCAAATAAAACAGACTCCCTAGTCTGTATGAAGCCTATAGAAATTAGAAGGGAGACAACTTTATTTTGTAAATTGTAGCATGCAGAGAACTCTTTTTCGTAACTTATAGTGATTACCGTTGAGTCTGTCTGTTATTAATGGCAAATAGTAAGCAGTTGTGTCCAAATAAGGTGTCCAACTTGTAGCTGCTGAGTGATTTATATAATAGAATTTAGTAGCTATGAGTTGAGCATTTGATTAGGTTGATGGCTCTTTCTATTTGCAGGCAAGCTTTAGACCTCTTTGACAACGTCATTCATGATGACCTGAGGTTGAGACCTGTATTAGGCTATTTTGTGCTTGTGTAAGTAAAGTATGAAAAGAAACATGCTACTGGGTTTAGAAAGACAACCCTTCACTCTAGGACTCTATTTTCTTATTTTATTTGTTATGCATTAGTATTCGCTGGCAGCTTTCATGGTTATTTTTAACACTAGTTCAATATCGTATCGTGCTTCTCCTTTATCTTTTGACCAGTGTATCCTATATGCCTGTTTACCAGGGTAACTGAAGTTCTCTCTTTGTTCATACCTTTCCTAGTTAAGTTATGATTAGATGTTAATATTGTTTCTCAACGAATACTCAATAACATCCTTTTCTTTTTTTTACTACTTTTTATATCTTTTGTTTGTAGGAACCAGTGTGGCGTCTAAGTTTTTATGTGCTAATGGAATTACTGTTTTCAAATTACAAGAGGAAACTGTCAATTTACTTGGAAAATCGGACATGTACTGTTTCAGTCCTGAGCATCCACCCTTGACAGAACTAGATCAAAGGACATCCAATTGGGCTCTAAACGAGAAGATAAAATCAGGTAATTTTGAAACTATTTTCTCCTCACTTCCTTGTTCTGATTGTAGCTTTAATAGCTTTAAGGACATGATTTCTCAAGTTTGTTTGCTTGGAGGAAATGAATTTGTCATCTTGAGTTTTGTTTGCGTGGAATATTGAATTTGGCATTTTGGATTTTGTTTTTGGGAGAATTTTGAGGATGCTTGTATGATAAAGGTGGGACCTTTGTGATTTAGTGGGGTGAGATTTCATGTTTCAGCATGTAGGTTTTGTTCTCAAGAGGATTTTGAATGGAAAAAAAGGTGGGAATTTTGAATCTTCAAATTAGTGGTGAAATGGTGGTCTGATTAGGGTGGAATTTCAGTGGTATTTTTTTTATTTTTTAAAAAAAATTTTACAGCTGAGTTTTTGCTAAGTTGTTTTTTGTTGGGTTTTTAAATGAATAAGCTAAAAATCTCTTCTTTTTTATTTGATTTATGGTGAAAATGGTGGTTCTAGTGTGAGAATTTTAGGTGGGAGATTTTCTTGTTGTGTTGAAATTGTTTCTCATTCGGCTTTTACTTTTGTGTTTGCATTGGTTTTGTGTATGGAATTTCATGTGGAAATTACTGGCTTTTGGGTTATGGTGGTTTTGATACATTATCTCTGACAGTGAGAAGAGGGTAAGAGATTTTCAGTGGAAGAAAGGATGGAAAGGAGAGATTTCCTATTTTGGGAACTAACTTTGCTTATTTTGGTATGGATGGAAAGCTCCAACGCAAACGTTCTCCTTCTGTCATAAACTTTGAAGGTAAATTGGGTTATCTTATTTTTAACTCCCTTTACGCATTATCTGTTTGCTAGGATCATCTTGACATAGGTTTAATAACAAATTATATATGCTTGTTCGGATTGGCTTAAAATGATGAGGAGTTTGTTCTTTTGAGGTTTCTATGAGAGTTTGACAGCCAATTCCATGGACAAAGTCATCGGCTAGATATAAAGATTTTTATCACTGGCCATAAGGTTCCATTTAACAACTGGCTTGCATGTGTATGTGCACCAATTAGGAACTCTACCCAATCCATGGTGCTAGTTGTTAAAGGGCACTACAAGGCTCTATATGGATTTTCCTGTTGACTTCTTCCATGAGCTAAATTTTCAAACTTCTTATAAGAAAAAAAAGATGGTCATAACCTTTGTTTTTAAACCCATAATGTATCAGGCAGTTGAACTAGATTGAGAGCAATGTAACAGCTATTCAGCAAATGCAAAGAGCATTACCAGCAGCATTTTATAACAGATTTGGTCACCAACATCAGCTCTATTTTAGAACTTTGAGAACCTGGGAACGAAGTGCTTGAAATCCACAATGTATTAGAAGATTTGGAGCTGTTACGAGCCTCTCATGTCAGATCTGTTCTCAGGTACCTGAATCACCGGATGGAAAAAGCAGTACATCTTCAACCATAAAAGTTGGGAGTCTGAAACAAATCCATGAATTCATAAAATCTTCAAACTTCAGCTGTCAAAGGAACAACGATACTTCTGTTGAGGAGACATCTGATACTTCAGAAAGGAATGCCTGCACCAGTAATGGAAGAGTTCAGCTTGAGTGCTTAACTAATGATGAACTTCAAACGATACCAAAGATGTTGTATTAAAGTTTATACATGTATTTACTTTTGTGGATTTCTTGTTGAGGTCTTTTTTTGGTAGGAAATGAGGGAAAGGGAAGTGTTTTACCATGAGTCTGATGACAGTTCGAATTGTTGTTATATATGTCCAAGGATAATATAATGACTGTTTGAGGTGGGTATCAATTTCATATTCCCTTTATATCAACCATCACACCCTGCAAGAGTACCCAAGATTCTCTCTTCATATCCCAGACACTGTGCGATCGAGATATTGTTGATACAGAAAAATTTCAGCACTGCATTTGTACGTGCATATACATTGTGATGAAAAAATCATTCAAAATCTAGCTTTGTCAATCTTAATTCTTGCAGCAAGGTGAAGGGAATTTAGATTAATGCAACAGCATGTATTCTGAAGTTCATTTGAATTTTTTTTGGTGAAAATCAATGTGAGTTTAGTATAATGTGTTGCCGACATCTTGGTAGTATAACAAGTGTGGTTGATGACTTGCTAACTTGCACTTAGTCCTGCTAAGTCTGTAAAGGTGGCCTATTCATCTTTCTCTGGCCGGAAAAGACATCTGATATCTCAAGCCTAGGAAATGGTCACTGGACTGCATCTCACGAGACCCAATATAAATGCTGCCATTGTCATGCAGCTTGGTTGCCGCTTATGTTCCTCTCAGTGAATTCAATTTGCTTCATCACTCTCCCATTGCCATTCAAATTCTTCAAATGCCCAGTCTTCTCACCAGGTCTCTTCTCCAAGTTTAGAGACTGAAATTTTGTTCTAATCAATAAAATTATAACTAGTGTGCTCCCCCCTTTCTCCAAAAATTTTAAAAAAAAAAAAAAAAATAAAAAAAATAAAAAAAAATGATCCATATAAATATGTGTCCTAAGTTGAAGAAGCACCCCCTCCTGTGCTCTCACATGCATACAAGAAATACAAATAGAAGGCAAAAGAGAATAGTGGGAAGGATTAGAGTGGGAAGATAGACAAACTCCAAATCCCTCTGCACCAGCATTTACTGGCCAAGCTGAAACAGATATCCTTATTCTTGGATCTAGAAAAGGTGTGGTAGATTGCTTTCATTAGATTTTGCTTTAGAGCATCAAAGCAATGTAAGTTAAGAGTGCTCCTAGTTGCATTGGGAGGCTTGGGAAGTCCAATCTATTGATCTAGATTGTTCATTAGGTCCAGTGATTTCATGAGTTCTCATGCAAATTTCACACTCATTAAACAAATATTAATCATTTGCTAATTGGTCTTCAATTTGGACAGTCAAAATGATTGACACAAGAAATAGGTCCAATTAACAATTTAATCCATCTATTTACCAGGACCCATATTGAATCTTCTTCTTTTTTCTAATTTTTTGTTTTTTTTATTTAATTATCTATTTATTTTTCTTTTCAATTTCCCAAAGTAACTTAAATAAATGACTGTCACGGGGCTGGAGAAATCAATTTAGACCCAGTTAATAAATACCCTATGCCTGAGTATATGAGATTTGGGTCATTCGTGAGTCAGGCTGCACGGTGGGTATATCATTGCCCCAATTAGACTGTTCCTCCACTCATCATAAATGCCACATTTGTGGGAGGAGTTAGACAAAAGGGACCGATGGTCTAGATTCAACATACGTTTGGCCCACCTGTTGAGCAGGCTGGCCAACAGTTTTGGGTTTTGGGTGTAGTTCGTGCTAACAGTGCGCTCTGTGTGATGAATGACTGGATCTCTACCTGTGCCAGCTCGTGCTAACAGTGCGCTCTATGTGATGAATGACCAGGATCTCTACCCGTGCCATATTGTGACGCAGCAAAGGTAGTGATGAGGTCAATCACACTCTTCCTCACGGATAACTACTCCAAATCCATGAAGCTTCTTTAGACACAGATTCTTTGGACACAGATTCCTCAAATACATGATGGATGAAAACAGAAATAATTTCTAATAATTCAAAATAAAATGGATTGATGATAAAAACAGAAACAAAAAACAAAATTATAAATAGACGAAATTTTAGAATCAAACTCCCTAAAAACGTGACTTGACATAAATAGTAAACTTACTATTTATACATTGTCATGATTTCTAGTATACTTCATGGTTTTTGGCCAAAAATAGTAAGTATCCAATTTGACCTAGGCATATTATTCTCCTAATTTATTTTTCTAAGCCCTTTTCGTGTTGGGCACTACTAAAACTCAAAGGATCAAAAGATATAATTGAATCAAAACTTACTAATTATAGTAAAAACAAAAACAAAAAGAACTTTTAACTGTCGATTTGATGGAATCTCACAAATCTGGCATGGGCAACCTGATGTAGTGGGTTGGTTGGCTAAATTAGCATATGTCCTACCCAAAATCATATATGATACGATCGAAAAACTCATTCCAGTTTGCGAGATATAACTGTTTTGAGGTTCTGATGGTCCTGATCACTTCGGCCTCCAATCCAATCGGACCTTCTCTAGGCCATCTTGGCCATGAAAGTGTCTGCGATCCACTCTACATCAATTCCTTCTACTTCAAAAGAACTCGTCATTGATTTCTTGTCCCACTTCATTTCATGATACTCGTTTCGGTCCGCAATGTTGAAAGTACACGATATTTCGTGTCATCCAGAAGATCAATAGCGTACGTGTTGTCGTTGATTTTTCAGAGAATTAGTACTAGTCCAATCTTTCTTTCTTTCTTTTTTTTTTTTAAAAAATAAATATGAAAAGGGCATGCCCCTGTATCTTTGTTAATTAGCAGAACAGGATGTACAAAGATTGGACATTCAAGAGGGCTCCACGATGCATTTGGCCTCACCTACCGTATTGCCACGTTAGCCAGCAGGAAAAGGACAAAAGGAAATAAAAAAAAATTTAAGAAAATGAAGAGGGGGCGTCACTCGAGTAGGAGAGGGGGGAGACATGGCATCATGAACTAAAGAGGGCAGGCAGAGGCTGATCCCTACAACGAAGCCCTCGATGCTCTCAACCCACTCCCTGTTTGTCAATGCTCTCAACCCACTCCCTTCTTAGCTATGGAGCTCTTGATTTGATCCATTCCGGCGTTATCCAACACCAAGGAGCCTCTAATGTGTCTTGGGAGATCGGCTCTGGTGCAATAAAGAGCGTCGGCCTGTTTATCACTGCCTAACTTGGTTAGAGCATCCGCGACAGAATTGCCTTCACGGAAGGTGTGAGAAAAAAGCAGGTTTAACAGCCGTATCATGCTATGAATGCCCATTTGGGTTCAAACGCTCCAACGGCCCGAGAATAGAGGGTTGGTGGCCGTCTATCATAGCTTGAGCTCTTGCGAGTGTTAGAAACCGGGCCATAGGAATGGTGGAATGCAAAGATAAGACGCCCTAGGTGGTCTCTACCTAGTCCCCTTCCTCCACCTTCTCCCGGATTGCCCCTAGCTGAGCTGTCCACATTAAGTTTCAGCCAACCCCTATGAAGCTTCGACCATTTCACAATTTGAATCTTGGTGCCAATAGTCACATGATTAATCCCCAAGGATTGGAGGTAGCATCCCGAAGGAAAGAGGATTTGTCTGAGTATGGGAGCAAGTTACCTACTTCTTTCAGCTAGGATGAGACTTTGAGAATTACCAGAGATATCGAGGGCTTCTGATTATCATAGATAGCTGCATTTCGGCCTAGCCAGATCTCCCAAACTATGAAGGCAGGAGAAGTACCGATCCAATCTTTTAAAAAAAATAAATAAATAAATAAATACTTGTCGTAAGTTTTGATTGAAAATCCATATTTAATTACGTAAATGGATCGTAATATGGTCACCCACTTCGAACACCTTTAACAGTGGGCATTCAATTACCACAGTTCAATGTAACGCGGTCTACTCGAGATTTGTATCTGCTTCTTCTTCTTCTTTTTTTTCATGTCCTAAAATTAGCTGGTAAAATGGATGGATAAACGGCGTAGATGTGCAACCCCATACCTCGTGGTGGCCCTACGGTGGGAGACTCATCACTGAGCTGTTAACCAGACTCGCTCTTTGGGCGGCCGTGGTTTCGAAGCAAAATGAATTGCGGCGGCGGTTTTTGTATCGCATGTGCCACCGGCAGAGAGATGTACCCGTGACTGGGCCTGTATGGGCCTAGAGATGTCTCTCACAAATCCACTCCGTTCATCTGTTTTTAAAAACCACAGTAGGTTAGGAATTTAAAAATCAGGCATATCCAAAACTCATGTGACCTATACCACGTGAAACAGTGAAGATTGAACTCTTGGGGTGACATAAGTTTTGTATCATTATGTTATGTCCCTAAAGTTTATCTGAGTCGTGATAACCATATGAAGAGTTTGGAAGGCATATAAACATCATTGTCGACTTCAGAAGATTTTAACGGAGGATATTTCCGTTGCCAGTGTTTTGTTTGTAGCAGCCTATCTAAGTTTTGTATCTAGCTATATTTTAGAATCCCATATCCTATTGTGGACTTTAAAAATGTATGGACGGAGTAGATTTGTTATAGGCATCTATGCAAGAATCCGCCCTCCAAATGGACTGGGCCGGTGGACGCAACAGCAGTGGCTGCTTTGTTTTAAACGTTACTTTTCAATATCAGTACTCATTTCCTAAGGGCCTTTTTTGGTTTTTTGCCTCAAGTGTAATTGCGTTGTAAATGAGTAATCATTACTTACTAAGGTAATTACCTTTATTTACCTTCATCTTTCCCACTTGACCGGTTACTTTTTACGCACTCAAATTGAGGAATTTATAAAATAAATATGGGGCCCACCATAATATGTGTGGCTTATCCACATCGCCCATTCATCATGCCAAATGAATTTAAGGCATGAGCCCAAAAATTAGGCAAATCCAAAGGTCAAGTGGACCACACTACACAAAATTATGAGAATTAAATGCCTACCATTAAAAACTTGTTGTGGCTCTTAGAAATTTAGATCAGGCTTATATTTATATTTTTCACTTATTCATGTCTATGTGACCCTATGAATGGGTTAGATGGTGAATAAACCTCAACGTGGGCCCAATAAAAGAGTCAACTTTCAACGGCGGACAAATTAAGTCTATTGTTTCCTTTCATGTGGGCCAATTGAACATTAGATCTTCCTAATTTTTTCAGATAATGCCTCAAAATATTCTAATAAAATAGATGGCCGACACAAATATATTATATACAGTATGGTAGGGCCCACAAATTTAAGTCAACATTTTTGGACCGATTTCCCAAATGAAATTATTCACTCGTTTCTAAAGAGGTGAAAGAATGTAATAATTATTTTTTTACAGTGATTTACAGCAATTTATCAATATTATGGAAAACCAAACAGGCCCTAAAAAAATAGGATCTTCTGCTTATGCCTGCCATAAGAAAGAAAATTCCACTTATTGTAATTTAATTTGGCAACTTGTTGCAATCTCATTGGGTCACATTATTGTACACGTTATTTAATACAACAATGCTGAAAATATTGATAATGATATGAACCAATCACAATGCATTGAAAAAAAAATAAATCTGATTGTAGTAAGTAGAGGACTTGGATTCTTCTTAAAACGGGAGTAGATTAAGTGTCGCCCTTAAAAAGGGGAGTAGATTAAGTGTCGCCCTTACCATAGATGGCACTATGCATTTTATATCCAAGCCGTTCATCCATTTTGTAAGATTATTTTCGTATAGACCACATTGTAGAAAGCCATGGTGATTTATTTATTTATTTTTGTTAGCTTGTTAGTCTCTCAGTACACACTCCACTATTAGCAACCCTACCAGGGATCGATACCAAGACCTCTTTGCTGAAATGTAGTATCTTCACTCATTCTACCACTTGAGCTATGGATTAGGGTGTAATACATGATAATAGAAAAAAAGTTAGACCTAATGGACATATAATATATATATATATAAGGTGGGCCCAAAGCAATGGCCGCACCGTCTTGGTTAGGAAACGGATTGGCTACTCCCCTGCCACTTGCCATTGGCTGGTGGTCAGTGCTCTGTGGGCCCATGATGATGTCATCCATGCCTTTCATCTATTTTTACAGATCATTTTATCGTATGAGCCCAAAAATTAGGTATATCCCAATTTTAAGTGGACCACATTACAGGAAACAGTGTTGAATGAGTGTAGACTATTAAAAACCTTTTTGGGGCCATAAAAGTTTTGGATCAATATGATCTTTGTTTTTCCCTTCATCTGGTCCTTTATGACCTAATCAACAGATTGGATGTCAAATAAACAGTACATTGGGCTTTAAGATGATTTTAATAGTGGATATTCAATCACTATTGTTTTCCTGTGGTGTGTTGTACCTGAGATTTATATCCATCTCAGTTTTGGAATAAAGCCCTAAAATGATATTAAAAAGTGGATGAACGGAATGGATGAAACAAATATATCATTGTAGGGCCCACAGAGCACCGACCACCAGCCACGGTGCTGTGGCCGGGGGAGTAGCCAATCCGTTTCCTATTAGTTAAAGCCGTTCCGCACATAATCCGCTCCTTTCTGAAGTACATCCCACTTGACAAATGTCTAACACCACTCGGAAACGGATTCGCTACTCCCCCTGACACCAGCCCCGGAGCTGGTGGCCAGTGCTCTTTGGGCCCACCATGATGTATGTGTTTCATCCATTCCGTCCATCTATTTTTGTAGATCAATTTATTATATTGCAAAAAAAAATGAGGTATATCCCAGTCTCAAGTAGACCACATTATAGGAAACAGTGTTTAATGAACTTTGACCGTTAAAAACTTTTTGGGGGCCATAAAAGTATTGGATCAAGTTGATCTTTGTTTTATCCCTTCATCTGGGTTTTTATGACCTAATCAACGGATTGGATGTCAAATAAACAGTACATGGGGCGTTAGGAGGATTTAAATGATTGATATCCAATCACTATTTTTTTTTCTTGTGGTGTGATCCACTTGAGATTTATATCCCTCCCATTTTTTGGATAACAACATAAAATGATATTTAAAAATGGATGAACGGAATGGATGAAACACATACATCATGGTGGGGCCCACAGAGCACCGACCATCAGCTCCGGGGCTGGTGTCGGGGAGTAGCCAATCCGTTTCCACACCACTCACTAACAGTGGGCGACACGTCTGTTCCATTAGAAAGCGGTTTGGCAGGTCACGCGAAAAGCCAAGTTAGCCGTTGTCAAAGTTCTGTGGCCCACTATCATGTATGCGTTATCTAGGCTGTCCATCTATCTTGCCAGTTCATTAACGAGCTCATTTACAAAAACGAAGTAGATTCGAAGCTCAATTGAACCACGTCATAGAAACAGGGAATAATAATATCCACCGTTGAAACTTTGCTAGCATTAACTGTGTTGTTTATTTGTCATCTATCCTGTTTATAAGGTCACACAGACACGAATGAAGGAAAACCATTGTCATGCCCCAAAATTCGGGTACCCGAATAGGGTGTCCAGGACCCGAATTCCAGACCCGTGACCTAAATAAATAAAAATAAAAATAAAAGATAAAGAATGACAATTTCATATGCATTTCATTTTCTTCCACCATAGCCCAATATTTAAAATCCAAACACATGCTAAGATCATTAATTACAAAATTTGTTATTACACAATACATAATTATTTAATTTAACTTGAAGTAAGAAAATCAAGTTCAACATTACTACATTCATAGTTCTAAAATAAAATAAAATTTATTCAATGTAGAATAACATGCCACGTGCATCCAACCACATTCCATGCTCCACCGCTAATAGTAATATCCTGCATCTTCAAAATATTCGTAACCTGAAACGGTTAAAACATAATGAGTTGACAACTCAATAGGATCACATCAATCCCGAGTTGAAAAACTCACAAATATTACCAAATTTAATCTCGACATTTTAATCAAAATAAAGTGAACATTGGATGTAAAATCATAGTTAATAATTTGACATTCATGAACATGAAATAAATGAATTATTTAACATAGCTTTTCAAAAATAAAAAATACTAAGATTTAGAGTGGACAAAACATTCATGTGTGCTGATCCTTTTAGGGGATGACCCACGGCAGAGCACCGGTGTTAATCCTTTTAGGGTATGACTCTCGGCAGAGCACCGGTATAACCTTTTAGGGACAAAAGCCCAGGGCAGTGCACCTGTGCGTACTGATCCTTTTAGGGAATCACCAGGTGAGCACCGTCTTGATCCTTTTGGGAATGACCACTGGCGAGCACCCGTGTCGTCTTGATCATTTCGGGAATGACCAAGGCGAAAGCACCGTGAGAATCATTGTACAAAAAAAATAATTATTCACATACGATGCATCTAACTTACAAGGAACATTGTAACAATTAATATCAGAGTGCCTATAACAGATAATACGGTGATCCTTTTAGGGCATAGCACCCGTAAAAATAAAAAAATAATAGTTCACATAATAAATATTCATCATCACTAACAAATAATATCAAATGCAAATAATAAAGCAATACATAATAATAATAATAATAGCAATACATAATAATAATAATAATAGCAATACATAATAATAATAATAATAATAATAATAATAATAATAATTGCATTTGTACAGCAGTCAAATAAAAAAATTTCTTTCAATAGGAAATTATTTATGAATATTTCAATGTCTAGATTATATAAAGCAATATATATGAATTTTTCAATGGAGGAATGATCACCTACCTGATATGGAAAATAGTGTGATGGGAGGAAATAATCTGAAGAGATGCTGATTTCGACGTGCACGACCTTGGATTAATCCACTTTGAACTCGATGTTGAACCCTTACGTACTCCCTTTTCCTGATCTCTCTTTTCTTCTCAAAATCTTTCTTTTTTTGTGATTTTTTTTTTCTATGATTTTCTATATGTAGCATGAGAAATGGGGTATAAAATAATGGTAGGTGATTTGATGGGTTCTGAGTCTAATGGACGGTTTAGATTGAGGAATGGGTCCCACCATGATGATGGAAATCATGGTGAATGGGTTCCCATCCGCAACAGTTGTGGAGAAGTGGGAGAGAGAGAGAGAGAGTCGTGGAGAGAGAGAGAGAGAGAGAATCGTGGAGAGAGTCTGTTTCATGGGGTGACGTGCGTCAGCACGTCACTTTGTGGTTTGATTTTTATTTTTTTTTTTAGAATGGGCCCCACAGGCATCATGTGATAGATCCACACCGCTCATTCATTTTGCCCATCAGAGTTAGGGCCTAAGCCCAAAAATGAGGGCCATCCAAAACTCATGTGGGCCACATCATATGTAACGGTGGGTTAACGGTTAACCCACCGTTTTAAAAGAACCGGGTATTATATTCTACCCACCTTAACAAAATTTCATCTTCGAAATTTACATACCTAAAAGAGGTTAGGATACTTTTCTCGAATTTCTTGCTCTCGCTCCCACGATGCTTCTTCCTCGCTGTGATGACTCCACTGTACCTTCACAAGTGGTATAACCTTCGTCCGAAGTACTTGCTCCTTACGATCGAGAATGCGCACAGGTTGCTCTTCATATGTGACATTTTCTTGAATCTCTAGCGGCTCCCATTCGATGACATGAGAATTGTCCGGCTTGTACTTTCGAAGCATGGAAACGTGAAATACATTGTAGATATTGGATAACTGAGGTGGTAGAGTCAGCTTGTATGCTACAACTCCTACTCTTTGTAGGATCTCGAATGGTCCGATAAAACGTAGCGCGAGCTTCCCTTTCTTTCCAAAAGGCATAACTCCTTTCATTGGAGAAACTTTTATAAACACATGATCTCCCACACAAAACTCCAAGTTTCTGCGTCGATTATCTGCATAGCTCTTTTGGCGACTCTGGGCGGCGCGCATATGTTCCCTAATGATGTCAATCTTCTTGGAGGTCTCTTGAATAAGTTCCGGTCCCAACAATGTCCTTTCTCCTACTTCGGTCCAGCAGACTTGGTGATCTGCAGGGTCTTCCGTATAAAGCTTCGAATGGTGCCATACCAATGCTGGATTGATAACTATTATTATATGCGAATTCCACCAGCGACAGATGATCGTCCCAATTGCCCTTGAAGTCGAGAATGCAACTGCGTAACATATCTTCTAAAATCTGGTTTGTTCTTTCTGTTTGCCCATCGGTCTGCGGGTGAAATGTTTGTTGAAATCGAGAGTAGTTCCCAAAGTTTCTTGTAGACTTGCCAAAACCGTGATTTAAACCTAGGATCTCGGTCGGAGATGATGGATACTGGAGTACCATGAAGTCGGACGATTTCTTTAATATAAATTTTACTCAACTCCACTGCAGATGTAAAAATCTTAATCGGGATGAAGTGTGCGGATTTGGTTAATCTGTCCACGATCACCCATACAGTGTCATGATGTCGACTGTCTTCGGAAATCCAACTACGAAATCCATGGATATATGCTCCCATTTCTACTTGGGGCCGTGTTTTGTAAGAGTCTGGTGGTCTTCGATGGTCTGCTTTCACTTGTTGACATGTCGCACATTTAGATACGTACTCGGCGATTTCCCGCTTCATATTGTTCCACCAGTATTGGCGCTTAACATCGTGGTACATTTTGGTCTCCCCTGGATGGATAGTGAATCTTGATCTATGAGCCTCGTCCAAAATCTCTTGCTTCAAGTCAGGTTTGTTTGGAACACATAGCCTTCCACGAAACCTAATCCCTTCATCAGTGCCAATTCGTCATTCTGCATTCTCCTTCCCCATTCCTTCCGCTGCTTTTTCTTGTAGCCAAACGTCTTCCTTCTGGGCTTCTAGAATACGCCGAATCTAAGAGAAAAGTTTATCATGATCTAATCTCAAATAAATTAAACTTAGCTATTAAACTTAAGAAAATAAAAATAAAATTACACACCAGGGCAGGCTGTGCTACTAGGTTACTTAGATACGCCTGAGGTTCTTCAAGCTGGAGCTGCAGATCGAAATCCTTGATGACATTTAGCATCTCCCACTCTTTGATCATTAAGCTGGCCACAAGTCTCCGTGTCTTTCTGCTTAGGGCATCGGCCACAACATTTGCTTTTCCCGGGTGATATGAAATATCGAAATGGTAGTCTTTCAAAAATTCCATCCATCTTCTCTGACGCATATTCAATTCATTCTGATTAAAGAGATACTTTAAACTCTTATGGTCTGAATATAAGTCGAATTGTTCCCCATATAGGTAGTGCCTCCAAATTTTCAAAGCAAAACCACTCATGCTAACTCCAGATCATGCGTCGGGTAATTTCGCTCGTGAGTCTTTAACTGTCGAGATGCGAATGCGATAGCTTTACCTCCTTGCATAAGAACACATCCTAACCCCTGATATGACGCATCGGTATAAACGATGAATCTTTCTCCTTCAGTCGGTAATGCCAGAATTGGGGCTGATGTCAACCGCTTCTTCAGTTCGGTAAATGCCTGCTCACAATCTTGATCCCACTTAAAGTTCGTATTCTTCTTAGTTAGATTAGTTAGGGGTCTTGATATATTAGAGAATCCTTCTATAAATTTTCGATAGTAACCAGCAAGGCCGAGAAAACTTCGCACTTCAGACACATTAGAGGGCTGCTCCCATTCTTATATTGCTTCAATTTTAGCTGGGTCCACAGATATCCCTTTCTCTGACACCACATGCCCCAAAAATTTTACTTCATGCTTCCAGAAGTCACATTTTGATAACTTGGCATACAATTGATTATCTTTTAACGTCTGCAGAGCGGTCCTGAGATGTTCCTCATGCTCCTCATGAGTCTTGGAGTATATAAGAATATCATCGATGAATACAATAACGAATCGATCTAAATAAGGTTTGAATACCCGATTCATAAGATCCATAAATACCGCTGGAGCATTTGTCAATCCAAATGGCATTACCAAGAACTCGTAGTGCCCGTAATGAGTCCTAAAAGCCGTCTTGTGCACGTCTTCATCCTTTATTCTCGACTGATGGTAACCTGACCTCAAATCTATTTTAGAAAAGAACCTCGCTCCCTTAAGCTGATCAAATAAATCCTCAATCCTAGGAAGAGGATATTTGTTCTTGATTGTCACTTTATTCAACTGACGATAATCGATACATAATCTCATAGTTCCATCCTTCTTCCTTACAAATAAGACCGGTGCTCCCCATGGCGACGTACTGGGTCTAATGAAACCCTGATCTAGCAACTGTTGGATCTGATCTTTTAATTCTTTTAATTCTACAGGAGCCATGCAATAAGGTGCTCTAGAGATGGGTGCAGTTCTGGGCGTTAGATCGATACCGAAGTCTACATCTCTCTTTGGAGGTAACCTTGGAATATCCTGAAAAACTTCTGGAAACTCCCTTACCACAGGTATTTGTTCAATCCCTTCTTCTGATTGCTCGATTCCCACAATAGCCGACAAACCAATCGGCGCTTTCCTTCTTCGTGTCCCACAAAATTTCAGTGGAGATCGTCCTTCTATGTTCAACGTAATTGTCTTCCTGAAACAATCTATCTTGGCACAATACTGGGACAACCAATCCATTCCTAAGATAACATCATATTCTCTCATAGGCATAATAATGAGATTTGCTGGCAGTATTTCATTTTCAATTATGATGGGACATTCTTCACATATTTGCTCTAAATTCATGGACTTACCGAGAAGGGTTGCTACGATAATTTTCTTATCTAATCGTACAGGTGATATACCAAGTGAGCATACGAAGAAATAAGATATAAATGAATGTGTAGCTCCTGAATCGAATAATGCTCTGGCAAGAGAGGTGTAAGCCAAGATAGTACCTTCCACCACATCATTAGTAGCTTTAACACCATGTTGAGGAGTGATATCCGCAGGTTGTGCTGGGTCCTCATAAGCAGAAACAGTAGTCTCATACATCTGTGCAGCATCATCTTGAGGTGGCGTTGGATCATCATAGCTTTGGTTTGGATCCTCATACTCCTGAAGTTAGGCTGGATTATTTGTGAATGAAGATAGAGCGTAAACACGTCCTTGAGCTTGAGGTCGGGGCGCCTGACTTTCTGGCCTCAGTTGCTGATATTGGGGAGACTTGACCTGTTGTTGCCATTGTTGAGGTGGTCTCGGATAAGCTTGAGGGGGTCCAGGCGGCTGGGATCGTGGATGTAGTTGTGCAGGCCTTGAAGGATAAGGTTGTGCTAGTCTCGTAGCTGGATGAATCATCTGAGGAGGCGGCGGCGGGGGTCGTTGATATGATGTAGATGGTGCATAATGAAGAGGTGGCCTGTAAAACGATCGTGGCGGTCCTTGATTCCCTGGATATTGGTGTCGAGGTGGTAGAAGACAATGGCGGGCAGGATGACCCACCTTTCCGCAGTTATGGCAAGTCCCAGTGAATTGTGTTGAAAATTGCATAGTAGCATGACTAGGTACTGATGTTGGCATCATCTTCTGACGCTTAATCGCTTCATGTGGTGTGAGAGATGAATGGGGCGTGGTCCTGGCTCGACTCCTCATGTCCTTCCTCGGCTCGCGATTCTTCCAATGCTCATCAAAGTCCTTTTCTATTGAGCTGGCGCGTTCCACCTTCTCGCATACGTTTTAATAAGAAATGGTGCCAGTCGAGTACGGATAGAAGGTTTCAGTCCTTCAACAAACTTCTGCCCTTTACGAAGCTCATCCGGTATGAGAAATGTCGCAAATCGTGCCAACCCTATAAACTTTGCTTCATATTGATGCACCGTCATATCTCCTTATTCTAATTTCATGAATTCTGTAACCTTTTGAGCACGCACATAAGCTGGAAAGTATTTATTTTTAAATTTTGTACAGAATTGGTCCCATGTCTACCTTTCTATGCTTGGGTTCTCCTTAGTCGTAGATTCCCACCAATGATCGGCTTCTCCTTCCAACATATATATTGCTAATTTAGCCTTTTGTTGCTCATTACATCTCATAGCTGTGAAAATTTTCTCCATCTGCCTTTTCCAACCTTCAGCTTCACTTGGGTCAAGCCCACCTTTAAACGTAGGCGGTCTCTGCCTCTTAAATTTTTCCAATAAGGACCCCGTCCCTTCAGGGGCTACAAGCGTCGCTTGAGTCTGCTCCTGAGATTGACTTATAAGTACTTGTGTTCCCATAAATGAGGCAAACCCTTCCATCGCCTGGAGGATCTTGTCAATAATTGTTCCTTGCCTGGCTGCATCGGGTACTTGAGTCTCCGATGCGGCCCCGAGGTTCATTCTTTGATCCGTCATAGCCTAGGATAAATAAAGGGAATTATGAATTTTACTGAATAATTTTAAGATTATAAGAAATTAGACGGTTCAATGTAGGCATACATGAAGATCTAAGAGAAGTTAAACTAAAATGTAGTTTAGAATTATGTGCAGAAATTTCTGGTCATAAGGGTGCTATTCTATTTGATATTTTTGATACTTTTAGACATTATTTTAACTTGATAATTTTTATATAAATATATCTATAAGTATACTATATCCCTGTAAAATTTTATAATATTTTGAAGTCTGTAAAATTTTTAAAAATTCAGAGAGTACACGCTGTCCAGATTTGAACGATTTCTGGATAGGTTTTTCTTAACTTCAAATACATACATGAAGAGTCAGTATTTTTAATTTTTACCTATTTTTTTATAAAATTATACTGATTAATCTTTAATTGAGTTTTTGAATCATCTCAATCGGAGTTTTACTTAAATAGTTATGATTTTTCAAAGTTAGACATTTTATATGAATTATTGCTGTCCAACTCAATAAATAGTTAGAAAAATTCTCAGAAAATTTCTAATGTCCAGATTTGATTTCGTATGTTAATATACAGCCTAAATGAGATCTAAGTGTTATATTACAATAGATGAAAATGTCCTACATAGGTATTCTAAATTTCTCACCTCCTAGTTAAGGCCACATAGGAAGACTTAGAGCTAAATCTCTATTCTAGGTCCATTGTTTAAGATCAACCTGGCTCTGATACCAACTTTGTCACGCCCCAAAATTCGGGTACCCGAATAGGGTGTCCAGGACCCGAATTCCAGACCCGTGACCTAAATAAATAAAAATAAAAATAAAAGATAAAGAATGACAATTTCATATGCATTTCATTTTCTTCCACCATAGCCCAATATTTAAAATCCAAACACATGCTAAGATCATTAATTACAAAATTTGTTATTACACAATACATAATTATTTAATTTAACTTGAAGTAAGAAAATCAAGTTCAACATTACTACATTCATAGTTCTAAAATAAAATAAAATTTATTCAATGTAGAATAACATGCCACGTGCATCCAACCACATTCCATGCTCCACTGCTAATAGTAATATCTCGTGCATCTTCAAAATATTCGTAACCTGAAACGGTTAAAACATAATGAGTTGACAACTCAATAGGATCACATCAATCCCGAGTTGAAAAACTCACAAATATTACCAAATTTAATCTAGACATTTTAATCAAAATAAAGTGAACATTGGATGTAAAATCATAGTTAATAATTTGACATTCATGAACATGAAATAAATGAATTATTTAACATAGCTTTTCAAAAATAAAAAATACTAAGATTTGGAGTGGACAAAACATTCATGTGTGCTGATCCTTTTAGGGGATGACCCATGGAAGAGCACCGGTGTTAATCCTTTTAGGGTATGACCCTCGGCAGAGCACCGGTATAACCTTTTAGGGACAAAAGCCCAGGGCAGTGCACCTGTGCGTACTGATCCTTTTAGGGAATCACCCAGGGCAGAGCACCCGTGCTGATCCTTTTGGGAATGACCTGGCAGAAGCACCCGTGTCGTCGCTTGATCATTTCGGGAATGACCCTGGGAAGAGCACCGTGAGAATCATTGTACAAAAAAAATAATTATTCACATACGATGCATCTAACTTACAAGGAACATTGTAACAATTAATATCAGAGTGCCTATAACAGATAATACGGTGATCCTTTTAGGGCATAGCACCCGTAAAAATAAAAAAATAATAGTTCACATAATAAATATTCATCATCACTAACAAATAATATCAAATGCAAATAATAAAGCAATACATAATAATAATAATAATAATTGCATTTGTACAGCAGTCAAATAAAAAAATTTCTTTCGATAGGAAATTATTTATGAATATTTCAATGTCTAGATTATATAAAGCAATATATATGAATTTTTCAATGGAGGAATGATCACCTACCTGATATGGAAAATAGTGTGATGGGAGGAAATAATCTGAAGAGATGCTGATTTCGACGTGCACGAACTTGGATTAATCCACTTTGAACTCGATGTTGAACCCTTACGTACTCCCTTTTCCTGATCTCTCTTTTCTTCTCAAAATCTTTCTTTTTTTTTGTGATTTTTTTTTTCTATGATTTTCTATATGTAGCATGAGAAATGGGGTATAAAATAATGGTAGGTGATTTGATGGGTTCTGAGTCTAATGGACGGTTTAGATTGAGGAATGGGTCCCACCATGATGATGGAAATCATGGTGAATGGGTTCCCATCCGCAACAGTTGTGGAGAAGTGGGAGAGAGAGAGAGAGAGTCGTGGAGAGAGAGAGAGAATCGTGGAGAGAGTCTGTTTCATGGGGTGACGTGCGTCAGCACGTCACTTTGTGGTTTGATTTTTTTTATTTTTTTTTTGAGAATGGGCCCCACAGGCATCATGTGATAGATCCACACCGCTCATTCATTTTGCCCATCAGAGTTAGGGCCTAAGCCCAAAAATGAGGGCCATCCAAAACTCATGTGGGCCACATCATATGTAACGGTGGGTTAACGGTTAACCCACCGTTTTAAAAGAACCGGGTATTACAACCATAAATATCAGCTTCATCCAAAACTTTTCTGTCTCAAAAGTTTTCAACGGTGAGATTTAATTTCCACTATTTTTTGTGTTATGATGCACTTCATCTCTGAATCTGCCTCATTTCTAGGCACATGTACTAAAATTAATTTTTAGACTCATGTCCTAAAATTAGCTGGCAAGATAGATTGAGGGCATGGATAAAACACATACATCACATAGCTTTGACATCAGCTAACTGGCTGTTGCTAGTTCTCCAGCCAAACCAACGGAAACGGATTGGCTACTCCCCTGCCATCAGCCTGTGGCTGATGGTCGGTTCTCTGTGGGCCCCACCATGATGTATGTGTATCATCCATTCTGTTCATCTATTTTTACAGATCATTTTAGAGCTTTAAGCCAAAAACGAGAGGGATATAAATCTTAGGTGGACTACACTATAGGAAAACAATAGTAATTGGATATCCACCATTAAAATCCTCCTAAGGCCCTCCGTACTGTTTATTTGACATCCAATCTGTTGATTGGGTCATAAAGACCCAGATGAATGGAAAAAACAATCATCGGCTTGATCCAAAACTTTTATGCCTGCCAAAAAGTTTTTAACGGTTGACGTTCATTTAACATTGTTTCCTGTAATGTGGTCCATTTGAGATTGAGATATAAATAATTTTTGGTCCTATACCATAAAATGATCTATAAAAATAGATAGACGGCATGGATGAAACATATACATCATAGTGGGGCACACAAAGCACCGACCACCAGCCATTGGCTGGTGGCAGGGGGAGCAGCCAATCCGTTTCCCAAACCAAACGCCTCCATTCTCTATCCACGCTACTCATGGGAGAGGCATTTGCGCTTACAAGCTTCTTTTGCATTTTTCCTCTTTTTTCTTGAGGGTTTCTCTTCCCTCCGCTCCTCAGAAAGCTGAACTTATATAAACAGATTCCACAGCATTTTATTTCCAACGGTACTTTCATTCCATTCCTCCGCAATCTTGTTGGGTCCAGTTGTGGATATCATTCTCTTCTTTTGGGCTCCTGTTTCTCTGCAAATTGGTTATCTAAAGGACCTCAATAACAATGTAGAGTCATTGAAGAACAAAACGGAAGAACTAAAATGCAAGCTTGATGAAATTCAAGCAGACGTCCATGCTGCTATATCAGTCGGAAAGACACGGATGCCCATAGTGGAGAAATGGCTCATTGATGTTAGGAACATCGAAGCTCAAGTCGATTCTATAAGTTTGGAATTCGAGCAACAGAGAACTTGCTTGAATGGTTGTTGCACTGATCACTTCTCTCGATACAAACTGAGAAAAAGAGCTGTTGAAAAGCTCAAAGATGTCCAAAACCTCAAAGATAAAGGTTTTTTAATAAGGTGGCTGAGAGCCCTCCCCGGCTGAGGGTGTTAGAGATGCAAACATCGCTACTGCGAGGACAACAGAGCACATCTGAACAAACCATGGAGTAGATATGGCAATGCTTACAAGACGATGAGAATGGCATTGTAGGTGTCTATGGGATGGGCGGAATAGGGAAAACCACTCTCATGAAAGCCATAAACAATAGGTTCATCAGAACTGATGACTTCAATGTCGTGATTTGGGTAACTGTATCCAAGAACCCCAACTTGGGATTAATCCAAGAGAAGATTAGAAAGAAGTTGGATATTGGGTTCTCGGATAACGAAGATAATAGAAGAGGGACAGGCTGTTTGATCAGTTGAAAAATGTGAGGTATCTGCTCATCTTAGATGATGTATGGGAAGCATTTAGCTTGGATCAAGTCGGAATTCCAAAGCCAGACAAGTCAAACAGATGCAAGATCGTTGCAGTGTGTAATATGATGGGGGCCGATAAGCAGATTAAAGTCATGGCACTTTCTTTTTTTTCGTAAGGTGGGAGCACACCACCTGGATTTCATTGATGAGAAAACCTGTCTGTACAAAAATTAGGGTGGGCACCACAAAATGTCCGGGCCCCACCTATCAAATTCTTATTATCAAAGATTCAGGGGCATGGCCCTCCTTTTGGATTTTAGAGAGAGAGAGAGAGAGAGAGGGCGGAGCAGCGGGAAGCCTTCTTTTGAAGCTCCAACAAAGAGTGGCACGTCGCGGGAGCCAAAGTTCATCTACTCCTCTGCTGCTCAGTCTGACCACCTGTTTGCAAGGAGTCAGTTCCTCAGACCATTGGCGAGGTCGATGCTTTCCCTGATGCCAGGCATGCCTCAAAATCCCCCACCAGTAACAGTAAATCCCATCCCAAGGCATTCAGATCAAGCATCCCCTCTACCATTACCAACGGTTGTTTTTTCAACATCAGGAGCCATCCTACGCAGCTTTGGCCCAAGCCCTTTGGGTTCCATCTTGAGATGCCCTCCTAAGTGTATATATCCTCACTTAAGCCCTTGGGCTTTCTTTGTGCTGGGCCTAAGTTTGCAGGAATAGGAGTTGAGCCATCTACTTAGGCCTTCTAGTCCGCCAGTTTTGCAGGTCGTTTCTAGTCATGCCATTACTTCTGATGGTCAGGCATTGTAATTCCGAGAGACCGATTATAGCAGGCCCAAGAAAAAAGTGGGTAGGGAAATGCTTACCGTTGAAACCTTGGTGGGATCCACATTGATATTTATATGCCATTCATATCGCTCATGAGGTCATTCCTATTTGGATGAACTGAAAGCATAAATATTATCCTGATCTAACACTTCTGTGCCCCTGAGAATATTTCAATGGTGCGCATTCAATCCTAGCCGTTTCTTGTGGTACAGCCCCCTTGTATTCTGGATCACTGATGTAGAGCGGGTCACGGACAATTTCATGGCAAAGGTGGATCAGAAAAGGCCCGGTCGGCGACAGAAGTGATCTGGACCATCAGACCTTAAATCAGGCGTATCTGGCAATCCGGGATGAGTTAGCCGACGAAAAATATATGATTTTGGGGTAGAACGAGCTACTTTAGCCAACCAACCCAGCTATGCTGGGTTGCGACGCTCAGAATTGCGAGAAACCCCTGATTTGACGGTCGTTTCCCTGTTTCAATTTCGTTTTTACTATAAATAGTAAGTTTTAGTTTGACTATAACTCTTCATCCGTCGGGCTTTAGGAGTTGTGCCCAACGTGAAAAGAGCTTAAAATAATTAGGGGAACGGTTTGGTGAAGCCAAATAGGACACTTACTATTTTTGGCCGAAAACCTTGTGCACTAGTAGACATCACGACCATCTATAAATAGTAAGTTTACTATTTATAGTAAGTCGCGAATTCTAGGAGTCCTAGTTGTAGTTTGATTCTGATTTCTTTCCCATTGCTTAGTACCCTTATTTAAAGGGTTGTGAACTCATTTTTATGCATTCATTAATCTATTTCGAATTTATTTAGAATTTATTTCTATTTTCTGCTCTCTTTTCTCGTGGATTCGAGAAGTCTCTGTGAGGAGTCCAGAGAAGTTCCGTGGATTCGGAATAGTTATCCTCTTGAGGAAGATGGTACTCGACCTCATGTCCTCCCCTGCGTCAGTTTGGTATCAGAGCGAGGTTTCTCCTCGGGTTGATGGCTTCTAACGACGGGTCGGGCAACAATCCCATAGGCAGTGCTCTAGGAAATTTTTCTTTAACGGCGGCAACTTTCCAAGCAGCGCAGCAAGAGAATCGACAAGAGATGCAAGGGCTGCAGGCTTCCATGGACCGCATAGCGAATCTCTTGGCAGAAACCCTAGGGCAACTCCGTGTTCCTGGTGGTAATCCTCCACCACCAATTGTTGAAACCCGTAATCGCCCTGATCGTAAGATAATACCAGCAGTGCATCCAAGGGCCGTTCCTGAGGACGGGGGCTCCAGTGAAGAGGAGATCGATGACGTGATCTTCCAACACCCCAGGCAAGGCGGCGATCGGGTAGATCGAATAGATCGAGACTTCAAGATACGGGTTGATATTCCTAACTTCAATAGCCAGCTACACATTGAGGATTTTCTCGATTGGCTTTCTGAAGTTGAGCGATTTTTTGACTATATGGACATCCCTGAAACAAAGAAGGTCAAGCTTGTGGCCTACAAGTTGAAAGGAGGAGCTTCAGCTTGGTGGGAACAACTGCAACTCGCACGAACCAGGCAGATAAAAGCACCAATCCGCACATGGCAGCAAATGAAGCAGCTACTACATGCCCGATTCCTCCCTAGCGATTACGATCAGGTATTATTCCAACAATACCAAAATTGTTGACAAGGTAGTCGGTCGGTGAGAGAGTACGTAGAAGAATTTTACCGTCTAGCGGCGTGCAACGATTTGGTCGAGACTGAATCGCAACAAGTCGCCCGATTCAACGGTGGATTGCGTATGGCGATCCAGGATCGGGTCCAGATGCAGTCCGTCTGGACGATGAATGATGCGATCAAGTTGGCTACTCGGGCAGAAGTGCAACTTGAACGTTCTAACACACGGGCCTATCCTACTGCGAGGATCACTGCTACAGGTCCACCCCAGGGAGCTCCATAGCCTAAGGGGAAGGAGCCCGTAGGAGCACGCACTCAACCTCCTACGTCTGAGAACCGAGATCAAGGAAGCGGGCAAGCTATACCCCAAAGGGGCGTATCGACTGCTGCTGGTCCAAGTACAATTTCGAACCCTTATGCTCGGCCAAGGCCCAACAACTGCTATCGTTGTGGCCAACCAGGCCACCTGTCAAATACTTGTCCCCAGCGAAAAGTGACAAACCTCCCCATTAATGATGGTAGTGCTGATAACGCTTATGAAGATCCAGATATTGAAGAACAGGAGCATACCGCCGAGAACGATGTAGATGATTCAGATTGGGTTCAGCAAGATCACGACGAGTCGCTCGTCGTGAGGCGGCTATTATATGCACCAAGAAAAGAAGTGCATCCACAGCGGCATAACATCTTCCGTACTAGGTGTATGGTGAATCGAAAGGTTTGTGACGTGATCATTGACAGTGGAAGCAGCGAGAACATCGTCTCCAGGGGCATGGTGGAAAAATTGCAATTGAAAATAGAGCGTCATCACTCTCCATATACAATCGGTTGGATCAAGAAGGTCAGCGAGAAAAAGGTAACTGAACGGTGCACCATATCTTTTTCAATTGGCAAACATTATAAGGATGAAATAATATGCGATGTGGTTGGCATGGAAGCATGTCACATACTACTCGGTCGACCCTGGCAATCTGACCGTGACGCCACTCATAAAGGGCGAGATAACATATATATCTTCGTCAAGGACGGCCGGAAGACCATATTGGCCCCTATGGATCCAGAAGGACCACCTGAAACTTCTAAAGTGGAGGGTCGTTTTCTCTTAACCATTCGGGACTTCGTGAAAGAATCCAAAGAAACAGGACAGACTTATGCATTAATTGTAAAAGGGGAAGAACTCGAGCCTACCATTATCCCAGAAAGACTAAGGCTCTTGTTACATGAATTTCAAGAAATCTGGCCTGAGGACCTTCCCAATGGGTTACCCCCTATGCGAGATATCCAACACCATATCGACCTTGTCCCTGGGTCCAGTTTACCTAATCGTCCTCATTATCGAATGAGCCCGAATGAGTGCGAGAATCTGCAGGGACAAGTGGAGGAACTGATCCGTAAGGGTCTTATTCGAGAAAGCATGAGCCCATGTGCTGTACTAACTCTGCTAACTCCAAAGAAAGATGGAAGTTGGTGCATATGTGTCGACAGCCGGGCCATCAACAAGATCACCATAAAATACAGGTTTTCTATACCACGGTTAGATGATATGTTGGATATGCTAGAGGGCATAAAAATATTCTCTAAATTGGACTTAAGGAGCGGCTACCATCAGATTCGAATACGGCTGGGTGATGAGTGGAAAACAGCCTTCAAGACCAAGGAAGGATTGTACAAATGGATGGTCATGCCTTTCGGTCTTTCTAATGCGCCTAGCACATTCATGAGGTTGATGAACCAAGTTCTGAAACCTTTCATTGGGCGGTTCGTTGTGGTTTATTTTGATGATATTTTGATATGATCAAGACGAAACCACCCATATGGAGCACCTCAAGAAGGTCCTTCAAGTGCTCACTGAAAATAAACTGTACCTCAATTTAAAAAAGTGTAGCTTCATGACTGATAGCCTATTGTTTCTGGATTTTGTGGTTACATCCACGGGCATTCGAGTGGATGAGGAAAAGGTGAAGACAATCAGAGAATGGCCGGTTCCCAAAAATATTCACGAAGTGCGAAGTTTCCATGGACTAGTGACATTCTATCGTCGGTTCGTGAAAATTTTCAGTAACATTGTGTCACCGATCATAGATTGCATGAAGAAATGGCAGTTTCAGTGGACTGACGAAGCCGACAGGAGCTTTACCGAAATCAAGCGCAGATTATCCATGACCCAGGTTCTTGTACTTCCCAACTTCGACAAACTGTTTGAAGTCGAATGTGATGCCTCATATGTCGGGATTGGGGGAGTTTTGTCTCAAGAAGGTAGGCCGGTAGCCTTCTACAGTGAGAAACTTAGTGACGCACGCAAGAAGTGGTCTACATATGAGATCGAGTTGTACACGGTGGTCCAGGCACTGTGACACTGGAGACATTATTTGATTCAAAGGGAATTCATACTTTACACGGACCATCAAGCCCTCAAGTTTATTAATAGTCAAGCTAACATTAATCGTGTGCATGCTAGATGGATCTCATTTTTACAGGAATTCACATTCATGCTAAAGCATAAGTCAGGGCAACAGAACAAAGTAGCCGATGCGCTGAGTCACCGTGCAACTTTGTTAGTCACTATGAGTAATGAAGTTGTCGAGTTGGATCGCCTCAAAAACATATATGCCGACGACGACGACTTCAAGGACGCATGGGTTAGATGTCAGGAAGGTCACCCCGGTGACTTACATATACAAGACGGGTTCCTTTTTAAGGGAAATCGACTATGTATCCCAAAGAGTTCACTAAGGGAATAGATAATCCAAGAGCTACATGGAGGTGGCCTCAGTGGACACCTTGGGCGAGACAAGACGCGAGCTCTTGTGGAAGAACGGTATTACTGGCCGCAATTGGTACGTGATGTGGGAAAGGCAGTCCAACGCTGTTATATTTGTCAGACTTCCAAGGGGCAATCTCATAATACGGGCCTCTACACCCCGTTACCCGTGCATGACGGCCCTTGGGAGGATTTATCTATGGACTTCGTGCTTGGTCTCCCACGAACACAACACGGCATGGATTCGGTGTTCTTGGTAGTAGATCATTTTTCCAAGATGGCGTACTTTATTCCATGCAAGAAGACTCTCGATGCAACACACGTGGCGAATCTATTCTTCAGAGAAATTGTGCGGCTACAAGGGGTTTCCAAGACTATTACTTCCGACCGTGACACGAAGTTCATAAGCCACTTTTGGCGGACTTTGTGGACTCGATTCAATACACGCCTTCAGTTCAGCAGCGCATACCACCCACAGACTGACGATCAAACTGAGGTTGTGAATCGCACGTTGGGAAACCTCCTTCGATGTATTTCAGAAGAAAAACTGAAGCAGTGGGATTTGGCCTTGTCTCAAGCAGAGTTTGCATTCAACAACATGGTGAACCGCTCGACAGGAAAATTCCCGTTCTAGGTTATCTACGGACGAGTACCTCGCCATACACTAGACTTGGTCCCTCTGCCCAAGCTCCCATGCATGAGCATTGCAGCAGAACATATGGCAGACAAAATCATGGGCATTTATGTGGAGGTACAGAACAAGCGACATGCCTCGAACGAAAAGTACAAGGAGCAAGCGGACAAGCATCGGCGACAGAAAGTGTTCGAGGTGGGCGACCAAGTAATGGTCCATCTGCGCAAAGAAAGATTTCCGACCGAAACGTATAACAAGTTGAAGAATAAAAAGATTGGACCAGTACCAATCATCCGAAAGATCAATGACAATGCTTATGTTGTTGATCTTCTAGATGATATGGCGATCTCACGAACTTTCAATGTCGCGGACCTGACTGAGTATCATGAACCAGCACATAATGATAACTCGAGGATGAGTTCTTTTGAAGTGGAGGAGAATGATGTAGAGCGGGTCGCGGACAATTACATGGCAAAGGTGGATCAGAAAAGGCCCGGTCGGCGACAGAAGTGATCTGGACCATCAGACCTTAAATCAGGCGTATCTCGCAATCCGGGATGAGTTAGCCGACGAAAAATATATGATTTTGGGGTAGAACGAGCTACTTTAGCCAACCAATCTAGTTACGCCGGGTTGTGACTCTCAAGATTGCGAGAAACCCCTGATTTGATGGTCGTTTCCCTGTTTTAATTTCATTTTTACTATAAATAGTAAGTTTTAGTTTGACTATAACTCTTCATCCGTCGGGCTTTAGGAGTTGTGCCCAACGTGAAAAGAGCTTAAAATAATTAGGGGAACGGTTTGGTGAAGCCAAATAGGACACTTACTATTTTTGGCCGAAAACCTTGCGTACTAGTAGACATCCTGACCGTCTATAAATAGTAAGTTTACTATTTATAGTAAGTGTAATTCTAGGAGTCCTAGTTATAGTTTGATTCTGATTTCTTTCCCGTTGCTTAGTACCCTTATTTAAAGGGTTGTGAACTCATTTTTATGCATTCATTAATCTATTTCGAATTTATTTAGAATTTATTTCTATTTTCTGCTCTCTTTTCTCATGGATTCGAGAAGTCTCTGTGAGGAGTCCAGAGAAGTTCCGTGGATTCGGAATACTTATCCTCTTGAGGAAGACGGTGCTTGACCTCACGTCCTCCCCTACGTCAATTGCCTCATTTTTTGTCACATGTCCTGATATAATATGGCAAAACGGATGAATAGAGTAAATTTCTCACAAGCATCACCTGACCCACCTAACTTCACATCGCAAGAAGTTAGTTGACAATGTCGCGGTTTGCTGGAATACATCCCCAACAAATCGATTGAAGTTGGAATTATGTAGCCGTTCGATTTGGGATTTTCCGACCCAAACCCGTTTATTTGATAGAGTTACCAAGTGATGGGGGAATATGAGAAATAACTCTGGGAATAAATGTTACAACCATTTGATTACACAAATGTTTAATAGACGTTCATGCTCAAAGAAATAGAAACAAATTATCAAAGGTGGAAATATTCCAATTAAAAGCTTTTATCAATTGAATTTTCATAAATTATCAAAGGTGGAAATAAGGGGCTGACATGATATACACATCGCAAGTAGAGGTAAGCATGAAGTTGAGTTGGACCGGGTTAGGGCTAACCCAACTCCAACTCGATCCAATTTTGAAATAGACCTAACCTAAACTCAACCTGACTCAGTACCAAGTCCTGTATGCCTGACCCGATCCAAGTCTAGATTTGGCCTGGCCTAATCCAGACCGAGTCCGACCCGGTCACAAGTACTAAGAATTAGGTCAAGTCCACACCAAGTTGCGTCGGCTGCAGCAAGTATCCATCGGCTGAAATCACAACTCAAAACCTAGGTGCACTTGCCAGAATTGCAGCCTTTTCATCATATACATGGCATCTTAGATGTGAAATGTCAAATTTGAGTGTTTTTTTTATATATATAAATTCTATTTTAATAAATATACATGTACAAGTCAGGTTTTAGATCGAGACGAGTCAGTATCGAGTTAGATTTTGGGTGGAGTCAAGTCGAGTCACCATGTGACCTAAAACTCGACTCGATTTGAGTTCGAATTAGACGAAGTCTACTCAGTTTGGATCAACACACCCACTCGGTTCGGATCGAGTCGGGTTTGAGCAAGTCGGACAAGTCGAATTTGTTGAATCGAGTCATTCCGTGCCCAGCTCTAATCACTGGTCACTGAAACATCAAGGTGGGCCTCAAATGTGGATTTGTTCACATTCAAAAACTCTAATACCAACTTTCTTTACAGTAATTTGTGTCCTGCTCACGTATCAATTTGCTTGGATCATCCAAGCAGTTCAAAAGGTGGGCTTCACCATAATCAAATTGAACCAATCTGTTCGTTAGGTGAGCCGCAACCATAAAATGAATAGTACCTTTGGCTTGCTATCAAGTTCGATGGTGAATCACACCTAATGTGTAGATTATAATTGTTCTAGTGATCTTTATGTTGAAGCCCACTTTTTTGACGGATTAGATGTTCTGTGGAAATGACATATTGGAGGAAGAGAGCGATGCATGTAATGTATGTGAACAATTGCATTCGATTGGAGGATTAGACAAATTTTGGCGCCTTTATGGTCTAATCTTGCCTCCTCTATTGAATAATTTTGCCTTAGACAAATTTTGCCGCCTCTATAGTTTAATCTCACCGACTCTGATGAATAATTTCTCCGCTCCTCTAACTAATGCTTTTTCTTGTCTTTTAAAAAAAAAAAATTTCTAAAAATCACTTTCAGTTTGACATATAAACCAATAATCATTTACTCTTTTCAACTTCTTCTTACATTACTTATTTTTAAATCATTAGTGATTTAGACGCTTGATGTTACTTCCCACCTTGCTTACGTACTTTTTTTTTTTTTTAATTATATTTTAAATTTATCTTTGTTAAAATTCCACCCACCAATGATCCCATGGAGCTTGAAGATATTTTTGGCCACCTTCTCAATTTTGAGTTACGCTTGCAACAACATACTCAAGTCGTTGAGGCTACCATCGGTTCCGTTAATGTTGCAACTCGCATGGATCAACCTCGTGGTCCACCTAGTAAGCCAACTCATTCAAGTCGTGCTCCTTCCTACTCTGGTTCACGTGGTCGTGGTAGGGGCCGCGGTAGTCGTCATGGCTATCCTGCTGGTAATCGCCCAACGTGCCAGATCTGTGGCAAAGCTGGTCATCTCGCCGTCAAGTGTTTCCACCGGTTTGATCAAGCCTATCAAACCATGTCAAACAACATGTCTGCCTTTTTCACTGCACACCATGCTCCAGTTAATACCAATTGGTATCCCGACACCGGCTCCACCAATCATCTTACCAAAGATATTCAGAACTTGAATCTCCATGCCGAGCCCTATAATGGTGTGGATCAAATTCAAGTAGGAGACGGGGCAGGGTTGGCTATAACTCACATTGGTTCATCCAAGATTAAGTCCTCAAAATCTGCTTATCACCTTCACAATATTTTATATGTCCCACAAATTAAAAAGAACCTTATTTCTGTGAGTCAATTTACCAAGGACAATAATGTATTTATTGAATTTCACTCATCTCATTTTTTTTGTAAAGGACGAGGTCACGAAGAAGGTTCTTGTGCAAGGCACGCCTAAAGATGGACTCTATCCCTTCCCTTCTTTCGTCTCGTCTTCATCATCATCTCAGTCTTTTTTATGTCAACGTGTTTCTTTAGAAGTATGGCATCACCGTTTGGGACATCCCACCTATCAAACAGTCAAGCATCTGGTGTCTAAATTTTCTCTTCCAGTCTCCTCAAATAAAATACCAAGTGTTTGTTCCGCATGTCAGCAAAGGAAGAGCCATCGTCTTCCCTTCCTAGTTTCTCAATCTATTTCAGATTATCCTCTCGATTTAATTTTTTCTTATGTGTGGGGTCCATCCCCTAGTTTATCTACCAAAGGCAATAAATATTATGTTTCCTTTGTCGATCATTTCAGTAAATTTATTTGGTTCTATCCTCTTGCAAATAAATCTGATGTATTGACTATTTTTACTACATTTCAAAAAATGGTTGAACGTCAATTTAATCGCTAAATAAAATGTGTCCAAACAGACTGGGGTGGTGAATTTCAAACACTTAATCGGTATTTTTACAAAGTGGGAATTCAACATCGTGTTTCTTGCCCTCACACCTCTCAACAAAATGGCTCGGTTGAAAGAAAACACCGTCATATTGTTGAAACGGGATTATCCTTACTATCCCAAAGTTCTATTCCTCATTGTTTTTGGGATGATGCTTTCCTCATGACAGCCTATTGTTGGAATTTTTGGCCTACGGAATCACACAAATCTAGATCTAGGATAGCAATCCAATGGCACGAAGCACACACACAAGAAAAGAGAACACACAGATTTAACGTGGAAAACCCTTGCGGGAAAAAACCACGGCACAAAGCGACAGATCACCATTATGAAAGCATCAATTACAAAGAGAAAAGACTTACTCGATTCGAACAACCTCGAATCTCACCCTTGCTACACCCTTTGATAACCCTAGAACCCTTTAGAATACTTTTAGGAAGTCTTGGAATTATCTTAGAATAGCCCTAGGGACTCCAATTTATAGTTTTGGCAACTTCCCTTTCGTATCCCAGTTGCGAAAGAACTTGCGTCACAAAATCTGCGAAACTCCTTCCGCATCCTAGTTGCGAAATGACTTGCAACACGAAATCCGCGAAACTCCTTTCCGCATCCCAGTTGCGAAAGGACTCAGATTTAAGACATCTCGCAACAATCTCCACCATGTCTTCAATCTTCAACCGTGTAGCTTCTTGACCTCTTCTCTTATTTCTGCATCACATCATAACTCAAGATCACATTGGTCAACTAGTGCCAATCAAGGATCTGATAGATACCTGCTATACCGTCGGCGCGAATATCTCTGAGAAGCCGATCTCTTCTCTCTGAGAATAACCCCTCGCTACCAACCTCGCCCTGTATCTATACTGTATCCTCCTGAAGGTCCACCTGCATCCAACCGCTCACCGGCCCACTGGAAGCTCCACCCGCTCCCATATGTCGGTCTGGTATAACGAATCCACCACATCGCCCATAGTCACCTTCCACTTCTCAGCACCAGGCTCACCTAGAGCCATCAGAATAGAAGATGAGTCCTCTGCGATATTAGAGTCTTCCATGTACCACGCCGATATCCTACGATCATGCCATATGATTCTTCACACAGGTGGCTGCTCCACCTGCTCTGTATCCCTGTTCGCACGTCTCAGCCTTCCTGCCCTGCCCGCTCATGTGGCCATGGCCATCATGCCACACACGTGCAGAGGTGGAATTCGCTACATCTACTGTAGCTCCACCTTTTGAAGTGCTCCCGATCAACCTGTAAACATGATCGAGTCGTTGCGCTTTCATGATTACCTGTGCCCCCTTAGATACTTTAAGAGCACCATCAATACATGTGTACTTGCATCCTTTTGCCTCAAGTACACCAAGAGATATCAGATTCTACTTCAAATCAGGAACATGCCTCACATCGTCGAGGTACGCTCCACCCCATCAAACATCCTGATGTGCACCGTACCAACAGCCACAACATTACAGGCAAAGCCATTACCCATAAACACCTGTCCACCATCGCACTCCCTGTAGCTGGTGAACCAACTCCGATGAGGAGTCATATGAAAAGATGCCCCTGTGTCTAGCATCCACTCATCCTTACGATCATCGTATGACCATCTGAGCGAAGACACAGACAAAACATCACCATCACATCCACTCGATTCATCTGACGTGGCAGTGTTAGCCTCCCTGCATGAAGCTTAAGAATCTTTCCTCTTAGATTTAGGATTTTTACAATCCCTTTTCACATGTCCTTCCTTCCTACAATTCCAGCACTTTACCTTTCCTTTGCCCTTGCCCTTGGATTTGGATCTAAAACCTGAAGAACCTGTACCTTGTTCAGAATTCCTACCCACTGTAAACAGTGCATCAGAAGATGTCCCCATGTTGCTGTCTAGCTGTCTCATAGTCTTCCCTTAAAGGGCTGAGATAACAGTGTCGACACTCAGGGTTTTATTCATGCTGCACATAGTGTACTTGAATGACTCATAGGACGTCGGGAGAGAATTCAGCAACATACATGCTTGTTCTTCATCTATCATCACTTCCTCCATATCTAGCAATTTGCAAACCAATTTATTAAAGTTTTGATGTGAGCCTCCAGATCTCTACCCTCTGCCATCTTGAAGTTATACCACTGCCGCTTCAAGCGTAGGCAATTTTCAGAGGATTTCTTCGCATAGACATCCTCTAACTTCGCTCATAACTTAGCCGCAGTTTTCTCCCTCATGACGTTGTAGAGAACTTCATCCGTGAGACATAAACGGATCGATGATAAAGCCTTCTTATCAAGAGTATTCCAATCACCATCAGTCATAGTAGACTTCCGCTCCTCAAGAGCACCATCTTCGCCTTGTTTGATTAAGGAACTCATCATCTTGATCTTCCATAATTCAAAATTATTTTTCCCTGAGTACTTCTCAATCTCATACCTAGCGCTTGCCATTATTACTAATCCCTCAGATTTAGATCTGTGTCCCAACCAATTGCTCTGATACCACTTGTTGGGATTTTTTATCCTGCGGAATCACACAGATCTAGATCTAGGATGGTAATCCAATGGCACCAAGCACATACAAGAAAAGAGAATACACAGATTTAACGTGGAAAACCCTTGCGGGAAAAAACCACGGCACAAAGCGACAGATCACCACTAGTTGAAAGCATCAATTACAAAGAGAAAAGACTTACCCGATTCGAACAACCTCGAATCTCACCCTTGCTACACCCTTTGATAACCCTAGAATCCTTTAGAATACTTTTAGGAAGTCTTGGAATTATCTTAGAATAGCCCTAGGGACCCCAATTTATAGTTTTGGCAACTTCCCTTTCGTATCCCAGTTGCGAAAGGACTTACGTCACAAAATCTGCCAAACTCCTTTCGCATCCCAGTTGTGAAATGACTTGCAACACGAAATCTGCGAAACTCCTTTCTACATCCCAGTTGCGAAAGGACTCAGATTTAAGACATCTCGCAACACCTATCTCATTAACCGCCTCCCAACTGCTCCTCTCGGCATCTCCCCATTTGAAAAATTATTTCACAAAGCACCCGATTTTTCTACCATGAAGATTTTCGGTTGTTCTTGCTATCCTTTTCTTCGACCATTCAACCAACACAAGTTGGATTTAGATCCAAAAAATGCGTCTTCATTGGCATAAGTAATCTCCACAAAGGTTACAAATGTCTTGGTCCTGACTCTGGTAAAGTGTTTGTCTCGGCATGTAATTTTTTATGAGTCTCTGTTTCCATTCTCATCAACCACATCATCTTCAGTCCATGCCGAAATACCTCCTACAGCTTCATCCACTTTCCTTCCTCTTTTCGTCTCTTCAAACGACAGATCTGCTCCTGTCGTTCGTGATACTTTATCCATCCTTGGTACGGCGTCGTGCTGGGATCACACTGCAACTTCGGCGTCTCACTTATCCTCGTCTCCCCTATTTTCATCTTCCCCATCATCAACGCTGACAGAATCTCTGGTTCCAGATCCATCCGAAGCTGCCTTGCCGTCTGAACTGCCTTCATCTCACCCGATGATCACCCGCTCACAGAACAATATTGTGAAGCCCAAACAATACCTTGATGGCACTACCAAGTACCATCTGCCCACTGCTCTCCTTGCCATTTCTACCATTCCCACTGATCCCACATGCTTCTCTGAGGCAAATAAATTCCCAGAATGGCGTGAGGCCATGAATGCAGAATTTTCTGCTCTCATGAAGCAAGGTACGCGGTCCTTAGTCCCTTATGCAGCTGGCATGAACTTAGTTGGTAATAAATGGGTTTACAAAACAAAAATCAACTCCGACGGTATGCCTGAACGACGGAAGGCCCGTCTAGTTGCGAAGGGCTATCATCAACAACAAGGGCTAGATTTTGATGATACTTTCAGTCCGGTCATCAAGCCTACAACCATTTGGATGGTTCTCAGTCATGCCATGTCTCATTCCTGGTCTGTTCATCAGATAGACATCAGCAATGCTTTTCTCCATGGTTTACTATCCGAAGTTGTCCACATGCAACAGCCAGCGGGTTATGTTCATCCCCAGTATCCCACTCACGTTTGTAAGTTGAACAAGGAGTTATACGGATTAAAACAAGCCCCACGGGCTTGGTTCTCACGTTTTAGTGACAAACTGGTGGCTCTTGGGTTTATTAACTCACAGTCAGACAATTCTCTTTTTGTCTATGCCTCAGACTCACTCACAATGTATATACTGGTGTATCTCGATGACATTTTAATCATCGGTTCAAATCCAAGTGCCATCACTAATCTTGTTGCTCAGCTCAACTGTGAATTTGCAATGAAAGACTTGAGGCCATTAAACTACTTTTTAGGCGTGGAGATTATCTCAGTATCAGGGGGTCTTCTTCTTTCTCAGAGATAATACATTCTCAATCTCTTGAAACGTACCAACATGCTAGAGGCTAAGCCAGTGTCCTCTCCTATGTTCTCCCCACAGCAGTTATCACTCCTTGATGGCAACCCGTGTCCTGATGAAGCTTTATTCCGCAGCGTGGTGGGAGCCCTTCAGTACCTATCGCTCACTCGCCCGGACATTTCCTTTGCAGTGAACAAAGTGTGCCAATTCATGCACAAGCTTACGGACATCCACTGGACTGCTGTTAAACGGATACTGAGGTACCTTAAATTTTCCATTGATTTTGGTTTACTCCTCAAACCCAACCCCTCCACACAACTTTCAGTCTATTCTGAAGCGGACTGGGCTGGCTCACCTGATGATCGTAAATCCACCTCTGGCTACTGCATCTACTATGGTCACAACCTTGTTTCATGGAGCTCCAAAAAGCAGCTCACCGTGGCTCGTTCAAGCACCGAGGCCGAATACCGCGCTGTTGCCCATGCTACTACCGAGACTTTATGGTTATTATCCTTGCTTCGTGAACTTCAGATTTTTATTCCTTCTCGCCTGGTACTATGATGTGACAACATAGGCGCAACTTACTTGGCGGCTAATTCAGTCTTTCATGCTCGTACAAAGCACGTGGAAATAGACTATTATTTTGTTCGCGAAAAAGTTCATAATAAATCATTGGAGGTTCGATTCCTATCCAGTAAGGATCAAATTGCCGATGTCCTCACTAAACCACTGGTTTCTAGGCGTTTCTCCCATCTGCGAGACAAGCTCAACGTGCATCCTCCCCCGTTGAACTTGCAGGGGCGTGATAAGGATAAAGACCAACTCAGATTCAAAGCTTCCAAAGCTTCCAGCTCTATACCAAAGTCTTCGAATACCAACGCCTCAAGCCCAAGTTTATAGGAGATAGTGTTTATCATTTTATGAATATCAAATCATGAATTGATTCTATCGTGTAAAACAGTTTACTCTATATATACCATCTCTCGTCAGCCATTCAAGGCAGAGAGCACAACACAGGATTTTATCTTTTCTTACTATTTCAAGAGAGAAAGTGAGTCCTAGGGCACAGTTTCGGTGTCGATGGATCCCATATCCATCGACGTGGGTTAGATCCATTATTGTGGGCCGTCTTGTTACTTGCGTATATGTACGTAGTACTATTTTGACGTATCATTTTAAGGTATGATTCAAAAAATGAAGCAGATATAAATCTTCATTGTAACATATCATAGGAAACTTATGGTAATTGACCATTAAAACTTCTTGTGGGCCACAAAAATTTTGGATCAAGCTGATATTTGTGTGGGCCTTTTTTCCTGGCCTTTGTGACCTTATCAAAAGGTTGGATGGCAAATAAACATTTCGGTGGGGATTCAATCACCACTTTTTCCAATGGTGTGGTCATCCTATGATTTAAAGGAATAATGCCCCTGGATGGAAGGAACATACATCACGGTGGGCCATACAGTAGAGATCCTGCTACGTTCCTCTCCATCTTCCGTCCCTTTAGAAGCTGTGGTTCCTCTCTTATCTCTCATCTTCTCTCTTTCTTCCACCATCTCGTTTGTGGGTTCCAAATATCCATTCCAACTGTTAATCAAAGAGCCCAGAAGGATTAAGAGGCATTACAATAGAGATTTTAAGCATCATTTTACAAGCTTCCTTTCCTAACGACCAACTTGATCATGGATCAATGTGAATTTTATTATGGACAGTAAAAATGAGATTCTAAAACATGTGAATGGAGTGGATTTTGGACATGCACCACATCCATCTTTGTAAAGCTTGGACGTTGCACGTGCTTTGTGCGTGAATACCCCAATGGATGCTCTTTAATGTACTTGTATTAGTAATGCCTACTGTTGAAGCCTCTTTAGTCCACCGTCATTTTTACATGCCATCCATACCGTTCACAGGGTCGTTCTCACTGAGATGAAATTAAAGAACAGAAAATACAAAAATATTAGTCTGATCTAAAACTTCTGTGCAACGGTGGACATATCCAATCCTCACTTTTTCATGTCGTGCGGTCCACTTGAGTTTTGGGATTTAGACAAAATATTGTATTAATTATAAGATAATCCTAACCATCTAATTTGGACTACTCGTTAGTGTACTCTTAACCATCTATTTGATTGTCATTAATTGGATTTAAACAGTTTCTTGATTATTTGAACAGAGGGGGTAAAAAAAAAAAAAAATCTCAAATACACCAAGACCTACAATATGGATGGTTTGGATAGCTTTATATCAGTGCCGCTGTGCGAGGAGGATGAGTCATCACTTTTTTATCAAATGGTACAAATTAAACTAGCACAGCTATTTAGCCCTCATTTCATCGTGAAAAAGTTGAAACCTGAGATCCACTACACAGGGCCCACCGTGATTATCTATCTTATCCACGTTCTCCACCCTTTTTAATAGCTCATTTATGATGTAGGGAGTGTCGTGTCTTCCTCATGGGATAACTACTCCGAATCCACGAGACATAGAGAGTGTGGTGATGAGATCGGTCACCGTCTTCCTCATGTGATAACTCCTTACAAAGATTCTTCAAATTCATGAGGGATGAAAATAAAAATAAATTTCAATAAATTCAAAATAAATTAATTGATGATAAAAAAAAATGAAATTACAATCCTTTAAACAATGAGCTCAAATCTAAGATGAAATTTTAGACACAAACTCCCTAAAAGCTTGACTAATTATAAATAGTAAACTTTTTAATTGTAGATGGTCATGATTTCCTTTAAACTTTATAGTTTTCGGCTATAAATAGTGTCTAATTTGGCTCAACCACATTATTCTCTTAATTTTGTAAAGTCATTTTCATGTTGGGCATGACTCCTGCATCTGATGCAAAGGATCAAAAGTTATGATCAACTGAAATTTACTATTTATAGTAAAAACGTGAATAAAATAGACTTTTGACTGTCAAAATATGATGGAATCTTGCAAATCGGGCATTGGAGACCCGGCATAGCTGGCTGGTTGGCTAAAGTAGCTTCTCCTACCCAAAATCATATATAATACATTAAAAAACTCATTCTGATTTGCGAGATACAACTGCTTTAAGGATCTGATGGTTCGGATCATTTCGCATCCAATTGGGCATTCTATGGCCCATCTTTGCCATGAAAAGTATCCAATTGGGCCTTCTTTGGTTAAAATTCCTCGACTCTGTGCAGGGGTATAATGGTAGAACGGAAGTTTAATAGGGGTAGAAACGTCTGAACAGATGTTGACAGCTTTTACTTTTTCAAACGCCCGTCGGACTAAAAAAATACACCGATTTAAAAAATCTTCTAAAGATTGGCAGGAAAGCCGGTGATTATTAGTTTATATCATACACATAAGCAGCTGTTGGAATTATTATTATTATTTTTTCCAAATTCACCTACCATCATTGTCATCACATTGTGCCATGTTCATCCCATCTAATCCCATCCACCAAACACCCCCTTATTTTTTTCCAAATCCACCTACCATCATCATCGTTCATCTACATGCTAGATAAGCAGAGGTAAAATGAACATTTCAACAATACCCACACATGAATCTACTTGTGGGGCTCACTGTGATGTCTCAACCCCATCTAATTATAATCAATCCTTCATGTAGCCCCTCCTATTCTTGTTGGCTTCCCAAGCACAGGTTGATCCAAAACTTAGGTGGGCCTCATGTTGTGAAATCATACCTGAAACCTCTAAAACTATGCCTGAAATCATACCTGAAACCTCTAAAATTATGCCTGAAATCATACCTGAAATCATACCTGAAACCTCTAAAATCATACTTGAATTTAGGAATGAGCTGACCTTTTATTCGTCCATTCATCCTGATTAGATGTATCTTTTGAATGGATCAGATGGAATACGCAAAATGCAGTGGGGCCCAAATGCAAACTGGAAGGCTTTTAATGGTGGGTTTCCCCATCCCAACTTTAACTTGTGGTGTAGTCTACCCAAGTTTTTTTTTTCTTTTTTCTTTAAAAAAATTAAAAAAATAATAATAATAAAATAAAAAAATCAGCCTGATTGTGGGGCACACATGAGAAGAATAGGTGGTTCACATGATGTGCATGTCGTTTGTCACTTAGAATATCACGGTGGGCCTCACTTGCCCATTTGATCAAATGGTTTCCTGGTTGAGAAATGTTCACATGTAAATACTCCTATGTGAATTCTCTGTACAATGATTTGTTTCCTGCCAATATATCAATTTGTGTGGACCATCCAAGCCGTTCAAAAGGTGGGCTACACCATAATCAAATTGGACCAATCTGCTCATTAAGTGGGCTGCAACCACAAAATGAATAGTATTTTTTGCTTCCTATCAAGTTCGATGGTGAATCACACCTAATGAGTATATTATAATTATTCTAGTTTTCTTTATGTCGAGGCCCACTGTTTTGACAGATTGGATGTTCAATAGAAATGACATGTTGGAGGAAGAGGGAGATGCATGTGATGTATGTGAACAATTTCATTCGATTGGAGGACAATTAAACAAAATTTGCCACCTCTATAGTCTAATCTCGCCACTTCAGTTGAATAATTTTGCATTAGAAAAATTTTGCCGCCTTTAATTATAATCTAATCTCGCCGCCTCTGTTGAATAATTTTGCTGCTCCTCTAAATAATGCATTTTCTTGTCTTTTTAAGATTATTTCTTTCTAAAAGCCGCTTTCCGTTTGACATATAAATCAATAATCGTTTACTCCTTTTCAACTTCTTACATCAATTATTTTTAAATCATTATTTTGATGTTTCGGTGTTTGTTAATGCCAAATAAGGAATGTTTTCCATCATTTTATGCCAAATTTTTTTTCCATGAACGAGGTCTAACTTAATGGCAAATCGAAGAGGCACTCCATAAACTTTTTTTTTTTTTTTTTAAATCCAATGTTGCCCAAATTTTCTTGTTTATGTAATAAACAATCTAACTTTTAACGTGTGATACTTTCCTAGGCTTACCATGATTTATGTGTTACGTCCACATTGTCCATCAACTTTTTTATATCATTCTAAAGCATTATCCTAAAAAATATGCACACATCTAAAGTTCAAGTCAACCACACCAGGAAAAGTAGTGAGAATGGAACGACTATTGTTAAAATCTTCTTGAGGTCCACCGTGAGGTTATTTTCCATCTAATCTCTTCATAAGGTCACATAGGCCGATGAAGGGAAAACACAAATCAGCTTGATCATGACAGCCTTCTATGGCCCCAGGAAGGTTTTAATGGTATGCACCCAATATTAGTGTGGCCCACTTAAGCCTTATGTCAGCCTCATTTTTATCATACTTCTAAAAATGATATGAAAAAACTGGATGAACGGTGTGGATAAAACATATATATATCACAGTAGGCCCCACAAAGCCCTTAGATGCTCGTCTCTGGATGGTACACAATCTAGCTAGATTTGGGGACGCTGTTATAAGCGCCGGCCTTTCACATGAAGTTCTTGTGCTGGAAACTTATGTGGGGTCCACCGTGATGTTTATGATAAATCTAACTCATCCATCTATTTTTTGAGCTCATTTTAGGACTTGACACCAAAAATGACAAGGATACAAGACTCAAGTGGGCCGCATTAAAGGAAAGGGTGGGTAGGAAAATTCCTATCGTTGAAACCTCCCTAGGGTCGATAGTGATGTTTAAATGCCATCAATACCGTTCATAATGTCATTCCTATGGATATGAACAAAAACCAAAATATTAGCCCGATTCAAAACTTTTGTGGCCCCAAGAATATTTCAACTATGGATGTTCAATCCTCACATTTTCAGCCCATTTGAGTATTAGATCCGGCTAATTTTTTGCCCCACGTGGTAAAATGATTTCATAAAATGGATGGACTGGGTTGATTTCTAACAAAAATCATGCTGACCCCACTTAGGTTTCTAGCACGCCCGAACTTCCTGTGAAAGTCTTTGCCACGGATGTGGGCGAGCGGATTAGGTGCGACCCGGGATCCACCTAGGTGGGTGGGACCCTTGATTGTGGACCCTTGACTGTGGAGTCCACCATGATGCTTTTGCAAAATACATTTTGCAAGCTCATTTTAGACCATGATACGAAAAATGAAGTGGATCCAAAACTCAAGTGGGCCACACGGGAAGAAATAATAGAGATTCAATGACCACCGTTGAAACAGTAATATGGCCACAAATCAGCCCAAGTATTTTATTTTTTCACTTCATCCCAATGTTAATGACCTTATAAATTATTTGGATGGCATATAAACATCAAGATAGAGCCAAGGAAGGTTTCAATGGTAGACATTTCTTTCTCCAATTTTTCCTCTGATCATGTGGCCCACTTGAGTTTTGGATCCACCTCATATTTGGTCATGTCCCCTAAAATGAGCTCACGAAATGGATGGACAGGTGAATTTCTCACTAACATCATGGTGGGCCCCACCTAGCATATCAAAGGGTTGGATGGCAAATAAACATTTCCGTGGAATCCATGAAGTTTTAATGGTAGGGATTCAATCATGATTGTTTCATATGGGTAAATGTTTCAAATTAACATATTTCAAATATTTAAACGTTAGTTAACAAACTAGTTATTCTACATTTATTATAATTAGTTTTCCAACTTCAGATTCAGAATTTAGATTCAGATTTCAGATTCAGACTTAGGATTTTAGATTTAACAAACTTGCCGTTAGTTAAATTAAAGAACTTATACTATAGTTCCAACTTAGATGTGATGGGAAGCTATGCGGGTTTCATAAAGTTATCCGTGACAAATCCACTCCCTTCATCAATTTCTCAAGCTCACCGGAGGGCAAGAGTCCAGGCAAATTCAAAACTCATGCAGGACCACGCCACAAGGAATAGCGGGGATTGAATACTCACCGTTGATAACTTTTTGGGGCCTCAAAAGTTTTGGATCATGATGTATTTGTGCCAACAGTTTATCCAAATGGAAATAACTTTATGAACGGTTAGATGGAATTTAAACATCATGGTCGGCTCCAGGAAAGTTTCAAATGCATGTGGACATTTTTGTTTTCACTGTTTTTTGTTGTGTCGCCCACCAGAGTTTTGGGTCTACCTGATTTTGGACTCTTATCCTATTATGATATTGAGAAATGGATGGATTGAGGGGATTTGTCACAGGCATCTTTGTGAGCCTCACATCCGATGGGGACATAGGCAATTAGCGTCCATGTATCTTGTACCTAAAGTTAAAGTTAATGGAACATCGACCAAACGGATTGGTGGAAAAAAGGACAGCAGGTCTTGCTTGTCTCCCCCAAGCAAAAAGGAAAAAATAATTGTACACAACATATCTTAGCTACAGCGACACCTAGAGCTGAGCATCGAGTCAAGTTAGACCGAGTTAGAACTGAGCCCGCTTGACCCGGTTTTGAAATAGCACTGACCTGAACTTGACCTGACTCAATTCTGAGACCAGCATGCTTGAACCGATCCAATTTCAGGTCTGGCCTGAACTAACTCAGACCGAGTCCGACCCAGTCATAGGTACCGAGCCAGGTCAGGTGTAGCAGATATCCATGGGCTGAAATCACAGCTCAAGACCTAAGCGTACATGCCGGAATTGCGGCCTCTCCATCAGCTACGAGGCATCTTATATCCAAAATGTCAATATCTATATATATATATACACACACACACACACACACAAGTTGGGTTTCATATTGAGTCAAGTTAGTACCGACACGGATTTTAGGTTGAGTCGAGTTGAGTTACTAGGTGACCTGAACTAACTCAACTCGGTTTGAATTCGGAGGGGATGAAGTCTACTTGGTTCGGATCGACTCACCCTCTCAGTTCAGGTTGTGTCGAGTCTGAACAAGTTGGATGAGTTAAGTTTGCCAAATCGAGTCATCCCATGCCCAACTATAGGCCCACCTCAATGAGTGCATTGTATATCCATTATGCCCATCTCTGTTTTCTAGCTTATTTTAGGATATGGTCGAAAAATGAAACCATACAAGTTTTAGATAGATCACACCACAAGAAATAGTGATCATTGAATGCTCACCATTAAAAGCTTACTAGTGTCCACTATAATGTTTTGACCATCCAACTTATTAATAAGGTCATTATGACGTCGATGAAAGTGTTTCAACCAGAAATGAAAATCATTTGATTTGGGGGAATTTATTCAACGACAACAAATAAACCATGAGAGAACAGATATTACAGAGTATTTATTCAATCCGAGTTCTTTTACATCCTCACATTCCATTGATTCTGAAAACAGAGTACAATCAATCAATGCAACGAATGAAAGAAGATAGTTACAATGACAATTTCGGCAGCATTTCGATGCTTTTTTATCATATCTCTAGGGGAGATGAGTTGTGCGAGCTTGAAGCTCTTGATTTGATCTACACTGAGTTTTGCTGGTCTTCCCTCATGCTCTATTGCAACCCTCTTACAAATGAGAAGTGGCATATGAAAGTGGAGCGTGCACCTCCCTCTTTACATGAAATGGCGCAAGGGGTTCTTCCAGGAGAAATGACACAAATGCTGTGCATTAAGACAATGTCTATGCAAGGTGCCGCAAGAGGAAAGCATTAAGACAGACTTCCATCAGAAGTGGCGCTGGAAGGCTTGTGTTAAGACAATGTTCCATGAGAAGTGGCGTTGGAAGGCTTGCATTAGGACATGCTCCACATGAAATGGTGTTAGAAGGCTTGCATTAGGACATGTTACACATGAAATGGTGTTGGAAGGCTTGCATTAGGACAAGATCCCATATCAAGTGGCGCACAAAGCCAAGCTTTATGACAAACTCCCATCACAGTGGCGCATAACAACTCCTCTCCTTGAGTTGCACGAGAGCGCGCAACTCTTCTTAGACTCCACAAAATGTGGTGTCTCCACGAAAGCAGCACAACTCACCTGCTTGAGTTGCGCAGGAGCGCACAACTCCCTTTTGCACTCCACAAAATGTGGCACATGGAGACTTAATTTTCTCCTTGAGTTGTGCGGAAGCGCGCAACTCCTCTGGCGTTCAGACAAAATAGAGGGAAAAGTGACGCATGAAGCCATGCTTCTTGAGTTGCGCGGGAGCGTACAACTCCCTGGCGCAACTCTCTCTCTCCCACACTCTCCTCACTTCTAAAAGTCCCAAATGAGGAGCGGGAAGGGGTATTTATAGGCCCCCCATGCTCTTAAACAGTGGTGATCACCACCACTTCTCTCATAAGACTATGTATATCCCTCTTTGCTACATACATCAACTCCTTAAATAGTAGTGATCACCCACTTCTTCCTTTGTATAAGACAACATTCATCCCTTCTTCTTGCCAAATAACGCCTATGCACCCCTCCATATCAGATGATGCCCATCTATTCCTCTACATCAGATGACGCCTGTCCATTCCTCTTCATCAAATGACGTCCATCCAATCTTCTACATCAAATGACATCCATCCAATCTTCTTCATCAGAATGTGGAGCACACAATCTTCTTTATCATGGAGCAACGCTTCATAAGTCTTCTATACTTGTTATGGGCACGCAACCCTGGGAAGGATCTGTCAAATGGAATTCCCTTGCTGATATAATAAGCATGAGATGAGATTGGAATATTTTTTGTGTCTCAACAGAAAGGGAAAATAAATAAATACCAGCTAGATCTAAAACTTTTGTGGCCTATAAAAGATTTTCAGTGGTCGTTAACCACTGTTTCCTGTGGTGTGGTCCACCTGAAGTTTGTACCTGCTTCAGTTTTTGGTTCATTGCCTACAATAAGCTGGAAAAACAGATTACCAGTGTGAATATACAATGCATATATCAAGGTGCACCCTTCGGTTAGGGTCTCACACACATCGCTCGCTCAGGGTCTCACACAAGCCTTAGCTTTTCGTCCTTTTCTACAGTAGGCCTTATGATAGCCTTCTTTCAGGTCCTTTTTTCCTGGCGAAGCCCGAATGTCAATAGGATAGTTTTTTACTTCTTAGGCATGGGTCTCTCTCTGGGGGGAGGATCCGGGTGCCTTGGGTTTTATTCTGGGAGATTCGGTTCATGTTTGTTGTCAGTTTGGTCTTTTTTTTCAAGCGCACTCTGGGGCGTTAGGCTGTATATCCTTTGTTTATATTATCAATGAAAAAACGTCTCCTGTTTTTTTTCTTTTAAAAAAAAAAAAAAAAAAAAAGAAAAAAAAAAAAAAAAGTTGCGCTCGCATACACCGCGTTCCCACCTTGTAGGGCCATTTATTAGTAAGTGGTAAGCTGATTTGAACGCACAAGAGCGGATTTGGTAAGTTTAGGTTAAAAGCCTAGTCGGTGCGTATCTGACCATGAGGGCCACCTTGATGTATTTGTTGTACATCCATGTCATCCGTTTATATTGCCAGCTTTAATTTAGGAGATTGACCCAAAAATTAAGCAGATCCAAATGATTAGGTGGACCAGACCACAGGAATCAATGATCATTGAACGCCCACCATTAAAAATTTCTCAAGGGCCAATCAAGCTGATATTTGTATTTCACCTTCATCCAAGCCTACGTGACCTAATCAATAGGTTGGATGGGAAATAAACATTACAATGGACACTGGAGTGATTATAATGGTGGGTGTTCCAGTTTCATGTTGTGTGGTCCACTTGAGATTTGGATTTACTTCATTTTTGGGTCATGCCCTAAAATGAGTGGCAAAGTGGATGGGATTAAACACATATGGCATGGTGGTTCCCTATATCCTAATTAATCGAGCCAATTAGGAAAAGAAATGTGTTATTACAAGGGAAATATATGACATACGAAAATATTAGGAGTGCTCCTCAAGGATTTATAGCTGGCATTGCTAAGCAGCCTAAGGAGTGGGAAGATGCAATCAAGCAGTCGAGAGAAAATTGATCGAGCAAAAAGATGCAGCTGAAGAGTCCAAGATGTAGAAGGCAATCAAGCGACACAAAGCCTAACTGAAAGAAAATGAAGTATCGAAAAGAGAAACATATCAAAAATAATAATTTAGAGGAGGATTCTTCGGTTACCATAATTGACGAATTGAATGAGAGAAGCATCTGGAAGAAAGCTACAACATAACTCTATAAGTAGCAGAAGAAATCTATGGAGAAAAAGTGAATCCAAGAACACTAATCAACCAAATCAAATCTATCAATTTACTTTATCTTAAGTTATCCTAGGAGTAACAGTAATTTTAGCCTTAACTATTAAGTGCAATCCAAATCTATGCTCATACATTAGATTTGTTTTTTCCCCCTAATGTCAGGTCGTTCTTTCATGAGACACATTCTTGTCTATCTTTGCAATGGATTGTGAATTTTTCCTTTTGTTTGATTGCACCGATATTAATCTAAAAAGTTATTTCCTATAATCTTCGAAGGAAGAACCTCACCCTTCGACTATTACCTAATCATTACAAGATTTTGCAAGTGGTCGAGTAACCAATCGATCTTCTCTGATCATGATTATATGCGTTCGTATTGGACATATCTACTTATTTAGGTATTTATAGTAAAATGTTCTGTCGATTTTAAAAGTTGAAGCGTGACGTGAGTAACTCGGCTTGAAATCGAATTTGCTCTCATTAAACAACATCCCAAGTGCAACAGGTTTCTAAAGCAATTGATCTCTAGGATACGACGACTATGACTCGGTCCTAATAATGTACTCACTATACGCGGGGTTGAACCACTTGCAGTTTTAACCCAAATTTGAAAATACTTAAACAATACTTTTAACATAAAACTGGACTTTTTATTACTCATATAAAACAGATAAGAGAAAGTCTATTTATAGAGTTTGTGAAGACACACCTTTAAGGGCCCGTTTGGCTAGGTGGATTGGAAGGGATTGAATGGTATTAGGGTGGATGGCATGGATTTCTAGGTAATGATGGTGTTGTCAGTGGATCGTCTTGACATCCATGGGATTGCTATATCCAGTCTGTTTGGCATGCCCGGCCAACCCAAGAATTAAACCTTCCCATCCCTTCCAATCTGACGAACCAAACACGTCCCAGGCAAATTTGAACGGATTAGGGTGGATTGGATGGGATTTAAAGGTAATGATGGTGTTGTCAGTGGATTGTCTTAAGATCCATGGAATTGGGATCAGATCACCGACTCTGTTTGGCACGCCCAGCCAATCCCGAGATTTAACTTTCAATCCCTTCCAATACCATCCAATCCCTTCCAATCCGACTGGCCAAATGGGCCCTAAGGGTGTAAAGACGCCCTTTGAATAAGGATTGTGACTATTTGATTTAAAAAGAATTGGTGCTGCGCTTAAGCTTAAGAAGCCACAACTTTTCAAAACAAAATATGAAATATTACAGTCTTTTGAACTTGCATGAAAATACACACCCGTAGAACACGTGCACACCTATGGCTAGGCACATGGGCCATCCCAACAAAAATTTTAAAACACTAATTTATTTTAAAACAATTTAAAATACAACATTTGAATCCAGAGGCTTTATTAATTCGGGCACCAACGCGCATTCACACACAACCAAAAAAAACAAACGAAAGTGCCAACCAATACCGACATGGTTACTGGAAACCTATCACATCAACTGGTATTTATAAGCTTAAACTGCAAGTCGGCATGTGAGGTGAGCTTGTGAGGTATGCGTTATATCCCAACCGTCCGTCCATCCATTTGGTGAGCTCATCATAATGCTTGAGCCTAAAAATAAGACATCCAAAGATCAAGTGGACCACACTGCAAAAAGCACGCAGTGGAGGATTGAACGTCTACCATTGAAGCCCTTTTGAGGGTCACCGAAGTTTTGGATCAATATGACATCTCAGTGGGCCCCACATAGCTTCCAACCCAAGGAACTTGCCAATTGCCATGGGCAGGAGACAAAGGAAACTCGCGTCCTAGCTGGACTTTGGTTTCCAAGGAGAATATGTGGGGCCACACATGATGGATGGATTGGATATGATTAAAACATCACGTCATGGTGGGCCCCACACATCAACTTTATACAAGCTTATCTTAGTGGCATGTATTCTTTTGCCTTTTTGCTTGCTACTGCCTTAACAGAGTAACAGTTTCTCTTCCATTCCTCAGCTTCTTACAGGTGAAGTCATATACATCGATTTTTCACAGCATTACTTCCCACCACTACTTTCAGTTCAATCCTCTGCTACCTTCAAAAACACCGTTACCTGCGCATCCATCCATCCATCCACCACAACTCCGAATATCTGCGCCTGGCGTTTCTCTGCATGTGGCTGGAGCTTCGCTCTAGGACTTTGGATATAGGTTTTTCTCCTCTCATCATCTGAGATTGATCTCAGAGAGAAATTTATACTTTAAACAGTACGGCATCATCGGCAATCCAATAATAAGGTATGGTCATATCTAAAATCTCTGTTTTAGCTCATTATAGAAACTTAATAATATGTAACGGTGATCCATGGTGCTTAATTAATTAATCTACACTTGCAAGAAATTTTATTTTCCACTATGGTTTTAAAAACTTTAATAGTGATGATGTACCTATATGTATTGAATCTGCTTGATTATTTTTTAGAATACATTTTTTGGGCACCCTCGGGTGGTAACAGATTTAATGCTTTCCTAAAAGATAATAGAGATCTTTGACAATGTTCACCATACTTCTCCAGGTTGATGTTTCTGGGACGGAAGCGGATTGCGTAGGAACTTACTACTCTTAGCATAATGAGTAAACTCTGTGAGGTCCACCATGATGTATGTATTTTATCCACTCCGTGAGTCCATTTTATCAGATAATTTAAGGGCTTGAGCCCAAAAATGAAGCATATAAAATGTTCAAATGGATCACACAACAGGAAACAGTTAAAAATAATGTCTACCATTGAAAAAAATTTTGGGGCCACAAAAGTTTTGGATCAAGCTTATATTTGTGTTTTCCCTTCAACCATGTCTGTATGATCTTATGAACAGGTTGGATGACAAATAAACATAGCTATGGGGCCTAGAAAGGTTTCAACGGTGAAAATCATTATCCCCACTGTTTCCTGTGGTATGATCCACTTGATCTTTGGATATGCTTCAATTTTGGGTTCAAGCCCTTAAATTAGATGGAAAAACTGGATGGACAGCGTGGATAGACCACATACATTTAAGGTGGGCCCAACTGAATTTACTCGGTATGATAAGAGTGTAGTGAGTAACATTTAATTCAACTGTTTGATCCAAAACTTTCTGAGGCCCCAAGAATTTTTCAATGGTAAACATTCAATTCAACTGTTTCATGTGGTGTGGTCCAATTGAAAATTGGATATTCTTCATTTTGGGATAAAGCACTAAAATTATCTTGTGAAATGGATGGATCGAGCGGATAAGATACATAAATCATGGTAGACCTGACGGAGTTTACTCAGTACGCTAAGTATAGTGAGTTACTCACTACACAATCCAATTCCAAGAAATTAAGTGACCGGAGAGCATGCCTATTGTTCATTTGTGGGTTGTTCATGATGTCCATCAAGTTTATCCGTCTAATTTTTGAGTTACTTTTGCATAATTTTCTCTCTTTGGCCAAAGAGAAGCTCTAGTCACTAATTTAGAGAAAAATATTGCGACTTGTGCAGTGATTCCATTAAAAAAAAAAAATAGAAACAACACTATAATTACATTTCCCATTTCATTTTATTTGAGAGAATTTACGAATTATCAATTTGTTACTGATTGATGAAGAAAAATGTGTTTCCAAAATTACAAAAAAGGCCTTTTAGAAAGCACAATTAGGATAGGCATATGTTATTGGGCTTTATTTGATTGAGGGGTGAGAAAGAAACATAACTTACTATTGTTTTTGGATGGATGCAAAGTGTGATATATATATATATATATATATATATATATATATATATATATATATATATATATATATATATATAAAAGTAGCAAGTCTGTCGATGCCATCGACAAACCACTGGATGCCATTGAGTAGTACTCCATGCCATCAAAAATTTATAGAAAATTCATATTTTGTTGCACAAATTTTTTTGGTGTTTTAATCGATGTCATCTAAGTCCCATCGAAGGCGCCATCGATCACGCAAATAAAATTCTATGTGTGGGATTTATTCACATACGTGACAAAAAGACAAACGAAAGTGCCACCATGGTTACCGGAGACCTTGGCTTTTATTCTATCTTGACATGGATACAATACAACCGGTATTTAGAAGCTTAGACTGCAAGTTGGCATGTGAGGCATGCTCGTAAGGTATGTCTCAATTATATCCAAACCGTCCGTCCATTTGGCCAGCTCCTCATAAGACTTGAGCTGAAAAATAAGACAGATCCAAAGATTAAGTGGACTACACTGCAAAAGGCAGTGGAGGATTAAACGTCGGCCGTTGAAGCCCTTCTGAGGGTCACAAAAGTTTTGGATCAATACGACATTTGTTTTTCGTCTTCATCCACGTCTTTGTGACATTATGAAAAGATTGGATGAAAAAAATAAACGTAATGCTTGGCCCTATGAATGTTTTAACAGTGAGAGTTATTGTCCCACTGCTATTTTTGGTGTGGTCCACTGGAGCTTTAGGTATGACTCATTTTTTGTCTCGTGATCTAAAATGATTTCTCCAAATGGATGAACGGTGTGGATATAGTAAATACATCATTTTTGGGCCATGTAACTTTGATTCCCTTTGAACCGTTGGTACAACTTGGGGCTCGAGGAGCTCCAGAACTTGTCTTCCCACGAAACGTACCAACACCAGCCAAGTCGGTGGTGTGTGGTACACTAGCCAATCCGCTTCCCTGAAATTCCTGTCGTCAGAAGCTACATGGCCTAATGAGATGTGTGCGAGAAATCCACCCCGTCCATCAGTATCTCTGGCTCATGTTAGGGCACGGTACTAAAAATAGGCTGAAACAAAACTTAAGGGACCCACAATAAGATCTAGTGGTAATGAAAACGCTCACCGTTAAAACCATCTTCGGCCCAACAACCATAATGATTTTATAACATTCAAACTGTCTATAAAGTTATTCTAACTAGGATGAGAAAGCATAAATATTAACCTGACCAAAGACTTCCATAGCTTTTAAAGATGGATAGGTGAATTTATCACCAACATCTCAGTGGTCCCCACGTAGCTATAGGTGAATTTCTGATCACCAACATCTCAGTGGGCCCACTTTATAGGTGAATTTCTCGGACGCGGATTGCGTCCTACCCCGCCCGGACCGGGCAGGGCTTTGTGGAGCCCAGCGTGATGTAAGTGTCTTATCCGCGCCGTTCATCCCATTTCTCTGTGGAGCTCCAGTGAACCACACCAAAGGAAGCTGCAGTGATAATGACACCCATCGTTTGAAACCTTTTTAAGGGCCAACGTGATTTTATTTTTTTACCATCCAACCTATTCATAAGGTCATGTAGACGTGGATAAAGAAAAAACAAATATCAGCTTGATCCTAAACTTCTCCGGCTCCCAAGAAGTTTTTAATGGTGGACGTTCAATCTCCACTTTGTGGTCCACTTAAGCCCTGTACATGCCTCAACTTTTCTCTCATGCCTTAAAATGATCTGAGAAAAACGATGAACGGCATGGATAAAACACTTACATCACGGTGGGTCCCACGGAGCCCTACCCGGATAGATTACTATCTGGGTGGGGTAGGATGCAATCCGCATCCAAATTTCTCACCGACATCTCAGTGGGCCCCATGTAGCTTCCAACTTAAAGAACTTGCTATGGGTAAGAGGCAAAGGAAACTCGCGTCCTAGCTCGATTTTGGTTTCTGAAGAGAAAACGCAGGGCCACACATGATGGATAGATTGAAAATGATTAAAACACCACATCATAGTGGCCCCCACACATCAAACTTTATATAAGCTTATCTTAGTGTAACGCCATGAAAATCGGGGGTCGAGCAGGAGCCCAACTCCCGAGTTCCAACACATCACTTATGCAACATAGATAATGATGATTAAATGTTGTCTGTATTAGTGCCTTAAACATGAGTAGGATTATACCAAATCAACATATCATACTCCAGAGACAGTTAAATTTAAGCAAGCAGAAGACTGTGATAGATACATAAAATATATAAACTGATGTGGGTCTCCAGAGTGTGAACATGTTACCAGGTTAAGTATGTACATGTATACTCCCAAAATGAACAAAAATATATACATGTGAGTTCCAAAATACAAAATAAAAAGGTGTAATGGCAACTAATCAGCATCCCTGTAACTCCGTCGATCAGAACATGGTCTACATAAACCCACCTGAAAGTTGCATATAGGAGAACTCCTCCTCATCATCATAAAAGTCAGGCTTTGCTTCATCAACTTCGCCATCATCTGCAACTACAACAGAGTCTGATTGGTGTTTTAAAATACCGTCTTAGAATGTGGAAGTGAGTGATCAACTCAGTGGAGCTATAAAGCAAAGGTTAATATGTTATCAATTCAGTCAAGCAGTAATGATAAAGCAGTACAACACTCATATCCTAAGTACTCTTGTTAATGCAAGGATGATATGCGATAATGATATATGCCCTCGCATGCACTCCCTCTGCAACAGCATCTCACGATTGTGGCATGCAACACTCCCGTTATGCTCAACTCTAACGCCAAAGGCACATGCAAATGCGGTGCATGTACGTGGTTAGCCAAGTTCTTAATTAGACTTATTCATACAATAGGTTTGGGAAGCTAAGATACCTCCTTTTATATCATTTACCCAAACGATCATCCATCTAGGGTCGTCAATCCTAGTTAATCACATACGACAGACAAGTTTGCGAGTTTATACTGTAGGTTGCTACGGAAGGCTCATCATCTCAGCGTAGGCTTAATTCATACTCGAGGTCACCCCACAAATTCCCTACTAACTGGCAGTCTATTTTCGAAGACTCGTCACCAACCCTACTGGGGACCACAGCTAGGCTGCATTCGGGTAGGCCTATTTCATACTCAGGGTTACTCCATCAACGCCCTACCAACTGGCAGTCTATTTTCGAAGGCTCGTCACCAACCCGACTGGGGACTACAGCCAAGCTGCGCCAGTGAAGGCCGACAGCTCGACCACGGTGACCCATACCACCATGTCGGGCTCATGAGTCTTAGCGGATCGTAGTACCAAGGTTAAACGGGCTTTACATTGGTAAGTGGTACCCAAGATTCAAGCAGTAGCGTCCATACATGGTGAACACACAATAGGCTAATCGGTTTATTAGATAAGTTCGACTGGTATGAGCGTACACTGAATTAATCGACATGGTACCACTATAGACAATCATCGTACGACTCGGATTCATTAAACGCATCAAATGTGGCGAGACTAATTCGGCCACTAAACAGGAATTATTACCGATTGCCTAGACTAAGTAGTAGTCCCCAATCATACTCAAATGCAGCATATAAAGACATGCGATAATCATATAGGCATTTAACGAACAATCCAAGTACAACCTTCATTTAAGCATTTTATCAAACACATAGTGCACATGTTAACATACATACGCATTTCATCCATAAATCACGAAATAGCAAGATAGGTTACATGAGGGAAACTGTAACTATAGATAAGGCCATTGAGAATCCTATCTCAACACCCTTCTTAAATACATCTCAACAAGCATTTTCTCATTCAGGCATTTTATCAAACACTTAAACTACACATATCAACATACATATAATAAATTAGTTATAACATATATTGTAACAAATTCTTTCACAGGGAGTTGCCACAAGTACAAAATCATGTATTCTCAATCAAATAATCATAGCAAGCACAAATCCTAATTCCATATTCATCCAAACATTTCAACAAACACATGAAATGTATTATAGTCAACATAGTTTACATATATATGTAATATACAGAAATCATTGCATCTAAGCATATGTGACAGTAATCAAGTCAGTCATAAATCATTAACTAACATTGAAAGCCTTGAAAACCATAACCTAAACGTTTATAGTCCACACCTTTCGTCGGTAGGCTCGTAACGAACTCAGTTTAAACACTATGCCTTTGTCTACGGCACAACGACAACCTATAGCATGAAATAGGTTAGCTATTCCACCATCTTCTCTATTTGAATCCCTAAAACAGGTTAGGGTTAGGATTTCTTACCCAAAAATAGGATCGGAATCGCCAGTATGGCGATACGGAAGCGGTGGATAAGCACGTGGAGTGGTGGGATCGAATCCCAGTAACAATCGCCAACTCTCTCTCTCTCTCTCTCTCTCTCTCTCTCTCTCTTCTCCTCACTTTCTTCTTCTCTTTTCTCTCTCCTCTCTCTTAGGGTTTTGCAAATTCGTATGAAATGGGAGAGAGAGGGTTTAAGGCCCTTATATAGGTGCAGAATTGATGGTAATGGCCTTAGGGCCATGGTATACTTAGGTTATAGCCAAAAATCGACTGTTTCGGGCCAACAGAGCTCATCTGGAGACCCATTTCCTACATATAGTCTAGGAAAAGTTCCCTGGCACCTGATCTAGGTTAGGTTAAGATTTCGGTCCGATCGAATCAGTGGATCGACCGTGAAGGACCCGTTTCAGTTCAACGGTCACCGGTACTCGATCAAGGCCACAAGTACACTGACATGTGTTGGAAATTTTTCCTGATCCGAGGGTGTAATTGGGTCAGAATCTGATGGTCTGAAACCTTAAATTTGACCTATAAGCGAACGACTCAAATCACTTAAGTTTAAGTTCATTTCCTAAAGATATTCGCGTTTCCCACACTTTTCGCTTGGGGCTCAAGTTGTGCATTTCTGGACACTATCTGGATCTGATTTCTGAGATGGTTGTCAAGCCCAGTAAGGAGGTCATAACCGTATAGTTTCACAGTGATCAAACTTTCAACGCGTGGTCCACGTCCGATACGGAGTTTCAATACGCTCCCGAGAGCAACTGGGTTTTGAGATTTATCCTAGGTTTATAGGTAACATAGCGTTAGCAATTCTACTCGTTTTGGGCCTTGCAGTTCGTATTGAAAGCAGTTCAGTCTAATTCCATTAATTATTTAGTTTAGCACTTAATAATTTTCGTCTAATTTCCAAAAGATTTGGTCCTGAGTGATTTCTGCCTGAGATGGTATTGGGTCTTTGTATGGGTTTTTCCCCGGACGTTACACTTAGTGGATTGTAATCTTTTGCCTTTTGCTTGACCCTGGCTTATCAGAGGAACTATTTCTCTTCCTTTTCTCAGCTTCTTACAGGTGAAGTCACATATATAGATTTTTCATAGTATTACTTCCAACCAGTACTTTCAGTTCAATCCTCCGCAACCTTCTAATGGGGTTTTCCTCCTTAGTTCAGGGGAGAGTGTAACGACCTGAAAATCGGGGGTCGAGCAAAGCTCAGCTCCCGAGTTCCAACGCATCACTTATGCAACACAGATGATGATGATTATGATGAGAGCATTGAAACATGAATGGGATTATACCAAAACAGCATATCATACTCCAGAGATAGTTAAATTGCAAGCGGAAGACTGTGATAGATGTATAAAATATAAAATATATAAACTGTGGTGAGTCTCCAGAGTGTGATAACATTACCAGGTTAATAAATTACAAGTACAATTCCAAAATATACCAAATGTGCAAGGTCCTCTAGTCAACATCCCTGTAACCCCGTCGATTAAGGCACGGCTCACACGAAGCCACCAGAAAATAGCATATACGAGAAAGCATTCTCGTCGTCACAAAAGTCCCGCTCCGCCTTAGGAGTAGCGTCGCCATCTGCAATCAAACAAAGTCTGGTGGGTGTCCGGAACACCGTCCCGTAACGTGGGAGTGAGTGATCAACTCAGTGGAACAATAGAGCATAGGTTAACATGTTATCAATTCAGTCAAACAGTAATGATAAAGCAGTACAGTCAAACAATCCTAAATACTCTTATTAATGCAAGTATGGAATGTAGTCATGATGCATGCACTCACCATGCGACACCATCTTACGTCCGCGGGCATGCGTTCATCCCTCAGTGCTCCACATCTTCCAGGTACATGCAGTGCGATGATGAGCATGATTACCGAGTTGTTATTAGTCCTTTTCATACAGCGGTATTGGGAAACTAAGGTACCTCCTTTATATCATTCCCAAATAATGATCCATTCTAGGGTCGTCAATCCTAGATAATCTCATACGATGATACGGTTCTAGGTCGCTGCAAGGGCTGCCAGGGCTGTTACACGGAATCGTTGCACCACTCCCCCATCACCTTATCAATACAGGCCTAGTTAATACTCTGTTTACTACAGGAAGGCTCGTCGCCTCTCCACAGATTCAGAGTATGCTCGAGATCACTACATCGGCACGGTCGGTACGGGCGTCGGTACGTTACACGGAATCGTTACACCACTCCCCCATCACCCATCAAAGCAGTGTAGGCCGACAGCTCGAATACAGTGTCCCATACCACCGTATTCGGCTCATGAGTCTAGTTGCTCACTGGTCACTACGGGGAGGCACATGGCCCCAGCATAGGCCGACAGCTCGACCACGGTGTCCCATACCACCATGCCCGGCTCATGAGTCTTAGCGGATCGAGGTACCAAGGTTAACGGGGTTGCACTGGTAAGTTCGGTACCTTAGGTTCAAGCAGTAGCGTCCAAACATGGTGAACATACATTAGACAGATCGGGTTACTTGACGAGCTCGGCTAGCTCGAGCGCACGACAAGTTGAACGACATGAAGTGCATAAGCACTTCGCGTGGCCAACCACTATCGCCAACCGAAGTATGACTCGGGTTCGTCGAACACATCTCACGTGGCGAATGAATCTCAGCCACGAATTCAATCCCGTTACCGATTGCCTGGACTATACAATAGCCCCAATCACATTCAATTACGGAACAGTTAAAGCAGTAATGGATCAAGATTTCAAATCATACAATCAAATATCCAATATTGTCCGCTTAGGGCTGCCAGGGCTGTTGCACGGAATCGTTACACCACTCCCCCATCACCCTTCACGGCTTTTATGGAATACAACTTAAACATGTGAAGTAGTCAGAGCAGAGTTAAATAAACAAGTAATTCAAACATATTAACAAGCATATTATAAAACACAATGCAAACAGAAAATCCAAACACATACATTTCATAAATCAGTAAGTGATTAAACTAAACAACTTACATAAAGGAAATCATACACATCACTAAGGTAGTTGAGAATCTTATCTCAACACCTACACAAGGCACTGCTAAATTAAGTACATACCTATACAAACATTTTCACAAACACTTAGCTACACATTCTAATATACCTATAATATACTAATTAAAACACAAGTCGTAGCGAATCCTTTCACAAAGGATTGCCACATGAACCACGATCATACGTACACGACCAATAGTCATGGCAAGCATAAATTATAGTTCCATATTCATTTGAACATTTGTGCAAACACTTAGGCTACAACTAGAACATACACGACGTATGTTAATATAGCAGGTGTTAGGCTAATCCATTCACCCAGAAGTTGATACACATGTATCTAGCATATATAGACAGCAATTAATTATGGCAAGCACAAATTCATATTTCATACATATACGGTATTTTCTACAAATACGAGGAATACAGTATATTCAACATAGTTAACGTATAACCGAAAAACGAAATGAACAGCACTTTGTACATGTGCAATGGCATCCAGATCATGAATCTATCATTATCTGACATTGAAGGCGTTGAAAACCATAACCTATACGTCTAAAGTCCGCACCTTTTGTCGTAGAATCGTAACGAATATGCTAGAATCTCTAAGCCTTCGTCTACGGTGATTAGGCAACCTGAATCATGAAACAGGTCAGCTATTACATTACCAACACTCTTGGAAACCCTAAAACAACTTAAGGTTAGGTTTTCTTACCTAGAAATGAAGTCGGAATCGCCGGAAAGGCGATTAGGTCTTGATGGTTAAGCACGTATGATGGTAGGATAGAGCACCAGGATCCTTCACCCACTTCTCCCACACTTTCTCTCTCTTTTCTCTCTTTTCTCTCTTAGGTTTTCTCTAATTCGTATGGAATGAGAGAGTGAGGGTTTAAGGTCCTTATATAGGCCCAAAACTCTCCAAACTAGACCCATGGTCAAGGTATACTTAGGTTTTGTCCAAAGGGCATCTGTTTCAGCTTAACGGAGCATTTTCAGAGCCCCCCCTTGAGCCAAAGGTCGGACTTAAGCTCACTGACTATAGATCTAGGTCGAGTTAAGTTTTCATTCCAATCGGGTTTCCAGATCGCACGTGATGGACCAGTTTCAGTTCAACGGTCACTGAGACTCGATCAGGGCCACAAGTACACTGCCATGTGTATGAAATTTCTCCTGATCCGAGGGTGTATTTGGGTCAGATTCTGACGGTCTGATTGCTTATATCAAGCCCGCAAGCGACAAGTCTCAGATTACTTAAAATTGGACTTTATTTCTAATTAATTTCACGTTTCTCACACTCTTCACTCCGGGCTCAAGCGAATAGCACTGGGACACTATCTGGATTTGACTTCCGAGATGGTTGTCAAGCCCAGCAAGGCGGTCCTAACCGTTTAACTTCGCGTTAATCGGACTTTCGATGTGCGGTCCAGATCTGATACGGAGTTTCGTGATGCTCCCGAGAGCAGCCGGGTAATGAGATTGATCCTAGCTTATAGGATAATATAGCGTTAATGATTCTATAAGTTTTGGGTCTTGCAGATCGTATTTAAAGTGGTTCAAACGGATTTCGTAGCTAATCTAGTTTAGCACTTAGTTACTTTTGAAGGATAAGGTAATGAAAGGTGAGATTTTGAAGAAAATGGTTTGAAAAGGGATATGAGACTTTGAATTGAGTGTTTGATAAGTTAATTAGGTGTTAGGATCGACCCATTGCCTAAGAACGTCTATCACCAGGTTGAAAAAAATCTGGGATGTTACAGAGAGACAATGCAGTGGGTTAAAAATTTGGAGTTGTTCACCGCGCTGCTCGATCGATCGTGGGTGGCGCTCAACTAGTCGAGTGGGGCTCGACTTAAAGTCCAGCGACAATTGATGTATTTTCTTCGAGGTGCTCTACCAGTCGAGGGAGGTGCTCGACCGATCGAGTGGGCCGCTCGACCAGTCGAGCTTACGTAGATTTGAGTCCGGATCTTATGCGGACTGCGGAAATCTGAGGCCTTTCGCTATAAGGTGCAGAAGAGAGTTTCCTAAACTATAAATAGGGGTGCCTAGGGATTTTCTTAGTAATGCAAGAGGGTTTCCTAAAGCTTTGTAAGGGTTTGCTAAAGGGTTTAAGGCTATCAAAGGTATGAGAGAGAGAGAGAGGAAGCTCGTAGAAGGGAGGTTATGCTCGTGGAGGTGATCTACTATGCAATCAACATCTCAGCGCTTCTACGTCCTCATGATCGATGAGATCTCTCCATTTTTCTTTTATTCTCCTATTGTTTATCCACTCCTGCGTAAGTGAAGAAAGTAGTAATATTCTACTTCATAGTGGATTGTTGATCTGGACGAGGTCCCGTGGTTTTTACCTTTTTAAGGGTTTTTCACGTAAAAATCTCTTGCGTCGTGTGGTTTGTGCTTTGATTTATTTCATTGCTTTATTATTCCATAATTCTGGTGTGTTTCGGGAGGCTAAATCCTAAGGTTTTATGCAAGGCCCCCAACAAAGTGGTATCAGAGCCAAGTTCATTAAACGGAGTAGAATCGGTTCTGAATTATGGAAGGTGGCTCATCAAGGATGATCAGCCTCAATGGTTCTAACTGGACCATATGGAAGGCTAAGATGGAGGGCTTGCTTTATTGTAAGGACTTGTATTCTCCAATTCAAGGCATATCAGCAAAGTCAAAGGATATGACAGATGATGATTAGAAGAAATTGGACCGGAAGGCGGTGGGGTTTATTAGACAATGGTTGGACGATTTCGTATTCCACCAGGTGTCTACGGAGACCTCAGCCGCTAGCCTATGACTGAAATTAGAAGGGCTGTATGAGAGGAAGACAGCCGGTAATAAAATCTTCCTGATAAGATTACTTGTGAATCTCAAGTTCAAAGATGGTGGTTCTGTGGTTAAGCACATGAATGAGGTCAGCAATATAGTGAACCGGCTCTCCGTTATGAAGATGGTCATGGATGATGAATTACAGGCTTTGTTATTGCTTAGCTCATTGCCTGATAGTTGAGTGACATTGGTGGTGTCTCTAACTAACTCCGTGCCAGACAGAAAGGTATCCATGGAACAGGTAACTAACTGTCTCTTCAATGAGGAGACAAGGAGGAAGTCTTAGGGGTCTACTAAATAAGAGGCCCATGTGACACAAGAACGGGGGAGAGGAAAGAACAGGAAGGGCGTGAAGGCTCGAGATAAATCAAGAGGCAAGTCGAGTACCAGGAAGGATGTTGAATGCTAGAATTGTGGCAAGAAGGGTCACTAGAAACATGAATGTCGTGGTAAGAAGAACGACAAGAAAGGAAAAGGAAAGGAGAAGAAAGATTAATCAAATTTCACTGCGGTCACTTCAAATGGTGACGTTGTAGTTATTCTTTCAACAGATCATGATGTTTATCTCATGGTTACGAGTCAGGACACCGACTAGGTGATTAACTCAAGAGCTTCTTTTCATGCGACTCCACGCAGGGACTTCTTCACAAGCTATAAGTCAGGTGACTATGGGACCCTGAAGATGGAAAATTCTAGCATAGCGAAGATCGTAGGGATCGGTGATATTTGTGTGAAGACTGATGTGGGGTGCACATTGGTTCTTAGGGATGTGAGGCATATCCCAGACCTTCGCCTCAACTTGATGTCGACGGAAAGGCTGGATGATGATGGCTATGAAAGCCGGTTTGCTAGTGGGCGCTGGAAGCTCATCAAGGGTTTGTTGATCGCAACCAGAAGAAAGAAGTGTTGCACCCTTTACAAGGCAAGTGTCAATGTGTGTAAGGGTGAGTTGAACGCAGCGAAAGATTCAGCTATTGACATGTGGCACAGGCATTTAGGCCACATGAGTGAAAAAGGGCTTCAAGTATTAGCAAGGAAGTAGCTCCTTTCAGACGTGACAGGTATACCTCTCAAAACCTGTATTAATTGTTTATCAGGGAAACTGCATAGAGTTTCATTTGTTAAATTTGCTTCTCATGTTAATAAAGTGCATGCATTAGATTTGATTTATTCTGATATTTGTGGTCCTATAAGGACAAAAACCTTAGGTGGGGCATTGTATTTTGTCACTTTTAAAGATGATGCATCTAAGAGGGTTTGGGTTTATACTTTGAAATCCAAAGACAAGGTCTTTGGTGTGTTTAAATCGTTTCATGCTATGGTCGAGAGAGAGACAGGTAGATTATTGAAGTGCATCCGCATTGACAATGGTGGTGAATACATTGGCGACTTTTATGAGTATTTTAAGTCCTTAGGTATACGGCATGAACAGATGGTTCCCAAGACCCCCCAACACAATGGTGTGACTGAGCGAATGAATCGCAGCATTGTAAGAGAATCAGATGCATGTTATCTAATGTTAAATTGCCCAAGACGTTCTGGGGAGAAGCAATACACATGATAGTGTATTTGATAAATAGATCTCTATCAGCCTCGTTGAATGGAGAAGTACTTGAGAAGGTGTGGACTGGGCAGGATCCATCATACAGTAATCTCAGGGTGTTTGGATGTAGGGCATCTGTTTACGTAGCAAAGGATGAGAGGTTTAAGCTCGATATGAAGATCAGACAGTGTGTGTTCTTCGGGTACGGTGATGAAAAGTTCGGTTATAGATTGTGGGATCTAACTGAGAAGAAGCTCGTCAGGAGCAGAGATGTAGTTTTCTTTGAAAATCAGTGTGTAGAAGACATTGGTAAGCCAGAGAAGAACCAGCTTAGTTCAGGTGAGCTAGAGGACATGGATCCGGTTATTCGTCCCGTGGTGCCTAATGACGAGGGACTACAGCAAGGTACAGAAGACGAGGGAGTTCCTACAGAAGATGGACCGGGGGAGCAGCACTCACTTGATCCACCTGTTGAGCCACAGGTGAGGAGGTCATCTAGGGACAGACGCCATCCAAGAGGTACTCGCCGCATGAGTACATTATGCTCACTGATGGGAGAGAACCAGATGATAATTTTGAGGCCCTAGTCGATGAGCATAAGGGGAAGTGGTTGAAAGCTATACAAAAGGAGATGAAATTCTTACATAAGAACCACACCTATGATATGGTAAAATTGCCTAAGGGCAAAAAAGTGTTGAGCAATAAGTGGGTGTTCAAAAAAAAGGTTAATCAGAAGAATTCATAGACGAGGTTCAAGGCCAGACTTGTGGTGAAAGGGTTTGGTCAGAGAAAAGGCATAAACTTCGAGGAGATATTCTCACCAGTGGTGAAGATGACATCCATATGGGTGTTACTTGGGTTGACGGCTAGCATGGATCTAGAGATAGAGCAGTTAGATGTTAAAACTGTCTTCTTTCATGGTGACCTGGAAGAAAAGATCTACATGTACCAACCAGAGGGATTCGAAGTTAAAGGTAAAGAGCATATGGTGTGTAGGCTGAGGAAAGCTTGTATGGGCTGAAACAAGCTCCACGACAATGGTACAAGAAGTTCGACTCATTTATGTTGAAGCATGAGTATGACAGAATGGAGTCGGACTACTATTTGTTCACGCGCAAGTTCTCATATGGTGATTTATTAGTTTTACTGTTATACGTTGATGACATGCTCATCATAGAAAAAGACGTCAAGAAGATTGGTTGGCTAAACAGTAGTTGGGCAAGTCGTTTGCGATGAAAGACTTGGGCCCGGTTAAACAGATCCTAGGAATGGAGATAACCCGTGATAGAAGCAGCAAGAAACTTTGGCTGTCAGAAGAGCGGTATATTGAGAAAGTCCTAGAATGGTTCAATATGAATGTAGTGAAGCCGGTCAATACTCCACTGGATGGTCACTTCAGATTGAGTGATATGCAATGTCCCAAGACGAAGACAGATGTGAAAGAGATGCAGAAGATACCCTACACGTTAGGTGTAGGAAGTTTGATGATGCTATGGTGTGTACACGCCCAAACATAGCATATGCGGTTGGTGTTGTCAGCCGATATCTTGCCAATCCTTGTAAAGAGCATTGGGCAGCAGTGAAATGGATACTGCGGTATTTAAGAGGCTCATCCAGGTTGAACCTATGCTATAGTGACGAAAAACCTGTGATAGAGGGCTACACAGATGCAGATATGGCAAACGACATAGACTCCAGGAAGTCTACATTAGGATTCATGTTCACATTTGCAGGGGGAGTGGTCTCTTGATAGAGCAAGCTATAGAAGGTCGTGGCATTATCGACGGAAGAGGCTGAGTTCATTGCAGTCACAGAGGCATATAAAGAGATGCTTTGGATGAAGAGGTTCCTACAGGAACTTAGCTTGAAGTAGGAGCAACACATAGTTTATTGGGATAGCCAAAGTGCTATACACTTGAGCAAGAATCCAAGTCAACACTCCAAGTTAAAGCACATAGAGATTCAGTATCACTAGATCAGGGATACTTTGGAACAAAAGGTATTACAGCTTGAAAAGGTCCACATGGACGATAATGGGTTAGACATGATGACTAAGGCTTTGCTCAAGGGTAAGTTTGAGGTTTGTAGAAACTGGGTTGACTTGAAGAAGGTGAATCCCTCTTGAGTTAGAAAAGGGAAGATTTGATGGGGTTTTCCTCCTCAGTTCAAGGGAGAGACAGTATAGCAGGTTAAAAATTCAGAGTACTTCACCGCGCTGCTCGACCGGTCGAGTGGGCTACTAGACCGGTCGTGGGTGGCGCTCGACCAGTCGAGTGGGGCTCGACTCAAAGTCCAGAGACCAATTGATGTATTTTCTCTGAGGTGCTCGACCAGTCGAGGGAGGTGCTCAACCAGTCGAGGACTTGGCTCGACTAGTCAAGCTTACGCAGATTTGAGTTCGGATCTTGTGCGGACTGTAGAAATCCGAGGCCTTTTGCGATAAGGTGCGGAATGGAGTTTTCTAAACTATAAATAGGGGTGCCTAGGGCTTTTCTAGGTAATGTAAGAGGGTTTCCTAAAGCTTCACAAGGGTTTGCTAAAGGGTTTAGGGCTATCAAAGGTGTGAGAGAAAGAAAAAGAGAGAGAAGAAGCTTGTAGAAGGGAGGCTATGCTCATAAAGGTGATCTACTGTGCAATCAACATCTCAGCGCTTCTACGTCCTCGTAATCGGTGAGATCTCTCTGTTTTCTTTTATTCTCTTATTGTTTATCCACTCCTGCGTGAGAGAAGAAGGTTGTAACATTCTACTTCATAGTGAATTGTTGATCTGGACGAGGTGCTGTGGTTTTTACCTCTTTGAGGGTTTTCCACGTAAAAATCTCTTGTGTCGTGTGGTTTGTGGTTTGATTTATTTCATTTCTTTATTATTCCATAATTTTGGTTTATTTTGGGAGGCTAAATCCTAAGGTTTTGTGCAAGGCCCCCAACACCTTCAAAAACACCCTTGCCTGCACATCCATCCATCCATCCATCACAACTCCCAATGTGTGCACCTACCGTTTCTCTACATGTGGCTAGTGCTTCACTCTGGGCTTTGCATATAGTTTTTTCTCCTCTCATCATCTGAGATTGATCTCAGAGAGAAATTCATGCTTTAAAGAGTACAACATCGACAATCTAATAATATTCGTAGCAACAATTAAAAGGTACGGTCTTATCTAAAATCTCTCTTTTAGCTCATTGTAGAAACTTAGTAATATGTAACGGTGATCCATAGTACTCTTAATTAATTAATCTACACTTGTAAGAAATTTTACTTTCCACTATGTTTTTAAAAACTTTGACAGTGATGCACCTATATGCATTGAATCTGCTTGATTTTTTTTACAATACATTTTTTGGGCACCCTCCGGTGGTAACAAATTTTAATGCTTTCCTAGAGGATAATAGAGATCTTTGACAAAGTTAACCATACTTCTCCAAGTTAATGTTTATGGCACAGAAGCAGATTGCACGGTGAGTAACTCACTATACTTATCATAATGAGTAAATTCTGTGAGGTCCACCATGATGTACGTATTTTATCTGCTCCGTTCATCCATTTTACTAGATAATTTAAGGGCTTGAGCCCAAAAATGAAGCATATAAAATGTTTAAATGGATCACACCAAAGGAAACATTTAAATTGAACGTCTATCGTTGAAATTTTTTTTGGGGCCACCGAAGTTTTGGATCAAGCTTATATTTGTGTTTTCCCTTCATCCATGTCTATATAATTTTATGAATAGGTTGGATGACAAATAAACATCACTATGGGTCCTAAAAGGGTTTCAATGAGGGATCAAATCATTATCCCCACTATTTCCTGTGGTATGATCCACTTGATCTTTGGATATGCTTCAATTTTGGGTTCAACCCCTTAAATTAGATGGAAAAATGGATGGATGGCCTAGATAGACCACATACATTCAAGGTGGGCCCAACTAAATTTACCGAGCATACTGAGCAACTCAGTAGCCAATCTTATTTCTTCTTGGACCACTAGATTCAGCGGAGGAAACTAGAAATTGGATTGCCTACTGAGTTACTCAGTATACTCTTATAATACTGAGTAAACTCAGTTAAGCTCACCTTGAATGTATGTGGTCTATTCTCAATGTTCATCCATTTTCCATCTAATTTAAGGGGTTGAGCCGAAAATTGAAGCATATCCAAAGACCAAGTGGATCATACCACTGGAAATAGTGGGGATAATGATTTTCACCGTTGAAACCTTTCTAGGCCCCACAGTGATGTTTATTTGTCATCCAACCTATTCATAAGATCATACAGACATGGATGAAGGGAAAACACAAATATAAGCTTGATACAAAACTTTTGTGGCCCCCAAGAATTTTTCAACAGTAAACGTTCAATTCAACTGTTTCCGATGATGTGGTCCATTTGAAAATTGGATATGCTTCATTTTTGGGATCAAGCACTAAAATTATCTGGTAAAATGGATGGACCGAGCGAATAAGATATATAAAAATCATGGTGGACCTCACAGAGTTTACTCAATATGCTAAGCGTAGTGAGTTACTCACTACGCAATCCGCTTCCAAGAAATTAAGTGATCAGAAGGCATGCCTACTGTGTATTCATGAGTTGTTCATGATGTCCATCAAGTTTATCTATCTGATATTTGAGTTACTTTTTCTTAATTTTTCCTCTTTGGCTAAAGAGAAGCTCTAGTCACTAATTTAGAGAAAAATATTGCAGCTTGCGTAGTGTTTCCATTTTAAAAAAGATTTGGAAACAACACAATAATTACATTCCCCTTTTCATTTTATTTGAGAGCATTTGCCAATTGTCAATTTTTCATTAATTGACGAAGAAAAATATGTTCCCAAAATTACAAAGAAGGCCTTTTAGAAAGCACAATTAGGATAGGCATATGTTACTAGGCTTTATTTGGTTGAGGGGTAAAAAAGAAACACAACTTACCGTTGTGCTTGGATTGATGCAAAGTGTGATGTCCATTATAATGTGTATATTGTTGTTGATGTCTTAAATATGTAAGTAGCAAGTCTGTCGATGCCATCGACAAACCACTCGATGCCATTGAGTAGTGGTCGATGGCATCGACAGATGCTTGATGCCATCGGAAAAATCTGGAAAATTCATGTTTTGTTACACAAATGTTTTGGTGTTTTAATCGATCTCATCGAAGGTATTCAATGCCATCGACAGATCGTTGATTCCATCGAAGTCCCATCGAATGTGCCATTGAGCACGTGCACATAATTCCGTGAGTGCAGGATTTATTTCCTATTCTGATTGTATAATACTATGCGATGCTATATATATCGGGTGTAATCGGGATTTGGGAAGAAGAAGAGAAGTTTTAGGCTTTCCAATTTATTCCTAAGGGTTTCAAGGGTATAGCTTGGGCTTGTAAGGTAGATTCGAGGCTTGTTCGAATCGGTAACATTTTATCTCTTGTAATTTTTGCTTTCATAGTGCATACTCGTCGCTTTGTATCGTGGTTTTTTTTTTTCGAAAGAATTTTTCCACATAAAATTTAAATTGTTTGTGTTTAGACTTAGTTGTGTGATTGATAGTACTTTGCTTGATTCGTCTCTGCGTGCTTCCGCGGTTCCCCAACACATATCTCATCCAATTCATCCATTTAACATGTCCCACTAAGATGAAGGAACTCATATGGGCCACACCAAACCACGGTGAATTTAGAGATTTTAGACATGATTTTATTTTATGTCTCATTAAGTGACCCTCTTAGCTTTTGAATAGGCATGAGTTGTTGCATTCATTAAGAAAAATTAAAGCATATACATAAACCAGGGGATGTAATACTTGTTTTTCTGGATCCAATTCGTGCTTTTCCCATGTATTGCTTGGTTAGTAAAAAGTCATGCCACTATATGCCTACTAAGTAAAAAGTAATTATGAGTTACAAAGATTACTCAAATGTCGCATTTGCCCTCATTACGGATGAGGGGGATCTGTCTACTTTTAAGGATGCTCTCTATAAGACATTTACCAAAAAGTGAAAATGAGTAACGGATGATGAGATGGACTCCTTATACAATAATAAGACATAGGAGCTAATAGAGCTTCCTCGTTGGTCGTAAAGTGATTAGGTGTAAGTAGATTTTCAAGAATAAACATGATAGGTACAAGACAAGACATCCTCAAAGAGAATGTGTCAACTTCACTAAGATATTCGCGTCTATTGTGAAGCAAGTATCTATCATATTCGTGTTAGCGCTGGTTGCTCAATACGATCTCGAGCTGGAGCAGATGGGACTACCTTCTTAAATGAGGCATATAGGCATATAAAAAGGTTTGCATGTTAAAGAGGTCGTCATAATGCTTGAAACAGTCGCCTAGGCAGTGGTGTAAAACATTTGATTCTTTCATAATAAGTCAAAGGTTAACTAGGAGTGAATATGATCATTGTGTCTATTATAAGACACTAAGTGATGAAAAATTTGTTATTCCAGTTTTTTACATCGATGACATGCTTATCACCAGTCATTGCATGATTAAGATCAACTTACTAAAGACCTAATTATCTAGGACATTCGAGAGGAAAGATTTGAGGGTTGCAAAGAAGGTTGTCGGCATTGATATACATAAAGACAAGAAGAGGAGCAGGCTATGATTATCTCAGGCTGAATACCTTGAGAATATATTAATGAAGTATGAGATGGACTAGGCAAAGCCGATCATCGTTCCCCACGTGGCTCATTTTAAGCTTTCTTCAGAGCAGTGTCCTAAAACATATGAAGAAAAACAGGTTATATCTCATGTTCCTTATTCGAGTGCAGTTGGTAGCTCGATGTAGGGGTGCACATTGAACCGGTAGAGCCGTGGAACCGGACCGGAACCGACCAAACGGTCCAGTTTGGTCCAGTTCTAGAGTGCACTGGTTCCGGTTCCGGTTTCAAAAATCAAAGAACCGGTTACATCGGTTCGGTTCTCGGTTTGGGGGTATGTAGAACCGAACCGAACCACAAACCGATCTGTAGAAGCAAACCGTAGATCTGATCCGTAGAACTGAACCGTGGAACCGAACCTAGAACCGAACTTGGAACCGAACTAAGAACCCTTCGATTATTTCCATATTTGACTCATGATTTATGGTTTATAATGCACCATTTATTTTTTTTTTCATAAATGTATTTTTGCACACCTTATACAATAACTAAACCATTCATTAAATGGACCATAACATGGATGGACATGGGCTAGATAATAAAATTAAACATGTAATTGGGCTAGATTATAAAAAAGCCCAAAACCGTGGAACCGATCCGGAACCGAACCGGTTTTAACGGTTCAGTTCCGATTCGGTTCTAGGGTGCCAACGGTCCGGTTCCGGTTCCGAATATCCTAGAATCATTAGGAACAGTTCGGTTCCGATTTTACCCCAGAACCGGACCAAACCGACCCGTGTGCACCCCTAGCTCGATGTATGTGATGGTCTGTACAAGACAAGATATTTCACATGCGGTGCGTGTTGTTAGCAGATACATGTTTAACCCCGACAAGCAACACTAGGAGGCAGTGAAATGACTACTTCGATATATTTGAGGTACAAAGGACTACATCTTAACATTTGAGAAATCAAGGAACAATTTAGTAAGCTATGTGAATTCTGATTATGCGGGCAATGTTAATAATAGAATATTGACTTCCGGTTACTCGTTTGCTCTAGCGGGTGGAGCGATCAGTTGGATGTCGAAGATTCAATCTGTGGTGGCTCTTTCTACAACTGAAATTGAGTATATGGCTGTAATAAAAGCATTTAAGGAATGTGTTTGGTTGAGGGGGATGATAAATCAATTGGGGTTTCAGCAAGAGGCCATGCCAATCAATTTTGACAGCGAGAGCATGATCAATTTAACAAAAATATTGTTTATCACTCACGTATTAAACATATTGATGTACTCTAGCATGTTGATTCGAAACTATCTTATAACATAAGAGACTTTCAAGATCTGAGACGTTGTAAAACCTTTCCTCAAGAAACGAAAGAATCTAGAGATAGAAAGATAGAGAGAGGGAGTCGTGTGTAGGATCTAAGTCAACTCAGTTCATACCAAACCAAGTCTAGACTCATTCACGGCTACTAACTTTACGGGATGTGAATTGTAGAAAGAAGAGAAGAAAGGAGAAGGAAATGAAAAGGGAAAAGAAAGAGAAAGGAGGGAAAAAAAAGAAAAGAAGAAGAGATAAGTCGAGTTGACTCACTGAGTCAACTTAATGCGAGTTTATTCGAGTGTCGCTAGTTCCAGGATCGAGTCATGCCTGATTTAAGTGGAATCCAGTCCAAAAACATGGAGAACCTCATTGGAAGAGTCATAAATCTAATAGGAGCAATCGCACAATCAAGTTGAAACAGAGTCGGGTTCAAGTCGATTCGAGAGACTGATCATAAAGCACGTTCACATAATTATAATGATTTTGAAGGTGATCCAACCCGTAAGGGTAGAATTTATTTCTAAGGGCGCACGCACTTCCTTGCGACTCTAATAGGTGATTCGACTCATAAGGTGATGACATTTTTCCTTAGGCTTTCCACTTTAATGTTAGTTTAAGTGATTGTTCCCTTTTTATTTTTTAACTGATAATTAATATCCTTAATTCATGTTTACTTATGTTGTTATTGGGATAGATCCTTAAATTATACGCGTAATATTTATCTTGTATAAAGACTTACATGTTACACATGAATATCTTCTCATACTTGTGTATTGTTTATGAATCTTGAATTATCACATTAATTTATACAGAGAGATCAGATGAACAACCCTTCGGGCTAGCTCCAACAAAAGGAAAGGAGCCCCACCTATCATATGCTGGCTCACCCACACTACTATGAACATCAGATCCTAGGGTCGAACCAGGGAGGGCCAGGTAGAAAAAGAAAAAAAAAAAAAAAAAAACCACACCGAAGTCAGACTCTCAAGTAACCTAGCCCGACTATATCGAGGACCAAGAGGCCCCTGCGCGTCCACCTTTTAAAAAATTGCTACATTTATTATTAAAAAACTCCGCTTATATATATATATATATATATATATATATATATATATATATATATATATATATATATATATCTAGAATTTGGATGTAACTTGATTGATTGTGATTATAATGGATCCTCGAACTAGTAGTCATTTTGTCCAATGGATTAAATGGAATTTTATTGTGGACTTATCATCTTGTGGATCATTTATACCTATGTAGCTTTCGTGGATAATCATTTTTTATCACATCATTTAATGGAATATTTACCCTATGTGGCTTTGATTTAATATTTTCCCCATGTGGCTTTTATTAAAAATTTGCCCTATGTGGCTAGATGGATTGTTTTCATACAACCCCGAAATTGTAAATTCTACTATTGAATTATGATTGGTCACTAGTTGAGGAGATTATCATCAAACATTCTAATGGTGGAATCTCATGAGTCGGGAATTGTAATAATGGACACTATGCTCGAGTTGTCGGCCTATGCTAAGTGAAGAGCCCTCCATAGTAACCTTTGAGCTTTCTTAGAATGACAGTTTGCAATTGAAATAATAATGGTTGGGCTAATCATTTATTTATAGAATACAGGCAATGACAGTTGACTAATTTTGGATGTTGTAGCACGTATCATTTGTCGTAGTATGTTTCGCTAGCTCTCAGACCACTGACAATAAACTTAGTTTATGTGAGCTAGTCAATGTATTGGTGACTGGCCACTTACATGTGGGTTTCGCCTCACTCATGTATTTTTCCCAAAAGCCAATTGGATGAGTATCCCCAGTTAATGTGCATTCACGCATCCATACATTCAAATAAAATTGCATTATTGATTGTTTTATATGTTTTGTATTTAAACTATACTTAACTAATGTGGTGGTATGTAATCTTGAGGAGAATTTACACTAAGTTGGCCACTCATTCTTTGAATATATAACCGTACAAAGGGTGTATGTGATTAAAAAAATATTCATGTTCATACTAATGAAGAGCAAGATACAGATTGCAGGGATGTGTAGCCATATCTGCCCCCAAGAGAAGCTGGGCAATTTTGTAACTCAAGTCTCACTGGATTTTATTCTCTTTCATATAATAAATTGTTCATTTCTTATATTTGTTAGTATCGGGACATTGGTTTGTAGAAGCTCTACGAGTAGCCACTCGTATATCTTGGAATGCGTATTCAGACTTTTCTTCATGCTTGATTTGTTTCTCTTCTGCTGAAATGCTCACTCTAATAAGAAAAAAAATGAATGTGAAATTTGGAGTATCCTTAAAGGTTAACGCTCGAATTTTCGTGAAACAAGTAGTATACACAGGTTACAAAAACCGAGGTGTTACACTATGGTTATCTCGGACAAAATACTTTAAGAAGGTATTGGTGAAGTATGTGAGAAACAATGCAAAGCAAGTTAGCATTCCCCATGCGGCTCATTTTTAGCTTTCTTCTGAATAGTATCCTGATACGAATGTAGAAAAAGCAAGTCATGTTTCATGTGCTTTATTCAAGTGCAGTTGACAACTTGATGTATGGCATGATCTGTACGCGAACGTATATTTCACATGCGGAGGGTGTTGTTACTTGTTAGTAGATACATGTCTAACCGCGCCATGCAACACTAGGAGGTAGTGAAATGGCTACTTTGATACATTCGAGGTAAGTAGGATTACATCTTGACATTCAAAAAATTAGGGGACAAGTTAATAGGCTGTGTGGATTCAAATTACACAGGCAGTGTGGATAATAGAAGGTTGACTTCCGGTCACCCGTTCGTGTTAGCGGGTGGAGCGATTAGTTAGATGTTGAAACTTCAGTTTGTGGTGGCTATTTTCACAACCAAAGCTGAGTATATGGCATTGACGGAAGCATTCAAGGAAGTAGTTTGGTTGAGGGGGATGATAAATTAGTTAAGGCTTCAACAAGAGATAGTGTCGATTAATTGTGACAGTGAAAGTGCTATCAATTTAGATAAGAAAGCTCGATTTATCATTTTAAAACTAAACATATTAATGTACATCATCATTTTATCCTACAAGTACTTGAGGAAAGAAGCGTGACTCTTGAGAAGATCCATATAAGCGTAAATCCAGCAAATATGCTTACCAAGGTGGTTCTTGCATAGAATTTCAAGTTCTGTACAACTTCTCTGGGTCTAATAAAGATAGTGTGAAGATGAAGTATGTTCACAAGAAGTGATAATTGTAGAGCTATGGTAGAGACAAAGTAAAGATAAATGATCGAGTACGGTAATGGAGAAATGAAGTAAGAAGATTGAAGGCATAGTGAAGATTATCGTCTAATGTCTTAAATCTATATGTAACAGGGTCTGTCGATGACATCAACAGACCACTCGATTCCATCGAGCAGACGATGATGCCATCGACAAATGCTCGATCCCAACAAGAAAATCTAGAAAAATACTTGTTGGTTGTTGGACAATTTTGGAGGTTACTACTGATGACATAGAATGTTCTTCTATGTCATCGACTGGTCTTTAATGGTTGTTGATGTCATCAAAGGACTCATCGAAGGCACAAACAAAATTACGAAAGTGCGTGATTTGCTTCCTATTTTGATTACAATAGTATATATATATATATATATATATATATATATATATATATATATCAAGTGTAATCGGGATTTTGGTATGAATTAGAGTTCTCTAAACGTGTTTAAGGGTTTGAGAGAGTTTTTGAAGGGAAAATGCTTGGGCTTTGATCGGTAAGATTTCATCTCTTGTAACTTCATTTTTCATAGTATATTATCGCTTTATGCCGTGGTTTTTTTTTCGAAAGGATTTTTCTATGTAAATTTGGATTGCGTTCTTATTGGATTTATTTGTGCGATTATGATTATCTTGTTTGATTCCTCTCTGTGTCCTTTCATGAGTCCCAACAACTCTCTCTCACACTCTTCATCTGCACAAGAAATCTCTCACCTAAAAATCTCTAACGATTAACAATCCCTTCTCTATACTCCTTTTATAGATAACACTATAAGAAACAACATTCCCAATAGCATAGAGAGATTAGGCTTCATTATACATGCATAGAGAGGGGAGGGAAGCCCATTTAAACATTGGAAATGTTATACATGATTTATCCATGTACACTATTGTCTTGGTAGTAGATTCACTACTTCAACACATTTCTTTGTCTAATTGGATGATGGTTGTGCTTGGTGACCAGCAAGACCACCAATGGGTTCTCTTGCTTTTTTCAGGTTTGTTCCCTTTCTTTTTTACTTTTACCTTAGGCTAATTTAGCAACTTATAATTGGAACGTATTGGAATTCAATTCACAATTACATGAAAATCCAAGTGAATTGAAATCCTCATTAGTGTTAGCAACTTATAATTGGAATGCACTGGAATTCAAAGGTAGTGTTTGGATGCCACTATAATTGGTATGCATTAGATTTCTTTAATATATTCATATAAACCTAAATTTGATTAACTAAATCAACTTTAATATTCCACATTAGTGTACGTTTGTGATATTTGAGAGAATGATTGTAATAAGTCTGTTGAAATATATACTTTCATAAAACATAAGGAAATTTTCAACCTTGATTGGGTCATAAACATTAAGGATCACAATGTGCAACTGAGCAATGGTTTTTAACCGTCCATTTAGGTGATCAACATTTCGATACTTCAGATAATTCTATTGATCTATAAATTTTAGTGATGTAATCATTAATTGGATTGCTTGGAGGTATCATCAGTGAACCATGTGCTCGGCAAATTAGTTGCATGGTGACACCTTTGTTATTCATGTGACTCTCCTACCTTTAAAATTTTAAAGGACAAAAAAGCCATTTCACACCAATCATCTCTTCGTGATAAAATAAAGGGAATTCCATATTCTGGTTATTGGTCCATAATCATGCTTTAAAAAAAGACCTTAACTTTCCAATTTTAGAATTGAATGGTAGTTATATTAGAAATTTTGTTTTCATTATTCTAAATTCATCTCCACATAGTGACAGTAACAATCAGCCGTTCATCCACACGCTGGATAATGAACTGCAAGTAGTGATAAAATGAACATTTTTTTAGGCTGGATTCTACCCATTAATCCACGAGTGGGGCTCACTGTGATGTTTCGGTGACATCTAATCCATCCTTCATGTGTGTGCCTATTGTTGGCTTCTGGAATGCATGTTGATCCAAAACTCAGGTGAGTCTCATTTACAAAATCATCCATAAAACCTATAAAATCATATTTTGTGGCCCACGTGAGTTGTATAATCATCTAATTTTTTGGGTGTCTATACATCTTGGTTAGATGCATCTTTTGAATGATTTAGATTGAAAATGAAAAAATATAATGGACCCTAGATACAACTAAAAAGGCTTTTAATGGTGGTGGCCCCATCCCAATTATTTCCTATGGCGCACGAGAGAGAATTAGCAAGCTCATGACTAGGGCTGTTCACGAGTCAAGCTAGCTCGAAAAGCTCGCTCAACTCAGCTCAAGTCAGCTCGGATTGACTCGGCTTGAATGGCCGATTTGAGCCGAGCCAAGCTAATTATTTGAAGCTCGAGTTGAGTTCAAGCCAAGTTTGACCAGGGGGCATTTCAACTCGACTCGAACTCGAACTCGACTCGACTCGACTCGAAGCTCGATTAATAAATATATTAAATATTTTATATTATATATATATATATATATTTTTTTATATTATACATATATATATTATTAATATAAGTTTTAAGTTTAAACTTAAAAATAAAAAAAATAAAAAACAAACCCTAGAGTCTCTACCCGACCGCACGCACCCCCTTCCCTTTCCCTTTCTTCTCTTTCTCTACCCATTGCCAGCCGCATGCCCGCCCCGACCACCACCACCGGTTTTCATTTCGGCTCCACAATAGTATGATTTCAATCTCTTGAGATCTACTTCTTAGGCGAAACCCAAGAAATTCGAGATGGGTTCTTCTCAAATTTGTTAGAGCTTCAAGGAAATCCAATAATCTGATTGGCTAGAGCTCTTTACTTGAATTTCTGATATGTGTTCTACTTTGTTTCTTTTCTAGTACTTGGATTTCTACTGGTGGAAGAAGATCAAGAACAGATCGGTTCTTACAGGTTTCCTCATCCGATTCAAAGCTTTGTTTGGTTTTTTTCATCGGGTTTTGCTTTGATTCTCTTAAAATTTTTGAATTTTTCATCAATGGATGAGGATCAAGAACAGAATCCATTACTCTCTCACCCAACAAGCTCGAGCTCGACTCGACTCGACTCGAACTACTAGCTCGACTCGAACTTGACTCGACAGCTTTGGCAAACAAGTCAAGCTTCAATGTTGAGCTCGAGGCCAAGCTCGAGCTCAAGCTCGAACTCGAGTACATCATGGACAAGCCAAGCCAAGCTTGGCCCAACACGACTCGACTCAGCTCAATGCCCACCTCTACTCATGACGGACATACTTGGTGTCACTGGAACATCATGATGCGGCTCACATGCCGCTCTCTTGTAATTTTTCCTAGTTGAGTGATCTTTGCATGCAAACTCCTATGTGAAATTTCTATACAACAATTTGTCTCGTGATCACTCTTTATCGACCATCCAAGCCATTCAAAAGGTGGGCTACGCCATCCACATTTTTCAGGAAAAAAAATAGATCAATCTGCTCGTTAGGTGTGCTACAACCAAAAAATGAATTATACCCTTGGCTCCCGTCAATTTCATTGGTGATCCTTTACTCTAATTTCAAGTGATTTACTTTCTCTTTTCTCGGCAGTTTCTCTGCCTTCCTCTCCTCGCTTCTTGATTTGCTCTAATTTCAAGTGATTTACTCTCTCTTTTCTCAGCAGTTTCTCTTCCTTCCTCTCCTCTGCTTCTTAAAAGTGAAGTCACATCCATAGATTTTTCACAGCACCACTTCCATCAGTTCCTTTGTTTCATTCCTCTGCAATCTTTTTTTTAAAAAAAAAAGCACACTATATCTGCCCATCCATCCATCTACCACACCCTTCTCCAAAGGTTGTGTATATAGGCTTTTTTCATCTGCTCATTTGAGATAGATCTGAAAAAGAACCTTTTCCTTTCAAATACAGCATCGACCATCCAACAGTACTCAATAGCAACGATTAAAATGTATGAGTAGATCTAAAGTCTCAATATTTTTAACTAATTGTAGATGCTTGATGATATCTTACGGTGATCCACAAAGCTTAATTAATTAATCTAAACATTTAAGAAATTTTATTTTCTGCTTTGTTTTCAAAAAGTTTAGCAGTGATGCACATAAGTATTGAATCAATTAGATTTTTTGGGAGTTGTTGATACAAAAATCTGGTTAGCCTTCCACTCGACCTTCATATATCTACACAAGGGACGAACAAAGGAGACCCTAACTAGTACAGGGGACCCTCCGATGCTTAAGTCATGTAGGGAATATGAGTCTAGTCGAAGAAGGGGTTTTAAACTAGAGATCGTGCGTACCTTTTACCATTAGAGGTGCTCCTATTTACAATTGAGGAGAGACGATGACGTAAGAAAGATCTTTCTATTTGGTAGGTACGTATTGTAAAGGGATTTGGATCCTAAATGAGTGAGAGACTTTCCCGAGATCCTTGGTGAAGATCTCAGGATTCTGAGCGTGTCGTGGATACTTTCTGAGTTCTTTAGAGAAGATCTCAAGCAGATCTTTGATTGTTTGGAATCACTGGAGGTGTGCAGTAGGAGGCCGGTGTGGTCTTGGCCGACCCGAGCTGGGGGGACATCAACCTAAGGCCTGACTTGATCCTTTCGACAAGTGTTTGGGCTTCCTTTGGTGTTGTGTAGGTCGGCCTATTTCCCGACCTGCTGACGAGAGACCGAGCTTGAGCCCAGCTACTACTCGTTCCGAAGCCAAGTGACAAATTTCCCATTTAGGTTCGTTGTTGCCTAACCTAATTAAGTGCACGAGTGTCTAACTTGACCTTGAATTATTAGCCGACCTATTTTCCCATAACAAGAGCAAATGCCAAATTTGGACATGAACCCAAAAACCTAGCTAATTTTTTGGGAACAAACGCCAATTTTGGACATGAAACCAAAAATCTAGCTTATTTGAATGGGAGCAAAGGTCAAATTTGAACATGAACCCAAAAATCTAGCTGATTTGAAAATTAGGTGGGAACGTTTAGATAAACGCCTACCTAAAAACCTTTTAAAAGGTGTGTGGTATCCATTATGGTTTGTATATGCTATCCAATTCATCCATCTAACATGCCCCACCAAGATGGACTCATATGGGCTACACCATGGTGAATTTAGTGATTTTAGGCATGATTTTACACTTTTGATCAATTGGCATGAGTTGTTGCATTCATTGGTGACCCGACTCGGACCTGATCTGTACCTAATCTGTCTGTCAGTGCAACTGGGCCATGTTGATCTGATACAAAAGGAGAGCTCTGTAATCATTCCATCATGTTTTTTTTTTTTTTTCTGAAATACATTTCATTCACCAGCTGCACCCATATATTATTAACTCTTACCTAAAATTCAGCCCAAAATCAAACTCAGGTGCCAAAATAGTGAGAACGATCGAGGAAAGGACCCACCATAGAAAAATATATAATTGTATTGTGGCCCACACTTGTGTCTATACCCATCCAGCCCATTAGTAAGATGCACCCTCTCAAGTTCAAGACTTTTGGAATATCAGGTTGGTCAAATCACTTGAAATAGAATATTAGGTTGGTGAATTAATTTTACATTATTTCTTTCGGTTATGCCCACTTGAGTTTTGAATCAACCTAGTTTTTTGGGTTTCTTAAATTTATGGCAGGCCTAACATGAAGCACAATTTGAATTCGACACATGTCAATATGGTCCCAAAATACATCGATGTGATGATCCATACACGGTGGGCCTATTAGGGGATCACGTAGAAGCAAACTCAAATTCAATCAAGCAAAGTGAAATCAAACACAAATCAAAACATGCAATGATCACATGATTTTTACGTGGAAAAATTTTCATGGGAAAAAACCAGGGCACAAAGCGACAATCAATCCACTCTGAAATGATATTACAAAATATAAATGCGCTTACTAATATGAACAACCCCAAAATCTCTTCTCAAAACCCTAGCTTTGCTCTGGAACACCCTAGGAACGTCTTATTCACTTAGAATATCTTAATTCTGATTACACTCAATATATATTCTATCACGATCGGAATTAGAAATAAATTAAGCACTTACACAATCCTATGCACTCCATCGATGGGACATTTGATGGCATTGACCGCCATTAAATACTAGTTGATGACAGTGAAGCCGCCTTCCATAGCATCGAGTAGCAACTCCAACAATTTAACGAGCAATTGAAATTTTTTTAGATTTTTTTATGGCATCGAGTGGTTAGTTAATGGAATCTACGTGCCTTGACCTCAATTAGATTGAAGACATTTGACAACATTTACGAGGTGTTTATATCTTTGTGCTAAATGCTAATTTCTTTTTCTCTTGTGTATTTTCTTTTTGTTTCCTAGTGCCAAGGCATTTTCCCTTCTACGGCCACATGCTGAGTTGTACGATTTGAAATGTCCATATTCTAGCCAGGAGCAACCAACTATTGCTCAATGATCAAGCTTGGTAGAATATCCTAACTTTTTATTTTTAGAATTGAATGCTAGGCATTGGTTCATTTGCTATAAATTCATCTACCTGCCTAAATGATAGTCACAATCATTGGTTCGTTGTTGTAGGCCGGATCCAATACACATGCGTGTTTCTACCCACAAACTCACGTATGGGAATTACCGTGATGTTTTAATGACATCTAATCCATCCTTCACGTGTGGCCCCTCCTATTCTTGTTGGATGCTGAAACTCAGATTGATCAAAAGATGATTGAACGGTCAATGTTCTATATACACCCTTATGGCAGACTTGAGTTTTGGATCCACCTCATTTTTGGGCCTACACCTAAACTGATCGATCTGGTTGAAATGGTGGACAGAGTAGAATTGTGGGAAACATCACAGTAGGCTACAGTATTGCAAGGGCTGCCATTCAATCTCCACGCTTTGTTGCATGCATAATGTTAACCGATATGAATTGCTACATACCAACCCTGACTCTGTGGGCCAGTTGATGCATGTATGTGGGCCCGCAACTCATGTTAGGGGTAGGCTAAAAAATGAGGTAGATTTAAAACTCTAAGTAAGCTACACGACATGAGCACATAGTGCGCAATGACTCCCGCTGAAACGTACCTGGGTCCATTGAGATATATGCCATCCAATTATGGCCACTGTGATGCATGTTGAGAAATCCACTCCATCACCCAGGCCACTGTGATGCATGTTGAGAAGTCCACTCCATCCATCCATTTTTCAAGCTCATGTTTGTGGGTGGGCCCCAAAATGAGGTAGATCCGAAGCTTAAATGGGCCACAATGAAGGAAACAGTGGAGATTGCACAACCACTATTGTAATCTTTCCAGTGCCCACTTGTATATTGGATTTGCCTCATATTTGGACCCACCTGGTAAAATGATATGATAAAAATGATGGATAGGTTGGATTTCTAAAAAAACTCATGGTTTGCCACGAATGTTTCAAAAGGTGGGCTGGGGATAATTGAATAACGGGCAGTTTTAAGTGGTGTGGCCCATTGGAGTGTTGTAGAAACTGCCTCATATTTGTGCCCACTACCTAAAACAGGCTGACAAAAATTGTTGATAGGTGGATTACTCAAAAACATCACAGTGGACCACACAAGTTTTTGGAGCTTCTATGCTCTATCATTCAATACATTGTTTCAAGCGGTGTGGCCCACTTGAGTTTTGGATCTTCAGCATATTCAGGCCCACTCACTAAAATGAATTGGCAAATTGGTGGACTGGGTAGATTTCTTAAAAACACCATAATTGGATGACACAATTTTTAGTGGGCGTTGGAGCTATTTCAACAATAGGTGTTCAACATCAGTGTTGCAATTCGTGTGGCCCACTTGAGTGTTGGATCTGCCTCATATTAGGGCACACCCCCTAAATTGAGCTAACAAAAATATTATATGGGTTGAATTTTTTTTAAAGGTCAAGGTGTGGTACATACCAACAACCCGCTCAGACAACATAACATCCAGATCTGTGTGGGGGCCAACCGTAATGTATCTGTATATCTACACTGTCCATCCTGTGCTCATGTCATATTAAGGTATGGGTTAAAAAATAATATAGATCCAACACTCAAGTGGACTACACCAAATGCAGAAAACATTAAATGCAAGAGTCAACTCTGGTGTCGTCCACTACAACGTTGGATATGCCTCATGTTTTAGCCCATGCATTAACATGATTTGAGAAAATGGATGAACCGAATGGGATAAACAGATATATCATGGTGGGATCCACTCAGACAACTAATTATCTGAGCGGGGGTTAGATTCGGTTAGACAGAATCGGCTACTGAATAGAAGGGGCAGCACATGATTGGACCTTAATAAATCATCATCATCAGCCTAAAGCTATACATGAACTAAGCTAGCTTGGTTAATTTGTTCAACTCAACTTGGAAAAGCTCAAATCAACTCGGTTTGAAACTGGATTCACGCTGAGTGGAGCTAATCTTTGAGCTTGAAGTACCACTGAACTTGACTCGACGTAGCTCAGAACTTGACTCGAAATTGACTCGGATCAAGTTCACTTAGTGTGTGTATATATATCGAACTTAGTTGGTAAGCTCTAACTAGAAAGATCGAGCCTAAGCTAGAGCTTGAATCGAGCTAGCCCGAGCTGTGTCGGGGCCAAGCTAGACTCAGTTGGACTCGTGTACAGCTATTTATCATCATTCTTTTTACAGTGTGGTTCATATGAGATTTAGATATATCTAATTTTTAGTCTCATGCTATGAAATAGAATGAAAAATATGGATAGATGACGGGACAAGAGACATAAGGACTCATGAAGCACTGTCGCTGTCAGTAGGCAATCCGCGTCCAGTCGATCCGAACGCGGATTAGCTACTGAAAAGTTGAGTAAGGAGACTGAAGTGACGTCACCGAGTTTGGTGGGCCCAACCATGATGTATGTTTTGTATCCCCACTGGAGATTATATAAGGGCATGATCAAAGAATCATTCAGATCAAAATCTCGAGCGGACCCCACCATAGAAAACAGTGGGGAGAGTGACGCCCACCGTTAAAAAGTTCCAAGGGCCACAAAAGTTACCGATGAAGCTGATATTTGTGTTTTCCCTTCTCTTATGTATGCGTTAACACATGAACAATTGGATCTCAAAAAAAACATCATGGTGAACCTTCAGAAGGTTTCAACGGTGGGCGTCACTCTCTCCAATGTTTTCTGTGGTGGGGTCCACTCCAGCCTCTGATCCTCATCAGTCTTTGGTTCATATGCTAAAATGATCTCTACAAATGTATGAACGGTGTGGATACAAACATACATCATGGTGGGGCCCACATAACTTAGTGCGTCACTTTAGTAGCCAGTCTCGCTACTCAACGTGTCAGTAGCTAATCCGCGTCTAGTCGATCCAGCTTATTCTCTCTTTTCTTGACAGTTTCTCTTCCTTCCTCTCTCCTCGGCTTCTGAAAAGTGAAGTCAGATAAAAAGAGATTTCACATCATTACTTTCAACGGTGCCTTCATTTCATTCCTCTGCTACTTTCAAAAGCACCGTTATCTCCCATCCATCCATCCATCTAGAATGGACTTCTTGGGTCCAATTGTGGAAATCATTCTCTTCTTCTGGGCTCCTATTTCTCGTCATATCGGTTATTTCAAAGACCTCAACCACAATGTAGAGACTCTGGAAAGGAAAACGAAAAAGCTAAAACGCAAGCATGATGAAATTCAAGCAGAAGTGGACGATGCTATACCAGTCGGAAAGAGACAGAAAGCCCTTGTGGAGAATTGGCTCACGGAAGTCAGAAATACCGAAAACCAAGTTGATTCAATAAGATTGGAGCTGGCACTAAGGAGAATATGCACCGATCACTCGTCTCGTTATACATTGGGAAAAAGGGTCGTTGAAAAGCTCGAAGACATCAAAAAGCTCAACAAAAAACTCAAAGTAAAAGGGGTCTTCCATGAGGTGGCTGAGAGCAGTCGACATCCAAGGGTGTTGGAAAAGCAAACATCACTACCACGAGGACAACAAAGCACGTCTGAGCGAACCTTGGAGGAGATATGGCAATGCTTAAACGAGGAAAAGAATGGAATCATAGGTATTTGTGGGATGGGTGGAATAGGAAAAACCACTCTCATGAAAGAAATAAACAATAGGTGCACCAAAACCCGTGACTTCGATGTTGTGATTTGGATTACTGTGTCCAAGGATCTCAACTTGGGATTAATCCAAGAGGAGATTGGAAACAGATTGGGTATGAAATTCGACGGAAACGAAGATAAGGGGGACAAGCTGTTTGCTCGGTTGAAGAATCTTAGGTATCTGCTCATCTTAGATGATCTGTGGAAATCATTTAGCTTGGTTCAAGTTGGAATTCCAAAGCCAGACCAGCAAAACAGATGCAAGATCGCGATAACATCCCGATCCATTGCCGTGTGCAATGCAATGGGGGCTGATAAGGCGATTAAAGTCAGGGCTCTCACGGACGAGGAAGCATGGAATTTCTTCTGTGAAACATGTGGGGATGTAGCTCAGTCATCAGAGATTCGACCCGTAGCAGAGGAGGTTGTGAAGGAGTGCGGCGGATTACCACTTGCAATTAAGACAGTGGGAGGGGCCATGAAACACAAAGATAGAAAAGAGCTATGGGCAGATGCATTGAGGGCATTGAAAGGATCATCACCTGAGGTTCCAGGTATGGAGCGTCAAGTGTTTCTTCCTTTGAAATTTAGCTATGATTACTTAGAAAATGAAGAGATAAAATCTTGTTTCCTGTATTGCTCATTGTTTCCGGAAGATTATGAAATACCAATAGATTGGCTAGTAAGATACTGGGCCATGGAGGAAGGATTCATAAAAAATGTGAATAACTTGGAAGAAGCATCGAACAAGGTGCATGGCATTCTTGAAAGAATCAAGGATGCATGCCTCTTGGAAGAAGGCTATTCAAATGCGACGTTGTATCAGGTATATATAACCGTTAAGATGCATGATTTGTCCCGTGACCTAGCTATATGGATCACTTCACAATTGCCATCGTCGTACAAGGACGGTTCAAAATTCCTTGTGAAAACTGGGGAGGGATTAGTGCAGCCACCAGAAGAGAAAATGTGGGGAGGGATGGTAAGGATTTCCTTGATGCGCAACAAAATAGAACATCTCCGAATTACGCCCAATTGCCCTGGCTTGGTCTCTTTGTTCCTCAATGACAACGATCAATTACGCACCATTAACAGTGGTTTCTTTGAGCTCATGCCGAATCTTCATATCCTTGATCTTAGCAATACTTGCATTGAATCTCTCCCAGTGTCGTTATCGCTATTAATGAATCTACGTGCGCTCATTCTAAGAGAGTGCAGACATCTAGTGGAGGTGTCACAATTGGGAAAGCTGAAGGAACTCCAACTTCTTGATATCTCTGGATCTTGTTTCAAAAGCTTGCCTCAAGGCATTGCAAGCTTGGTTAAACTTAAGTGGCTGGATCTATCATATATGAAGGATCTCATCGCAAATATTTCCTGGGACATGATATTCAGGCTACCTAGTCTGGAGGACGTAAGAATGTTGGGGTTGAAACACGTGGACGGAGCTACTTTCAGTGAGGCTGCGACCATGACGCGGTTGACTTCTTTAAGAATTGAACTGTCAAATCTTAATGGCTTCATCGCACATGATATGTTCCACCGATGGTTTTCAGGCTTGAGAAGATTCGATGTCGGAGTTGCCAGCTATGAAAAGCGTGGACTCATGTGTACTGGAGTTGCCTATGAAAAGGATATAGACATTCGTGGATGTGACAATTTCCCCTGTGGGATTGAGGGGTTGATAAAATATGCAACCACGTTGAGTTTAAGAAACTGCAGAGGTCGTCTAACAAGTCTTCTTCAGTTAATAGGCGATTCAAAGAACTTAAGAGGTCTCAATATCGATGAATTCAGTGGAGTGGAATGTATTATAGACTGGAGAGAGGTTGGAGATGATGCATTCCAATGTTTACAGTGGTTTTCTCTCGATAATTTACCAGACTTGGAGAAGGTATTCGATGGTGGATTGCCTCAGCCGAACACACGCCTTCAAAACCTCAGAAAAATAAAGGTTGAAGGATGTCCCAAGTTAAGATGTCTCTTCTCCTCTAATATGGTAGAACATCTACATCAATTAGAAGCGCTTTGTGTATGGAATTGTTCCGAAATGGAGGAGATTATAGAAGGCCACATGCTTCCTCATAATTCATTCCCAAGATTACGCATCCTACATTTACAAAAGTTATCAAAATTAATAAGCATTTGTGGCCAGCGACTTACTTTTGAATCTTTGGAAGAGATGAAAGTAATTTGGTGTCCTAAGTTGAAGAAGCTCCCCCACTTCAGCTCAAGCATCCATCAAATAAAAGGAGAAATAAAAGGGGAGAGAGAATGGTGGGAAGGATTAGAGTGGGAAGACGAGAACACCAAGTCCCTCTGCTCCACAATTTACAAAGTATCTTCCTCATAGAAAAGGTAAAGTAATTTCTTTCATTAACTCATATTTTACGTTGTGACAAATACCATCTGGATTTTTAAAATCTCACGATACTTTCATGGGAAATTGATAATGCGTTATTATTACAATAATAGTGTGAGATTTTCAAAATCTTAGAATATTTTAATTTTTTCAAGTTAAATAGCAAAATTTATTACTATAAAGGAATTTCTTTTATGCTGGCATATTTAAAGTTCTAATTATTTATTAGTTTATGATAACTGTTTTTTAATATTTTATTTTCAGGAATATTTTCCTGGAAAACACTGCAAGAATAAATATTAACTGTTTGTATTACAAATAAATATTATCATTAGCCTTAAAAAGGTTTCAATGGTGGGTGTTGTTATCCACATTGTTTGTCGTGATCAGCTTCATTTGAAAAAAAAAAAAAAAAAGACAGCACAGACATAAAACACATCCATCATGTTGGCCCACTGTACCTAACACATCAACATACTATTAAGAGAGGTCCATGGTGTCGGGGCCTAATACCACCTATCCCTGTGATGAGACAGCACTGCTGGATTTATTTTATTATTATTATTTTTTTAACAGAATCGTTTGGATTTATATTAGTAGGCATCAATGCTGTACAAGAATTTTACGGCGGGGACATGGCCCACTAATGATGATGAGCACCGTCCAAACATTATCTATATAAATCAGCACGTCCAAACATTATCCATGTAAATCAACAATTTTTGGACATGGCCCACTAATGATGATGAGCACCGTCCAAACATTGTCCATATAAATCAGCACCGTCCAAACATTGTCCATGCAAATCAAAGATTAAAAATAGTTGGTTATTCACTCATACATGATCTTGTACTTGTGGCCCACCTGAGACTTGGAATTTCATCACTTTTGGGCAACGCATATATTTCAGCGGGCTTATTATAACTTTTGTATCAAAAATTACATATCTCACTAATTGGAGACATTAAAATTAATTGAGTAATTAAATTCAAATCTCTGTAATTATACCATGGATAGGTATTTAGTGCATATCCAGGGGTTCTAATCGTAGGGGTTTCGAATCCAGGGGTTACAAATCCACGCTCCCAAACAGGCCATAAGAAAATGCAAAACAAGATCTGCTGGAGAAGATCTACTGGAGAAGACAGAGCATTGCCTGCTACAATGAAAGCACCCTGAAAAATGCAACAACAAGATATCTGCTGGTGAAGACAGAGCACTGCCTGGGGCCCACATTAGCGAGTTTTCCTGACAACAGCATCTGCTGGAGAAGACAGTGCTGTCAAAGTCGAAGTGTGGACGCTGAAAAAGCTCTCTGACCCACCAGTACGTATGTGTTTTATTTATGCCCTCCATCCAAAAAATGAGGTAGATCAGATGATAGTTGTGGATAAAACACATACATCATATCGGGGTCCACTAACATCAGTAGTAACAGGTCACTATCAGTTCGAGTCCGCTCGAAAGGGACTCGATTTCTTTGTGTTGATTGTAGTTTTAAGGACAAGATTTCTTGAGTTCGTTCGTTTGGAGGTAAAGAATCTGGTATTTGGAGTTTTGTTTGCTTAAGAGGATTGAATTTGGCATCTTGGGTTTTGTTTTTGTGAGGTTTTTAAAGGTGGTTGTCTGATAAAGGTGGGATTTTTGTCATCTTTTGGAGTGGGATTTCATGTTTCTACATTTGGATTTTATTCTTGGAAAATTTTGAGTGGGAAAAAGGTTGGAATTTTCAATTTTCAAAAGGGTGGTCTGATTGTGGTAAAAATTGGGGTCAGCTTAATTTTTGCTGAGTGGTTTTTAATTATTGAGTTTTGAATGAAGAAGTTAAAATGTTAATCTTTTTTTGCTTTAGTTCTCATGGAAATGGTGGTTCTGGGGCAAGAATTTCAGGTGGGAGATTTTCTTGTTATGTTGCAGTTGTTTCTCATCTGGGCTTTTACTTTCGTGCTTATGTTGTTTTGCGTATGGAATTTCATGTAGAAATTGCTGGCGTTTGGGCTATGGTGATTATGATGTATTATCTTTGACAGTGAGAAGAGGGTGAGAGGTTTTTGGAGTGGAAGAGAGGATGTAAAGAAGAGATTTCCTATTTTAGAAAGTCAGTTTGCTGGTTTTTGTATGGATGTAGAGTCCAATGCAAGCCTTCTCCTTCTGGAATAAACTACGAAGGTCAGTTTTGTATCTTGTTTTCTTTTTTTCCCTTCTCTTCATGCATTAATCTGTTTGCTAGGTTTGTCTTGGCATAGCTTTAACAATGAATTATATATGCTTGTTCGGATTAGCTCGAAATGCTTGGGAGTCTATTCTTTCCTCAATTCCTTTGTTCTTATCAGGTTATTGTGAGAGCTTGACAACCAGTTCTTTGGAAGAAGTAGAGGGCTAGACATAGAGATTCTGTTCACATGACACAAGTTCCTTTAACAAGTAGCTCTGATATGTATGTGCGCTAATAGATAACTCCTCAAAAAGAAATTGGGAACTCTACCCAATCCATGGTGCTCATTGTTAAAGGGCACAGCAAGGCTTTCTATGGATTTTCTTGTTGACTTCTTCCATGTGTTAAATTTCCATACATTTTATAAGAACAAAAATGATGGTCATGTTGGGTTTTGGACTACAGAATCACACAAAGATGGATCTAGGACAACAATCCAAGAGCACCAAGCAAACACAAGAGAACACAAAGATTTAACATGGAAAACCCTTTCGGGATAAAACCACGGCACAAGTGAAAGCAGAAATTACAGAGAGGAATCCTCAAATCTCTCCCTTGCTCCACCCTTTTAGAAACCCTAGAACCCTTTTAGAAAGCCTTTGAATCCCTTAGAATACCTCTCAATCCTGTTTACACCCATATATATAGTTTTAGAAAGAATCCCAAACAAAATCGGAAAGAATCATAAACGAAATTGGAAACAAATCCTGCACTTTCACAGTTGCGCAAAAAATCTACGCAGAATCTGATTAGATTTAAGACATCAAATACAACAGGTCATAACCTTTGTTTTTAAACTATGACTGTATCAGACAGTTGAATCGGATTCAGAGTAATGCAGTAGCTATTCAGCAAATGCCAAGAGCATTACCAACAGCATTTGATAACAGATTTAATGGGGATGCATCATCATTAGCTCTATTGTAGAACTTAGAGAACCTGCGAACAAAGTGCTTGGAAGCTACAATGTTTTAGGAGATTTGTAGCAGTTACAGGCCTGTTTTGGGGAGGGGGATCTTAGAGAGATCAGAGTTTGGGGCTGTTTCTAATTTTCTTTCTCCTAATCGAGCATGTGCTCAAGCAGACAGTATAAGCCCTTGTTTTGTTTGGCTGTGACTTGTGCTAGCTTGAGGCTGTTTCAGGTGTGTTCAGATGCAATATGAAATTGAATTGCAATATTCTAGTAACTCTACAAGAGTAGAAGCATGGAAATGATTGAATTGTGGTTACCTCCCTTTGCACCATATTGAGAGATTGGCCTCCAAATCACAATGACATTCTTTTCAAGCTGAAAGGAATAAAAACCGTAATTTCTGTGCTAGTTCCTCGTTATAAATTCTAAGAGACATCACCAATTTTTGTTGTTTCCTCTTGGCAAAAATAAATTTTCACAATTCAGTTCAACTATGTGTCCATCTCAGCCCATGGCATAGAGGAATTGAAGTGCGATGGTGTATAGGTTTTACAGAAATCAAATAAAGCAGACACCCTCTGTATGAAGCCTATAGAAGGGAGACAACTTCATTTTGTAACTTGTAGAATATTATGAAGCCTCTAGCATGCAGAGAACTCATTTTCGTAATTTGTAGTGAATATTACTGAACTTGTGTCTGTTATTAATGGCAAATAATGAGCGGTTGTGTCCTAATAAGGTGTCCAACTTGTAGCTGCTGAGTGATTTATATAATAGAATTTAGTAGCTATGAGTTAAGCACTTGATTAGGTTGATGGCTCTTTCTGTTTGCTGACAAGCTTTGGACCTCTTTGGCAACCTCATTCATGATAACCGTAGGTTAAGACCTTTCCTTTCCTACGCTATTTTGCGCTTGTGTAAGTATAGTATGACAGGAAACATGCTACTGGGTTTAGAAAGATAACCCTTCACTCTAGGACTCTATTTTCTTATTTTATTTGTTATGCATAAGTATTCGCTGGCAGCTCTTGTGGTGATTGTTAACATCTAGTTCAGTAGCATATTCTCCTTTATCATTTAACTAATGTATCCTATATGCCTATTTACCGGGTAACTGAATTTTTCTCTTTGTCGGTACCTTTTCCAGTTAAGTTATGATTAGATGTTAATATTGTTTCTCAACTAACACTCAATAACATCCCTTTCTTTTTTTAACTATTTTTTATATGTTTTGTTTGTAGGAACCTGTGGATCACGTCTAAGTCTTTAAATGCTAATGGAATTACTCTTTTCAAATTATGAGAGGAAGGTGTCAAGTTACTTGGAAAATCAGACGTGCACTATTTCAGTCCTGAGCATTCACCCTTGATTGAACTAGCTCAAAGGACATCCAATTGGGCTCTTGATGAGAAGATAAAATTAGGTAATTTTGAAAATATATATTTTCTCCTCACTTCCTTGTGCTGATTGTTGCTTTAATAGCTTTAAGGACATGATTTCTCAAGATTGTTTGCTTTTGGGGAAAGAATATGGCATTTTGAATTTTGTTTGCTCGGAGGATTGAATTTGGCATTTTGGGAGAATTTTGAGGATGCTTGTATGATAAAGGTGGGACTTTTGTGATTTGGTGGGGTGAGATTTCATGATTCTGCATGTGGGTTTTGTTCTCAAGAGGATTTTAAATGGAAAAAAAGGTGGGAAATTTGAATCTTCAAATTGGTGGTGAAATGGTGGTCTGATTAGGGTTGAATTTCAGTGGTATTTTTTATTTTATTTTAATTTTTTACAGCTGAGTTTTTGCTATGTTGTTTTTTATTAGGTTTATAAATGAATAAGCTAAAAATCTCTTCTTTTTTGTTTTATTTATGGTGAAAATGGTGGTTCTAGTGTGAGAATTTTAGTTGGGAGATTTTCTTGTTGTGTTGAAATTGTTTCTCATTCAGCTTTAACTTTTGTGTTTGCGTTGGTTTTGTGTATGGAATTTCATGTACATGTGGAAATTACTGGCTTTTGGATTATGGTGGTTTTGGTATATTATCTTTGACAGTGAGAAGAGGGTAAGAGATTTTCAGAGTGGAAGAAAGGATGGAAAGGAGAGATTTCCTATTTTGGGAACTAACTTTTCTTATTTTGGTATGGATGGAAAGCTCCAACGCAAACCTTCTCCTTCTGTCATAAACTTTGAAGGTAAGTTGGGTTATCTTATTTTTTATTTTTAACTCTCTTTACGCTCTGTTTGCTAGGATCGTCTTGACATAGGTTTAATAACAAATTATATATGCTTGTTGGATTGGCTTGAAATGATGAGGAGTTTGTTCTTTTGAGCTTTCTATGAGAGTTTGACAGCCAATCCATGGACAAAGTCATCAGCTAGATATAAAGATTTTTATCACCGGCCATAAGGTTCCATTTAACAACTGGCTCTGATGTGTATGTGCACCAATTAGGAACTCTACCCTATCCATGGTGCTAGTTGTTAAAGGGCACTACAAGGATCTGTATGGATTTTCCTGTTGACTTCTTCCATATGCTAAATTTGTAAAAAATTTATAAGAAAAAAAAAATGATGGTCATTACCTTTGTTTTTAAACCCAGAATTTATCAGACAGTCGAACTGGATTGAGAGCAATGTAGCAGCTATTCAGCAAATGCTACCAGGAGCATTTTGTAACAGATTTGGTCGCCATCATCAGCTCTAACAGAGGGTGTTCAGAAAGGAATGCATGTAGCCAACTGATACTTCTGTTGAGGAGACATTTGATACTTCAGAAGGGAATGCCTGCACCAGTAATGAAAGAGATCAGCTTGAGTGCTTGACTATGGATGAACCTCAAACCATACCAAAGATATTGCATTAAAGTTCATACATGTATTTACTTTTGTCGATTTTCTGTTAGTCTTTTTTTGGTAGGAAGTGAGGTAGAGGGAATTATTTTAGCATGGGTGTGATGACAGTTCAAATTGTTGTTATGTATGTCCAAGTATAATATAATGACTGTTTCAGATGCGTATCAATTTCATATTCCTTGCATATCAACTATCACACCCTGCAAGAGTACCCAAGATTTTCTCTTCATACGCCAGACAGTGCGATCGCAAAATGGTTGATACAGAAATTTCTGCATTGCATTCGTAGGTGGATATACATTGTGATGAAAATTTCATTCAAAATCTAGATTTGTCGATCTTAATTCTTGCAGCAAGGTGAATGGAATTTAGATTAATACAACAGCATGAATTCTGAAGTTTATTCGGTTTTTTTTTTTTTTTTTTTTGGTGAAAATCAATGATAGTTTAGTATAATTAATGTGTTGCCGACATCTCAGTAGTACAACAATTGTGGTTGATGACTTGCTAACTTGCACATAGTCCCATTAAGTCTGTAAAGGTGGCCTATTCATGTTTCTGTCGGCAAACGACAGCTGATATCTCAAGCCTAGGAAACTCTTGCTGGACTGCATCTCACAAGATCCCATTGTAAATACTGCCATTGTCATGCAGCTTGGTTGCCAACTCATGTTTCTCTCAGTGAATTCAATTTGCTTTTCACCATCCTATTGCCATTCAAATTCTTCAAACGCACCATCTTCTCACCATATCTCTTCTTCAAGTTTTGAGACTGAAATTTTGTTCTAATCAATAAAATTATGAGTGGTGTGCTCCCACCTTTCTCAAAAAAAAAAAAAAAAAAAAACGATCCTTATAGATATGTGTCCTAAGTTAAAGAAGCGCCCCCTCTTGTGCTCTCACATACAAGAAATACAAATAAAAGGCAAAAGAGAATGGTGAGAAGGATTAGAGTGGGAAGATAGACAACTCCAAATCCCTTTGCACCAGCATTTACAGGGAAAGAAGGTGGCCAAGCTGAAACAGACACCCTTCTTATTGGATCTGGGTGTGGTAGATTGCTTTCATTAGATTTTGCTTCAGAACATCAAAGCAATGTAAGTTAAGAGTGCTCCTAGTTGCATTGGGAGACTTGGAAAGTCCAATCTATTGATCTAGATTTTTCATTAGGTCCAGTGCACATTTCATGAGTTCTCATGCAAGTTTCACACCCATTGAACAAATATTAGCCATTTGCTAATAGTTCTTTAATAAGTCCAATTAACAATCCATCTATTTACCAGGGACCATCTTGGATCTTTTCTTCTTCTTCTTCTTCTTTTTCTTCTTTTTTTTTTTAAAAAAAAAATAAAAATAAAAAAAATTCCAAATGCAACTTAAATAAACGACTGTCATGGGCGGAGAAATCACTTCAGGCCCAACTAATAAATACACTAGGCCTGAGTTTCGGGCCTATCGCTGGGCATTTGTACGTTAGACTATCACCTCTAATTAAGTTCTACCAACCTCATGTAGTGTCAGTGGTAAACATGTTTGAGATTTGGGTCATTCGTCAGTCAGGTTGCACGGTGGGTGTATCCTTGCCCCAATTAGACTTTTCCTCCACTCATCATAAATGCCACATTTGTTAGAGCAGTTAGACAAATGGGACCGATGGTCCAGATTCAACACACGTTTGGCCCACCTGTTGAACAGGCTGGCCAATGGTTTTGGGTTTAGGCTGTAGTTCATGCTAACAGTGCGCTCCATGTGATGAATGACCAGGATCTCTACCCGCACCGAAGGATGTGATGAGGTCGATCATGCTGTCTTCCTCAGGGACAACTACTCCGGATCTAAGGAGCTTCTTTAGAGTACTCCTCCCAGAGCTAGATTTCTCAAATCTACAAGGATGAAAACAGAAATAATTTCTAATAATTTGAAATAAAATTGATTGATGATAAAAATGGAAATTACAATCCTTTAAATAATGAACTCAAACCTAAGACGAAGTTTTAGAATCAAAGTCCAACTTAAACTCTCTAAAAACATGACTTGATATAAATAGTAAACTTACTAGGTATCCAATTTGGCCTAACCATATTATTTCTCCTAATTTTTCTAAGCCCTTTTCATGTTAGGCACAACTACTAAAATTCAAAGGATTTTATAGTAAAAACGGAAACAAAAAGGACTTTTAACTCTCGATATGATAGAATCTCACAAATCCAGTGTGGGCAAACCCAACATAGCAAATCAGTTGGTTAAAATAGCTTCTCCAACCCCAAAAATCATATATGATATGTCAAAAAACTCATTCCAGTTTGTGAGGTACTACCGTTTTGAGGTTCTCACAACCCTGATCACTTCTGCCTTCGATCGGGCTTTCTCTAGTCCATCTTGACCATTAAAGTGTCTGCGACCCGCTCTACATTAGTCCCCTCAATTTCAAAAGAACTCATCCCACTTCAATTCATAATACTCGATTAGGTCTACAATGTCGAAAATACGTGATATCTCTATGTCCTTTGAAATATTAACAATGTAAACGTTGTCGTTGATCTTTCAAAGTATAGTGTAAGTTCAATCTTCTTTTTCTTCAACTTATTGTAAGTTATCATCAGAGATCCCTAATTACATAAATGTACCATAACATAGTCATCCACTTCGAACACCTTTAATGGTGGGCATTTAATTACCACGATTTCCTGTAACATGTCTACTAGAGATTTGTATTTGATTCTTTTCTTCTTCTGTTTTTTAACCGTTTCCTAAAATTAGCTGGTAAAATGGATGGACAACGTGGAAATGCAACACATGCCTTGTGTGGCCACACGGTCGGAGACTTATCATTGAGTTGTTAACCGGATGTACTCATTTGACGGCTGCGGTTTTCAAAGCAAAAGGAATGAGAGCGGATTGCATGTGTCACAGGCACAGAGATATACCTGTCGATGGGGCTGTATGGGGCCGTAGATATGTCAATCACAAATCCACTCCATTGATCTGTTTTTAAATACCTAGGGTAGGAATCTGCGAGCCATACCACATGAAACAAGAGATTGAACTCTTGGGGGTGATGGAAGTTTTATATCATGCTATACCACATGAAACAAGAGATTGAACTCTTGGGGGTAGTTGAAGTTTTGTATCAATGTGATATTTGTTCCTAAAGTTTATCTGAGTAGTAATAACCATATGAACAGTTTGGATGGCATATAAATGTCATCGTCAACTCTAGAAGGTTTTAATGGAGGATGTTTATGTGCCATTGTTTCGTTTGTGGTAGCCCACTTGAGTTTTGGATTTGACCATTTTTGGAATTTCGTATCCGATGGTCTTTAAAAATGTATGGACGGAGTGGATTTGTTATGGACATTTATGTAGGACCCACAAAGCACCGGGCATATGTATACATGGGGCACATGCAATCCGCTCTCGAAATGGACTCAAGCAACCGAACCCGACCCTATATACCCTAGTATTTTTGTAATTTCATACCTTGCATGTATATTATCTGTATTAAAAAACCAAGAGGTCTACTCTAGCAAAGCAGTGTCCATTGATAGAAGTTAGGATTATTCAAACGATTTGATTTTGGGAATGTTGCTTGGTGGTGCGTCCCATAAAATGGGTTTAAGATTGGTTAATGTATGACTATTGTACAATTTGTAAGTGCCTGCATCAGTATTATTATTATTATTATTATTTTTGTTAGCTTTTTAGTACACAACACCCGTGTTAGTTCACACTTCACTGTTAGCCACCCCCACTAGGAAATCAATACCAAGACCTGTAAGTGCCTGCATATCAAAGTACAATTGGTGTATCAAACAACTTTCCTTATGACATGTTTGGTACGTGGGCTTAGATGGAATAAGCTAGGATGGAATTGCATTTAGACCCATACAAATTTCATCTAATGTCTGGGGAGGATGGGAAAAGTCGAGGTTAAGTGCAATAGAATTGCATTTGGTCCCATGTGAGATTTTCAGTAAATTTTAAAATTCATCACACGTGGGACCCACATTAATGCGTGTGTTTTATCCATGCTATCCATCCATATACAACCTTTACATGTGACATTCTAGTCATATATGTGTATAAGCGACTTACATCCATTGTGAATTTAGTTCGTTGATTATAATTTCAATGTCCACCAAACTAGATTTTGCTTAATCTAGTGTTTTTCCCATGGCAAGAATTTTATACCAAGCATGAAATTAGATAGCCCAAATACCATGGTATTTCTACACATGCAATTATTATTGTGCAATAATAGTGTTAGTTTAGTCTAATACAATTCCATACCATCTAATCCCACTATGCTTTTAATAAATTGTAAATGTGTAATAATTATAAATTACAATACACGATACCTGTGGACATGTATTTGATAGGATTACTTGTCTTTAGATGGTTGTAGTAAAAGTATAATGGTAATATTTTTACATTCCCAAGCTATCAAATCAATAAGAAAAATACAATAAAATCATTGTGATGTCTTTGATTACAAATTCCTTTACTTTTCTGCCAGTCATGGAGAGTTACATTAAGACAAAGCTTTGTGGGGTCCACCATGATGTATATCAAACGTCTATGCTATCTATCATCTATAAGATTATTTTAGAATGAGAGCACAGAAATAAGGCAGGCCCAATACTCAAGTGGGCCACATCACAAGAATTTGGAGAAAAAACAGACACCATTAGAACTATTTTGGGACCCACGGAAGGTTTGGATCAGGCCGTTGGTGTTTTCCCTCAACCTTATGAACGTGTTGAATGGCATATAGACGTCGTGGTAGGCTCTAAGAAAGTTTCAATGGTAGGCGTTTTTAATAGGGCTCAATTATACTACGAACTGGCAAAAAGATCTACAGAGTGGATGCCACACAAATTCTATGGGCCTACCGAGCTTTCTGTTACGTGAACTCCCCGTTACACAAAACCTCGTAGCCCTTGCAGCTCCATACGGGCTCATGTTCCTGCCTCCGTCGCGATTTATGATGGAAGGCCCTTAGACGCTAATTGGGGGCCCACATGATGGAAGGTCCAATGATTTTGAACCGTCCATCTTCTTGATACTACTGTAAATAAGCCATCACCGCATAATCGACTTTTATCGATGATTCTACCGTCTGATTTTTTGAGTTGAATGCGAGCCACAGAAAATATCATTTTTCATCATTAGACATTCATCTATAGATTGTTATGGTCACAGTCATCCTTCAGTATAGGTTTCGCACAGTAGGCCTTATGGTGTAGATTCCAAAAAACATAAACGGTTCAGATCATCGAACCACTCAACACTGGCATTACAGCGTGGATTTCCCGACACAAACCCGAACAAATCTGAGACGGGTAAGGATTGAGGATACGTTTGAGTGGGTCGGGCTCGGGTTGGTCCCGATTGGGTCGGGACACTTTAACCTTGCCTGAGGTCGATGCTATGTGGGGTCCACAAATGTTATAAATGAAAAATCCACTCCGACCATCAAATTAAGACCATTATTGGAACCGTACATATAAAATATCATAATGTAAAAAACTCATGTGGATCCCACCAATGGGAACAATGTAAAAATGCTAGCCAAACTACTAGTTCACAGTGTGGCCCACCTTTTTTTAATCGGGATGACTTGTATTTTATATCCTGGTGATTTAGACCTGATTAACGGGTTTGATGAAGGATACAAAACATGACGGTCCACATAACAAATGTATGGTCGGCATCCATGTGGTGTGGCTCATCCGTGGTGTACGTATAACTGGATTTACCCCAAGAGCCACAATCAAACATAGAACCTAATGAACAGATTGGATTTTACAATTAAACTATGTTGGCCCCACAGACTTGGATGTTTACTCGGCGTTCCAAGGACTCCACGTGCTTCGCACATGCCATTACCAATGTCCCACGGCACGTGTGTAGCGTGTATACGTAAACTGCCTTGTACACGCGTGTGCACCTAGCAAAGACCTCTTCAGCACTCTTTCGCGCCGCTGTTCTCTCTCTTCCCGTGAGTTCTCTCTCTCTTTCTGCCCGTCTCGGTCTGCTGCCAGAGATCTGACCATCGATCTCATTCGCTCCGCTGTCTACAGAACAATCCCTCTTCCACCATCTCTCTTCGTTAGAGAAGAATGTGAATCTATGTCCATGGTGGAAGGTGTGTGCGAGATCCGGTCCGTGTATCAGATGGACCCACCATGTACAAGTACTCAAGCTGGTGATCATCTATATGGTGGGTCCCACATGCTACACCGATAGGATCTCCCAAATGTTCCAGTCTGGCACGTGGGGCCTCATGTAGAGCTGCGTGTGGGCAGCTGCAAGTGGGGGTTAGAAAACCTTCACTGTCTACAGCCACTCTCATTGATTTGAAAATGTAGTACTCCATATCCAAAAATCGAAATAGTTGTATGGAAATCAAAAGGTGTGGGTGTGAATATCAATTCCCATATGGTAATTGAGATGGGCATTTTCATCTTTTCAATCATCAGTAGGTTTTGGAGATGTGAATATCAATTGCCAGCACACACCCCGTCCAGTGCCAAATGAAAAAGCACCATGTGCGCGTGTTCGATGTCGTCGCCCCAGTGAAAAGTATAAATTCCCCTTCACGAAATGATGATTCTGCCTTTTTCACTGTGGGCCCCATGTCTGACAGATGTACGGGGCGCTTCTTCATTGGCACTGGATGGGGTGTGTGTTGGCACCTGTTGGATGCAATCTGTGTACTATGATTCATCATTTTCCACTAAATTCATAGCTAACCCATTTCATTGTTTGCTGTTTCTGACGATCAGGGCTCCTCATCCTCTCCCTCTGTTCTTTGACAAAGGTACTTGCATTATTGTTCCATTTATTTTTACTTTTTATTTGAATTTCCATAAATGATTTTTATTTGATTTTCCTTTTTCCCCTTTTTTGGCATTGTTTGGTGATTGTTAATATTCACGGTAGAGAAGAGAAGAGAGGAAAAGGGTATGGAGAGGGAAAAAGAAAGGGATAATAGACTATTTCCCTCTCACCCCTTAAGCTCTTATTTATAATGAAATTAACCCTAAACACCATACACCATAGGACATCTATAGACTGCAGCAGAAACCAACATCACACAAACACACAAAATCTGATTTACTCCCCCTTACGCTTTAGCATAGATATTGTACATGCCTAGCTTGCCCATAATATCCTGAAGATTAGAGGAACCATAAGCATTTCTCAGGACATCAAATAACTGAGTACACAATAACTTGGTTAAAATTTTCTCTCTCAAAAATTGCTGTCAACCTCAATATGCTTGATTCTCTTTTGGAAAACTGAATTAGAGGCTATGTGGGTCATGGCTTGATTGTCACAATGTAAGGGAACATGACTAGGAACACTGACCATACCCTGTTTCCTGAAGAAGAGAATGAAGTCATATATAATTCACTCGCAAAACGAGCTATTGAATGATACTTTGCTTCAACAAAGGAGCGCGCCACCATAATCTATTTCTTACTCTTCCAAGTTACCAAATTGCACCTAATCAACTCAACAGTACCCACTCACATTCAGGTGACTATTACTATAATATAATAAACCCTTTTCCACAACAGCCTTCAAAGAGCGAGAACATGGTAGACAGGTAGTAAATAAGCATCCTACCAGATGATGCTGCATGCCCTGGTCATGAAGGACTGACTCCTGTTCATTAAGGTGGTGATTTATTTCAATAGGAGCATCCATAGGTTGATCACCTAGCATTCTTGTATCTGTAAGAAGGTTAAGAATATTATTCCCTGTGAGATCAAAGATTTTTTTCTTTTTTTGAGGGACCTGACAACTGTGATTCCAGTGAAGTATTTTAAGGGTTGTATGATGGGGACCTCAGAGGACCTACTCAGGTGTACTAGAGACGGAGACAACCACCCACATTCACGCAACTTTCTTTGTGGATGGGAGACGAGTTCTATATGGGGCCCAACGGGCTATTTGAAGACCCCACATGCATTGGACGTGCATCAAAAAGACCCCACTTTGGGATGATGCATGTAAGTTGTTTAGAAGACCATTTTAGTCATAAGATTTTTATTTTGTGTTGATCCGACCATTGGATCTTGTCGATCGGGCTATTGGGTTGCCAGACCTTTTAGATCTGGGCCCCTTGGACTTTGATTTTGCTTCATTTATGTTTTTTTTTTTTTTTTTTTTTTTTTTTTTTTTTTAATTTTTAGGATTTATTCAATGATTGAGATTGATAATAAGTATTTTGGTTTTCTTATTTTGGACGATGAGCCATTTTACTTAAGTGAGTGGCATAGTTGTAATTGTTCTGAATTTTTAATTATAAAAGCACAAGGGGGTGGTTGTGGGAAGGAATTTTTCTCTGTGTTTTAGGGTTTGTGAGAAACCCTCACTTGCAATTGAATTGTGGAAGAGTAGAGGCTTATTTGGTGGTGGATTCTCCAAAGTGCATCCATCCTCTTTCTCTTCTTAAAAAAGGTATTCTTCTTCTTCTGTTGTCTTCATTCTTCCTTTTCCATTACAACATTCTCAACTCGTCAAAACCCTACTCAATCATCACTCTCTTTCTTTTCCTTTACCTAGCTATGTGTGGACTTGCACGTGCGTCCATATGGGCAGTCACGTATGGGCTCCCGTTTGGGGTTTTCCCTATTTGATTTTCCCCTGAACCTCCCTAATCCTAGATCATTTAAATCCCTAAAAAACCACAATCCTCAATTTCCATTCATGAACCCAAAACCCTAATGAAAATCAATATTTTTGTGAAACTTTCCTCAAATAAGAATTTCGATTGCATCATCATTTATCCACATGGTTCTTGTACAACCCACTCTAGATTGGAAGTCCCTACTTCCAAGTGGGCTATTCTTGAATTATTTTATATTTTCGTGCACCGCATATGTGATAACTTATGACCTTCATGTTATAAATCTAATTTTCGAATGTATTATGTGGTTATGTTTGATTTTATATGTTGATTGCTAAAATTAATGTGTAATTTGATCTCTCATCTTGCATCCTAGGGTAGTTTCTATTATCTTACATCACCGTAAGTCCTTCATATTGAATGTACTAGCCAAGGACACACTATCCATCTCCAAATCATTGTCACTTGTGAGAACAATACCATTGATGTACGCAAGTCCTTAATATTGAACGCACTGGCCAAGGACACACTAGCCATCTCCAAATCATTGTCACTTGTGAGAACAATACCATTGATGTACGCAATCAGGATGCATGTAGAGTCACCATCTCATTTTATAAATATATCCTCGTAAAAAACCAATCTATGAGAGAGTGATACTGAATTTCTATAAATTTCTTCTTCTTCTTCTTCTATTTTTTTTTTTTTTCCAGTTTGTACACCTTCCCTTTCTTTCCTGGTGGGTGGAACTTAGTATGCGGGAACATATATAGGTCTTCTTGAAGTTCTCGTAAAGAAACGCATTCTTATCATTTAGCTAATGAAGAGGCTGCTTGTGAAATGCAACTATTGATGGAAGAATTCACATAGTTTAACTTCGCTGCATCAGCAAATGTTTCTTGATAGTCCAATGTTGTTGGGTGAATTATTTGCCACTAGACTAGCTATGTATCTTGCAAACAGGCATCATGCCTATGCATGAGGTGTACACCTATTTGTAGCCAACAACATGCTTTTATAGTGGTAGCTCAACTAAATCTCTTATCTCATGGCTCTCGAAGGCCGTCATTTCTTCCATCATAGCCGCTTTCTCATAAACAGCCAGAGCTTTGCAACTTTAGGAATGGAAACAGAGTACGCGTAAGAAATATATGCCTTAAAAGGATGGAGAGAGAGGATACGAAAGTACTAATTGAATGTGAAGTAAATGACTGCTTTTCTTTCCAAAGAGGAATTGGTAACTTGAACGAGTGAAGGAAACGGAATCGAAGGATAGATGATGGTCATTAATAATCTCTAAGGGCTTAGCATTGTCTTACCTCTGGGTGTACACCTTCATATGCTTCTCTACAGGCTTGGGCTGTTTGTGGACATGACCACTGGACAATCCATGATCATGTAGAGAGCGATTCATCATTATGAGTGGAGGTAATAGTAGTGGCCTATGACAAGAAGTTACATTATCAAAGAAGATAACATCTTTAGAGTTACATTATCAAAGAAGGTCACATCTTTAGAAATATACCTTTTCCTAGTCATCTTTTGAGTGTTTTATCACTCTAAGAAAACACATTTTCTGGCTTGAATCCCGACTCTTTTTTTTCTACCTTTCAGAAAATAATAATAATAATAATAAACTTAATTTTCTATTTCAAAAGCTTTAGAGGATAAAGAGAGATTAGATTTCAAAACCTTTAGAGGATAACTATTTTCAAGAATAGGAGTATGCATCCTATTAATCATATAGGATGTAGTGAGAACTACCTCATTCCAATAGATTTTAGGTACCAACATTCCTATCATGATGGGGATTTAGTAACCTCTAGAAGGTTGGTGATTTTTCAGCATGATGACACCATTTTGTCATGGCGTATATGCATAAGAATTTTGGAATTCTGCACCATGCTCAGCAAAGAAATTTGGCAAGTCATGAGTAGATATTCCTTAGCACTATCTAATAAAAAAATTTAGTGCCGATTGCCGAACTGAGTAAGACCATCTCATGTAACATTTTGAAAATGGAAGGAACCTCATTTCTATGTTTCATTAGATAAACCATGTAAGTTTGGAGTAATCACACCAATAAACAAAGTAAAATATTTGCAACAAAAAACAAATGTAATTGGGGAAGTCCTTCACTCTGCAAAATGAATTAGATTGAAGGAACTGGAACATCTACTATTATTATTATTTTGAAAGATGAACTTCATTGAAAGAGCCCAAAAAACTTAGCAGAAAACAAAAAACAAAGCAAAAGACCAAAAATACAACAAACCAACCCCCCTGGGTTCGGATTCCCAATCCCTAATTAACAAGAACAACCTTCTAACCCCTCTCTTTCATGCCAAGACAAAACTAACTCCCCCATGGAGGATGGCAATCACCCAAGACGCTAAAAGCAAAAAAGGATACTCTCCCACACCCCTACAACAAAAGATCCCCGCAGATTCTTCATTCTTCATACACGAGGCAAACATTGGGCAAAGCCAACCCTCTCCTGTGAACATTATTTACGATGAGCTATTTTTGTTTGTGAGCCAAGAAAAAGCCACGACCCTTGGAGGGGGTGATATTTCCAGATAAAGGCTGTATGAGAATACGTAGCCTCTGGACCTGTCCCACAGATCACATTGAGGAAAAATTGCATCATGAATACACCCGATTTATCCCTTAACTAGATAGGAACATCCAGGAAATTCAAATCAGGCTGAATGGCTTCCAAAAGAGAAAGCAAACTCAAAAGCTCCTCAATCTCTGAATCAGCCAAGTTATGGCGACAAGTGGGGGGGGGTGCCTGTTTGGCCGGACCAATCCCACGGTATTAGGAGGGATGGGATCGCGATATCCCGGGATATGCATGACGAGCCAAATAGACCTGGTGAACTTGTAAGCAATCCCATGGATCTTAAAACAATCCACCGACATCACCATCATTACCTTAAACTTGATCCCATCACTTGGTTGGACGGATTGGAAGGTAAAATCTCGGGATATGCGGGCGTGCCAAACAGACCACGTGAACTTGTTAGGGATATAGCAATCCCATGGATCTTAAACCAATTCACTGACACCACCATCATTACCTTAAAATCCATCTCATCCCTCCTAATCCCATGGGATTCGCCCTGCTAAACAAGCCCCTAGGGGATGAAACAATCTGCAACTGATATAGATTGATTTGGGCAAATCCTTGCAATGAGAGGGAAATGGGATCTAATAGTAGAATCGCCTAACCAAATGTCGTCCCAGAATCTCACCTTGACCCCGCTGCCAACTGAAAAACCAATCTTGGGATGGGCTTTGCTTACCAATCGAGCAATGGACTTCTAACAGTAGGAAGCCTTATACAATGAAGAATCCTTGGTCCATCTGCCCAAGCTCGAGACTTAGCATCAGGGGGCGTATCAACTAGGGGAAAAAAAGAAGAAAAGATATGGATGGACATCGTGTATCGGTATTAGACCATATTGGCCCGTATGACATTTTTTTAAGCCAAAGAATTAAGGTGAAATGTCGGGAAAAAGGGAAAAGGATAAACAATGAGATATTCAAGAATCTACCTTTTTGTTTTTTGTATTTTGGACATGCATGCAATGATGCATCTGACCTTTCTTTGATAAGAATGTTGTCTGTCAGCTTGATCTATTGAATTTGAAAGCCAACCAAATTGGCTATAATTGAACCCAAATCAGACCTGAATCGGTGAATTAGGTCTTCTTTTCCTGTAAAGTAACAGTACTTAGGATTGAACCCTAGATCACTCACACACACTACACTCTCTCTACCAGCTCTTCTAGTGGCCCATTACATTGAAATACAAGTATACAACAAAAGATGATTAGAACACACAAACAAACTAACTAAAAAAGTGATGGGTTACGCTTTTTTTAAAATTTCCCAAAAATGTTTTATTCCACTTTGATTTGTTGAATCCTACTCAAATCTTTTATTATGATCCCCAAAATATTCTTGAATCTAATTTAAAATGACTTTTTGGCTTTGTCAATGGTTTAAATGAAAAAGGAGAAAACAGCAAAAATATTGTTTTTTTTTTTTTCAAATTTGGGCCTTTATGGTCATATTGGTCTTGTATCGGTGCTGATATGCCCCATATATGCTGATGCGTGCCATTTTTTTTATATAACTTGGGCCAATGCTGCCTTATTTCACATATCTTATTGAGCCAATACGGTTACAATATGCTTATATCAGCTATGATATGGATATTTCAATCCATGGTTCTTGGGGTATAGATAATCTAACAGGTTTCCCAGCTACTAGCTGCATGCTCCCCACTTTTAGTATTTCTTGGTTGATTTTAGTGGAAGAAGAAGAGAAACAGGAGAGTAAGCAATGGAAAAGTACAATGGAAACTTTGAAGAGGTGGGACCGTGGGAGTGGTTGGAGGGGAAGAGATGTGGAGAAAGGAATTGAGAGACAATGTCATGGGGCTATTCCCTTTTAAAGAGATGCATTTTTCTGCTAATGTTGGTTGCCTCCCTGTTACATGAGAGTCTTTTAGACATTGCAAATGTAATGGTCCTCAGATCATGCTAGCTATAATATGTTTTAGTAATATATATTTTTTTAAAATTATTATTATTCTTCAAATTTCAATAAAACAACATTGCCTGAACCAATGTGTGTTTTACATTTAAATTAGGATCATCCAAGTTTCCCCATTTCAGGTAGTCATAACAGGCTGTGAAACAAACTCCGTTTTACATGATTTAGTGTGCCATGTTCACACAATTTGCAGCCCATGTTTAGTTGTTTACATTCTTGCTGCTCATTTTTTCATAAAATTCAGCAATGTATGTTTACACTTTTTAGATGCTCATGGTTTCAGTGCTATTGTATTGTCAATCTAGTTAAAAAGAACCTTGATGGAGAGGGTTTCACAGTTATGCCTTCGGAAGCACTGGCCCCATTGCAATGCAACTCAGATGCTCGAAGAAATGTCCCAACGAGCCTCTCCGCCTCTGATGTCAGGACTGGGAACAACCATCCATGTGCTTAGGAGGGTCGACGGATGGCCCTTGTGACCAGGCCACATATAGCTCATCTTCAACCACCCATCAGAGACACCATTGTCCAGAAAACCCCTGTTTCCTCACCCTTGCCTGAGGTGACCCCCGGACTGGAGCTAACGCTTTTCGGCACCACAATTCCCACCTGATTCGTGGCAGCCCAATTCTAGCCGAGGTGAAGGCTACACCGCGACTTCCCCAGTCGGAAATGAGGAGATTGTTCCCAATTCGATCGAGCACTGCCCATATCTGCACTAGTGCCCGGTGTCTCAGCTCAACAATCATATCGGCATGGAGAACCCGCTATTAGTGGATGGAAGGGACCATAGTCTCTGTCAGCTGGATTCTTCCCCACACAGGAACTTACTCCATGGTGCTAGCCCCAATGTAAGTGTTCCTCAACCCTTCCTTTTCAACCGGTCTATCTTACTACGTTAGCCACTTAGGTAGGGAATGGGCCGTATAGAAGATCTTTCAGATCTAAATCGGTTGGTTGCTCTCACTTATTGGAATCTGATTTTGAGAAAGGAGATTCCTCGCCCTCTCCTGTAGACCCCTCCACGCCTTCTTCGATCTTTAGGTCCCCCTGCTCCCTGCCCCCCACTCTCAGGGGCCCTACCCTTGAAGTGGACCTATCGCCTTTCTTTTTCCAAGCTAAGGAAGCTACAGCTGGGAACCGGTCCCAACACAACCAGGGAGACACTGCTCAGTGCCATCAGGCTCTCCACCTAGAGCCCAACCCCGCCCCTACCTCTGGGGACCCCTCTATTAGTCAAGATCGAGTGCTCGCTCCTACCTCTGTCCTTGGCCTGGGTAGGGAGAGGCCACCCAAAAAATCCACAGTCAAGCACCAGAGCAGGAAACGTTCTAAGATCAACCCTCACAGTATATTCATCAAGGGCGAATGGATAGCCAGGCTGAGAAAGATGCAGAAAAGGGCCGAGAGCACAAAGTTGTCCCATGTCTGATAAAATTCTGCTGTGGAATGCTCGTGGAGTGGGTAATGCTCCCACCATTAGAACTCTTAAGAGAATGATTAGTTCTCATCAGCCATGGATAGTGGCGATCCTCGAACCCATGGTTAGGGATTCCAGGCGAGTGGCGATTGGCCTCAAGCCGGGATTCCACTCCTGCTCTAACGTGGAGGAGGGTGGCAAAATTTGGGTTTTCTATAACAACCTCCCTACTTTGGCGGTTGTCTTCAAATCCAGTCAGGTCATTTCTTTCTCAGTTAACCTTCCTCTAACCCAATCTCCAGTTTCTTTTTCTATTGTTTATGCTAGTTGTTCCAGAATTCAACGCAGGGCCCTTTGGGAGGACATGGTTTCCCTGTCCCGTTCTGCACAGGGTCCCTGGGCTATGGGGGGTGACTTTAATGCTACTATTGAAGCAGCTGAGAGAAGGAGCCGACGGAATCCAGATGCAGCTAGTGCCAAGGATTTTTCGGAAGCTATCAACAGGGCAGGGCTGTTAGACACAGGGTTCGTTTGGAGTCGTTACACCTGGTGCAACAATCAGCAAGGTGCGGTCAGGTCTTGGGCCAGACTCGACAGGCTACTAATCAACTCCCATTGGAACACAACGTTCCCTATTTTCCAGGTGGAACATCTTCCCCAGGTCTGTTCAGATCATGCTCCTCTCCTTATTGCCTTTCCCAGGCTGGCTATATCTCACCCCAGACCTTTTCGGTTTCAACGTATGTGGCTGCACCACGCTTCATTCGTGCAAGTTGTAAAATCTGCATGGGAGGCAGCTAGCGAAATCGAACCATTGCGGAATCTGATTTCGAAGATGAATAAAGTCAAGTCAGCGCTGAAGATCTAGAATAAAGCGACTTTGGGGGATATATTCGTGCAGATTAAGGTAGCAGAGGAGGAAGTCCAGGCCTGTGAGAAGATTCTCCTTCAGCAAGCTCGCCCAGCTGAGGTGGATAGTAGGTCCATTCAATACCTGACCATAGCGCAAGCCAAGCTCTGTCACCTTGAACTGCTGGACGAAATTTTCTGGAAACAAAAGGCCCGAAGTCATTGGTTGCAAGAAGGTGACAGAAACTCTAGTTAGTTCCATGCTTCGGTGGCAATTAAGAGTAGAAAATCGATGATCAGTTCCATCTTACTGGAGTCGGGGGATTTGACTACTTCCCCAGCAGATATTAAGATAGAGGCGGTGAAATTCTTTCACAAACTTTTTTCGGCGGGGGCACCGATCCCAGGGGAGAGTATCCTCTCCGTTATCCCGGAGTTAGTATCAGCTGAAGACAACGCCGATCTCATGGCCCCTCCGACCCTTAGTGAAGTTAAAGAAGCGGTAATGGCCATTCCGCCTGATGGTGCGCCAGGTCTCGACGGTTTTTCTGGGGCGTTTTTCGTAGGATGCTGGGACATAGTGGGGCCCGATCTCTTAAAAGCAGTGGCGGCCCTATTTTTGGGATGCCCCATCCCCAGAGCTTTCACCTCGACCTTGATCTGTTTGATTCCTAAAGGTGATTCCCCCAAGTCTTTTGCCGACTTCCAATCAATAAGTCTTTGTAATTGCGTCTACAAGATCCTAGCCAAGATTATTGCAAATAGGCTAGCCATGGTGCTCCCGAACTTGATCTCCCTAGAACAAGGTGCATTCGTCCAAGGGAGATCCATCGCAGAAAATGTGGCGCTGACCCAGGAAGTCCTTAGGGACATCAACAGAAAGGTGCGTGGCGGTAACATAGCGCTGAAGATCGATTTGGAGAAGGCTTACGACCGTATGGAGTGGTCCTTCCTTAGGAAGGTCTTGACCCGATTTGGATTTTCGGGCCCGTGGGTTAACTTGGTGGAGAGATGCTGGAGCAACTGCTGGTTCTCTGTCTTAATCAATGGTGAAGCGGCTAGATTTTTCAAATCAACCAGAGGTGTTCGCCAAGGGGACCCCCTGGCCCCCAGCCTGTTCCTTCTTGCCTCCGAGGTTTTAAGCAGAGGTTTTGCTAGACTCCTAGACAGGGGCAGCTGCCTCGCCTACCGCACGGGTAGGAATTGCCCCCGGGTTTCCCATCTTCTTTATGCCGACGACACGTTGTTCCTCAATGGCGGCATTAAATCGGTCCGTGTTACAAAGAATTTTTTAGACCTGTTTCAGCAGGTTTCGGGGCAAAACATCAACTTCCAGAAAAGTAGTTTCATATGCTCAGATCATCTCTCCTCTGCCAGGAGCGACGCGATTCAGAGAATTCTGGGGATGACTAAGACCTCAGCCAGCTTCATTTATCTCGGGATTCCAGTTGCCGGGGGTAGAAGGAAAAGTTCAGATTTCCAACTGCTTATTGATAAGGTGGACGCCCGAGTGAAGGGGTGGCAGGCAAAGTGCTTATCGCAAGCAGGTAGAGCTACGCTTATCCAACACGTCCTCAGCAGCATTCCTGTTCATATCCTTGCAGCTGCGGCTGTCCCGGTTTCGATTTTACAGGCCTTGGAATCCCGTTTCGCCAATTTCTTTTTGGGGTGGGCTGACGGCAGAAGGAAGCTACATTGGAGGAATTGGTCGGTGATTGCGGCACCAAAAGCTGAAGGTGGCCTGGGGATCCGGAGGTGAGCAGATATCATGCATGCTTTCCGTCTTAAATTAGCCTGGGCCGTAATGTTCAAGGAATCTCAGAGCCTTTGGGGCAATTTTATGCTAGCTAAGTATCAGCAGGACCTGTACGGTCAGATTCAGAGCGCGTTGGCGGCTTCTCCTCTTTGGAAGAGGATTCGGGATCTTTTTCCCATGCTGGATTCCAAGGTGCAATGGCAGATTGGTAGAGGGGACTCAAGCTTCTGGAGAATTAATTGGACCGGTTGGGGGCCTTTAGAATCTAAGGTGATACAGCCCATTCCTAGCGGTCTGATGGACATCCATATCAAGGAATGCTTGGGGCAGGCAGCGCCCCTTCCCCCGTCGGCGGTTTTCAACTATCTCCCTCAGACAGAAATTGACGCTATATTTCATGGCGGATTCTGCACTTCAGATGGTCCAGACATCCCCGTTTGGCCGGCCGACCCTTCAGGCATCTTCACAGTCAGATCCGCCTGGTCTTCTTGCAGATTTCCTGGCCCGCCTGTTGAATGGGGCGCCAAGCTGTGGTCCCCTTATGTCCCACCGAAGCTTTCGTTGTTTGTCTGGTGAATTCTCAAGGAGGCGATCCCGGTGGAGTGCGCAGTTCAGTCCAGGGGAGTGCACCTCGCTTCCCGATGTGTTTGCTGTGACAGAACCACACCTCAGGGGCCTGCTGTGGAGTCTACCAGCCACCTATTCTTACTCAGCGGCAGGGCGTCCGCGTTGTGGGGAGTTTTCGCTGAAAAGTTTGGGAGGCCTCCTCCAGGTGGGAACACGGTAGAAGACAGACTTCGGTGCTGGTGGACTGGTCCCCACCCAAGAGGCTGGGATGGTGCTGTTTACAATATGGTCCCCATTCTTATCTTATGGGAGCTATGGAGAGGGAGAAACCTTGCTAAGATCGAAGGTATCCACCCCACCTTCCACACTCAGACCTCTCGGATTAGAGGTTGGATCCACGCCATCTCGGATCGTTGGGGCCCACACACTAATCTTGCAGGTTCTGATAGCTGGAATAGATCAACGTCAGGAGGATTTACTCGTCAGTCAGCTCCCCCCATGAGAAAAGCGCAGATTATTAAATGGGTCAAACCACCCTTGGGGTGGATTAAGGTGAACATAGATGGGTCTGCAAGGGGAAATCCAGGTTTGGCCGGGGCTGGTGGGATCTGTCGAGGGGAGAATGGGGAGGTCCTCTTCGGTTTTGCTGCCGGCTACGGGATTGCCTCTAATATTACAGCGGAAATCCGGGCTGTCCATGATGGACTGCTCCACTGTTTCAGCAAGGGCTTCCAAAATATCATCGTTGAATCTCATTCACTATTGGTGATCAACCTAATTTCGGGGGGCAACACTCCAAGTTGGAAGTGGAAATACCGGTTGTCAAGGATTAAGGGGCTGCAGCGAAAAGGGGAAGTGAAATTTCAACACACGTTTCGAGAGGGCAATGGGCCAGCTGATTGGCTGGCCAGGTTGGGTAGTGAGACCCAGACGTCAGCCACCTTCCACTCCTTTTCAGACCTGCCTAGAGAGGTTAGGGGCCGTGTTTTCCTGGATAGGGTAGGTTTTGGGGCCCTTAGGCACTAGCCCCTCACCGTTTTGCGGTCCTCTTTATGATAGGATTGGTCAGGTTTTTTCTTCCTGCCATTCCCGAATGTATATGGGTCTTGTATTGCTTCTTTTGATGGAATGAATATACCATTTGAAAAAGAAAAAAATAAAGTAAAAAAAAAAGCTATACATTGTGTTTGGACTGATTTTCATTGAACTGATTATAGTTTTGACTAATTGCATTTTTGACTGATGATCGTTTGGACTGAAAATTGTTGGAACTGTGGCATGGTCCATAACCCATGTTTGTGTGCTTTTACATTTAAATTAGAATCATCCACGTTTTCCCTATTTCAGGTGGTCATAACAGGCTGTGAAAATGAACTCTGTTTTACATAATTTAGTGTGCCATGTTTACACAATTTGCAGCCCCTGTTTACATTCTTGTTGGGCATTTTTCATATATGCTTACACTTTTTAAAAGGTCATGGTTTCAGTGGTACTAGTGTGGTCTACAAGACTTCGTATTGTCAATCTAGTTAAAAAGATGTACCTTGCGTTTAGATTCATTTTCCTTGAACTGATTATGGCTTTAACAAATTGCAATTTGGACTGAAAATTGTTGGGATTGTTGTTTGGTCCTTGATGCGAGATCGATTCCCCTCCCTGTGCTTTACCCAATGCACGTGGTTTGCGGGTGATTGTGTGCATCTGCAGGGATTAGTCACTCAAAAATATGATAACATGGGGGCTGAAATGGCTGACCTTGTTCAGGTGATACCTCTTACCACTAACTCCATCTCCAATGCATTTTGAACGTGCTCCTCTTTCTAGACTGTTAACATGCCACACAGATTTTTGTACCTGGGTCCATCTCACAACTAACTTCCTTTCTGAATGTAGGGGGGTTTGATTGGATTACTGCGTGGGATAGAGAAATTTGATTCTTCAAAAGGGTACAAAATATCAACTTATTTATATTGGTGGATTCGCCGGGTGAGGCTATGGTTTCCCTTGTCATAGCAAACCAAATAAATATCAGCAGATGCCAATTTCTTCTTCTTCTCTCTCTCTCTCTCTCTCTCTCTCTCTCTCTCTCTCTCTCTCTCTCTCTCTCTCTCTCTCTCTCTCTCTCTCTCCTCTCTCTCTCTCTCTCTCTCTCTCTCTCTCTCTCTCTCTCTCTCTCTCTCTCTCTCTCTCTCTCTCTCTCTCTCTCTCTCTCTCTCTCTCTCTCTCTCTCTCTCTCTCTCTCTCTCTCTCTCTCTCTCTCTCTCTCTCTCTCTCTCTCTCTCTCTCTCTCTCTCTCTCTCTCTCTCTCTCTCTCTCTCTCTCTCTCTCTCTCTCTCTCTCTCTCTCTCTCTCTCTCTTAAAAAATAATAAATAAAATTATGTGATACAAAAAAGATTCACATACACACTAGACAATGTGGTGATATGGCTATTTTAAAATTGTCGGATAGAAATGCTGAATTTCTCTTACAAGAAGTTATGATGATGCCAATATTAGGGTTAGTGAATTGAGAATGTCAACCATACTCTAATTTAATTAAATGTGTCACCTGATTTATATGCTAGGAATGTAGTCACAACGTTTTGAGATAGCGATTTCAGTTGATCTTTCTAGAAGATTCTTATAATATATGCTTGATGATTTGCATTTCAAACACAGTTTTGTTTATCATAAATCTAAACCACTAACATTCAGGTTTCCATCTCCTTTTATTGTCATCGCATGGAGACTTTAGCATGAATAATCCATTATTTTGTATTCCTCGTTTTCCTGGTTTTCCTTGTGTTTGTCAAATTGCATGCTGAACAACTTTCTAATTACTACTAATAATCCTTTCCATCTACAATTGTTGAAAGAGAAATGATTGCCTAAAATTGGTTGAATGTTACGGTGCTTTTACTTTTGATGTTTGTTTCTACTTTTTCCCTTTGAAAATATGGAACATCGACGAGGAAAAATCCCTTTGAAAATGTCACTTAAAAATGAGTTCTCCATATTAGTTAACAGTAATCATTGTATCGGAGATTTTGGTAAGAATTGAAAATAATATTGATTTTTAAGTTTTGCAAAATTGGTAATATCAGTGATGGAAATTGGGTATTGGGTGTTGTTCAGTAGGAGTACCTGAGAATTTCATGGGAAGGATTTTTTTATTTTTATTTTTCCCAAAAAGGTGGGAGCACACCACCTGAATCTGTATAGATTGAAAAATGTGTGGGCAGTACAAAAAAGGGGCCATGCCACACCTAACTAAATGAAAACATATACAATATTGAAAAGCCAAAACCTGAAAAAGGCCTAAACCTGAACATAGGACAGAGCTAAACTCACTGGCAACTCAGAACAGTGGCCCCAGCTGCACAAGAACCAGAATATATAATCATCAAGAATCAATACTTCCAAAATGGGCCAGGACTAAAGATCTGCAACAACTTCAGCGGCTTGGAAATTCTTCCCCATGCGTCCCTCCCGAGCATGGAGCTGGCAAGCGGACAGGAAGCAGAAATTGCACCATTGATCCAGCAGCCACTAGTTTTTCAGCAGCCTTCTTGCTGCTTATATATATATATATATATATATATACACACACACACACACACACACACACTAAAGCCACCCTGCTAAATCAGCACCAGCAGGCAACTAGGAAATCATCAGGCAGATTATCCAAACACCTAAGAATCTTTGTTCAGTCGTTAATTTATTTATTTTTGTATATTCACATGTCCTTATTCTGTCACGATTTGATTTGTTTTTACAACTAATTGATGACATTACCTTCTCAATTAGGCATAAATCTATGTTTGTGTGTAGGTCAAGGGCATTGAGTACAGAGTATTCCTCTCTCCCAAACGAATCTTCCCAACCATTTGACTGTGATTGAGATGAATTTGTGTAAGGTATCACTCCTCATATCTCTTTCCCTTTGTTCCATTTAACATGATTCTCTGATTCATATGTAGTTTTTCTCATAGATGACATTGCTGATAACTGGAAGAGGTTAAAACCTCTTAAAATCCCTCATTGAGTTGATTTTATCGAGTTTTCTTAATCAGAAGAAGCATATGATTGATTAATGTCTTTGGTTTCATTGCATGGTCTCAAGAGTAGATGCAAATCCTACGCGATTGAGGAATTCATGATTTCTATGCGATTGATGACAAGCTTGACATGCACAAGCTGGTGCTTTTGTTCCACCAGCCTTTATGTGTACACATTCACATTGTTTCTAAGCTAGGAACAACCACATGCCATTTCCTCTTTTCCTTCTTATATTTATCACTTCTTCCGACATAGGGAAAAGTGGTAAAAATAACAAATTGAGAAGTCATTTCTAGTGCTGCCTTTTCAGAGACCTATGGCTAGAACTTCTCGATTGGTAGCTGTGGCCAGGCAAGGAGGCAGGTGTCCATTCTATCATGTCCATGTGATCAATAATAATAAACACATGGGGCTGTCCCGCTGGAAATTTAATTTCCATTGGATGGGTTAGAAGTTTAGTGCTTGTGACCTCTTGCTGTTTGGATGGCGACCTGCTTTAAAGTCCCATGTAACCAAATCCGTCGCTTCTATGCAACCAACGACAGATGTTCGTCCTATGCAAATAGTAACGACGGATATGATCCGTCGTAAAATTTTAGAAGGCTTTTACGATGGGACGATTTACGACGGATACCATATGCCCTTTTTTTTTTTGACCGACCTCGAGTCATTTTTTGGGAACTGAACTTTACGACGGCCTTGGTCCGTCGTTTTTTCGCTTTTCTGGTATGGACTCGCTCTTCCTCTTCTTCTCCGTTCCTTTCTTTTTCTCTAAATGCCAAACAAGTCCAGACTCGGCCCAAACTTGGCCAGACCCGAGGATGACTAGCTCGACTCGACTTTAAGTTGAGTGCGAGTCAACTCAGTGGTTGGGACTCTTCTCCCTCTCGATTCTTTCTTTCTTTTCTTTTCTTCTTTCTTTCTTCTCTCAATCAGCCACATCAAAAGATGGATGTTGGACCTACTGAATCACCCGAGCCAGTCCAACTCGGTTGAGTCAGCTTGGTAGTGAAATGTCCGAACTCCCTTTCTCTTTCAATTTCCCATTCTTCCTTTATTTCCCTTGTATTCCTATTTCCTTCTCATACCATGCCTAGAAACAGTGTTGGACCTGCAACTGACGCAACTCAGTGAGTTTCCTTAACTCGAAACTGCCAAACCCAACCTAGTAGCAATGGGCGTCTCTCTCCTCTCTTTGAACCTTTTGTTGGAATGACTAGGGTCAAGACCTGACCCCGACTTGGTCAAAACCCTCTCTATTGAGTCGATGCAGCCAGCAACTCGGTAGCCAGCACATGACTCCGGGTCTCACACAAGTCGCGCTCGCATACACTGCGTTCCCACCTTGTAGGGTCATGTATTATTAAGTGGTGGGCTGATTTGAACTGACAAGAGTGGATTAGGTGAGTTTGGGTCAACAGCTTAATCAATGAGTCTCTGACCATGGGGCCCACCTTGACGTATGTGTTGTATATCTATTTTGCCATCTTAATTTAGGAGATAGGCCCAAAATAAAGCATATCCAAATGATTAGGTGGACCACACCTCAGGAATCGGTGGTCATTGAACACCCACCATTAAAAATTACTTAGGGGCCAATAAGCTGATATTTGTATTTCACCTTCATCCAAGCCTGTGTGACCTAATCAACAGGTTGGATGGCAAATAAACATTACAGTCGGCCCTTCTTAGTAAAGATTTTTATTATCTGAGGAGTTGTTGAAACCCATGGTACAGTTGTTGAAACCCATGGTAAAATTGTTGAAAACCATGGTAAAATTGTTGAAACCCATGTTAGAATCATCTTGCCAAAGACCGCCAGGTGGGACAAGGGCCGCTTGGAAGCATAGGCTCGCAGTTAGTGTGCCCACCACCATCAATACATTCTTTAATTCGTTTTCTGCTTTTTCTGTGGACAATTCCCAGTATCTTTCAGCTCCTTTCTTTCGGAGTTCCTTCACCATGTCTCTGTCTGCTGAGTTACTAGGATAAAGTGTGAAGACATCCAAGGCTGTGAAACCATTCATGTTCGCAGCATTTATCTCCACACCAGTCTCAGTACTAACGTGCTTTATCATCTGCATTTTTTTTCATGTTAGATCAAGGAACGGTCTTATGGAAAGAGAAAAAAGAAAAGAAGAAGAAAAAGAACTGTCTTATGGCTCTGGTTTGTTTACTGGTGGGACATGCACCATCATTACGTGCATGGTTCACTCATCAGGTATGCCGCCATTAAAAAAATGTAAACAATGAAAATGAGGTTTTTGGGCTAGGGCACATGATGGTGGTGTTTCTATGAATGGAACAAGATGGTGCATGATTATTTACTAAAAAGGGCCTCTTTGGTTTTCCAATTACAATGGTTGTAAATGGACAATGGTGATATTTGTATAAAACCATCTTAGGCCCAACCATGATGGTCATATGCCATCCAAACTGTAGACCTTTGACAAAGTTCACCGTACTTCTCCAGGTTGATGTTTCTGGGAGCGGAAGAGGATTGCGCGGTGAGTAGCTCACTACGCTTAGCATAATGAGTAAACTCTGTGAGGTCCATCATGATGTATGTATTTTATCGGCCCAGTTCATCCATTTTACCATATAATTTAAGGGCTTGAGCCCAAAAAATGAAGCATATAAAATGTTCAAATGAATCACACTATAGGAAACAGTTAAATTGATCGTCTACAGTTGAAAATTTATTGGGGCCACGGAAGTTTTGGATCAAGCTTATATTTGTTTTTTCTCTTCATCCTATATAATCTTATGAACAGGTTGGATGACAAATAAACATCGCTATGGGGCCTAGAAAGGTTTCAATGGTGGAAATCATTATCTCCACTGTTTCCTGTGGGATGATCCACTTGATCTTTGGATATTCTTCAATTTTGGGTTCAACCCCTTAAATTAGATGAAAAAATGAATGGACGGTGTGTATAGACCACTTACATTCAAGGTGGGCCCAACTGAATTTACTCGATATGATAAGAGTACTGAGTAACATTCAATTCAACTGTTTGATCCAAAACTTCCATGGCCCCAAGAAATTTTCAATGGTAAACATTCAATTCAAATGTATTCTGTGGTGTGGTCCATTTAAAAATTGGATATTCTTCATTTTTGGGATCAAGCACTAAAATTATCTAGTAAAATGGATGGATCGAGCGGATAAGATACATAAATCATGGTGGACCTGACAGAGTTTACTTAGTACGCTAAGCATAGTGAGTTACTACCCAATCCACTTCCAAGAAATTAAGTGACCGAGAGAGCATGCCAATTGTTCATGATGTCCATCAAGTTTATCTGTCTAGTTTTTGAGTTACTTTTGCTTAATTTTCCCTCTTTGGCTAAAGAGAAGCTCTAGTCACTAATTTAGATAAAAATATTGCGGCTTTTGTAGTGTTTCCATTTTAAAAAGATTTGGAAACAACACTATAATTACATTCCCCCTTTCATTTTATTTGAGAGAATTTGCGAATTGTCAGTTTGTCATTGATTGACGAAGAAAAATGTGTTCCCAAAATTACAATGAAGGCCTTTTAGAAAGCACAATTAGGATAAGAATAAGGCTTTATTTTGGTTGAGGGGTGAGAAAGAAACACAACTAATTACAATTGTTCTTGGATTGATGCAAAGTGTGATGTCCATTGTAATGTGTATATTGTTATTGATGTCTTAAGTATGTATGTAATAGGTCTGTTGATGCCATCGACAAACCACTCGATGCCATCGAGTAGTGGTCGATGGCATCGACAGATGCTCGATGCCATTGGAAAATTTTGAAAAATTCATGTTTTGTTGCACAAATTTTTTTGACGTTTTAATCGGTGTCATCGAAGTCCCATCAAAGATGGCACCGAACACGCACACCGAATTGAGTGAGGGATTTATTCACACACATAACAAATATAAGCTTGATCTTATTCATAAGCTCATGTAGACGTAGATGAAGTGAAAAAACAAATATAAGCTTGATCCTAAACTTCTCCAGCTCCCAAGAAGTTTTTAATGGTGGACGTTCAATCCTCACTTTGTGGTTCACTTAAGCCTTGTACATGCCTCAATTTTTCTCTTATACCTTAAAATAGTCTGAGAAAAACGATGAACAGCGTGAATAAAATACTTACGTCACGGTGGGCCCCACAGAGCCCTACCCGGACGGATTACTGTCCAGTTGGGGGTAGGATGCAATCCGCGTACCAATTTCTCACTGACATATCGGTGGGCCCCACGTAGCTTCCAACCTAAGGAACTTGCTATGTGCAGGAAGCAAAGGAAACTCGCATCCTAGCTGGACTTTGGTTTCCAAGGAGAAAACGCGGGGCCACACATGATGGATAGATTGAAAATTATTAATGGATAGATTGAAAATTATTAAAACACTACGTCATGGTGGGCCCCACACATCAAACTTTATAGAAGCTTAATGGATTGTTATCTTTTGCCTGTTTTTGCTTGACCCTGGCTCATCAGAGGAACTGTTTCTCTTCCTTTCCTCAGCTTCTTACACGCCAAGAGTTTTCACAGCATTACTTCCCACCCGTACTTTCAGTTCAATCCTCTGCAGCCTTTAAAAACACCGTTACCTGCACATCCATCCATCCATCACAACTCGGAATGTGTGCACCTAGCGTTTCTCTGCATGTGGCTGGAGCTTCACTCTAGGGCTTTGCATATAGGTTTTTCTCCTCTCATCATCTGAGATTGATCTCAGAGAGATATTTATACTTTAAAGACTACGGCATCGGCAATCCAATAATATTGGATAGCAACAATTAAAAGGTATGGTCATATCTAAAATCTCTGTTTTAGCTCATTGTAGAAACTTAATAATATGTAACGGTGATTCATAGTGCTTAATTAATTAATTATACTTGTAAGAAATTTTACTTTCATTATGTTTTAAAAACTTTAACACTGATGCACCTATATGTGGCGGAACGCTCACCTGCGAACCAGTTCGCACGGACTGCATACCAACTTTTTTGAGAACTCATCATATCTGATGAGTCTCAAATATCTGAACAGTCCACATGAACCAGAACCTCTTGAAACCTTTTGGTACCAATTTTTACTTTGAACCAAAACTTCGGTGGGCCATGAAAAATGAAAACAGTTTCTTCCCTTGATTTGAATTTCTCTTTTTTATGGTCCACCAGAATCTTAGATGATCAGGGTGAAGATTTACCTCATAAGGTATCATGGGATTCCACATCTTATGGACCGTTCAGATTCGACACCCATGACACGTATGCAAATGTACACACGTGCATAGGTGCGTAGGTGAGCATGCTTCCTATATGTATTGAATCGCTTGATTTTTTTGGAATAAGGCCAAAGCATGAACGGTGCATCTAATGAATAAGGCAGATTTCATGTAAACAAAATTAACCAGTGTAAGCATAGGTGGCTTGACTTGTGCTCTGATGGAGGGAATGACTTGTGTACATGAGATCATTCATCCTGTCCATCAGGTGTCCCACCCCATATTTGGACACACGCCTGTAAACATCTAGCTGATCAAAAGATCAAGCGGGAATCCGTTTGGATTGGGACGCCAAAAAACCCTTTAAAGTGCATGTGATGTCCATTATGATGTGTATATCTCATCCAATTCATCCATTTAAAGTGCATGTCCCACCAATACGAAGGAACTCATACGCGCCATACCAAACCATGGTGAATTAAAAAATTTTATACATGATTTTATTCAATTGCCCATTGAATGGCCCACCTAGCTTTTGAATCAGGATGAGTTGTTGATGTAGAGGGGGTTATGGATACTTTCATGGCAAAGATGGACCAAAGAAGGCCCGATCGGAGGTGGAAGTGATTGTGACCGTTGGAACCTTAAATTAGTCGTATCTCACAAACCGAGATAAGTTTTCCGACATATCATATATGATTTGGGGTATGAGAAGCTACTTTAGCCAACCAACCCCACTATGCCAGGTTGCTTATTCCGGATTTGCAAAATTCCATAGATCGATGGTTGAAAGTACATTTTATCTCCATTTTTACTATAAATAGTAAGCTTTAATTTGATTATAACTTTTAATCCTTTGAGTTTTAGGAGTCGTGCCCAATATGAGAAGGGCTTATAAAAATTAGGAGATTAATGTGGTTAGGCCAAATTGGACACTTACTATTTTTGGCCAAGAATCACGATCGTTTATAAATAGTAAGTTTACTATTTATAGTAAGTCGCCTTTTTAGGAAGTTTGAGTGTGAAACTCCGTCCTAGGTTTGAGTTCAGTATTTAAAGGATTGTAATTTTATTTTTTATTATTATTATTTTTTTTTATCATCAATCAATTTATTTCGAATTATTAGAAATTATTTCTGTTCTCATCCCGTGAGAAGTCCAGAAAAGCTACGTGGATTCAGAAATTAATTTTCCTAAGGAAGAGGGTGATCAACCTCATCACATCCTTTCCTATGTCAGTTGTCGCAATCATTGGAAATTTTGAGGCATATACATAAACAGAGAATCTAATGCATGTTTTTCCCACATACTACATGGGTAGCGAAAAAAAAAAAAAAAAAGAGTCCATTGTAATGTTTATTTGACATCCATTCTGTTAATTAGGTCGTATAGACCCACGAGAAGGGAAAAAGGAAAAAAAAAATCAGGTTGATACAAAACTTTTATGGCCCCCAAAAAGTTTTTAATGGTTGACGTTCATTAAAAACTGTTTCCTGTAATGTGGTCTTGAGATTGGGATATACCTCATTTTGGGTCTCATATCATAAAATGATCTAGAAAAATAGATGGACGGCATGGATGAAACACATACATCATGGTGGCCGTCAGAGCACCGACCACCCAGTCATTGGCTGGTGGCAAGGGAGTAGCCAATCCGTTTCCTGGACAAGTGGACAAATTATGCGCTTACAATTGTCCAGCGCTGGATCCAATACAAACTATCTTTGCGATCCTTAAACTACAATCGGCATGTAGGGCCCATCATGACGTTTTAATCACATCTAATCCATTCATCACGTGAGACACTTAATTTTCTTCGTGGAATTCAAAAATATGGCCAATCGAACAATCAGGTAGGAAACACCACAGGAATAGTTGGAATGGGAACACTGACTATAAAACTTTTCAGATTGTAGGTGGGCTTACCACTTTTGATATGTGTCATCTAATCCATTCAAAAGATGCATCCAACAACGATGATCGGACCCTTAAAAAAGGACTATTTGAAACTTAGGTGGGCTGCAACACGATTTTAGAGGTTTTAAGCATAATTACATTGCATAAAGCCACCTAAATTAGAGATCAAACTGAGCTCTGGGGACGAGAGTTGCCTGTGCCATGGATGGGAAACTCCTGTGGTGGGAAGCTACTTAGGGCTCAGCAAGATTTCTATGAGAAATCCAACCCATCCATCAATTTCTCCGCTCATGTTAGTACATGAATCAAACAACTTAAAAGGGACCACACTGCGGGAAACAGTGGAGATGGAATTGCCTATTATAGAAATCGTCATGGCCCACCATTATGATTATACGCCATCTCAACTGTTCTTAGGGTGGATGAAGTGAAAACACAAATATTAGCCTGATCCAAAACTTATGCGTTCCTGTAAAAGTTTCGACAGTGGCGTCCCATCCTAACTATTTTCTGTAATATGGTCCATTTCAACTTTAGATCTAACTCATTTTCGGAATCATGTCAAGTTGGAAAAACTGATGGACCATGCAGATTTCTCACTAAGATCTTGATTGAGTCCCACTCAGTCAAGATCTGGCCACATGAAAAAAAAAAAAAGATCTGGCCACATGAACTTCCAGTTAGCCAGGGGGAGGAGACCAAGATGTGGAAACCGCGCAGCTTCGGTGGATTTTTGACCGTGGGGGCCACTTTGATGTATAGATTTCCACGAAATCGGATTGCGTACTGAGTTACTCAGTATGCTGTTATCGTACTGATTAAACTCTATTGGGCCCACCTGTTGGCTATATTAGCCAGAGTTTATCTTGGCTTTACAAAGCCTTGGGTTTGAGCTCACTGGACTCGTAGAGGAGAAGAGAAACTTTGTAATTCTTATATTGCTTACAAGCTTACTAACTTAGTTACAAACGTACTACAAGAGCTCCCTTATATAGACTTTTCCCATCAATGTGAAAAGACACAAATACCCATCTAAAATACACTACAGGGGCATAATATTAACTACTACAACAAATATCAAAAGAAATATTAAAGTTTCTGTTTTTTCAAGGCATCTGAATCGAACCGTCACATGGAGGAGAGCAACTGGTTGCTGGAAGCTTCCTCCTCATTTACTAACCTTGAGAATCAGACGGTTTGGTTTGGACTTCCAACACTCCCCTTCAAACCAAAACCGGCTTCATTCCGAACATTGTTCTTAGTCGTTTGAATGCATCTGTCGGTAATGCTTTTGTGAAAATATCCGCCACCTGTTCCGTAGTATGACAATACTCCAATTTCATCGTTTTCTGCTTCACATGATCTCTCAGAAAATGGTATCGGGTATCAATGTGTTTGCTTCTTCCATGCTGCACTGGATTTTTTGCTAGTTCGATTACCGACTTGTTATCCACATATATGACTGTGGATCCTTCCTGTGGATGCTTGCTTCCTTTAGTAGGTTTCTCAACCAAATTCCTTCACAAACAAAGGACGGCGATCGCTACGTACTCGCTTCACATGTGGACAGGCGACCACACTCTGCTTCTTTGAATTCTATGTGAAAGCAGTCGTTCCGAGATAGAATACATAGCCAGTGGTGCTTTTTCTTTCATCTTGGTCACCTCCCCAATCACTATCTGAGTATCCATACAGTATTGCTTCATCATCGTATGGATAAAACAGATCAAATTCCATTGTTCCTTTGATGTACCTGAGGATTCTTTTTGCAGCTAGCCAATGTGATTCTTTTGGTGCTTCCATGTACCTACTTAGGAGCCCAACACTGTAGACGATATCCGGCCTTATGATTGTGAGGTATCGTAGGCTTCCAATCAGACTCTTGAACATAGTCGAATCAACGCTTCTTCCTTCTCCATCCTTTAACAGTTTTAAGCCTGTTGCTACAGGCGTGTTTACGGCATTGCAATTGGCCATTTTGAACTTTTCAAGCAATTCCTTGGCATACTTCTTCTGAGATAAATAGATGCCACCATGTTATTGCTTCACTTCAATGCCCAGAAAAAAGGACATGAGACCTCCGTCGGTCATCTCAAACTCCTTAAACATAGCCTTCTTGAATTCATCAAACATTGATTGGCTGTTTCCTGTAAACAGCAAATCATCAACATATAGGCATGCTATAAGTATATCGCCATGAGCGTTCTTCTTGATGTAAACTGCATACTCATATGGACATTGGGCGAAGCCGTTCTCTTGAAGATAGTTGTCGATGCGTGCATTCCAAGCACGTGGAGCTTGCTTCAACCTATAGAGGGCTTTCTTCAGTCGATACACCTTGTGTTCATCCCCTCGCATAACAAAGCCTTCAGGTTGGTCAACATACACCTCTTCTTCCAGGATTCCATTCAGGAATGCAGATTTCACATCCAGTTGGTAGATCATCCAACTGTGATGGGCTGCAAGGGAGATAATCATCCTCACAGTGTCAAGGCGAGCAACAGGAGCAAAGACTTCTTCATAGTCCACCCCGTACTTTTGTTTATAGCCCTTTGCTACGAGCCTTGCCTTGTAGCGATTAATCTCCCCATCAGCATTTCGCTTGATCTTGTACACCCGTTTGACGCCAATAGTTTTCTGGCCATTAGGAAGCGTAGCCAGCTCCCATGTATCATTTTTCTCAATGGCATGAATTTCTTCTTTCATAGCAATTCTCCAATATTCTTCTTTTATGGCCTCCTGAAATGTCAGAGGCTCATGATCTGCATACAGGCAGAAAAGATTGACCTCTTCAGTTTGCTCATAAATGTCGCTTAAGCTTTTCATTTTTATGGGTGCCATGTGTGAGGACGAGCTGGCCGAATTTTGACTTGATGGAGTGCTTTCAGGAGTTATGGAATGTACTCCTGGACTTCTGTGTACTGATGATGCGGCCGAAGAAGGTGTTACGGGCATTTGCTCTTGACGGTCATGCCTTTCTTCATGTTCTTCAGTTTCGACTAGAATATCTTTAGTCGATTCTTCATTGTTCCATTTCCAAGCTTCTTCCTCACTAAAGACCACATCTCTACTCACCACTACTTTATTGGTTAGTGGATTGTAGAGCTTGTAGGCTTTAGATGCTTCACTGTAGCCGATGAAGATGCATTTTTCGCCACGATCATCAAGCTTCCTTTTTCTTGCTTCTAGAACTTGAGCGTAGGCGACACACCCAAAGATCCTTAGGTGCGCCACGCTCGGTTTGTAGCCACTCCATGCTTCCTGTGGTGTCATGTTTCTGACGCTCTTGGTTGGACACAGATTGAGCAAGTAGGCAGTACATGCAACTGCCTCTGCCCAGAAGCTCTTTGGCAGGCCTTTTTCCTTCAGCATGGTCCTCGTTATATCGAGGATGGTGCGGTTCTTCCGTTCCGCAATTCCATTCTGTTGTGGCGTGTAAGCTGCAGTATGTTGTTGCTTAATGCCATGTTCCCTGCAAAAATTTCGAAATGCATTTGAGGTGTACTCTCCACCTCTATCAGATCTAAGTACTTTAATTTTGTAACCACTTTCAACTTCAACACGAGCTTTGAACATTTTAAAGATAGTGAAAGCGGAAGATTTTTCTTTGATGCAATACACCCAAAGTCTTCTGCTGAAATCATCAATGAAGGTAATAAAATATTTATTACCTCCAAGAGAGGGTGTTTCAAGTGGTCTGCAAATATTAGTGTGAACCAACTGAAGTGATTCCTTTGCTCTTCTGGACACTCCACTTGGGAAGGAGTTCCTTTGTTGCTTGCCGAGTGTGCACGCCTCATACACATGTTCTAGAGCTTCAATAGCCGGCAAGCCATGCACCGTGCTTGTGAGGATAAGAGTTTAAGGCCACTGAAATGGAGATGCCCAAAACGAAGATGCAATCTTCATGAATCATTCTTCACGAGTCCATAAAAACACTTCTCGGCCTTTGTGTTGATATGGAGCGGAAACATGCGATTCTTCACCATTTGAACTTGAGCCACAAGTCTCCTGTGAGCATCTCTTATGGAGAGAGAATGATTCTCCATGTGTATGACATACCCCTTCTCAAGGAGTTGACCGATACTGAGGATATTATTTTTCATGTTTGGTACGTAATACACATTAGAGATGTAATTTGGCTCACCATTCTTCTGATAGATTTTAACTTTTCCTTTGTCAATCACGGGTACCTTTGATGAGTCGCCAAAACTCACGTCGCCACGAACTCCTTCTGTGAGTTCCACGAACAGTTCTTTGTTACCACTCATGTGGTTGCTTGCACCCGTATCGAGATACCACACATCTGGCTGTTCACATGCCTTTTCTTGTGCGAGGAGGAGTGTGGAGACTTCTCGTTTATAGTGTGATGCTTCAGTATAGTTGGATCGTTCATCTTGATCCACTTTGCTCCAACACTCAGAGGCATAATGGCCGAATTTCTTACAATTGTGGCATTGACCATTCTTTGTGTTTCCACGACCACGTGTAAATCGGCCTCTACCATTTCCTCTTCCATGGAAACTGGTAAACTTTTGTTGATTTTGTTGATGACTTGGATGATATCCACGCCCTCTGCCTCTTGCACGATTACTAGTGCCACGGCCGCCTCGTTGTGTATGACCATTCTTTTGTTCATTTAGAGTCAACTTAGGCTCTAAGGCATGTTCAAGCGTTGAACCAGCATTCTTTTGCATTCGTTGCTCATGCACTTGTAACGATCCCATCAGTTCTTCAATGGACAGTTTTTCAAGGTCCTTTGATTCTTTGATCGCCACAACCACATGCTCAAACTTGCTTGTGAGAGATCGCAGTGCCTTTTCAATTACACGTATATCTTCAACTTTTTCACCATTTCTTTTTAAATTGTTAATAATAACAATTAGACGTGAGAAGTAGTCAGAGATGTTTTCACCTTCCTTCATGTGCGCCGCTTCAAACTCGGCTCTTAGTGTTTGGAGGCGAACCCGCTTTACTCGATCAACACCCTTGAAGATGGTGCCAAGAGTATCCCAAGCTTGCTTGCTTAATGTCGCTTTGGCAATCTTTTCAAAGGTTGATTCAACCAACCCTTGATAGAGGAGGAATAAAGCCTTATTATCTTTCTTCCTTTGATTTTTTAGAGCCGTCTTTTCTTCATTGGTGAAGGCGGCTTCTTCCTCCATAGTGGGTTCTATATACCCATCAGTGACGATCTCCCATAATTCTTGTGACCTGAACAACGCTTTCATTTGGATGCACCACCTTTCATAGTTGTCCTTAGACAATGTAGGAACCTGTAGCTGGATTGAGTTGGCCATCTTTTCTATTTTCAAGGAAGGAATAACCGGTTTTTTTTTTTTTAATGAAGGGAGAGAAGGATGGAATAGAAGATCTGGTTTTTTTTTTTTTTTTTTTTTTTTTTTTAAGAGATTTTTTAGCTGAAAAAAAAATTCTACGATCTGATTTTTTTTTTTTTTTTTAACAGAATTTTTGTGGCTGAAAAAACAAAATTGCTGAATAGCTTTTTCTTTCTTTGGCTGGGAAAAAACAAAAAACCGCTGGCAACTTCACGCAGCAAAAGACATGTACTTTGCAAACAGATTTTTCTTCAGAGAAATCTGTACTTGGCTGGTAAAAACTGAAAACTTTTTCTAGAAACTGTACTAGGCTCTATGATCTGAATTTTTTCTTGACTGTAAAACTGCTGCAATCTGATTTTTTTCTCTGAAAAACTGCTGACAACTCCAACCAGGGAACAAAAACAAACTTTTCTTAAACAGATTTTTTTTCAGAAAAATCTGTAGTTCGCTGGAAAAACTGATAGAAAACTCCCTTGAGGAGAAGAACCTGTACTCTGATACCAGTTTGTTGGCTATATTAGCCCGAGTTTATCTTGGCTTTACAAAGCCTTGGGTTTGAGCTCACTGGACTCGTAGAGGAGAAGAGAAACTTTGTAATTCTTATATTGCTTACAAGCTTACTGACTTAGTTACAAACGTACTACAAAAGCTCCCTTATATAGACTTTTCCATCAATGTGAAAAGACACAAATACCCATCTAAAATACACTACGGGCGTAATATTAACTACTACAACAAATATCAAAAGTAATATTAAAGTTTCTATTTTTTCAAGGCATCTGGAACTGAACCGTCACATGGAGGAGAGCAACTGGTTGCTGGAAGCGTCCTCCTCATTTACTAACCTTGTGAATCAGGCGGTTTGGTTTGAACTTTCAACACCACCTTGAATGCATGTAGTTTATCCACACCTTCCATCTGTTTTTCCATATCATTTTAGGGGTTGAGCCCAAAATTAAAGCATATCCCAAGCTCAAGTGGACCATACCACATAAAACAGTGTAAGTATTGATTTTCACTGTTGAAACCTTTCAAAGGAGCACAGTGATATTTATTTGTTATCCAACCTGTTTGTAAGATCAGACGGACATGAATGAAGGGAGAGAACAAATATCAGTTTGATATAATTCTTCTGTACCTCGTGCTTAATTTTTTTGTTTAGACCCTTAGAATTATATGATAAAACAGACGGACGGTATTGATATAATTCATGAATGACGGTGGCCCCGCAGAGTTTACTCACCATGCTTATTGTACGGAGTTACAAAGTACGCAATCCTTAATGGCATTGATACTGTGACAGCCTCGTCGTCTTTAATTATCTTCGGTCAACGGTACTCTTCCTTTGCTTCTCAAAAGTGAAGTTATATACATTTATTTTCTTCCAACAGTAATTTCATTTCATTCCTTCCCATCCATCCATCTAGAATGGATTTCTTAGGTCCAGTGGTGCAGATCATTCTCTTCTTCTGGACTCCTCTTTCTGGGCAATTCGATTATCTCAGACACATCAATAACAATGTAGAGACATTGAAGAAGGAAACGAAAGAACTACAAGACAGGCGTGACGAAATTACAGCAGACGTCAACCGTGCTATATCAGTCGGAAAGACACGGATACCCCGAGTGGATAATTGGCTCGCGGATGTCAGCAAAATCGAAACCGAAGTGGATTCAATAAATCTGGAGTTCGAACAAAGGAGAAGATGCTTGAATGGTTGTTGCACAGACCACTTTTCTCGTTACAGATTGGGAAAAAAGATTGTTAAAAAGCTCAAAGACGTTGAAAACCTCAAAGGAAAAGGAGACTTCGATATGGTTGCTGTGAGTCCTCGCCGGCCAACAGTGATGGAGATGCAAACATCACTGCCAAGAGAGAAACAAAGCACGTCTGAGCAAACCATGGAGGAGATATGGCAATGCTTACACGACGAGGAGAATGGGGTTTTAGGTGTTTATGGGATGGGTGGAATAGGGAAAACCACTCTCATGAAAGCTATAAATAACAGGTTCATCGGAACCAATGACTTCAACGTCGTGATTTGGGTGACTGTTTCCAAGGACCTCAACTTGGGATTAATCCAAGAGCAGATTGGAAAGAAGTTGGATATCAGGTTCGGCGATAACGAAGATATGGCAGAGAAGCGGGACACGCTGTTTATTCGGTTGAAGAATGTGAGGTATCTGCTCATCTTAGATGATCTATGGAAAGCATTTAGCTTGGATCAAGTCGGAATTCCAAAGCCAGACAAGCAAAACAGATGCAAGATCGCGATGACCACCCGATCCATTGAAGTATGTAATAAGATGGGGCCTATAAGCGAATTAGAGTCAAGACTCTTACATGTGAGGAAGCGCGGAATTTGTTCTATGAAAGATGTGGGGATGTATCACCAGAGATTCGACCATTAGCAGAGAAAGTTGTGGAAGAGTGCAGCGGATTACCACTTGCAATTAAGACAGTGGGACGGGCTATGTACCGCAAGGATAAGAAAGAGCTATGGGAGAATGCACTAAGGTCATTGAAAAGATCATCACCCGAGGTTCCGGGTATGGAGAGTGAAGTTTTTCTTCCTTTAAAATTTAGCTATGATTGCCTAGAAAAAGAAGAGATCAAAATATGTTTTTTGTATTGTTCATTATTTCTGGAAGATTATCATATAGAAATAGATACTCTAGTAAGATATTGGGCTATGGAGGAAGGATTCATAGAAAATGTGAATAACTTGGAAGAAGCATCAAACAAGGTGCATGAAATCCTCGAAAGAATCAAGGACGCATGCCTCTTACAGAAAGGGTCGGACGATAGATATGTTAAGATGCATGATTTGCTCCGCGACTTGGCTATATGGATCACTTCACCATTGTCATCGTCATCCAGCAAAGGCTTAAAATTCCTTGCGAAAGCCGGGGAGGGATTAGTGCAGCCAGCAGAAGAGAAATTGTGGGGAGGGATGGGGAGGATTTCATTGATGCGCAACAAAATAGAACATCTCCAAATTACACCTGATTGTCCTAACTTGGTCTCTTTGTTCCTCAATGACAATGATCGATTGCGTACCATTCATAGTGGTTTCTTCGAGCTCATGCCGAATCTTCAGATCCTCGATCTAAGCAATACTCGCATTGAATCTCTCCCAGTGTCGTTATCGCTATTAATGAATCTACGTACGCTCATTCTAAGAAACTGTGAAAATCTAGTGGAGGTGTCACAATTGGGAAAGCTGGAGGAACTCCAACTTCTTGATCTCTCTGGATCTGGTTTGAAAAGCTTGCCTCAAGGCATTGCAAGCTTGGTTAAACTTAACTGGCTAGATCTATCATCTATGATGGATCTCATCGCAAATATTCCCTGGGATATGATATTCGGGCTACCTAGTCTGGAGGATCTAAGGATGTTGGGGTTGAAACACGTAGACGAAGCTACTTTCAGTGAGGCTGCGAACATGATACGGTTGACTTCTTTAAGAATCGAACTGTCCAGTCTTAATGGCTTCTATGTTCGAGTTACCGATCAAAAGGGTGAACACTTCGATGGTGATCCTGCAAAGGATATAAGCATTTGTGGATATGACAATTTCCCATGTGGGATTGAGGGGTTGATAAAATATGCAACAACTTTGTGGTTACAAAACTGCGGACGTCGTCTAACAAGTCTTTCTCAGTTACTAGGCGATTCAAAGAACTTAATAAATCTCCATATCAATGAATTCAGTGGAGTGGAATGCATTATAGACTGGAGAGATGTTGGAGATGATGCATTCCAATGTTTACAGTCCTTGTTTGTCCGTAGTTTACCAAACTTGGAGAAGCTATTGAATGGTGGAGCGCCTCAGCCGAACACACGCCTTCAAAACCTCAAAAGAATAATGATTATTCAATGTCCCAAGTTAAGGTGTCTCTTCTCCTCTAATATGGTAGAACATCTACGTCAATTAGAAGAGCTTCATGTACGGAATTGTTCCGAAATGGAGGAGATTATAGAAGGCGACATGCTTCCTCATAATTTATTCCCAAGATTACGCATCCTACATTTAAAAAGCTTATCAGAATTAGTAAGCATTTGTAGCCAGCGACTTACTTTTAAATCTTTGGAAGAGATGAAAGTAATTTCGTGTCCTAAGTTGAAGAAGCTCCCCCTCTTCTGCTCAAGCATTCATCAAATAAAAGGAGAAATAAAAGGCAATATAGAATGGTGGGAAGGATTAGAGTGGGAAGACGAGAACACCAAGTCCCACTGCTCCACAATTTACGAAGTATCTTCCTCGCAGAAAAGGTAAAGTAATTTCTTTCATTAACTCATGTTTTACGCTGACAAATATCATCTCGATTTTTAAAATCTCACGGTACTTTCATGGGAAATTGATAATGCGATATTATTATATATGATAATGGCGTGGGATATTCAAAATCTTAGAATATTTTAATTTTTTCAAGTTATATGGCAAAATTTACTACTATAAAGGAATTTCTTTTATGCTGGCATATTTAAAGTTCTAATTATTTATTAGTTTAGAGTAACTGTTTTTTAATATTTTATTTTCAGGAATATTTTCCTGGATAACACTGCGAGAACATCATTAAGCTTTCTCGACATATTACAGCGCCGCCAAACTCCTCAGAAGGTAATTTGTAAATATCTGTTTTATATTTATTTTGCAGTTATTCATGTATTTAATATTGCCTTACAGGCAGTCACACCCACTTACTTAAGTGACGTCATCAAGTTTCGTGAGCCTCACTATGACGTATGTTCTGTATACACACCCTCCATCCACTTGGAGATAATATTTTATGACATAAGCCAAAAAATGACTAATATTCAAAGATCTGATAGACCCTACCCCAGAAAGCAGTAGAGAGAGTGACGCCCACCATGAAAAACTTCTAAGGCCATAAAAGTTTTCGACCAAGCTGATATATATATATATATATATTCCTTTGATAATGTCTCTTTTAACTTATTAATGAATTGGATCTCAAATAAGCATCACGGTGGTGGACCTTAGGAAGGTTTCAACCGTGGATGTCACTTTCTCTCCTGTTTTCTGTAGTGGGTCCATTACAGATTTTTACCTGAGTCATGTCCTGAAATGATCCCTCCAAATGGATGGACCGTGTGGATATAAAACATTCATCATTAGTGAGACCCCCACGTAACTTGGTGATCTCGCTTCAGTAGCCATCTCCCTTCTCGACCTGTCAGTAGCTAGCGTCAAACATAGCAGTAAGGAAGTGGATTTCGTACTGAGTAACTCAGTGGGGTCCACCATTATTTATTTATTTTATCTACTCCGTTCACCTGTGCTAACATATAATTTTAGGACTCGAACCCAAAACTGAAGCATATCCATAGATCAAGTGTACCACACCACAAAAAATAATGTGATTGAACCTTTACCATTGAAAAATTCTTAGAAGCCACGGGAGTTTTGGATCATGCTTATATTTGTGTTTTCTCAATGTCTCAGTGATTTTATTAACAGGTTGGATGACAAATAAACATTACCGTGGACCCTAATTAAAAAGGTATCAAAGGTGTAAATCATTATTCTACACCGCTTCTGTGGCATGGTCCACTTAGCTTTGAATTTACTTCAATTTTTGGATTAACGGCAAACATTCACAGTGGGGCCAACTGGGTTTACTCAGTACGATAAAAGCATACTCGAGGATCTCAGGGCCCAACAGGACCTAGCCATTCACTTTTGCAGGAGGAGGTTCCGTGCGGGCCCTTCCTCACTCAACAAATGAGGACTAGGGCCCACTTTGTTGTATGTATCATATATCTATACTATCAATCCATTTTTATAGCTCATTTTAGGGCATGATACCAAAATCGAAACATACCTATATCTTAGGTAGACCACACCATAGCCAACAGCGGTGATTGAATGTTCTTCGTTGAAAAATTTCTACTACACATAGTAATGGTCAAACGTTACCCATGTTTACTTGCCATGGAAGCTGTTGATAAGGCCACTAGGACAGATGAAAAAAAAAAAAAAAACAAATATAACTTTATCCAAGGTTTTTGTAGGCCCCTAAAGCTTTTAATTAACAATTATCCTAGATTTGTCTTAGTTTTCTTCTTTCCTTGGTGATAGGCTGCCCCAGGTCCTTTTTTCGGAGGGGCAGCCCCAAGGGCTCTATCGTAAAGTTTCATATAAATATATGAAGTTATTTTTGAAAAAAAAAATAATAATAATTATCCTAGATTTCCATGGTGCAGTCCACTTTGAAATTTGGATCTGCTTCATTTCTAGGATCGATCCACAAAGGCATAGGTACAGCATGTATATGCAATACATACATCAAGGTAGGGCCCACAGTGAAGGTCGCCACCCAACTTTTTCGGATTAGGTGTTTGTTGCCAACGCCCACTCTCAGCGGTGGCGTGTTTTGGCTGCTTTGTCCATCCCTTTTGGCTCCTTAATTTTAAGGCACGAATCCCGAAAATAAAACAAATGGTAGATTTAAGTGGACTGCTTTATTAAAAACAGTGATGATTGAACACTTACCACTAAAACTTTTTGGACAAGGCTAATATTTATTTTCCCCTTCATTAAAGCTTTAGAGGCCTTATTAATTGGTTGTATTACAAATAAATATTATCATTAGCCCTAAAAAGGTTTCAATGATGGGTGTTATTATCCACATTGTTTGTTGTGATCAGCTTCAGTTAGATAAAAAAAAAAAAAAATTTGCCACGACAAGATATCTGCAGTAATAGATCTGGAGAAGACAGTGCACCACCTGCTGCAACGAAAGCGCCCTGAAAAATGCAAAGACAAGATATCTGCTGGAGATGACAGATCACTGCCTGGGCCCACATTAGCTAGTTTTCCTGACAACAAGATCTGCTGGAGAAGACAGGGTACTGCTGGATTTGATTGGCCATGTGTACTGTCAAAGTTGAAGTGGGAAAGGATTGGCTACTCCCCTGCCACCAGCCCGTGGCTGGTGGTCGGTGCTATGTGGGACCCACCATGATGTATGTATTTTATCCATTCCACTCATCCATTTTTAAAGATCATTTTAGAGCCTGACACAAAAATTTAGAGGTATATAAATCTCAGGTGGACCACACCACAGGAAAACAATAGTGATTAAATATCCACCATTAAAATCATCCTAAGGCCCACTGTATTGTTTATTTGACATCCAATCTGTTAATTAGGTCATACAGGCACAGATGAAGGGAAAAAAAAATATCGGCTCGATCCAAAACTTTTATGGCCCCCACCAAAAGGTTTTTAATGGCTGACGCTCATTCAATACTGTTTCCTGTAATGTGGTCCAATTGAGATTGATATATACTCAGTTTTAATCTCATTCCATAAAATGATATGGAAAAATAGATGGACAGCATGGATGAAACACATAAGTCATGTTGGTGCCCACATAACACCAAACACCAGCCATTGGCTGGTGGCAGGGGTAGTAGCCATCCGCGTCCGTTGAAGTGTGGATGCTCTGACCCTCCATCCAAAAAAATGAGGCATATCTAAATATCAAGTGAGCCACGCGAGATTTGAATCTGCCTCATTCTTTCCTACTCTAAAACTGGCAAAATAGATGATAGTTGTGGATAAAACACGTACATCGTGTTGGCGTCCACTAACATCAGTAGTAAAAGGTCGCTATCAGTCAGAGTCCGTTCAAAAGGGACTGGATTTCCTTGTGTTGATTGTAGTTTCAAGGACAGGATTTCTTGAGTTCGTTTGCTTGGAGGTAAAGAATTTGGTATTTGGAGTTCTGTTTGCTTAAAAGGATTGAATTTGGCATTTTGGGTTTTGTTTTCAAGAGGTTTTTAAAGGTGCTTGTATGATAAAAGTGGGATTTTTGTCATCTTTTGGAGTGGGATTTCATGTTTCTACATCTGGGTTCTATTCTTGGAAATTTTTGAGTGGGAAAAAGGTGGGAATTTTCAATTTTTGAAAGGGTGGTCTAATCGTGGAGTTTCTGGGTTTTCTTTCTTTCTTTTTGTGGCAGCTTAATTTTTTGCTGAGTGGTTTTTTTTTATTGAGTTTTGAATGAAGAAGCTAAATAGTTTATCTTTTTTGCGTTAGTTCTCATGGAAATGGTGGTTCTCGGGTACGAATTTCAGTTGGGAGATTTTCTTGTTATGTTGCAGTTGTTTCTCATCCGTCCTTTTACTTTTGTGCTTATGTTGGTTTTGTGTATGGAATTTCATGTGGAAATTGCTGGCTTTTGGGTTATGATGATCGTGGTGTATTATCTTTGACAGTGAGAAGATGGTGAGAGGTTTTTGGAGTGAAAGAGAGGATGTAAAGGAGAGATTTCCTACTTTAGAAAATGAGTTTGCTGGTTTTGGTATGGATGAAGAGCTCCAATGCAAGCCTTCTCCTTCTGGAATAATACGAAGGTCAGTTTTGCCTCTTGTTTTCTTTTTTCCCTTCTCTCCATGCATTAATATGTTCGCTAGGTTTGTCTTGGCGTAGCTTTAACAATGAATTATATATGCTTGTTTAGATTAGCTCGAAATGCTTGGGAGTGTATTCTTTCCTCAATTCCTTTGTTCTTATGAGATTATTGTGAGAGCTTGACAGCCAATTCTATGAAAGTAAGTCCTTGGCTAGACATAGAGATTCTGTTCACAGGACACAAGGTTCCATTTAACAAGTAGCTCTGATATGTATGTGCACAAATAGAGAACTCAAAAAGAAATTGGGAACTCTACCCAATCCATGGTGCTGGTTGTTAAAGGGCACCACAAGCCTCTGTATGGATTTCCCTGTTGACCTCTTCCATGCGCTAAATTTCGATACATTTTATAAGAACAAAAATGATTGTCATAACCTTTGTTTTTCAACTCAAAATGTATCTGACAGGTGAACCGGATTCAGAGCAATGCAGGAGCTATTCAACAAATGCCAAGAGCATTACCAACAACATTTGATAACAGATTTAATGGGGAAGCATTATCATCAGCTCTATTTTAGAACATAAACCCGCAAACGAAGTGCTTAGAAGCTACTACAATGTTTTAGGTGATTTGGAGCAGTTACAGGCCTGTTTTGTGGAGGGGGATCTCAGAGAGACAAGAGTTTGGGGCTGTTTCTAATTCTCTTTCTCCTGATCGAGCATGTGCTCAAGCAGACGGTATATGCCCTTGGTTTGTTTGGCTGTGACTTGTGCTAGCTTGAGGCTGTTTCAGAGTGTGTTCGGATGCAATGTGAAGTTGAATTGTAATATTCTAATAACTCTACAAGAGTAGAAGCGTGGACGTGATTGAATTGTGATTACCTCCCTTTGCACCATAATGAGAGATTGGCCTCCAAATCATAATGACATTCCTTTCCAGATGGAAAGAATTGTAACTGCAATTTTTGTGCTAGTTCCTCATTATAAATTCTAAGAGATTGTCATTTTTTGTTGTTTCCTCTTGGTAAAAATAAATTTTCACAATTCAGTTCAGCTACATTTTCATCCCAGCTTATGGCATGGAGGTATTGAAATACAAATATGCACATGCTAGTATGTTTAGATTTTACAGAAATCAAATAAAGCAGACACCCTAGTCTATATGAAGCCAGTAGAAGGGGGATAACTTTATTTTGTAACTTGTAGAATATTATGAAGCTTCTAGCATGCAGAGAACTCCTTTTCGTAACTTGTAGTGAATACCGTTGAACTTGTGTCTGTTATTAATGGCAAATAATGAGCGGTTGTGTCCTAATAAGGTGTCCAACTTGTTGCTGCTGAGTGATTTATATAATAGAATTTAGTAGCTATGAGTTAAGCACTTGATTAGGTCGATGGCTCTTTCTATTTGCAGGTAAGCTTTGGACCTCTTTGGCAACCTCATTCATGATAACCGGAGGTTAAGACCTGTATTAGGCTATTTTGCTCTTGTGTAAGTACAGTATGACAGGAAACATGCTACTGGGTTTAGAAAGATAACCCTTCATTCTAGGACTCTATTTTCTTTTTTATTTGTTATACATAAGTATTTGCTGGCAGCTCTTATGGCGATTGTTAGCATCTAGTTCAACAGCACACTTCTCCTTTATCTTTTAACTAATGTATCCTATATGCCTATTTACTGGGTAACTGAAGTTCTCTCTGTCTCTACCTTCTCCATTTAAGTTATGATTAGATGTTAATACTGTTTCTCAATGAATACTTGATAACATTCCTTTCTTTTTTATTATTTTGCATATCTTTTGTTTGCAGGAACCTGTGTGGTGTCTAAGTTTTTATGTGCTCATGGAATTACTATCTTCAAATTACGAGAGGAAACTATCAATTTACTTGGAAAATCGAACATGTACTGTTTTAGTCCTGAGCATCCACCCTTGACTGAACTAGTTCAAAGGACATCCAATTGGGCTCTAGGTGAGAAGATAAAATCAAGCAATTTTGAAACTATTTTCTCCTCACTTCCTTGTGCTGATTGTAGCTTTAATAGCTTTAAGGACAGGATTTCTCAAGTTTGTTTGCTTTTTGGGAAAGAATTTGACATCTTGAATTTTGTTTGCCTGGAGGATTGAATTTGGCATTTTGGGTTTTGTTTTTGGGAGAATTTTGAGGGTGCTTGTATGATAAAGGTGGGAGTTTTGTGATTTAGCGGGGTGAGATTTCATGTTTATGCATGTAGGTTTGTTCTCAAGAGGATTTTGAATGGAAGAAAAGGTGGGAATTTTGAATCTTCGAATTGGTGGTGAAATGGTGGTCTGATTATGGTGGTTTATTTTTATTTATTTATTTATTTATTTATTATTATTATTATTATTATTATTATTATTATTTTGCAACTGAGTTTGTGCTGAGTGGTTTTTTATTGGGTTTTTTAATGAAGAAGCTTTTCGTTATTTCTCATGAAAATGGTGGTTCAAGTGTGAGAATTTTAGGTGGTAGGTTTTCTTGTTTGTTGAAATGGTTTTCATTTGACTTTTGTGTTTGTATTGGGTTGGAATTTCATGGGATTTTGGGTTATGGAGGTTTTTTAAATGAAGAGGGTATTTCCACACGTGCACGCACACCACCCTCCTCTTTTTATTCTTTATCAGGGAGAGCCTCCTTTTTGATTTTTATTTCTTTCAGTATTGATTATTAATTTTTTTTTTCATGAGCTTTAGATTTGAGATTTTGCTGTAATAGATTGCGCACATGTGGCGCGAGTTTTGGGGTAGTGGTTTTTATGGTATTAATGGTTTTTTTCGAATTGTGAAGAAGTCTAAATGAAAGCTCTCTTCCGATTCGCCCTCATTGTTTCTTTTTTACCATTTCTTTATCTTCATGAAAATGGTGGTTCAACGAGTGAGGGTTTTGAGAAGTTTAGGTGGTAGGTTCCGGGCCATTGTTGTTGTGTTGAAATTGTTTCTCATTTTTGGCATTTTTTTACTTTTGTGATTTTTGTATTTTTTCTGTGTGATGATTTCTTATTTCATTTGGAAATTTTTATTGATCCAGATTTTAGTTATGGAGGTTTTGGTATATTCTCTTTGACAGTGAGAAGAGGGTAAGAGATTTTCAGAGTGAAAGAAATGATGGAAAGGAGAGATTTTATGTTTCGGGAACTAATTTTGTTGGTTTTGATCTGGATGGAAAGCTCCAATGCAAACTTTCTCCTACTGTCATAAACTATGAAGGTCAGTTGGGATCTCTTATTTTTATTTTTTATTTTTAGCTCCCTTCACACATTCTCTGTTTCCTAGGATCGTCTTGACACAGTTTTAATAAATTATATATGCTTGTTCAGATTGGCTTGAAATGATTTTCCTGTTGACTTCTTCCACGTGCTAAATTTGTAAAAAAATTATAAGAAAAAAAATGATGGTCATAACCTTTGTTTTTAAACCCAGAATGTATCAGACGGTTGAACTGGATTGAGAGCTATGTAGCAGCTATTCAGCAAATGCAAAGAGCATTACCAGCAGCATTTCATAACAGATTTGGTTGCAATCATCAGCTCTCTTTTAGAACTTGGAGAACCTGCGAATGAAGTGCTTGAAAGCCACAATGTATTAGAAGATTTGGAGCAGCTACAGGCCTCTCAGATCTGTCCTCAGGTACCTGAATCACCAGATGGAAAAAGCAGTGCATCTTCAACCATAAAAGTTGGGAGTCTGAAAGAAATCCATGAATTCATTAAATCTTCAAACTTCAGCAGTCAAAGGAACAAAGAAAGAGGGTGTTCAAAAAGGAATGCCTCTAGCGAACTGATACTTCTGTTGAGGAGAAAACTGATACTTCAGAAAGGAATGCCTGCACCAGTAGAGAAGAGATCAGCTCGAGTGCTTGACAAAGGATGAAATTCAAACAATACTAGAGATGTTGCATTAAAGTTCATACATGTATTTACTTTTGTGGATTTTCTGTTGGTCTTTTTTTGGTAGGAAATGAGGTGAAGGGAAGTGTTTTAGCATGAGTGTGATGACAGTTCGAATTGTTGTTATGTATGCCCAAGTATAATATAATGATTGTTTGAGGTGCGTATCAATTTCATATTCCCTGCATATCTACCATCACACCCAGCAAGAGTACCCAAGATTTTCTCTTCACATGCCAGACACAGTGCAATCAAGAAATTGTTGCTCCAGAAAAATTTCAGCATTGCATTCTTAGGTGCATATACATTGTGATGAAAATTTCATTCAAAATGTAGCTTTGTCAATCTTAATTCTTGCAGCAAGGTGAAGAGAATTTAGATTAATACAACAACATGTATTCTGAAGTTTATTTGAATTTATTTTTTTTTGGTGAAAATCAATGCTAGTATAATGTGTTGCTGACATCTTGGTACTACAAAAGTGTGGTTGATAACTTGCTAACTTACACTTAGTCCCGTTAAGTCTGTAAAAGTGGCTTATTCATGTTTCTCTGTTGGGAAAAGACATCTGATATCTCAAGCCTAGGTAACGGTCGCTGGACTGCATCTCACGAGACCCAATATAAATGCCGCCATTGTCGTGCAGCTTGGCTGCCGCTCATGTTTCTCTCAGTGAATTCAATTTGCTTTATCACTTTCCCATTGCCATTCAAATTCTTCAAATGCCCAATCTTCTCACCAGGTCTCTTCTCCAAGTTTTGAGACTGAAATTTTGTTCTAATCAATAAAATTACAAGTGGTGTGCTCCCACCTTTCTCCAAAAAAAAACAAAAAAAAACTGAAATTATAGCCAGCAACCTGTCTTCACCTCTAAAGAAAGGATCCATATAGATATGCATCCTAAGTTAAAGAAGCGCTCCCTCTTGTGCTCTCACATACAAGAAACACAAATAGCCGGCAAAAGAGAATGGTGGGAACATAGGTAGAAGTCTATCTGTATATATAAGTTCGAGCTGTTGGAAAAGGCATTGGGCGATTCTAGGGCGATTTTTCAGGAATAGGGATCTCAACATCGATCGCTCCGGGGTGTTCCCTTCTTCACGAGGGCCCTCCGAAGCAGGGGAGGTAGGATCGAATATCCCTTTCTCCCAAATCACCATACCCTGTACGAAGAAATCGGGGTAGATCAAGATTTCCAGAGCTACATCACCAATGGATAAAAGCTAGCCGAAGACACGATCAAGGGTAGTCGTCCATCCTCTCACGCAAAATCATTTCAGAACAGCTCCAGAGCAGCAAAGAGACCTACAGCGAAGACACAATGAAGGACCCAGGATGACATGGAGAGTAATAAAAACACAGAGGCAAATCGAACAAACAGGGACGATTTCGGATTATAGCCTCTATGCGGGGAACCTGCCATTCGACTGCACAATACAAGATATGGAAGAAAATTTGTAGCAGTTAAAGAAGCAAGAAAACGAACAAAAAACAACTCAGAAATTAGGTGCAGAACATAAGGGTCTGAGAGAGAAAAAAAAAAAAAAAAACATCTGGGATCCAAACTTTACAGGCATCCCAACATAATCCAACATATGCCCAGATGTTAGGGAAGTCCCCTCCTTCCCCACTCCTGCATAACTCACGATGTCCGGAATCATTCACGTCAATAGCAGACGAGGAGGTAGTTGCTGAAAAAAGGAAAGCTCTGGACATGGCTATTGTGGGACATGTGCGCAGCAGCCAACCTTCCATCATTGATCTGATTCAGGTCGTTAGGAAGTCGAGATTTGCAGCTTCGGCAGTCGATATCGCAAGGCTATCGCCCAAAACCTTTCTATTGGGATTCAAATTCAGAGAAGAGCTTCTCGACTTCTTTGCTGATCAATCAATCCAAACAGAAATGGGATTGGAAAGAATTGAAGCCTGGCATCTGAGCATTGTTCTGGGATATGAAGGAAACTGGATTAGATTGTACGGGATACTAGCCCACGCCTGGCTGGAATCAACAATCATTGAGCTGGGGCAGCACTACGGCAGACTTGTCGAAATTGATAGAGTCTCTAGATATGGCCTATTTCAGGCTTTCGCAAGAGTAAAACTCATCTTACATCCAGGGAGGGAACTATTTTCGCAAGGTACTGGACCTCAAGGTGAGTGGTCGATCATACCCAATTTTCGCAACTATGGAAATGCCGTATGAGTTGGGAGGCAAGAGAGCAAATAAAAAAGAGAAGACATCAACAAGAAAATGGATGGAACCAAGCTTCTACAACAAAGCAGCCCTGCAGATAGAACACCCGCAAGCTGTTCGACGGAATGCTGCTTAAAAACCCGCTGATGAACAAGGATGCAAGATAGACCCACTTCAGGGTACGGTTAATACACCAATTCAAGTCTCGCCCACAACTAATGTAAACAGAATTTCGGTGGAAGAACACTTCATACCAGATCAGGCGCCTCCAATTCAACGTGGTCATTTACTTCAAGCACCTTTAACAATGGGCATTTAATCACCACGGTTTCCTGTATCAGGGTCTACTTGAAATTTATATACGCTTTTTTTAAAACCATGTCCTAAAATTAGCTGATGAAATGGATGAACAGCGTGGATATGCAAGACATGCGCTTTGAGCAGTCGCGGTTTTCGAAGCAAAATATACCGTGGCCGCGTTTTCGAGGCTGTATATGTCCACAGAGATGTCTTTCACAAATCTACTCCGTTCATCTGTTTTTAAAGACCCCGATAGGTTAGGAATTTAAAACTTAGGCATATCCAAAACTCATGTGAGCAATACTACAAAAACAGTAGAGATTGAACTATTGAGGGTGACATAAGTTTTATACCGTATCATATTTATTCCTAAAGTTTATCTGAATCTTAATAATCATATGAACAGTTTGGACGGCATGTAAACATCATCGTCAGCTCTAAAAGGTTTCAATGGAGGATGTTTCCGTTGCCACTGTTTCGTTTGTGGTAGCCCACTTAAGTTATGGATTTGGCTATTTTTAGAATCCTATCCTGTTATGGTCTTTAAAAATGTAAGGACGGAGTGGATTTGTTATGGACATCTCTGTAGGACCCACAAAGTGCCGGGCACATGCAATCCGCTCTCGAAATGAAGTGGACTGTGGCGGTGGACGCAGTAATAGTGGCCGCTTTCTTTTCAGAACGCGGATTGAGTCCTCGTCTCCAGCTGGGAGTTTTGATTGCACAACGTGATGTATGGGTTTTATCCACATCGTTCATCTTCTTATTTTTTTTTTTTTTTTTTTTTTTTTTTTTTTTTTTTCTTTTTTAACATTAGAAAAAAAGAATGAAGCAGATCAAAATCTCATATGGACCACACCTTAGAAAGCAATGGTGATTGAATGCCAATACTTTTGTGGCCCCTAATTTTTAATAGTCAATCAACACTGTTTCTATGGTGTGGTCCACTGTCATACCAAGGTAGGCCCACTATCATGTATGCATTATCTAGGCTGTCCATCTATCTCGCCATTTCATTTATGAGCTCATTTACAAAAAAAATGAAGTAGATTTATTTGGTATAAGATAGGTAAGACTCAGGAGTTCCGTAGCTCTCTCAACCTATCTTTCAGCCGCATCTTCAGAGAAGGTAACTCTGTGGCTGATGCGTTGGCTAGATTAGTCAGTGAGGGTAATCCTAATTCTCTTTTTCTCTCCAAGTATGACCTTTTGGCTAAGGTACGAGGCGCTCTTCTTCTCAATCAGGCAGGCCTCGGTAACTTAGCCGTTCCTGATGGTTTGGTTGGTTTTTTCAGTTTTTTATGTCGCCTTTCCTTCGTCCTTTTCTTGTGTGGTTTTTCTTGTGCGGTAAGGCTCATATCCACCGTTGAAACTTTCCTAGCCATATGTGTTGTTTATTTGTCATCTATCCTGTTTATAAGGTCACACTGACACGAATGAAAGAAAACCATAAATATCAGCTTCATCCAAAACTTTTCTGTCCCAGAAGTTTTCAACGGTGAGATTTAATTTCCACTATTTTCCGTGATATGATACACTTGATCTTTGAATCTGCCTCATTTTGTGGCTCATGTACTAAAATTAATTTTTAGGCTCATGTCCTAAAATTAACTAGCAAGATGGATGGACGGCATGGATAAAACACATACATCATGTTGCGGTCCACATAGCTTTGACATCAGCTAGCCGTAGCTGGTTAACCAACCAAACCAACCGCCTCCATTCTCTATCCACGCTACTCATGGCAGAGGCATTTGTGCTTACAAGCTTCTTTTGCATTTTTCGTTTTTCGTTTTTTCTTTTCTCGAGAGTTTCTCTTCCCTCCGCTCCTCAGAAAGCTGAACTTATATAAGCAGATTTCACAGCATTTTATTTCCAATGGTACTTTCATTCCATTCCTCTGCAACCTTCAAAAACACCATTACCATTCCATCAATCTAGAATGGAATTGTTGGGTCCAGTTGTAGATATCATTCTCTTCTTTTAGGCTCCTGTTTCTTGGCAAATCGGTTATCTCAAAGACCTCAATAACAATGTAGAGACATTGAAGAACGAAACCGAAGAACTAAAATGCAAGCTTGATGAAATTCAAGCAGACGTCGATGCTGCTATATGAGTTGGAAAGACTCGGATGCCACTGATGAGTTTTTTTGACCCGTCGTCGACCGGTCGTCAGCCTCGCTCAACCGGTCGAAGACTGGCCTCGACCAGTCGAAGGAGTCGAGTCATGGCACGACTCAAAGTCCAGTGACTGTGGATTATTTTTCTCTGGGGTGCTCGACCAGTTGATTGAGGTGCTCGACCGGTCGAAGGCTCGGTTCGACCAGTCGAGGTTACGCACATTCGTTCCCCGATTTTGCGCGGATTTCATGTCACAAGTCCTTTCGCAACTGGGATGCGGAAGGAAGTTTCCTAAAACTATAAATAGGAGTTACTAGGGTTTTCTAGGTATGACAAGAGGGTTTCCTAAAGCTTTACAATGAATTTGCTAAAGGGTTTAGGGCTATCAAAGGTGAGAGTGAGAGAGAGAGAGAGAGAGAGAGAGAGAGAGAGAGGAAGCTTATAAAAGGGAAGTTCTGCTCGTGGAGGTTATCTACTGTGCAATCTATATCTCAGCGCTTCTATGTCCTCGTAATCGGTTAGATCTCTCTGTTTTCTCTATTTCTTTTATTGTTTATCCACTCCTACATGAGTGAAGAAGGTAGTAACGTTTTACTTCATAGTGGATTGTTGATTTGGACGAGGTCCTGTGGTTTTTCCCTCTTTGAGGGTTTTCCACGTAAAAATCTCTTGTGTGGTGTGTGATTGATGCATTGATTGTTTTCATTGCTTTATTATCCATAATTCTGGTTTGTTCTGGAGGGCTAGATCCTAAGGTTTTGTGCAAGGCCCCCAACAAAGTGGTGTCAAAGCTAAGTTCATTGAATGGGTAGGATCGGTTTTGAATTATTGAAGGTGGCTCATCAAGGATGATCAGCCTCAATGGTTCTAACTGGACCATATGGAAGGCTAAGATGGAGGACTTGCTTTATTGTAAAGACCTATATTTTCCAATTTTAGGCATATCAGCAAAATCCAAGGATATGACTGATGATGATTGGAAGAAGATGGACCGAAAGACGGTGGGATTTGTTAGACAATGGTTGGATGATTCTATGTTCCATCATGTGTTTACGAAAACCTCAACCGCTAGCCTATGGCTGAAATTACAAGGGCTGTATGAGAGGAAGACAACCGGTAATAAAAATTTTCTGATAAAACGACTTGTGAATCTCAAGTTCAAGGATAGTGGTTCTGTAGCCGAGCACATGAATGAGGTCAGCAATATAGTGAACCAACTCACCTCTATGAAGATGGTCCTGGATGATGAATTGCAGGCTTTACTATTGCTTAGTACATTGCCTGACAGTTGGGAGACATTGGTGGTGTCTCTAAGTAACTCCGCGCCAGACGGAAAGATATCCATGGAACAAGTAACCAGTTATCTCTTCAATGAGGAGACAAGGAGGAAGTCTCAGGGGTCTACTCAGCAAGAGGCCCTTGGACACAAGAATGAAGGAGAGGAAAGAACAGGAAGGGCGGGAAGGCCCGAGATAAATCAAGAGGCAAGTCGAGTAACAGGAAAGATGTTGATTACTGGAATTGTGGCAAGAAAGGCCACTACAAGCATGAATGTCGTGGTAAGAAGAACAACAAGAAAAGAAAAGGGAAGAAAGATGAATCAAATTCTACTGCGGTCGCTTCAGATGGCGACATGGTAGTTATTCAATCAGTAAATCATGATGTATGTCTCACTGCTACGAGTCAGGACATCGACTGGGTGATAGACTCGAGAGCTTCTTTTCATACGACTCCACACAAGGACTCCTTCACAAGCTACAAGTCAGGTGACAATGGGACTGTGAAGATGAGAAATTCTGGCGTATCAAAAATCATGGGAGTTGGTGATATTTGTATGAAGACCGATGTGGGCTACACATTGGTTCCCAGGGATGTGAAGCATATCCCAGACCTTCGCCTCAACTTGATGTCGACGGGAAGGTTGGATGATGATGACTATGAAAGCCGGTTTGCTAGTGGACGATGGAAGCTCATCAAGGGTTCATTGATTGTGGCCAGAGGAAAGAAGTGTTGCACCCTTTACAAGGCAAGTGTCAGTATGTGTAAGGGTGGGTTAAACGCAGCAGAAGATTCAACTATTGACATGTGGCACAGGCGTCTAGGCCACATGAGTGAAAAATGGCTTCATCTACTAGCAAAGAAGCGGCTCCTTCCAGACGTGACAGGCACACCTCTCAAAACCTATCTTGATTGTTTATCAGGGAAACAGCATAGAGTTTCATTCGTTAAAACTGCTTCTCATGTTAATAAAGTGCATGCATTAGATTTGATTTATTCTGATGTTTGTGGTCCTATGAGGACAAAAACCTTGGGTGGGGCATTGTATTTTGTTACTTTTATAGATGATACATCTAGGAGGGTTTGGGCTTATGCTTTGAAATCCAAGGACGAGGTCTTTAGTGTGTTTAAATTGTTTCATGCTATGGTCGAGAGAGAGAGACAGGTAGACCATTGAAGTGCATCCGCACTGACAATGGTGGTGAATACATTGACGACTTTCACGAGTACTGCAAGTCCCTAGGTATACGGCATGAATAGACGGTTCCCAAGACCTCTCAGTATAATGGTGTAGCTGAGCGAATGAATCGCACCATTGTTGAGAGAATCAGATGCATGTTATCCCATGCGAAATTGCCCAAGACGTTCTAGGGAGAAGCAATGCACACAGCGGTGTATTTGATAAACAGGTCTCCATCAGCCCCGTTGAATGGAGAAGTACTTGAGAAGGTGTGGACTGGACAGGATCCATCGTACAGTCATCTCAGGGTGTTTGGATGCAGGGCATCCGTTCACGTACCAAAGAACGAGAGGTCCAAGCTCGATATGAAGATCAGGCAGTGTGTGTTCTTAGAGTACAGTGATGAAAAGTTCGGTTACAGATTGTGGGATCCGACCGAGAGGAAGCTCGTTAGGAGCAGAGATGTGGTTTTCTTTGAAGATCAGTGTATAGAAGACATTGGTAAGCCAGAGAAGAACCAGCCTAGTTCAGGTGAGCTAGAGGACATGGATCTAGTTATTCCTCCCGTGGTGCCTGATGACGGGGGAGTACAGCAGGGTGCAGAGGACGAGTGAGTTCCTTCAAAAGATGGACCAGGGGAGCAACCCCCACTTGATCCACCTGTTGAGCCACAGGTGAGGAGGTCATCTAGGGACAGACAGTCGTCCAAGAGGTACTCGCCACATAAGTACATTATGCTGACTGATGGGGGAGAGCCAGAAGATTATTCTAAGGCCCTAGCTGACGAGCATAAGCGGGAGTGGTTGAAAGCTATGTAAGAGGAGATGGAATCCTTGCATAAGAACCACACCTATGATATGGTGAAATTGCCTAAGGGCAAAAAAGCTTTTAGCAACAAGTGGGTGTTCAGAAAGAAGATCGAGCAGAAGAATTCATAGACGAGGTTCAAGGCCAGACTTGTGGTGAAAGGGTTTGGTCAGAGGAAAGGCATAGACTTCGAAGAGATATTCTCACCAGTGGTGAAGATGTCATCCATACGGGTGTTGCTTGGGTTGGCGGCTAACATAGATCTGGAGATAGAGCAGTTAGATGTTAAAACTGCCTTTCTCCATGGTGACCTAGAAGAAGAGATCTACATGCACCAATCAGTGGGGTTCGAAGTCAAGGGCTGAGGAAGAGCTTGTATTGGCTGAAACAAGCTCCACGACAATGGTACAAGAAGTTCGATTCGTTCATGTTACAGCATGGGTATGACAGAACGGAGTCGGACCACTGTGTGTTCATGGGCAAGTTCTCAGATGGTGATTTCTTAGTTCTGCTATTATACGTTGATGACATGCTCATCATGGAAAAGACATCAAGAAGATCGACAGGCTGAAACAGGAGTTGGGAAAGTCTTTTGTGATGAAAGATTTGGGCCCGGTTAGACAAATCCTAGGAATGGAGATAACCCGTGACAGAAGCAGCAAGAAGCTTTGGCTGTCACAAGAATGGTATATTGAGAAAGTCCTAAAGCGGTTCAATATGAATGCAGCGAAGCCGGTCAGTACTCCACTGGATGGTTACTTCAGATTAAGAGACAGGCAGTGTCCCAAGACGAAGGCAGAGGTGGAAGAGATGCAGAAGATACCCTACTCGTCAGCGATAGGAAGTTTGATATATGCTATGGTGTGTACACGCCCAGACATAGCATATGCGGTTGGTGTTGTCAACCGGTATCTTGTCAATCCTGTCAAAGAGCATTGGGCAGCGGTGAAGTGGATACTGCGATATCTAAGAGGCTCATCCAGGTGGAGCCTATGCTATGGTGATGGAAAACCTGTGTTAAAGGGTTACACAGATGCAGATATGGTAGGCGACATAAACTCCAGGAAGTCTACATCGGGGTTCATGTTCACGTTTGCAGGAGGAGCGGTTTCTTGGCAGAGCAAGCTACAGAAGGTCGTAGCATTGTCGACGACAGAGGGCGAGTACATTGTAGTTATAGAGGCATGTAAAGAGATGCTTTGGATGAAGAGGTTCCTATAGGAACTTAACCTAAAGCAGGAGGAGCACGTGGTTTATTGCGATAGTCAGAGTGCTATACACTTGAGCAAGAATCCAAGTTAGCATTCCAAGTCAAAGCACATAGAGATTCGGTATCACTGGATCAGGGATACTTTGGAACAGAAGGTGTTACAACTTGAGAAGGTCCACACGGACGATAATGGGTCAGACATGATGACCAAGGCTTTGCTCAAGGGCAAGTTTGAGGTTTGTAGAAACCTGGCTAGCTTGAAGAAGATGGATCCCTCCTAGGTCAAAAAAGGGGAGATTTGATGGATTTTTTTGACCCGTCGTCGACCGGTCGTGAGCCTCGCTCGACCGGTAGAAGACTGGCCTTGACCAGTCGAAGGAGTCGAGTCATGGCACGACTCAAAGTCCAGCAACTGTGGACTATTTTTCTTCGAGGTGCTCAACCAGTCGACTGAGGTGCTCGACCGGTCGAAGGTGGCCCTCGACCGGTCGAAGGCTCGGTTCGACCAGTTGAGGTTACGCAGATTTGTTCCGCGATTTTGCGCGGATTTCGTGTTGCAAGTTCTTTCGTAACTGAGGTGCAGAAGGGAGTTTCCTAAAACTATAAATAGGAGTTCCTGGGGTTTTCTAGGTATGACAAGAGGGTTTCCTAAAGCTTTACAATGAATTTGCTAAAGGGTTTAGGACTATCAAAGGTGAGAGAGAAAGAGAAAGAGAGAGAGGAAGCTTATAGAAGGGAGGTTCTGGTCGTAGAAGTTATCTACTATGCAATCTATATCTCAGCGCTTCTATGTCTTCATAATCGGTTAGATCTCTCCATTTTCTCTATTTCTCTTATTGTTTATCCACTCCTGCGTGAGTGAAGAAGGTAGTGACGTTCTACTTCATAGTGGATTGTTGATCTGGACGAGGTCCCGTGGTTTTTTCCTCTTTGAGGGTTTTCCACGTAAAAATCTCTTGTGTGGTGTGTGATTGATGCATTGATTGTTTTCATTGCTTTATTATCCATAACTCTGGGGCTAGATCCTAAGGTTTTGTGCAAGGCCCCCAACAGCCCCTAGTGGAGAAGTGGCTCATGGATGTCAGGAATATATCGAAGCTCTAAGTCAAATCTATAAGTTTGGAACTCGAGCAACAAAGAACTTGCTTGAATGGTTGTTGCACTGATCACTTCTCTCGATACAAACCGGGAAAGAGCTGTTGAAAAGCTCAAAGACGTCCAAAACCTCAAAGATAAAGGGGTTTTTAATAAGGTGGCTGAGAGCCCTACCTGGCTGAGGGTGTTGTAGATGCAAACATCGCTACTGCGAGGACAACAGAGCACATCTGAACAAACTATGGAGGAGATTTGGCAATGCTTACCAGATGATGAGAATGACATTGTAGGTGTCTATCGGATGGGCGGAATAGGGAAAACCACTCTCATGAAAGCCATAAACAATAGGTTCATCACAACTGATGACTTCAATGTGGTGATTTGGGTAACTATGTCCAAGGACCCCAACTTCGGATTAATCCAAGAGAAGATTGGAAAGAAGTTGGATACTGGGTTTGCCCATAACCAAGATATTGAAGAGAAGAGGGACAGGCTGTTTGCTCAAGTGAAGAAATGTGAGGTATCTACTCATCTTAGATGATGTATGGGAAGCATTTAGCTTGGATCAAGTCGGAATTCCAAAGCCAGACAAGCCAAACAGATGCAAGATCGTGATAACCGCTCGCTCTGCTGCAGTGTGTAATATGATGGGGCCGATAAGCAGATTAAAGTCATGTCACTTTTTTTTCGTAAGGTGGGAGCACACCACCTGGATTTCATTGATGAGAAAACCTGTCTGTACAAAAATTAGGGTGGGCACCACAAAATGTCTGGCCCCACCTATCGAATTCTTATTATCAAAGATTCAGGGGCATGGCCCTCCTTCTGGATTTAAGAGAGAGAGAGAGAGAGAGAGAGAGAGAGAGAGAGAGAGAGAGAGAGAGAGAGAGAGAGGGCGGAGCAGCGGGAAGACATCGCCTTCTTTTGAAGCTCCCACAAAGAGTGGCACGTCGTGGGAGCCAAAGTTCATCTACTCCTCTGCTGCTCAGTCTGGCCACCTGTTTGCAAGGAGTCAGTTCCTCAGACCATTGGCGAGGTCGATGCTTTCCCTGATGCTAGGGATGCCTCAAAATCCCCCACCGGTGACAGTAAATCCCATCCCAAGGCATTCAGATCAAGCATCCCCTCTACCATTACCAACGGTTGTTTTTTAAACATCAGGAGCCATCCTTACGCAGCTCTGGCCCAAGCCCTTTGGGTTCCATCTTGAGAAGCCTTCCTAAGAGTATATCCTCACTTAAGCCCTCGGGCTTTCTTTGTGCTGGGCCTAGGTTTGCAGGAATAGGAGTTGAGCCATCTACTTAGGCCTTCTAGTCCGCCAGTTTTGCAGGTCGTTTCTAGTCATGCCATTACTTCAGATGGTCAGGCATTGTAGGTTCGAAACCGAATATCGCAGGCCCAAGAAAAAAGTGGGCAGGGAAATGCCTACCGTTGAAACCTTGGTGGGATCCACAGTGATATTTATATGCCATTCATATCACTCATGAGGTCATTCCTATTTGGATGAACTGAAAGCATAAATATTAGCCTGATCTAAGACTTCCGTGCCCCTAAGAAAATTTCAATGGTGGACGTTCAATCCTAGCCGTTTCTTGTGGTACAGCCCCCTTGTATTCTGGATCGCCTCATTTTTTGTCACATGTCCTGGTATAATATGGCAAAACGGATGAACAGTGTAAATTTCTCACAAGCATCACCTGACCCACCTAACTTCTCGTCGCAAGAAGTTAGTCAGTTGACAATGTCGCGGTTTGCTGGAATACATCCCCAACAAATCGATTGAAGTTGGAATTTTGTAGCCGTTCGATTTGGGATTTTCCAATGACCCAAACCCGTTTATTTGATAGAGTTACCAATTGATGGGGGAATATGAGAAATAACTCTGGGAATAAATGTTACAACCATTTGATTACACAAATGTTTGATGGACGTTCATGCTCAAAGAAATAGAAACAATTTATCAAAGGTGGAAATATTCCAATTAAAAGCTTTTATCAATTGAATTTTTACAAATTATCAAAGATGGAAATAAGGGGCTCACATGATATACGCATAGCAAGTAGAGGTAGGCATCAAGTTGAGTTGGACCGGGTTAGGGCTAACCCAACTCTAACTCGATCCAGTTTTGAAATAGACCTAACCCGAACTCAACCCGACTCGGTACCAAGTCCAGTATGCCTGACCCGATCCAAGTCTGCATTTGGCCTGGCCTAATCCAGAGCGAGTCTGACCCGGTCACAAGTACTAAGAATTAGGTCGAGTCCACACCAAGTCGCGTCGGCTGGAGTGAGTATCCATGGGCTGAAATCACAACTCAAAACATAGGTGCACTTGCCAGAATTGCCGCCTTTTCATCATATAGACGGCATCTTAGATGTGAAATGTCAAATTTGAGTGTGTTTTTTTTTTTTTTTTTTTTAAATATACATGTACGAGTTGGGTTTTAGATCGAGTCGAGTCAGTATCGAGTTGGATTTTGGGTCGAGTCAAGTCGAGTTACCATGTGACCTGAAACTCAACTCGATTTGAGTTCGAATTGTATGAAAGTCTACTCAATTTGGATCAATTCACCCACTCGGTTCGGATCAAGTCGGGTCTGAGTGATTCGGATAAGTTGAATTTGTTGAATCAAGTCATCCCGTGTCCAGCTCTAATCACTGGTCACTGAAACATCACGGAGGGCCTCAAATGTGGATTTGTTCACATTCAAAAACTCTAATGCCAACTTTCTTTACAGTAATTTGTGTCCTGCCCAAGTATCAATTTACTTGGATCATCCAAGCCGTTCAAAAGGTGGGCTTCACCATAATCAAATTGAACTAATTTGTTCACTAGGTGAGCTGTAACCATAAAATGAATAGTACCTTTGGCTTGCTATCAAGTTCAATGGTGAATCACACCTAATGTGTAGATTATACTTGTTCTAGTGATCTTTATGTTGAGGCCCACTTTTTTGATGGATTAGATGTTCTATGGAAATGACATATTGGAGGAAGAGAGCGATGCATGTAATGTATGTGAACAATTTCGTTCGATTGGAGGACAATTAGACAAAATTTGGCACCTTTATAGTCTAATCTTGCCTCCTCTGAATAATTTTGCCTTGGACAAATTTTGACGCCTCTATAGCTTAATCTCGCGGCCTCTGTTGAATAATTTCTCCGCTCCTTTAAATAATGCTTTATCTTTTGTCTTTTTAAGAATTTTGTTATCTAAAAATCACTTTCAGTTTGACATATAAATCAATAATCATTTACTCTTTTCAACTTCTTCTTACATTATTTATTTTTAAATCATTAGTGATTTAGACGCTTGATGTTACTTCCTGCCTTGCTTACGTACTTTTTTTTTTTTTTTTTTTTTTTTTTTTTTTTTTTTCATATTTTAAACTTATCTTTGTTAAAACTCCACCCACCAATCATACGTATTCCAAGAGAGAAAGTGAGTCCTGCGGCACAGCTTCGGTGTCCGTGGATCCCCATATCCATTGACGTAGGTTAGATCTATTATTGCGCGCCATCTTGTTACTTACATATCCGAAGTCCTATTTTGACATATCATTTTAAGGTATGATTCAAAAAATGAAGAAGATATAAATCTTCATCTTAACATATCATAGGAAACTTGTGGTAATTGACCATTAAAACTTCTTGTGGGCCACAAAAATTTTGGATCAAGCTAATATTTGTGCGAGCCTTTTTTCCTGGCCTTTGCGACCTTATCAAAAGGTTTGATGGCAAATAAACATTTCGGTGGAGATTCAATCACCACTTTTTCCAATGGTGTGGTCATCCTATGATTTAAACGGATAATGGCGCCCTTGGTTGTAAGGAACATACATCACGGTGGGCCATACAGTAGAGATCTCACTGCGCTCCTCTCCATCTTTCGTCTTTAGAAGCTGTGGTTCCCCTCTTATCTCTCATCTTCTCTCTTTCTTCCTCCATCTTGTTTGTGGGTTCCATATATCCATTCCAACTGTTAATCAAAGAGCCCGAAAGGATTAAGTGGCATTACAATAGAGATTTTAAGCGTCATTTTACAAGCTTCCTTTCCTAACGACCAAGTTGATCATAGATCAATGTGAATTTTATTATGGACAGTGAAAATGAGATTCTAAAACGTGTGAATGAAGTGGATTTTGGACATGCACCACATCCATCTTTGTAAAGGTTGGACGTTGCACGTGCTTTGTGTGTGACCCAAATGGATGCTCTTTAATGTACTTGTATTAGTAATGTCTACCGTTGAAGCCTCTTTAGTCCACCATCATTTTTACATGTCATCCATACCGTTCACAGGGTCGTTCTCACTGAGATGAAATTAAAGAACTGAAAACACAAAAATATTAGTCTGATCTAAAACTTCTGTGCAACGGTGGAAATATCCAATCCTCACTTTTTCATGTCATGCGGTCCACTTGAGTTTTGGAATATAGACAAAATATTGTACTAATTATAAGATAATCCTAACCATCTAATTTTCCCTTCTAATTTGGACTACTCGTTATTGTACTCTTAACCATCTATTTGATTGTCATTAATTGGATTTGCACGGTTTCTTGATTATATGATCAGAGGGGAAAAAAAAAAAAAAAACTCAAATACACCAAGACCCACAATATGGATGGTTTGGATAGCTTTATATCAGTGCCACTGTGCGAGGAGGATGAGTCATCACTTTTTTATCAAATGGTACAAATTAAACTAGCACAGCTATTTAGCCCTCATTTCATCGTGATAAAGTTGAAACCTGAGACACTACACAGGGCCCATCGTGATTATCTATCTTATCCACGTTCTCCACCCTTTTTAATAGCTCATTTATGATGTAGGGAGTGTCGTGTCTTCCTCATGGGATAACTACTCCGAGTGTCGTGATGAGATCGATCACCATCTTCCTCATTTGATAACTCCTTACAAAGGTTCTCCTCATTTGATAACTCCTTACAAAGATTCTTCAAATTCATGAGGGATGAAAATAAAAATAATTTTTAATAAATTCAAAATAAATTAATTGATGATAAAAAGTGAAATTACAATCCTTTAAACAATGAGCTCAAATCTAAGATGAAATTTTAGACTCAAAGTCCCTAAAAACTTGACTAATTATAAATAGTAAACTTATTAATTATAGATGGTGATGATTTCTTCTAAACTTTATAGTTTTCGGCTAAAAATAGTGTCTAATTTGACTCAACCACATTATTCTCTTAATTCTGTAAAGTCATTTTCATGTTGGGCATGACTCCTGCAACTCAAAGGATCAAAAGTTATGATCCAACTAAAATTTACTATTTATAGTAAAAACAAAAATAAAATAGACTTTTGACGGTCAATATGATGGAATCTTGCAAATTGGGCATTGGTGACCTGGCATAGTGGGGTTGGTTGGCTAAAGTAGCCTCACCTACCCAAAATCATATATAATACATTAAAAAACTCATTCTGATTTGTGAGATACAACTGCTTTAAGGTTCCGACGGTTCGATCATTTTGCATCCAATTGGGCATTCTATGGTCCATCTTTGCCATGAAAAGTATCCAATTGGGCCTTCTTTGGTTAAAATTCCTCGACTTTGTGCGGGGGTATAATAGTAGAACGGAAGTTCATAGGGGTAGAAAAGTCCGAATGGATGTTGACAGCTTTTACTTTTTCAAACGCCGGTCGGACTAAAAAAATACACCGATTTTAAAATTTTTTCTAAAGATCGGCAAGAAAGCAGGTGATTATTAGTTTATATCATACACATAAGCAGCTATTGGAATTATTATTATTTTTTTTCCAAATTCACATACCATCATGTTGCGTAGCACGCCAACAACACAGTGAGCCTAGATCTAAACTCAGGCCTCACCCACAAACGATAAACAAGAAGAAATATAAACTAGAAATAGATCAAAGCAATCCAAACAAATCACAAGACAAGATATACGTGAAAAAACCCTAACAAGGGTAAAAAACCACGGATGCAAACTTCCACTATGAAGAATAAGAATATTACAAGGCAATATACTAACATCTCCCTTGAAAATATAGAGAAAACCCTTTGCCCACACATTAGAATAACTCCCCAATATTCACTTTAACCTTAGAATAGCCCTAGGGACCTCAATTTATAGTTTTGGCAACTTCTCTTTCGTACCCTTGTGAAAGTGTTGAGGGTCAAATATTGCATATTAAACCCCATTTATTACATGACCTCATAAACATGATACCGTTTAACGCCTGATTTTAATCGTGTTTATGATGCAAAGTGAATTTAAGAGCCTGAACTGAAAATGATGCCAAAAATATGGATTTAACACTCAGGAATCGCCAAGGCAAGGGACGGACTCCAGGGGACCAAGATCGACGGATTTACATGCCAGAGATACGAGAAATCGAGAAACTGAAGCTCCAGTAGCCTGAAAGTCAGCCATAATGCAAGATCACATGGTTCTCAGCATCTTCTCGGCTCAAGACTTCATACAGGGCCTGGGGAACATAATTTAACCGTACAAATAAAATTTGAACCCTTAGATCCATGTGAAAGTGGCCCAACGGCTAGATCAGCCCCTGAAATCATGATTTGGGGCCCGCCTGAACTCTGGATACACTTCAAAGTTGGTCTAATCCCGTTTTTATGAGGTGAGAAAACAGATGGTCGGGTAGATTTTTCAAAATCATCACAATGGACCCCATTAGAGATCGCACGTGCACGGTGCATCTGTGCTCTGGAATTGCACGGCAAGTCCAAGACGGTCAAATCGTCTTGGACCCGTTGCTTCATGCCAAAAATGGCAATTGCCGTGTTTTAGCATTCGAACGGACGGACTGCGTCCGTCTGTGGAGGATGGTGGGCCACCATCATGGCTCATGGGGATGATCTGAACCGTCCAGAGTGGTTAGAGGAGGGCGCCGACCAAAGTCCAGTCATTTTGGTGGTTCCATGCACGTGTACAAGGTGGCAATGAAAAGGAAATTAGTCATCTGTCCAGTAATGGTGTGGCCCATCCGAAACACAGATTTATGTCAGATTTCAGCCAGTGATCAGGAAAAGATGCAGAAATTCGAAGACCGGTTTGATGGACTCTGAAGGTGACAGAGGTGGACCCCACCTACTTCAGCAGAAAACGGAAACTTTCATTTTCGTATCGCAGACGGTGCGCAGAGGCTTTTTGCGAAAGTCGGTGGGCCACCATCATGGACCATCTGTCCAATCCCAACCGTCCATTAGGTAGCCTGGGTGAATCCGTTCCAACCCATGAAATTTCAGGACAAACAATAATCAGGTACACAGCCAAGGTTCAGCTCAAGTTAGCCTCTGCATTGCGTTTCCTGGTTTAAACAGAGTCTGTTTGGAGGATAACGTGATCCACATGCGGAAAATTTTCTCAATCCAGACCTTCCAAATCGAGATAGAGGGATATTCGGTGGTCACCATGCTTTCCAAAAATAAGGAAATCTCTTCGCTGAAGCGTGTTCCGCGAAGTCTCTTACCGACTGCCGTTTTGGTGCCGCACAAAAATCCCGGACGCAGTAGGTCTTCTACAGAAATATACCATCCATAGATCCGTGGGTCAGGACCATCAGATGATGATCTAGAACTGTCCAAATGTTCAGTTGATGGATGCAGTAGATTAGAATTAATTTGTTGGTGCGATTGATGACGATCCATCTGCCAAACTTATCCGATCTGGCGAGGTGAAACAGGGACTGCGCAAAGACCTATTGAATTCAGTTTTTTCACCGGATATGCGCATCTTATTTGCTCCAGCCAACCTTCCCTGCTATAAAAAAGAAAGAGAGAGAGTTGGGAAGATTATTCAATCAGCCATTCCTTGAACGGGAGAGAGATAGTAGAGTAGTGTTTTCTTTTCTTTTTCTTTTTCTTTTTAATTTGATCTTGTTTAAGGGATCCAGCCCATTCATGTTGGGCTGAACCTCTTAGCTAGGGCTAAGAGGTGAAGCTTGTAGTGTGATGGGTAGTTTCCTGTTGTTTTGATTCATGTTGATGAACCTTCTCTGATTATAGTTTGATATATGGAATGCCTTTAGTTTTTAATGGTTTGTTGTGACTAAAATTACAATAGATCTATGATATCTTCTGGTATTTTCATGCATGTATGGAGGTTATGATCGTAGGGATCTTGTTGTTCACCATTGCCCCTTGGACATAGTTGGATGATGGAATTCTTCCTAACCTTCATACATCTTCTGATTGGTTGTGGATTAGTTTAAGTTCTGTTGTTTACCTTGTCTCATGGGCATGGATTTGTGATGGAAGCATATCTAATTCTTATACATTTCATCTCTTTGAAAACTAGATCAAAGGAAGTTCAGATTGTGCTTTAGTGATATACCTTCCAACTGGATGAAGATGGGATTCAAAGTCCAGTTGAGTTCATGAATCAAGCGTAGATCTCCTTGATCTCTATAAGTGGATCCTCTGAATCCCTAGTTTCCCACCTCAGAATTCTACTAGTTTTAGATTACTATTTCACCATTATTCTCATATTTACCCCTGATTTAGATTTCAGCTTATCCTAGTTCCGGTTCTAGTTACTTTCAAATTACGTACAAGTTTCAGTCCCTGTGGATTCGACCTCGGTCTCACCAAGTTTATTACTACATCACAACCCTATACTTGGGGAGTGAAGAAGTTTTTGGCGCCATTGCCGAGGATTGACGGCTACGTTTTCTGAGATTAACTAGTTTTAGGATTAGTTTAAGTTTAGGATTTTTTATTTTTATTTTTTTTTTTAGTTAGAATTTTTTTTTTCTATTTTTAGAAACTAACCTGTTTTCCTATTTTGTAGGATCATGACATAAGTTTCAAATTTGGTAATTTCTTTCTAATTTTCTACTTTTTCTATTTTTTGAATTATGATTTTAGTTTTAGAAATTCTCTTATTTTAGGTTTCCCTTTTAGAGACTAACTTTCTATTTTTAGGATTAGGATTTGTAATTTAGAACTTTCTAACTTTAGGCTTAGAACTTTTCTAATTATTTTTTAGAATTTATTTTATTTTATTTTTAGGAACTAATTTATTTTTAGAACTTTCCTCTTTTGATTTTAGAAACTAGGTTAGTTATTTCCCTTTTTAGAGACTCTTTCTAATTTTAGAAACTAACTCATCTTTCCTTTATTTTATTTTTAGAAACTTTCCTTTTTAGGAATTAGTTTATTTTTAGAAATTTTTTAATTTTTAGGTTTAAATTTTCTATTTTGGAAACTTTCAAATTTTAGGGAACTTTACTGTTTAGAAACTAACTTTGCTTATAGGTTTAGGGAACTTTTCTTTTTAGAAACTAACTTTCTATTTCAATTGTAGGAACTTTCTAACTTAGACTTTCTATTTTAGAAGCTAATCTCTTTTGTTTTCTTTTGCAGGATTTTAACATAGGAACTTCTCAATTGGTACTTTCCTTCTAAGTTCTTCTCCTCTTACTTTCCATACCGTTGTAGGATCTTTTCTTCTATTTTTATTAGGATTAGATTCAGATTGAGGGTTTCACCATGTATATGCACGAGTGGGAACGTCAATATGCTGAGATAGCTTTTAAGCATGCAAAACAATGCGAAGGGTTATATGATAATGATGATAGACATCCACTTATGTCTCAAAATTTTCCTGAAACAATCATCGAGAACCGACCTGAGCATAACACTCCATCGGTTAAGAAGTCCTTACGCGATCATATACGGGAGAACAATTCCACCCCACGGACAGTACGTGAGTGTTGGAGTTATCATAACTATGGGAGTGAGAATTATTATCACCCATCTGAGAAAAAGAAAACAATGCGTGATTATATTATGAGTGATAATAAGTATTACCAACTATCAGATTGTCCCACATATGATCCGTATGACTATAATCAATGGAAACATCAATGTCAGGAAGCTGAACCAGCTATATATCGTAGTGATAATTCTCTTGGGTCCTCTACCTTTGACACCCAATCAGAAACAATCTAAGAGGATTCACTTCAGAAGCTCATGAAAGCACAAGAGTAGTTCAATCAACTTGTCATACAATCATGTGAATTGCTCACAGCCTCAATTCCAATAATTCAGTCACAACTTATGGAGAAGGAAGAGGCTAGGTTATCCCAGCCTCATCCTAATCTAGAAGCAGAATGTGAAGAAAGTGATCATAACTCACTTGTGGCAGAAACTGAAATTACGAATGAGGAATTGGATTCCATTAATGAGCAGATGGTTCAATTTGCCGATGAGTCGATCTCAATGACTGTCCAAAGGAATGATCAAGAGACGTGGATGTCTTTTAAATATAATGATAGTGACACACTTCACTCACATGACACACATGATCTCACTGATGAGGTAGAGGTTAGTTTATTCGAACCTCAACTCAATTTAGGAATAGAATGTGAGGAATGTGATCTCGTCCCAAGTGCACACTGCACGGAACTGGATGATGATGAGTACTGGGATTCAATCTCAAGTGTGGGTCCTACCAATGATCAAGAGGTTCAGGAAGTTGTCAACCATAAAGATCAACTCCACCTGACGTCTGACATGACTAATTTGAATGTGGAGAATGGACCATTTTCAACTAACCCTTCCAACCCTTGTGATACATGTTTGGACCACTGCCCTGAATTGAATGATGATATGATTCGGTCGATGGACGATTTGCTTGATATAACTCTGGAATTTGAAACTACCCAGTTAAGGCTACAATCTGAGGTATGCACTTTAGACGATTCAATGCTTCCACTGAGAAGCTTCAATGACCAGAGTCTTCACATCAATTCTTCACCTATTGATTGTCCATCTATCTATGAAGGGCAAGAGCAAGCGAGCATGCGTCCTTCTACTTTAAAAGACGATGGAATCCTTGGGCTCATCATCGTGATTCGATCATGAGAGCGTCGTCCACACTGGTGATTTTCCTACATCTTTGAACTCATGCTTGGCACACCTTATGGATTCCAACGACCTCATGATACAAGAAAAGGTGAATTCCTTGCATGACACTACCTCGGTGATTGTCACGGATCAAGCGCACCCTTACTCTAAAGCCCCTTCTTCCCCAGACACTGAATGTTTACCACTAAAGGAAGAGGAGCTAAAAATTGAACCGAAGTCTGGAACTTCGGAATGCATTGAGACTACATTACTTCCTGAAAATCTTTCTGAATTTTATCTACCTGTAGTCTCTGATTCACCATGGGATACTAACTTTGAGACTTTTTCTGACACAGGTGAATCATATATACTTTGGATACCTCAGGTGAATCAACGACGAATTTTTGCTGAGGTTCATAAGTTTCTCTGGCCATTCATGCTTCAGGGCATCAAAGCCTATTGCAAAAAGGGCTTTTGGATGATCCTGTTAAGAAACCTACTGAGAAATTTATCACGATGCTGGCCAGAAGAGGAACCTTGCGGCATGACTGAGTAGTTTTTCCCTGCTTTCATAGGACTAGGATAGGTTGCTTTATGCTGTTCTAGGTTAGTTTGTTTTTTTTTTGTCTAGCTGAAGACGTGAAACTTAGCGCTCCTGGGAGGCAACCCAGCTTGTAATTCCATGATTAGTCAATTCAATGTTTGTGGGTAACATTGCTGCAAACCCTCACGAGACTAAAACTCGTCCTCTAGGGGCAACCTAGGGGTTTAAAGGCTTATTGCATACGCTAAATGCAATCGAGAGCACCTGCGAAAGTGTTATAGGTAGGATTTTATTTTTGTTATTTTTATTTTGCTTTCTCTCTTGTGCTGATCCGCTTTTATGTCATTATCCTTGGAAAGTCTTTCTCGATTCGTCATCCAGGTACTATCTTCCCATCACTTCTCATTTACTTTCGTTGTCCCATGTGCATAGCATGCTCATACCTTTTACATTCAGGACAATGTAGCTTTCAGGTTGGGAGTGGGAGATTAGGTACCTAATCTACCCAATCAGTATTCTCTTGGTCTTGAGCAAAAATTGTGAAAATTTTTGTTCACTCCCCAAGTGCAGGGTTGTGATGTAGTAATAAACTCGGTAAGACCGAGGTCGAATCCCAAGGGACTGAAACCTGTACGTTATCTGAAATTTACCAGAACTAGAACTAGACTAAGATGAATTCTAAATCAGATAAATTTTGAGGAATAATGATAAAATATTAATCTAAAACTTAGGAAGAATCAGAGAAGGGAAACTAGGGATTCAGAGGATCCACTTGTAGAGATCAGGGAGATCTTATGCCTGTATTATAAATTAGGAAAATTAACTGAACTGCCATTGATATAGATTTCAAGAGATGAGAGGTGTATGAATTAGAATGGATTCCATCACCAAACTATGCCCAGGAGACAAAGCAAACAACAGAATTAATCTAATTACCAACCAATCAACATGCCATGAAGGTTAGGAAAGGTACCGACATCCAACCATGCCCAGGAGACGATGGTGAACAACAGGGCTTCCTGACGTCATAAACATAAAGAGGAAAAGAACATGTTCAAAGCCATTGCAGACCCATTGTAATTTCAGTCACAACAGACCCTTAAAGACTGAAAACATTCCCTTAATTAAACACAAATCAATATCAGATCAGTCTAAACAAAAGGCACAAGCAAAGAGGCTTCCCATCACGCTACAAGCTTCACCTCTTAGCCCTAGCTAAGAGGTTTAGCCACACATGAATGGGCTAGCTCTTAAACAAATATAAAAAAATAATAATAAAAAAAATAAAAGAAAAAGCAAACAACTCTTCCTTCTCTCCTGTCTTTCTCTCTCCTTCCACCGTAGTCCCTGTGCCTCCGGCCCAAGCTCTCCCGTCACGGTCTTTGTGCTCTCCTTTTATACACACCAGCGAAGAGTTTCCGTAGACAAGTCGGAGATGGAGTGCGGTACTCAATACGCAGTAACAGCCACGTTCATACGTTGAACCTTGGTGGGACCCATGATCGGATCTTCATGAGAAATCCATGCTGTCCATTAGAATCACAAGAAAAAATCACTCGATATGGTTTGGTTTTGGATCACATCGGCGTGGCCCTCTCTTAGAAACAATTCACCATCTATCTTCCGTTTGGAAGAATAAAAATTGATCTCCACTATCTTCTAAAATTCGGACACCTACGACATGTTTATAGGCCTTCTTAAAGCCTGATGGACGGTTCTGATTATCTGGATCATGGTCCATGGAGGCCCACAAAAACGGACCGCGGCTTCAGTTGCGAAACAGAGGTTCTGCATTCGCCTGTGATGTTCGGTGGGCCCTACAGATTCATTTTTGATGAAATCCAATCCGTTCAATGAATGCACAACGAAAAACCACTTGAAATGGACTAGTTTTGGGTTAGATTCGTGGTGACCCATAAAATCTGCAAAGCCACCGTCCGTTATTTCATTTAGACCAACAAAACCTGATCTTTGCCGTTGTTGCAATTCTTTCATCTAGGCGGTGGTTGATGGGGTTGTGGGAGTCCAACGAACGGTCCGGATCGGACGGACGAGCGAAGACGGTGGGCCACAACTCCCTACAGCGATCGCACCTACGCACGTTGCGTAGCAAGAAGATGGGTCGGTGGTGTGAGTGGGGTCCACATACTCCATCTTTTGATAAATCCATCCCGTCCACCAGATTTAGTTCGAGAAACCGGTCGGAAATGACCGTTTTGGACGTCTTTTGATGCTGTCCATTGAATCTTTGCTTCCACCGTTAATCTTTCATTCGGCTGAGATCATCGCACGTTTCCTTGCATGGAAATATACAGACACCTAGGTCTGCATTATCTGGGCCGTTGGAGTCCGATGGACGGTCCAGATCAATGATTCGGATGAGGGGTGGGCCCCACTAAAAAAATCCAAGCGGACAGGGCCGTCCGCTGTTACTTCTTGCGCAGGAGAGAAGAAGGGACGGGTCAGCGTCCGCTGACCCGTCTCCTGGTATTGGTGCACCGCATATGCACGTATGTTGTGCACGCGTACGCCCTCTAGGTGGGTCCCGTCATGATGTTTATGAGAAATCTGTCCCGTCCATCCGTTTTGTCGCCTCATTTAAGGCGTTGAGTCCGAAATTGAAGCGAATCCAGAAACCAGGTGGGCCCCAAATCAGAGATTCATGGGCTGATCTATCCGTTGGGCCACTTTCATGGAGATCCGAGAGCTGAATTTCGACGTGTACGGTTAAATTATGGTCCTCAAGCCACCTATAAAGTTTTGAGCCGAACGGATGGTGGAGACCCTATGATTTTGCATTCTGGCTGACTTTCAGGCCACTTGAGCTTCAGTTTCTCGATTTTTTTCGGATCTCGGCTGTGTAAAATCGTCGATCCCAATCCCCAGGAGTCCGTCCCCTGCCTTGGTGATGTCGGAGTGCCAAATCCACGCTTTTAATACCCAATTTCAGTTTAAGCTCCTAAATACATCCTGCATCGAAAACACGATTAAAGCGGGCCATTAAACGGCATCATATTCGTAAAATCAGGTAATTATTAGGGTCTGATATGCAATATTTGACCCTCAACACAACCCCCAACCAGCATTTTGCTAGTCCCGAGCAAAATATGCGAAAATTAAGTTGAGAATTACGAAACAATTCTTGTGAAGCCGAGTGATATTTTGAAAAACAATCCAGATATGAGAAATCTTAAGATTCATAAATGTTGATTATCAATTTCTCCTGGCCTCTCATGCACAGTGAATTTCATAATCAAGTTCAAATATTAATCCATAAACTAGAATAATTTTAAACATTGAGTTCCATGGGTGTATAGTGAAATCTCAGCCTAACATCATTAAGAGATCAAATTGTCGATTTCATGATATCATTAGTAATCAATCAGAAAATTCATAACAACCATCACCTAAACCAGTACTTTGCCTCACAGATCATTCTTTCATTTTCTAGTTTTTTTTTTTTTTTCTTTTTTTAAATTGTCAAGCTGGGAATCAAATTTTCACTTATAGGGAGCAAACCTATGGTGAAAATAATCGTCCAGCTCTTGTCTAACTGTTAATCATTAAAAATCGAATCCACACCTATAGGGAGCAAACCCATGGTGTAATTCTCATTTTATACCCTGATGACCAAATCTTTTAGGCTGTTTTCTTTCACGCTCAGTGATTACCAAGTAAATCATTCAATATCAAACTGAAATCTCAATGTGTAGGTGAGATGTGGTATGTGAAAGCATGACTCAATCAATGTTTACAACTTCTAATCATGGATTAACAATTCAAACTTAACTGTGAAATCTAAAGACATCTTGAATGTAAGAGTCATAAATTTCCAACATCACGTATCTTAGAAATTCTAAATCCAGGATATCTGTCAAAATCACTTCGAACTCACTAGAAAGTCCAGAAAAATTTAAAAATTTTCACAATTTTTTGCTCAAGACGAAGAAAACACTGATTAGGTTACCTAATCTCCCACCCCCAACCTAAAATCTACATTGTCCTCAATGTAAAAGATATAAGCATGCCATGCACATGGGACAACAAAAGTAAAAGGGAAGTGATGGGAAGATGGTACCTGGATAACGAATCAGGAGACTTTTCCAAAAATATCAGCGAGAGAGTAAGTCAGTGCAAGAGAGAAAACAAGAATAAAAATAAAATCCTACCTATACCACTTTCGCAGGTGCTCTCGATTGCATTTAGCATATGCAACAAGCCTTTAAACCCCTAGGTTGCCCCTAGTGGACGAGTTGTAGTCTCGTGAGGGTTTACAGCAATGTTACCCACAAACATTGAACTCACTACTCATGCTGCAGGGTTCATCTTCTGGCCAGTATCTTGATAAGTTCCTTAGTAAGTTCCTCAACAAGATCATCCAAAAGCCCTTTTTGCAAAAGGCTTGGGTGCCCTGGAGCATGACTTTCCAGAGAGACTTATTTACCTCATAAGAAATTTTCCATTGCATTGCTTGAGGTAACCAGAGTATGTACGATTCACCTGTGACAGAAGAAGTTTCAACGTTAGTATCCCATGGTGAATCAGAGACTACAAGTAGATAAAGTTTAGAAAACTTCGCAAAAAGTGATGTAGCCTCAACACATTTCGAAGTGTCAAACTTCGGTTCAATTTTCAGCTCCTCCTCCTTTAATGGTAGACGTTTAGGATCAGGGGAAGAAGGGGCTTCAAAATAAGGGTTCTCTCGGTCAGTGATAACTACCGAGATGTTGTCTTGCAAGGCATCCACTTTGTCTTTTGACATGGGATCGGTTGACTTTGCAAAGTCTACCCAGCAATTATCAAAAGAGTCGGAAATTTTAGCTGAGAGTGACTTATTTTCCTCATGGAAATCTGTAATGAGATACTCAAGGACTCCCTCGCCCTTAAAAGTATATGAAGATATGCTCTCTCTTGCTCAAATTTCGCACAAACATATTGAAGATCAATAGGGGAAGCATCGATGGGATCATTTTGTTCATTGAAACTACTCAATCTAGGCGTTGAACTATCAGACGTGTACAGCTCAGATGGTGGTCTTAATTGAGTGGTTTCAAATTCTAGATTCGTAGCGAGCAGCTCGTCCTTCTCCCGAATCACATTATCATTCAATTCAAGAGAGTGGTCCAAACATGTCTCACAGAAGTTGGAAGGGTCGATTTTAATGAGCTCATCTTCCACTTTTAAATCAGACATGTTAGGTGAGTGGAGTAGCTCAGTATGACCAATCACTTCGTATGCTTCTTGAGCATTGACCTGGACCATACTTGAGATTGATTCCAGGGGAATTTGGGTTGTGCTCTCATGAATCTCATCCCAATACTTCTCAGCTTCCAATTCAGTGCAGTACACATTTGAGATGGGGTCGCTTTCCTTACATTCTAAATTCGGTTGAGGTTCGAATAAACTAACCTCAACCTCATCATTGAGATCTTGTGTATCATGTAAGGAAAGTGTGTCATCATCACTGTATTTGAAAGACACCCATGTATCTCCATCATTTTTTTGAACAGTCATTGAGATCGACTCATCAGGGAGTTGAACCGTATGCTCATTAATGGAATCCAACTCCTCATTCCAAATTCCAGATTTCGTCAAAAGCGAGTGAGGATCACTTTCCTTGCATTGTATTTCTGGATTGGATTGTAGTTGGGATGAGCGAGCTTCCTCTATCCTTTCAAGGCGCGAATTGAGTGCTTTTAATGATTTCATCGCTTCCACAACATGTTGGTTGAATTGTTCTAGATTAAAACATGAATCCTCTTGGATCGTTTCTGGTTGGATCTCAAAGGTATGGGATCCAAGAGAATAATCATTACATGTTGTTGGTTCATCTTCCCAGTTTTGATGGTTCCACTAGTTATAGTCGTACGGGTCATCGGTCGGGAGTTGATATGCGTTATCATTCCAATAATCACGTACTGTTTTCTTAACTCGTGGAATGCAATTATTTTCCCGTAGATAATCACCGAAGGACTTCTTAATCGGTGGAGCATCATGTTTCAATTGGTTGAAGTAATTTTCAGAAAATATTTGAGGCATAGGCTGTTTTCCATTATTATCATCATACATCAAAAATTTTTCCCAAGATTCCTTAGCTACCTCAGCATATATACGTTCCAACTCTTGCATAGTAAAACCCTAATTCTGAATCTAATCCTAAGAAAGAAAATGAAAATCTAGAAAGAAAGAGAGGGTTGGGAGGAAGTTACCAAATTGGAGTCCCTAAGCTAAAGACCTGCAAAACAAAACAGAATAAGTTAGTTTCTGAAGTAAACCAGATCTAAAGAGTTAGAAAATCTAGAAATTTAGAAAGAGTTTACCAAATTAGAAGTTCTATCCTAACAACCTACAGAATAGGAAATAGGTTAGTTCTATGAATCAAATAGAAAACAAAATTAAAAATTAAAATTAGTAAAATCCTAATCTTAAACTAACTCTAAAACCAATTAATTTGTAAAATCGTAGCCGTCAGTCACCAAGAACGGCGCAAAACTTGTTCACTCCCCAAGTGCAGGGTTGTGATGTAGTAATAAACTCGGTAAGACCGAGGTCGAATCCCAAGCGACTGAAACCTGTACGTTATCTGAAATTTACCAGAACTAGAACTAGACTAAGATGAATTCTAAATCAGATAAATTTTGAGGAATAATGATAAAATATTAATCTAAAACTTAGGAAGAATCAGAGAAGGGAAACTAGGGATTCAGAGGATCCACTTGTAGAGATCAGGGAGATCTTATGCCTGTATTATAAATTAGGAAAATTAACTGAACTGCCATTGATATAGATTTCAAGAGATGAGAGGTGTATGAATTAGAATGGATTCCATCACCAAACTATGCCCAGGAGACAAAGCAAACAACAGAATTAATCTAATTACCAACCAATCAACATGCCATGAAGGTTAGGAAAGGTACCGACATCCAACCATGCCCAGGAGACGATGGTGAACAACAGGGCTTCCTGACGTCATAAACATAAAGAGGAAAAGAACATGTTCAAAGCCATTGCAGACCCATTGTAATTTCACCACAATGACCCTTAAAGACTGAAAACATTCCCTTAATTAAACCCAAATCAATATCAGATCAGTCTAAACAAAAGGCACAAGCAAAGAGGCCTCCCATCACGCTACAAGCTTCACCTCTTAGCCCTAGCTAAGAGGTTTAGCCACACATGAATGGGCTAGCTCTTAAACAAATATAAAAAAATAATAATAAAAAAAATAAAAGAAAAAGCAAACAACTCTTCCTTCTCTCCCTGTCTTTCTCTCTCCTTCCAGCCGTAGTCCCAGGCCTCCAGTCCAAGCTCTCCCCGTCACGGCTGCTGTGCTCTCCCTTTTATACACACCAGGCGAAGAGTTTCCGTAGACAAGTCGGAGATGGAGTGCGGTACTCAATACGCAGTAACAGCCACGTTCATACGTTGAACCTTGGTGGGACCCATGATCGGATCTTCATGAGAAATCCATGCTGTCCATTAGAATCACAAGAAAAAATCACTCAGATATGGCTGGTTTTGGACTGCTACTGGCGTGGCCCTCTTGCCGAAACAATTCACCATCTATCTTCCGTTTGGAAGAATAAAAATTGATCTCCACTATCTTCTAAAATTCGGACACCTACGACATGTTTATAGGCCTTCTTAAAGCCTGATGGACGGTTCTGATTATCTGGATCATGGTCCATGGAGGCCCACAAAAACGGACCGCGGCTTCAGTTGCGAAACAGAGGTTCTGCATTCGCCTGTGATGTTCGGTGGGCCCTACAGATTCATTTTTGATGAAATCCAATCCGTTCAATGAATGCACAACGAAAAACCACTTGAAATGGACTAGTTTTGGGTTAGATTCGTGGTGACCCATAAAATCTGCAAAGCCACCGTCCGTTATTTCATTTAGACCAACAAAACCTGATCTTTGCCGTTGTTGCAATTCTTTCATCTAGGCGGTGGTTGATGGGGTTGTGGGAGTCCAACGAACGGTCCGGATCGGACGGACGAGCGAAGACGGTGGGCCACAACTCCCTACAGCGATCGCACCTACGCACGTTGCGTAGCAAGAAGATGGGTCGGTGGTGTGAGTGGGGTCCACATACTCCATCTTTTGATAAATCCATCCCGTCCACCAGATTTAGTTCGAGAAACCGGTCGGAAATGACCGTTTTGGACGTCTTTTGATGCTGTCCATTGAATCTTTGCTTCCACCGTTAATCTTTCATTCGGCTGAGATCATCGCACGTTTCCTTGCATGGAAATATACAGACACCTAGGTCTGCATTATCTGGGCCGTTGGAGTCCGATGGACGGTCCAGATCAATGATTCGGATGAGGGGTGGGCCCCACTAAAAAAATCCAAGCGGACAGGGCCGTCCGCTGTTACTTCTTGCGCAGGAGAGAAGAAGGGACGGGTCAGCGTCCGCTGACCCGTCTCCTGGTATTGGTGCACCGCATATGCACGTATGTTGTGCACGCGTACGCCCTCTAGGTGGGTCCCGTCATGATGTTTATAAGAAATCTGTCCCGTCCATCCGTTTTGTCGCCTCATTTAAGGCGTTGAGTCCGAAATTGAAGCGAATCCAGAAACCAGGTGGGCCCCAAATCAGAGATTCATGGGCTGATCTATCCGTTGGGCCACTTTCATGGAGATCCGAGAGCTGAATTTCGACGTGTACGGTTAAATTATGGTCCTCAAGCCACCTATAAAGTTTTGAGCCGAACGGATGGTGGAGACCCTATGATTTTGCATTCTGGCTGACTTTCAGGCCACTTGAGCTTCAGTTTCTCGATTTTTTTCGGATCTCGGCTGTGTAAAATTGTCGATCCCAATCCCCAGGAGTCCGTCCCCTGCCTTGGTGATGTCGGAGTGCCAAATCCACGCTTTTAATACCCAATTTCAGTTTAAGCTCCTAAATACATCCTGCATCGAAAACACGATTAAAGCGGGCCATTAAACGGCATCATATTCGTAAAATCAGGTAATTATTAGGGTCTGATATGCAATATTTGACCCTCAACAATTTTTAAATTTTTCGGGACATTCTTGTGAATTCGATGTGATTTTGACGGCCATCTAGGGCACGTAGAATTACAAGATACATGATGTTGGATTTATGACTCTTGGATTCAGTTATCTGTTAGCTTTCAGAGTTAAGTTTGAATTGTTAATCCATGATTAGAAGTTTGAAACATTGATTGAGTTGCGATTTCACATGTCACATTTCGCTTACACATTAAGGTTTCAGTTCAATATTGACGGATTGACTCGATAATCATTAAGCATGAAAGGAGCCAACCTGAAAATTTTGCTTATCATACATGATCAATAGAAAAAAAAAAAGAAAAAAAAAAGAGAGAGAAAAACAGAAAGAAAAAAAAAAACCAGATATCTTTGGAAAGGATTGGGCGAATAATCTCCACCATAGGTTTGCTCCCTCTAGGCGTAGATTTAATTACCCATGGATAAAATGTGAAAAAGGGTTGGGTGTACGGTCTTCACCATAGGTTTGCTCCCTATAAGTGAGGATTTGATTTCCCTTGTTGGCGCTACTATTAATAATAAAAAAAATCAAATCAAAAGTTGAAAAACTGAAAAGATGATTTGTGAGGTAAGTTTTGGTTATCATGAATTCTCTTGTTGGTTACCAATGATATCCTGAAATAGAGAAGTGAATTTTAATGTTGATAAGCCGAGATTACAATATACACCTATGGAACTCAATGTTTAGAATTTTTCTAATTGATGGATTAATACTGTACACTTGATTATGAGGTTTGCCGTTTCCTTGAGTCTAGGAGAAATTTATGCCTAACATTCATGAGTCGCAGACTTCTAGTGTCTGGATTGTTTTCAAAATCACTCGAGTTCTTAGAAATTGTTTGGTAATTCTCAATTTATTTTTCGCATACTTTGCTCGGGACTAGCAAAATGCTAGTTGGGAGTTGTGTTGAGGGTCAAATATTGCATATTAAACCCCATTTATTACATGATCTCATGAACATGATACCGTTTAACGCCTGATTTTAATCGTATTTATGATGCATGGTGAATTTAGGAGCCTGAACTGAAAATGATGCTAAAAACATGGATTTAACACTCAGGAATCGCCAAGGTAAGGGACGGACTCAAGGGGACCAAGATCGACGGATTTACATGCTAGAGATACGAGAAATCGAGAAACTGAAGCTCCAGTAGCCTAAAAGTCAGCCATAATGCAAGATCACATGGTTCTCAGCATCTTCTCGACTCAAGACTTCATACAGGGCCTGAGGAACATAATTTAACCGTACAAATAAAATTTGAACCCTTAGATCCATGTGGAAGTGGCCCAACGGCTAGATCAACCCCTGAAATCATGATTTGGGGCCCGCCTGAACTCTGGATACACTTCAAAGTTGGTCTCATCCCGTTTTATGAGGTGAGAAAACAGATGGTCGGGGTAGATTTTTCAAAATCATCACAATGGACCCCATTAGAGATCGCACGTGCACGGTGCATCTGTGCTCTGGAATTACACGGCAAGTCCAAGACGGTCAAACCATCTTGGACCCGTTGCTTCACGCCAAAAATGGCAATTGCCGTGTTTTAGCATTCGAACGGACGGACTGCGTCCGTCTGTGGAGGATGGTGGGCCACCATCATGGCTCATGGGGATGATCCGAACCGTCTAGAGTGGTCAGAGGAGGGCGCCGACCAAAGCCCAGTCATTTTAGTGGTTCCATGCACGTGTACAAGGTGGCAACAGAAAGGAAATTAGTCATCTGTCCAGTGATGGTGTGGCCCATCCGAAACACAGATTCATGTCAAATTTCAGCCAGTGATCAGGAAAAGATGCAGAAATTCGAAGACCGGTTTGATGGACTCTGAAGGTGACCGAGGTGGACCCCATTGTTCACTCCCCAAGTGCAGGGTTGTGATGTAGTAATAAACTCGGTAAGACCGAGGTCGAATCCACAGGGACTGAAAACCTGTACGTTATCTGAAAATAACCAGATCTAGAACTAGGCTAAGATGAAATCTAAATTAAGTATAATTTGAAGAATAATAGTGAAATATTTAATCTAAAACTGAAGAAAATTCAGAGAAGGGAAACTAGGGATTCAGAGGATCCACTTGTAGAGATCAGGGAGATCTTATGCCTGGATTAAAAATCAAGAAAATTAACTGAACTGCCGTTGATATAGTTTTCAAGAGATGAGAGGTATATGAATTAGAATAGATTCCATCACCAAACCATGCCCAGGAGACAAAGCAAACAACAAAATTAAACTAATTACCAGCCAATCAACATGCCATGAAGGTTAGGAAAGGGTACCGTCATCCGACCATGCCCAGGAGACGATGGTGAACAACAGGGCTTCCTGACGTCAGACACATAAAGAGGAAAAGAACATGCTCAAAGCCATTGCAGACCCATTGTAATTTCAGTCACAGCAGACCATTAAAGACTGAAAACATTCCCTTAATAAAAACCCAAATCAACATCAATTCAGTCTAAACAAAGGCACAAGCAAAGAGGCATCCCATCACGCTACAAGCTTCACCTCTTAGCCCTAGCTAAGAGGTTTAGCCACACATGAGTGGACTAGATCTTTCAAAATAAAATAAATAAATAAAGCAGCTAAAAACAAACTCTTTTTCTCTCTCTCCTCACGTCTCCACCCGAACTCCAATCCGTTGCTCCAAGCCCAACCGTTCCCCCCTGGCCTCCAGTCCTCTCCCTCTTTTATATAAGCTTGGAATCGGTGGCAGAAAAAAAAATCCTTTCCGCACAAGGAGATAAACCCACTTGCGTTGGATGCTTGGTGGGCCCATGATTGATATCGGTTGAGAAATCCATTCCGTTCATTAGAATGTACTCGAAAAACCCTTCAGGTATGATCAGTTTTGGATCCAAGCCATGGTGACCCATGATCTTTTCATTCCGCCGTCCATCTTGATGTTGAACGGATATTTCTTGTGATCGGATGCGTGGGACCAAAAGGTCACCTAGGCGAGGATTTTTCCCCACCTCTGGAGGGTATGGATGGTTCTGATCTTTCCAAATAACGACGAGTGGGGCCCACTACTCAGAAACCGGCGGACGCGGTGCGTCCGCTGTTTGAAACAGAGAAGGAGAGAGATCTGCGTCGGTGGTGTCCGCGGGCCCACTATCCTGTTTCGATGATAAATCCAAACCGTCCATTCTACTCGTGGCGAAAAACCACTGAGAAATATGTATTTCTCTTAAGTTTAATGCGGCCCACCATCTCAAACATTTCCACCGTCCGTCTTGCCTTCAAACGGACAAAAAATAATATCCATTATCTTCCGAGATTCCGCCACCTAGGCAATGTTTGCACCCCTCCTATGGACTTAATGGACGGTTCCGATCATTGATCTGAGCCATCAGTGGGACCCACTAACAAGACCAGCGTCCGGTTCGTGCGGACTCTATTCCTTCGCACAGGAGGTGCGCTAATTGTGTGATGGGGCCCACTTCATTGATGGTTAGAGAAATCCATACCGTCCACCAGATTCACGACGAAAAACCGTCCAGGAAAGGCTGATTAAAGTTTGATTTTAGTGTGGTCCACCACCCGTTTTGGTCCACCGTCCATCTGCCGTTTGGACAGTTGGATTGCAATACTCACTGTCTTTTGAGTTTCTGACACCTAGGCAAGGGTAATTACCCCCCTTTTATCACCTTGGACGGTCTAGATTTTCAGCATATATGATGGATGGGTCCCACAGTCAAAAACCGGAGTCGGCCGTGTAAACTCTGTTGCGTTTTTGAAGAGGACGCGGGTCAGCGGTGGCTGACCCTTTGTAGGAGTTCGGTGCACCGCAGGAGTGCACTGTCTATGCACTCGCATACTCACCTTGTGGGGTCCACCATGATGTATATATGAAATCTGATCCATCCATCCATTCTGTCATATCATTTAAACCGTGGAGACCGGAGATGAAGCATATCCAGACAGCAGGTGGGCCCAGAATCATGATTCCAAGGGATGATCTATCCATTAGGCCACTTCCACCAGGATACAACGGCCAAAATTCTACATGTACGGTTAATTTATGTTCTTCAGGCCGTGTATGAAATTTCGGGACAAACGGATGGTGGGAAACCTGTGATCTTGCATTCTGGCTGACTTTCGGGCCACTTGAGCTTCAGTTTCTTGATTTTTTCGGATCTCGACTGTGTAAAATCGTCGATCCCAATCCCCAGGAGTCCGTCCCCTGCTTTTGTGACATCGGAGTGCCAAATCCACGCTTTTAATACCCAATTTCAATTTAAGCTCCTGATTGCATCCTGCAACAAAACACAATTAAAACCGGGCGTTAAACAGTATCATACCCGTAAATTCAGGTAATAAATGGGGTCTAATATGTAATATTTGACCCTCAACACCCACCTACTTCAGCAGAAAACGAAAACTTTCGTTTTCGTATCGCAGACAGTGCGCAGAGGCTTTTTGCGAAAGTCGGTGGGCCACCATTATGGACCATCTGTCCAATCCCAACCGTCCATTAGGTAGCCTGGGTGAATCCGTTCCAACCCATGAAATTTCAGGACAAACAGTAATCAGGTACACAGCCAAGGTTCAGCTCAAGTTAGCCTCTGCACTGCGTTTCCTGGTTTAAACAGAGTCCGTTTGGAGGATAACGTGATCCACATGTGGAAATTTTTCTCAATCCAGACCTTCCAAATCGAGATAGAGGGATATTCGGTGGTCACCATGCTTTCCAAAAATAAGGAAATCTCTTCGCTGAAGCGTGTTCCGCGAAGTCTCTTACCGACTGTCGTTTTGGTGCCGCACAGGAATCCCGGACGCAGTAGGTCTTTTACTGAAATATACCATCCATAGATCCGTGGGTCAGGACCATCAGATGATGATCTAGAACTGTCCAAATGTTCAGTTGATGGATGCGGTAGATTAGAATTAATTTGTTGGTGTGATTGATGACGATCCATCTGCCAAACTTATCCGATCTGGAGAGGAAAAACAGGAACTGCGCAAAGACCTGTTGAATTCAGTTTTTTCACCGGATATGCGCATCTTATTTGCTCTAGCCAACCTTCCCTGCTATAAAAAAGAAAGAGAGAGAGTTGGGAAGATTATTCAATCAGTCATTCCTTGAACGGGAGAGAGATAGTAGAGTAGTGTTTTCTTTTCTTTTTCTTTTTCTTTTTAATTTGATCTTGTTTAAGGGATCCAGCCCATTCATGTTGGGCTGAACCTCTTAGCTAGGGCTAAGTGGTGAAGCTTGTAGTGTGATGGGTAGTTTCCTGTTGTTTTGATTCATGTTGATGAACCTTCTCTGATTATAGTTTGATATATAGAATGCCTTTAGTTTTTAATGGTTTGTTGTGACTAAAATTACAATCGATCTGTGATATCTTCTGGTATTTTCATGCATGTATGGAGGTTATGATCGTAGGGATATTGTTGTTCACCATTGCCCCTTGGACATGGTTGGATGATGGAATTTTTCATAACCTTCATACATCTTCTGATTGGTTGTGGATTGGTTTAAGTTCTGTTGTTTACCTTGTCTCATGGGCATGGATTTGTGATGGAAGCATATCTAATTCTTATACCTTTCATCTCTTTGAAAACTAGATCAAAGGAAGTTCAGATTGTGCTTTAGTGATATACCTTCCAACTAGATGAAGATGAGATTCAAAGTCTAGTTGAGTTCGTGAATCAAGCGTAGATCTCCCTGATCTCTACAAGTGGATCCTCTGAATCCCTAGTTTTCCACCTCAGAATTCTACTAGTTTTAGATTACTATTTCACCATTATTCTCATATTTACCCCTGATTTAGATTTCAGCTTATCCTAGTTCCGGTTCTAGTTACTTTCAAATTACGTACAAGTTTCAGTCCCTGTGGATTCGACCTCGGTCTCACCGAGTTTATTACTACATCACAACCCTATACTTGGGGAGTGAATAGAAAGGCGACATAGAAATCCGTAGTCCGCATCAGATTCGGAAACGACTCTGCGTAACCACGACCGGTCAAGCAGACTGCACGACCGGTCGAGCATGAGCCTTGACCGGTCGAGCACCTCAGAACCAAAAACTGATGCTCGCTGGACTTTAAGTCGAGTTAGTCCACGACTGGTTGAGCAGGGGGCCACGACTGGTCGAGAAGGTCCCACGACCGGTCGTGCGCGGCCCCAGATGTGGCTTCACTTCTCAACAATCTCCCACTTGGAGACACATCGCCATAAACTTTTGTCTTTTTCATCCGAAGTGCATCACCTCCCCGTCTACAAGCCTGAAGACCAATCAAAGCTTAACAGAGCTTCAGCTTCTCCTGTGTGACCGCCTTGGTCACCATATCCGCAGGATCATTCTCACTTGTATGAATCTTCTCCAGAGCAATCGATTCATCTTCCAGTAACGAACGTATGAAGTGATATATGATGACAATATGTTTGGTCCTTGGATGAAAGGTTGAATTCTTAGCCAAGTGTATTACAATCTGACTATCACTATACAGCTTGCAATCTGCTTGCTTCTTACCCAAGTCTTCCATGAAATCATGCATCCACACCATTTCCTTACACGCTTCTGTAGCCGCAACATATTCTGTTTCTATCGTACTAATAGAAATTATCTTTTGTCACTGAGAGACCCAACTGATTGCAGCACTGCCCAGAGTAAAGACATAACCTGTAGTGCTTCTTCTGTTGTTGATATCTCCTGCCAAATCTGAATCTACGTAGCCTTGTAGCTTGATTTTCGATCCTCCATAATACAGCCCTATATCCACAGTACCTACTAGGTATCTGAGGATCCACTTCACAGCTTCCCAATGTTCCTTCCCGGGGTTGTTCATGAACCTGCTAACAACTCTCACTGCTTGAGGAATGTCTGGCCTCGTGCTCACCATAGCATACATGAGACTCCCAATAGCTGACGTGTATGGGACTTTAGCCATGTATTCCCGTTCCTCCTGCGTCTTTGCACCTTGCTCCTTAGATAGCTTGAAGTGGTTGGCTAATGGAGTGCTAACCGGCTTAGCACCTCCTATATTGAATCAATCAAGTACCTTGGCTATGTACTTTGCCTGTGACAAAACCAGTTTCTTGTTTTCCCTGTCATGCTTTATCCTCATGCCTAAGATTTATTTTGCAGCTCCTAAATCTGTCATGGCAAATTCTCTAGACAGATGTCTTTTGAGATTTGAGATGTCCTTCATGCTTGAACCGGCCACAAGCATGTCATTAACATACAGAAGAAGGATGATGTATGATATATCAAACTTCGTCAAATAGCAACAGTGGTTAGCATGACATCTCCTGTAACTGTTTCCTGATATAAAATTGTCAAACTTCTTATACCACTTCCTCGGGCCTGCTTCAGGCCATATAGACTCTTCTTCAGTCTACACACTTTGTTCTCCTTTCCTGGTGCCACGTATCCTATGGACTGATGCATATATATATATATATATATATATATATATATATATATATCTCTTCTTCAAGGTTCCCATGAAGAAAGGATGTCTTAACATCTAGCTGCTCTAGATGTAAGTCCTTTATAGCCACTATACTCAAGACCATACGAATCGTAGACATTTTCACCAAAGGTGAAAATATTTCAGTAAAATCGATACCTGCCTTTTGTTGAAACCCTTTCACAACCAATCTAGCCTTGTACCGTTTCGAACCATCATGCTCCTCCTTCAGTCTGTAAACTCACTTGTTATGAAGAGCTTTCTTACCCTTAGGTAGATTAACTAGCTCCCATGTACGATTAGACTCGAGAGAGTCCATCTCCTCATCCATGGCCTGCTCCCACTTAACCCGTGTATCTGACTGTAATGCCTCTTCAAAACACTCTAGTTCACCATTATCTGTCAGCAATAGATAATGTAAGGAGGGTGAGTATCGGACCGTGGGTCTCCTATCCCGAGTAGACCTCCTCACAACCGATGTATGAAACTCTACCTCATAATGCTCCTGTGCCTGATCATCTTGTGGCGCTGTAACACCCGTGTCCTGTAACTCTTCTAACTCTACGAATTATTTCTCCTTGGCCTTATTTTTCTGCACACTGTCCTTATGCATCACTTTTTCATTGAAGACTACGTCCTTGCTTCTGATGATTTTTCTGTTTTCTGCATCCCAAAACCTGTAGCCAAAATTATGCTGCCCGTAGCCTATAAACGTGCACCTCCTGGACTTCGCATCTAGCTTGTTTCTGTGCTCCACATCAATGTGAACATATGAAGTGTAACCGAACACTCTGAGATGTGCAAGGTTCACTTCTTTCCCAGTCCACGCTTCTTCTGGTAGCCCACCATCCAATGGTGCTGAGGGACTTCTATTGATGAAATATACGGCAGCATTCATAGCATCTGCCCAAAAGGTTTTGGGCAATCTTGCATGTAACCTTATGCTCCTGGCGCACTGAAGGATGGTCTTGTTAATGCGCTCAGTCACACCATTCTGCTATGGTGTCCCTGGAATCGTTTTCTTATGTTTGATTTCATTTGCTGCACAATACTCCTCAAACCTCTTATCACACTACTCTCCCCCATTATCAGATCTCAGACATTTTACTATTTTTCCTTTCTCGTTTTCTACCATAACTTTCCACTGTGCCGGTCCCCAGACATCAGTGTGTACAAGCTCCGACAAATGCGTCTTTGAAGCGCGTCCTGTCTTCTTGAAGCTTACCCTCTTCTGCTTGTCATACACGCAGTCCTCGCAGAAATCCAAGTAAATAGACTTCAGCCCGGGTAGCTTCCCTTTTAACAATAGCACTTTCATCCCTTTCTCACTTATATGTCCCAACCCGTGATGTACATGTTTAACATCCTTTAATTCCAAAATCGTTCCATCTTTCTGATTTACATGAACGTCCCCCTTTCTAACAATACTGCATGGCTCATCATCACCAGGTAGACTCTCCCAAAGTCACCTGATATATAATTACGTAGAACTTCCTTACATGAAGTGGCATGAAACGAAGCACCCGAGTCTATAACCCAAGACTCATTCCTCGCATCAAGATACAAGATCAACGCCTCTGTGTCACTCTCCTCAGATAGATTCACTGAATCCTTCCCGCCTTGAGAGCTTCCTTCTTGTTTCTTGAGCGCCCTGTAATCACGTTTCATATGCCCCTTCTTGCCGCAATGCCAACACCTGTCTTTGTCTTTCGGTCCATTGGAATTCTTCCTCGACTTAGAACGCTCGTATTTATTGCCTCATTTGTTCAGTGATCTTCTTCTTCCTTCAACGTTTAGAGCATTCCCTGAATCCCCTGAAACTTCTGATGCCTTTCTTCTAGATTCTTCGTTGAAAATTAAATCGGCCACATCATCAAATTTTAGCTTTGTCGACCTTGAAGAATTGTTCACAGCAATCACCAAACCATCTCAACTGTCTGACAAACTGGATAAGATCAACAATGCCCTGTCCTCATCCTCAAAAACAATGCCAACAGATTCCAACTGACTCGTGACTGTATTGAACTCGTTTAGATGTTCAGCCACGCTCCCACCATCTGACATCTTCATGTTGAATAGCTATTTCATAAGATGAACCTTGTTGGACACAGAGGGTTTTTCATACATGGTGGTTAGGGCTTCCATTAATTCTTTTGTAGTTTTCACCTTGGATATATTGAAGGCGACGCTCTTAGACAAAGAGAGTCGAATCGTTCCTAAAACCTTCTTATCCAGTAAAAACCATTCATCATCTGTCATATTTTCTGGTTTCTTCTCTTTTCCTCCTAGAGGAATATAGAGGTCCTTCTGATACAGATAATCCTCCATCTGCATCTTCCAGAAGGCAAAGCTTAAACCATCAAACTTCTCAATTTTAGTCTTCCATTCTTCCGTCATCGCTCCCAATAGAACTAAACCAATAACTTTGATATCAGTTGTTGCGTAGCATGCCAACAACGCAGTGAGCCTAGATCCAAACTCAGACCTCACCCACAAATGATAAACAAGAAGAAATATAAACTAGAAACATATTAAAGCAATCCAAACAAACCATAAGACAAGATATACGTGAAAAAACCCCAACAAGGGTAAAAAAAAAACCACGGATGCAAACTTCCACTATGAAAAATAAGAAGATTACAAGGCAATATACTAACCTCTCCCTTGGAAATAAAGAGAAAACCTTTTGCCCATACCTTAGAATAACTCCCCAATATTCACCTTAATCGTAGAATAGCCCTAGGGACCCCAATTTATATTTTTGGCAACTTCCCTTTCGCACCCTTGCGAAAGGCGACACGAAATCCGCAGTCCGCATCAGATTCATAAACGAATCTGCGTAACCACGACCGGTCGAGCAGACTACACGACCAGTCGAGCGGACCCCACGACCGGTCTATGGGCCTCGACCGGTCGAGCACCTCGAAACAAAAAACTGATGCTCGCTGGACTTTGAGTCGAGCCAGTCCACGATTGGTCGAGCAGGGGGCCACGACCGATCGAGAAAGTCCCACGACCGGTCGTGCGCAACCCCAGATGTGGCTCCACTTCTCAACACATCATTGTCATCACATTGTGCCATGTTCATCCCATCTAATCCCATCCACCAAACACCCCCTTATAACATAAATATAGGTGACACTTGGAAATTATTTTTTCCCAAATTCACCTACCATCATCATCGTTCATCTACATGCTAGATAATGAGCTGCAACAGAGGTAAAATGAACATTTTAACAATACCCACACATGAATCTACTTGTGGGGCTCTGTGATGTCTCAGCCCCATCTAATCAATCCTTATGTAGCCCCTCCTATTCTTGTTGGCTTCCCAAGCGCAGGTTGATCCAAAACTTAGGTGGGCCTCATGTTGTGAAATCATACCTGAAACCTCTAAAATTATGCCTCGTGGCCCACTTGAATTTAGGAATGAGCTGATCTTTTATTTGTCCATTCATCCTGATTAGCTGTATCTTTTGAATGGATTAGATGGAATACGCAAAATGCAGTGGGGCCCAAATGCAAACTGGAAGGCTTGTAATGGTGGGTTTCGATCCCCATCCCAACTTTAACCTGTGGTGTAGTCTACCCGAGTTTTTTTTTTTTTTTTTTTTTTTATTTATTTATTTATTTATTTATTTAAACCAGCCTGATTGTGGGGCACACATGAGAAGAATAGGTGGTTCACATGATGTGCATGTCGTTTGTCACTTAGAATATCACGGTGGGGCCTCACTTGCCCATTTGATCAAATGGTTTCCTGGTTGAGAAATGTTCACTTGCAAATACTCCCATGTGAATTCTCTGTACAATGATTTCTTTCCTGCCAATATATCAATTTGTGTGGACCATCCAAGCCGTTCAAAAGGTGGGCTACACCATAATCAAATTAGAACAATCTGCTCATTAAGTGGGCTGCAACCACAAAATGAATAGTACTTTTTGCTTCCTATCAAGTTTGATGGTGAATCACACCTAATGAGTATATTATACTTATTCTAGTTTTCTTTATGTTGAGGCCCACTTTTTTGACGTATTGGATGTTCAATAGAAATGACATGTTGGAGGAAGAAAGCGATGCATGTGATGTATGTGAACAATTTCTTTGGATTGGAGGACAATTTGTCTAATTTTGTCACCTCTATACTCTAATCTCACCGCTTCTGTTGAATAATTTCGCATTAGACAAATTTTGCCACCTTTAATTATAATCTAATCTCGCTGCCTCTGTTGAATAAATTTGTTGCTCCTCTAAATAATGCATTTTCTTGTCTTTTTAAGATTATTTCTTTCTAAAAGCCGCTTTCAGTTTGACATATAAATCAATAATCGTTTACTCCTTTTCAACATCTTCTTACATCGCTTATTTTTAAATCATTAGTGATTTAGACGCTTGATGTTAATTCCCGTGTTGCATACGTCCTTTTATTCATATTTTAAAATTTTAAAATATATCCTTGTTAAAAATCATACATGTTCCAAGAGAGAGTGAGTCCATCTCTCGTCTTCTCCGTCGCGCACGGCTTCGGTGTTGGTGGATCCTATATCAACCGAGGTTGGTGACACCCGTTACTATGGGGCCCACCTTGATGTATGTTCCTTACATTCACACCGTCCAACCATTTTGACAGCTCGTTTTCGGGCATGATTCAAAAAATGAAGAAGATCCAAATATCAGTTGTACCATACCACAGAAACTTGTGGTAACTGACAATCAAAAACTTCTTGTCGGCCGCAAAAATTGTGGATCAAGCTGATATTTGTGTAGGTCATTTATCCATGCCTTTGCGACCTTTTCAAAAGGTTGGATGGCAAATAAACATTTCGGTGGCCCCAATGGTGGGGATGCAATCACTATTTTTTCCAATAGTGTGGTACACCTAAGATTTAAAGGGATAATGCGCGTGGATGTAAGGAACATACATCAAGGTGGGCCATACAGTAGAGATACGACTGCTACCCACTCTACATCACGTTGCCACTAAGATAAGGTGGACAAAGGCTGAGTAGCCAAAGCGTGGTCTAGGAAACCAGGCTGGGCTGGCCCAGACAAGTCATGTAAAGGAAAATTATTATTATTATTATTATTTTAAAATTATACCTTTGTATATATGAACAGAGGAAGTACAAACCAAAGATATCAGGTGGGCTCCACAAAAACAAAACGGCCCTCACCAAACTTACGGACAAGCAAATACCAGAGGGAAATAAGAAAAGCCTACCCCACCCTAAAATTTATTTACTTAGAAATTGCATTTGACATACAACTTAGGGCCTGTTTGCTAACGCTGAAATTCTTAACTTAACAAGGAATGTGAAAGCGTTTGATGTTTAGCTGTGTTTGTTAACGCCAAATAAGGAACACTCTCCATCATTTTATGCTAAAAAATTTTGATGAATGAGGTCTAACTTAATGGTGAATCCATAAGGTGCTCCGCAAACACACACACACACACACACACACACACACACACTCTCTCTCTCTCTCTCTCTCTCTCTCTCTCTCTCTCTCTCTCTCTCTAATCCAATATTGCCCAGATTTTCTTGTTTACATGATAAACGACTCAATTTTTAACGTGTGATACTTTTCTGGGCCCACCATGATTTATGTGATACTTTTCTAGGCCCACCATGATTTATGTGTTACATTCACACTATCCATCAACTTTTTTATATCATTCTAAAGCATGATCCCAAGAAATATGCACATCCAAAGTTCAAGTCAACCACACACAAAAAGTAGTGAGAATGGAACGACTACCGTTAAAATCTTCCTGAGGTCCACCGTGAGCTTATTTGTCATCTAACCTCTTCATAAGGTCACACAGATGAAGGGAAAAAAAAAATCAGCTCGATCAAAGCCTTCTGTGGCCCTAGGAGGGTTTTAATGGTATGCACCCAATTTCCCTTATGTTAGCCTCGTTTTTATCTTACTTTCTAAAATGATATGAAAAAACATGGATGAACGGTGTTGATAAAACATTATATCATGGTAGGCCCGTCTTTGCTTGGTATGCAATCTAGCTAGATTTAGGGACGCTGATTATAAACGCCAGCCTTTCACATGAAGTTTTTGTGCTAGAAACCTATGTGGGGCCCACTGTGATGTTTACGATAAATCTAACTTGTCCATCCTTTTTTTAAGCTCATTTAAGGACTTGATACCAAAATTGACAAGGATGCAAGACTCAAGTGGGCCACATTAAAGGAAAGGGTGGGTTGGAAAATTCCTATCCTAAACCTCCCTAGGGTTGACAGTGATGTTTACATGCCATCAATACCGTTCATAATGTCATTTCTACATATATGTATCTGACCATGAGGCCCACTTTTTTTTTTTTTTTTTTTTTTTTTCAAAAAAGAGGACTTTCTATTGATATGAACAGAGGATTTGACCATGAGGCCAACCTTGATGTATGTGTTGTACATCCATGTTCGTCCGTCTATATTGCCAGCTTAATTTAGGAGATAGACCTAAAAATTAAGCAGATCCAAATGATTAGGTGAACCACGCCATAGGAATCAGTGATCATTGAACACCCACCATTAAAAATTTCTCAAGGGCCAATCAAGTTAATATTTATATTTCACCTTCATCCAAGCCTACCTAGCCTAATCAATAGGTTGGATGGAAAATAAACATTACAATGAGCACTAGAGTGCTTTTAATGGTGGGTGTTCCAGTTTCATATTGTGTGGTCCACTTGAGATTTGGATTTACTTCATTTTTGGGTCATGCCCTAAACTGAGTGGCAAAGTGGATGGGATAAAACACATATGGCATGGTGGTTCCTTGTATCCTAATTGATTGAGTAAATTAGGAAAAGAAATGTGTTATTGTAAGGAAAATATATGGCATGCGAAAATTTTAGGAGCGCTCCTCAAGGATTTATAGTTGGCACTGCTAAGCAATCTAAGGAGTGGGAAGATGCAATCAAGTGATCGAGAGAAAATCAGTCAAGTAGAAAGATGCAACTAAGTAGTCCAAGAGGCAGAAGGCAATCAAGACACAAAGCCTGACCGAAAGAAAATGAAGTATCAAAAAGAGAAACATAACAAGAAAAATGATTTAGAGGAGGATTATTCGGTTACCATAATTGACGAATTGAACGAGAGAAGCATTTGGAAGAAAGCTACGACATAACTCTATAAATAGCAGAAGAAATATATGGAGAAAAAATGATGCCAAGAACACTAATCAAACCAAATCAAATTCATCAATTTACTTTATCTTAAGTTATCATAGGAGTAATAGTAATCTTTAGCCTTAATTATTAATGCAATCCAAATCTACGCTCATACATTAGATTTAATGTCAAGCTGTTCTTTCAAGAGACATTCTTGTTGTACGTCTATCTTAGCAATGGATTGTGAGTTTTTCATTTTGTTTGATTGCATTGATATTAATCTAAAAAGTCATTTCCTATAAAAGATAAAAATTAACTCATCTTTGAAGGAAGAACCTCACCCTTCGACTATTGTTTAATCATTACAAGATTTTGCAAGTGGCTGAGTAACCAACCGATCTTCTCAGATCTTGATCATATGTGTTTATATTGGACATATCTACTTATTTAGGCACTCATAGTCAAAAGTCATGTTGATTTTAAAAGTCGAAGTGTGAAGTAAGTAACTCAGCTTGAAATCAAATTTGCTCTCATTGGACAATGTCTCAAGTGTAACAGATTTTAAGAGCAATTGATCTCCATTTTACAACGATTATGACCCGGTCTTAATGATGCATGCATTCACTATATGCGGAACCACTTGCAGTTTTAACTCAAATTTGAAAATATTTAAACAATACTTTTAACATAAAATCGAACTTTTTATTATTCATGTAAAACATATAAGAAAAAGTCTATTTATAGAGTTTGTGAAGACACCCTTAAGGGGGTAAAGACCCCCTTTGAATAAGGGTTGTGACTATTTTGTTTAAAATGAATTGGTGCGGCACTTTAGCTTGAGAAGGCACAATTTTTCAAAACAAAATATGAAATATTACAATCCTGTGAATTTGCATGAAAATACACACATGTAGAACACGTGCGCACCCATGGCTACGCATAGCCCGTCCCAACAAAAATTTTAAAACACTAATTTATTGTAAAACAATTTAAAATACAGCATTTGAATCCAGAGGCTTTATTAATTCGGGCACCAACGCGCATTCACACAAACAAAAAAAACAAACGAAAGTGCCAACCAATACCGACATGGTTACTGGAAACCTATGCCATCAACCGGTATTTATAAGCTTAAACTGCAAGTGGGCATGTGAGGTGAGCTTGTGAGGTATGTGTTATATCTAAACCGTCCGTCCATCGATTTGGTGAGCTCATCATAATGCATGAGCCTAAAAATAAGACAGATCCAAAGATCAAGTGGACCACACTGCAAAAAGCACGCAGTGGAGGATTGAACGTCTACCATTGAATCCCTTTTGAGGGTCACGGAAGTTTTGGATCAATATGATATTTGTTTTTACTCTTCATCCACATCTGTGTGACATTACGAACAGATTGGATGAAAAATAAACACAATGGTTGGCCCTATGAATGTTTTAATGGTGAGGATTACCGTCCCACTATTATTTTTAATTGTGGTCCACATGAGCTTTAGATATGACTCGTTTTTGATCTTATAATCTAAAATGATCTCTCCAAATGGATGAACGGTGTGGATATAATAAGTACATCATTGTGGGGCCCATATAACTTTGATCTATTTTGAACCGTTACTATAACTTGAGCCGGAGGAGCGTCATTGCTCGTCTTCGCACGAAACGTACCAACACCAGCCAAGTCGGTGGTGTGTGGTACACCAGCCAATCCGCTTTCCCTAAATTCCTGTCGTGGGAAGCTACATGGGCCCAACGAGATGTGTGCAAGAAATCCACCCCATCCATCGGTATCTCTGGCTCATGTTAGGAGACAATCCTAAAAATAGGCTGATCCAAAACTTAATGGACCCCACAATAAGATCCAGTGGGAATGAAAACGCTCACCATTGCAACTGTCTTAGGCACAACCATAATGGTTATATGCCATCCAAACCGTCTATAAAGTTATTCTAACTAGGATGAACTGAAAGCACAAATATTAGCCTGACCCAAGACTTCTATAGCCTACAAAGATTTCAACCGAGCCATCCCAACTGTTTTTCATATTGTTGTCAGTCTTAACATGAGTTGGAAAAACACATGGTCAGGTGGGACATCTCAGTGGGCCCCACATAGCTTCCAACCTAAGGAACTTGCTATGAGCAGGAGGCAAAGGAAACTCGCGTCCTAGCTGGACTTTGGTTCCAAGGAGAACACGTGGGGCCACATGATGGATGGATTGGACATGATTAAAACATCACATGGGCCTGTATTCTTTTGCCTTTTTGCTTGCTCTTGGCTTAACAGAGGAACAGTTTCTCAACCTTTACACATCTTCTTCTTACAGGTAAAGTCATATACATAGTACATTTAGTTCAATCCTCCTCCACCTTCAAAAATACGGTTACCTGCGCATCCATCCATCCATCACAACTCTGAATGTGTGCGCCTAGCGTTTCTCTGCATGTGGCTGGAGCTTCACTCTAGGGCTTTGCATATAGGTTTTCTCCTCTCATCATTTGAGATTGATCTCAGACAGAAATTTATACTTTAAAAGAGTACGGCAACGGCAATCCAATAATATTCGATAGCAACAATTAAAAGGTATGATCATATCTAAAATCTCTGTTTTAGCTCACTGTAGAAACTTAATAATATGTAACGTTGATCCATAGTTTAGAAACTAAGTTTTTAAATACTTTAACAGTGATGCACCTATATGGATTGATTCTGCTTGATATATATATATATATATATATATATATATATATATATATATATATATATATATATATATATATATATATATACCTTTTTAGGTTTGGGATGGACTCCTGATTTTAGTTTTCCATATAAATTGTGGGTTTTGATGCAAATTAGAACACGTTGCATTTTTGTAGGCAATTGAGATTGCTTTCAAAGTTGAATTCATGCAATTTTAGGGTTTTACATAGTTTTTATTTTTTATTTTTTATTATAGTTCAGACTTGGTGATCTTGGGCTCCAGTTTTTGCCTTGTACACAATCGTGTTTGTAAATTTAACACCATTTATAAATAGTGCATAACTAACACACGATCCCACTCTTTTCTCTCCAAATTGTGCAATACAAGGCGATGTATGGCCCAGCCTAATGTATACCATCCCTCATTTTCGTTAGATCGTGTCATGATTTTATTCTAAAAATCAGGCTGAGTTAAAACACAACAATTAAAACCTTTGTAGGCCAACCTAAGCTTTGTATTAGGCTTATATTTAATTTTTCAATGGTGGAGGTCTCTGCTCCCACAGTTTCCTATGGTGTTGGCCCACTTGAGTTTTGATCAATGTTGGTTTTTCAGCTGACTTACTAACATGAGATGGCATACCTGATGTATGGGATGGATCTCACTCATGCAGCACGGGTGGCTTTCCTTTGCCTTTTATGTACACTTCTCACTCCACATGCATTGCATGGAGGGAAATGAAATCGGATTGCGTACTGAGTAGTTTTTTTTTTTTTTTTTTTTTTTTTTTTTTTTTTTTTTTTAAGGAAAGATATAAATATATATATTTCACAATGAAAACTATTACAAACTTTTGAGTAATCCGAGGGAAAAACAAAAACATTCATACAGATCGCCTATCATATCCATGTACAGAAAGAGACACCAAGAGGAGGATTGGACGCAGACTTGGATTCTTTAATAGCTCCCAGCCAAGTTTTATCTAACAAGAAGAAACTTTTCATGCTGGCCGGGAGGTCCTTCGCCCTCGTGAATAGGGTATATCCCTGTCGGTCGACGCCATGTACGCTGCTCGCTCCACATGCTCTCATCGTACCGAGTTACTCATTATGCTCTCATCGTATTGAGTATGAAGAGTTGAACACGACAAGTAAATATAATTATATTTATTACAAATACTTGTACACAACAAGGGTATGCTTTATAACACTAACAAACTATCACTCTTGAATGACAACTCTCACACACAAGAAAAAACTCTTTTGAACTCTTAATACTTGGACACCTTGCTTTCACTCTTAAACTCACTCTTTTGTTAATGTTTTTGTATGTATATAATGAGACACTTCCTATATTTATAGAGGGCTATGGAAGATTCTAAAATCAACACAACTCTAAAGAGTTGTAGAAGCTTCCAAATATCCTATAAGGTTCTATTATATTCCGAAACATTTTAAAAGAATCCGAAAGGTTCTAGCATAGTCCTAAACATTCCGAAAGAGTCAAAAAACTCTATCAAACTCTAGAAGTTTTCGGAAGGTTATAGAAAATTCTAAAATTTTTCGGAAATGTCTGGAAGTTTTCGGAAGACTCCGGAATATTCAAGAGAGGTGGTGATGGCATTTAACACTCTCCCTCAGCACCAACTCTCACAATTCTACCTTGGTCATCATGCCAAGTTATTTTCTGAATTCAGTGAACTTAGCATTGCTAAGTCCTTATGTGAGTATGTCTACAACTTGGTTGTCGGTCTTCACATGGCTCATCTCAATTTCTTCTTAAGTACCTTCTCTCTCACGAAGTGATAGTGTACCTTTACATGCTTGGTCCTAGCATGAAATACTGGATTCTCAGCCAAGTAGATTGCTGATTGATTGTCGCAACGCAATATCATTGGATAATCATCTGGTTGATGAAGATCCCTCATTAATTGTATAAGTCATGTGCTTTCTTGTGCTGCCATTGCCATTGCTCTATATTCAGCCTCCGTGGTTGATAAGAATACTGTAGGTTGTCTCTTGCTACACCAAGAGATTGCTCCTGAGCCAAGGTTGAATACGTATCCGGTGGTTAATCGTTGTGTGTCATAATCACCACCATAGTCAGCATCGCAGTACCCAACTATCTTGTATGCTCCACCTTTCTTGTACAATAAACCAAGGTCTATCGTACCCTTCCCATACCTCAGTATTTGACGTACCGCTTCAAGATGCGGCTTCTTTGGTGTTTGTATGAACTGACTAACTACACCAACTGCATATGTTATATCCGGTCGCGATAATGTAAGGTAGATTAGACTACCAACTATTTGTCGGTACATAGTTGCATCTTTCAAGTCTTTTCCTTCTTTCGAACATAGTCTGGCATTAGCCTCCATAGGTGTGGCAATTGGCTTGCATTCGAGCATCCCATATTTCTTTAATAGGTCTTTGATATACTTCTACTGACAAAGGAATATGCCTTCGTTGCTTCGGTCAATCTCTAGTCCAAGAAAATGCTTCGGTTTTCCAAGTTCCTTCATTTGGAATCATACGAACAAGTTCTCTCTTGTCCTTTCAATCTTACCGTCATCATCTCCAGTGATGATCAAGTTATCCACGTACACGAGCACTATTGCTAGTTTACCTTCCTGGAATTTTACAAAGAGATTGGAGTCCACAGGTGCCACCGAGAACCCGCTTTGCACTAGGAATTCCCCTATCTTGTCATACCATGCCCTCAGTGCTTGTTTAAGCTCATACAAGGCCTTCTTTAGTTTGCAGACATAATCCTGATGCCTTTTACTCTGGAAACCACTTAGATGCTCCATGTAGATATCTCGATCAATTTCTCTATGTAGAAAGGCATTCTTTACATCCATCTGTCACAACTTTCAAGATTTGCTCGCTGCAAGTGCTAGTAGTACTTGCACCGTTGTAATTTTTGTTACTGGGCTAAAAGTCTCATCGTAGTCCAACTCATATTCTTGTGAGAATCCTCTAGCCATTAGTCGAGCTTTGTACCTTTCTATTGATCCATCGAGGTGAGTCTTGACTTTGTACACCCATTTGCATGATATCGGCTTCACACCTTTGGGTTTTGGAACTAGTTCCCAAGTCTAATTTTAGTTCAATGCCTTAACTCTTCTTCCATCACCTTCTACCATTTTATGTCTCGGGATGCTTCTTCAAATGATGTTGGCTCTTTCACGATCTCTTCTTCTGCTAAGGCAGCATCCACGTATCTTGGGTTAGGCTTTTTCTATCTAGTCGACCTCCTAAGTGGTGGGTTATCTACCGCAACCTCCTATTGACTTGGGCGAAGCTCTTCTCGACTACTTTGATGTACTCCAGTTTGTCATGGACTCATAGATTTATCTGGTGTTCTTGACAGATTAGACACTTGCTCACCATCTCCTGCTGTAGGCGTCAACTCCTTGGTTGAACTAGGAGATCCTTCTCTTTCCCTTATCTCCCCCATCTTCTCATGCATTTCATCTTCTAAGTCTTGAGAGTTTGGCAACTCTCCTTCAGTGGCGACCACCATGATGAAGCATCATCAATGACAACATCCCTCGATGTGTAGCACCTTGAATCAACGAATCAATCATCACTATAGTTGATAGCTCCTTGATTGGAAATTGCGGCAAGGGCTATTTCACCCGACTCTGTCACTATTGAGGTAGCAGCTACTTCGTTAGTGACTGTGCTAGACTGCTTGAGTGATTCATCAAAATCTATCTCCTTCTCTGAACAGTCTCCTTTGATGGATTCAGACACTGCTAAAGATGCCTGAAAGTCCTAGTCATCTTCATTGTCTTCTTGGTGATTTCTAGAAGTCACCAAGTTACCTTCGGCTGATTTTTTCTTGGACCAACAATTTTTTGCAAAGTGACCTTTCTTGCCGCAATCGAAACACTTTATATTATACCTTCGAGATACGGAGGATCAAAGTTTATTTGTATTGTTGTCAGATTGAACTCCCCCTGTCCGAGGATTTCTTCCTTACTCTTCTCTCTTCTTGGACTTTCCAAAGTTCTGCTGACTTTGTTCACCCTTTCTGTTCTGTTGTCGATGTCCGCCTTTTTTATTATTGCAGTAAAGTGCTTCTTCTTCCTTGTTTATCGACACTAGCCATTTGTTTGCATAAACTTTCTTGATTGGCCAACAAATTCTCCAACTCTATGAGAGTAGGTTGAGTAGGCCAACCTCGTATTGCCGTGATAAAAGCATTATACTCGGGCTTCAACCCATGCATAATAATCCTCCTCATTCTTTCTTCATGAATATTTGCTTTCGGATCCAATTCTGAAATTTCTCGGCATAAATCCTTTACTCTTGTAAAGTATTTACTTATAGACTTATCTCCTTGGGTGGTAGACATTAACTCATTCTCCAAATATTGAAGTCGAGCATCATTTATTTTTGAAAACAATGATGCAAAGGTGTCCCATGCCATCTTGGGTGTGTCATCATCTTTGATTCGCCTGAGCAACTCATCCTCAATGGTTGACTTGAGTACGTGCATTGCCTTCCCGGCCTTAATCTTCCACTTTCGGAGTGCTTCAGCATTTTCCTTAGGAGGTGGTGTAATCTCATCCCCATTAACAACCTCCCACAAGTCCTGTCCTTCAAGATATGACTTAATGCGACTCCTCCAACTTTGATAGTTGTGGTTGTTAAGCCTCATAACTCCGCTCGTTGTGTTCATAAGATCCACCATCGTGACTTGGTGTGATTATCACTCCCTTTACCAAGCAAGCCAACAAACTTCACAGTCTCCAAACTATGCACGATCACCTTAGAAAACAGATCCCAACCAAACTTCTCTCTGATACCAAATTGAAGAGTTGAACACGACAAGTAAATGTAATTATATTTATTACAAATACTTGTACACAATAAGGGTATGCTTTACAATACTAACAAACTATCACTCTTGAATGACAACTCTCACACACAAGGAAAAACTCTTTTTGTAACGCCCTGAAAATCGGGGGTCGAGTAGCAACTCAATTCCCGAGTTCTAAAACATCACTTATGCAACATATATGCTTATGATTCAATGTTGTCTGTGTTAGTGCATTAATCATGAGTGGGATTATACCAAAACAGTAATTCATACTCCAGATCAGTTGTAAAAGGCAAGCGGAAGACTGAAAGACATAAATACACGTATATAAGTTAAAGATCACAATCGGTCTCCAGAGTATGAATATAACACTAAGTCATTGTGTACGTAAAGTATTACATGTAATATTACAAAAGTCAAAAACATCAAAAATGGTTCAACTGTAATAAAACCCTGTAGTCCCGTCAATCCGGATAGTCTACGCGAAGTCATCAGAGAACTGCATATAAGAGTACTCGTTTTGATCGTCATAATAATCAGGCTCCGCCTTAGGAGTCATGCCATCATCTGAAACCAAGACAGAGTTTGGTTAGTATTTAAAACACCGTCACGTAACGTGGGAGTAAGTGATCAACTCAGTGGAACAATATAGCAAAGGTTAGCATGTTATCAATTCAGTCAAGCAGTAATGATAAAGCAGTAAATCAAATATTCCTAAGTACTATTGTTAATGTAAGAATGGTATGGATGTATGATGTATGCCATCGCCTACGCTCCCTTAGCGACTTCATCTCACGTTCGCGCATGACAATACTGCCTCAGTGCTTGACCTGCAACACCTGAACACCCGCGTAATGTAATGCATGCATATGATTACCAAGTTCTTATTAGTCCTTTTCATACAGCAGGATTGAGAAACTAAGGTACCTCCCTTATTTCATTTCCCAAACAATGATCCATTCTAGGGTCGTCAGTCCTAGTAATCTCATACGATGTTGCGGTTCTAGGTCGCTGCAATGGGCTCGTCGCCAAATCATTACAGGCCTAGTTTATACTCTAGATGCTACAGAAGGGTTGTCGCCTCCATGTAGACTCAGAGTATGCTCGAGTTCACTACAAAGAGCACGACTAGGGCTGTCAGGGCTGTTGCACGGAATCGTTACACCACTCCCCCATCACCCACATGTCTTTGTCATCAAAACATTGTAGGCCGACAGCTCGAATATAGTGTTCCATACCACCGTATTCGGCTCACAAGTCTGGGTTGCTCACTGATCACTACGGGGAGGCTCGTCGCCCCAGCGTAGGCCGACAGCTTGACCACGGTGTCCTATACCACCATGTCCGGCTCATGAGTCTTAACGGATCGAGGTACCAAGGTTAGACGGGATTTCACTAGTGAGTTTGGTACCTTAGGTTCAAGCAGTAGCGTCCATACATAGTAAATATACAAGGGCACATCGAGTTACTTGACGGGTTCGACTAGCACGAGTGCACATTGTATCGATCGACATGAAGTGCATAAGCACTTCGTGTGGCCTAACCACTGCCGACGACCAATACACGACTTGGGTTTGTCAAACACGTCCTACGTGGCGAATGAATCTCAGCCACGACTTCAAGCCTGTTACCGATTGCCTGGACTATAACATAGCCCCAATCACACTCAATCCGTAACCAGAAAGCATGTATAGTAGTCTAAGCAGAGTTAATAAAGTAATTCAAACATGTTAACAAGCATGTTATAAAGCACAATATAAACCGAAAATACAAACACATACATTCCATAAGTAAGCGATTAAATTAAACAACTTGCATGGAGGAAATCATATAGATCTCTAAGCTAGTTGAGAATCCTATCTCAACACCTACCTAAAGCACTATCATCTAAGTACTTACTCATACAAGCATTTTCACAAACACTTAGACTACACTCATTTAACATACATAACGTATATTAGCCAAAACATGTATTAGAGTGAATTCTTTCGCCGAGTAAGTATTACACATATATAGAGCATATACACACAGTAATTAATCATGGCAAACACACTTTCATATTTTGTACGTATACGGTATTTCTATAAATATACAGAATACACTAAACGCCATAATTTTCATATGTAACTGAATCGCAAAACGAACAGCGTATTTTGCATGTGAAATAACATCTGGATCATGAATCTATCATTTTCTGACATTGAAAGCTTTGAAAACCTTAACCTATACGTCTATAGTCCACACCTTACGCCGATAAACACGTAACGGAGTCAGTTCGTTCATCCTCGCTTTGTTTAAGGCACAAAGGCAACCTATTCCACGAAATAGGTTAGCTACTTCACCCTATCAACGATTAGAAACCCTAGAACGAATTAGGGTTAGGTTTTCTTACCTAAAAATGAAATCAAAATCGCTGGAAAAGCGATATGGTAGTGATGATCAGGCATGTGGAATGGTAGGATAGAACAACTGGAATCTCCTCCCACTTCTCTCACACTTTCCCTCTCTTTACTCTCTTCTCTCTCCTAGGGTTTTCTCAAATTCGTATGGAGTGAATGAGAGAGGGTTTAAGGTCCTTATATAGGCCTAAAACTGATGAAAATGGCCCCAGGGCCAAGGTATACTTAGGTTATGTCCAAAGTGCATCTATTTCAGCTCAACGAAGCTCTTCCGGAGCCCCCCTTAATCCAAAGGTCGGACTTAAGCTTACTGACCTTGGATCTAGTTCGAGTTAAGTTTTCATTCCAGTCGGGTTTTCGGATCACACGTGGTGGACCAGTTTCAGTTCAACGGTCACCGAAACTCAATCAGGGTTACAAGTACACTGCCATGTGTATAAAATTTCCTCTAATCTAAGGGTGTATTTGGGTCAGATTCTGACGGTCTGATTACTTATATCATGCCCGCAAGCGACAGGTCTCAGATTACTTAAATTAGGTTTAATTTTTAAAGAAATCTACATTTTCTCACACACTTCACTCCGGGCTCAAGCGAATAGCCCCAGGACACAATCTGGATTTGATTTCTGGGATGGTTGTCAAGCCCAGCAAGGCGGTCCTAAACGCTTAATCTTGTGGTCATTGGACTTTCGACGTGTGGTCCAGATCTGACACAGAGTTTCAATGTGCTCCCCAGAGCAATTAGGTAATGAGATTGATCCTAGATTTCAGGGTAACCTAGCGTCAATGATTCTACAAGTTTTAGGTCTTGCAGATCGTATTTAAAGTGGATCAAGCGAATTTCATAGCTAATCTAGTTTAACACTTAGTTAACTTTGTCTAATTCCTAAAGGATTTAATCCTGAGTGATTTCTGCCTGAGGTGGTACTCGGGTCTTTGTATGGAATTTTTCTAGACGTTACAATCTACCCCCCTTTAAAAAAATTTTCATCCTCGAAATTAGTACTTTTTCATACTCCTCGAGAATCTGAGGGTAGTTCTTTCTGACCTCGGCTTCAGTTTTCCAAATAGCCTCTTCCTCTGTCTGATGTATCTATAGCACTTTCACAAGTGGGATGACCTTGCTATGCAACACCTGCTCCTTCCTGTCTAGGATACATGTCGGATGCAGTACATACGTAGCGTCCTCGCTCAATTGTACCTGCTTCCACTTGATGATATGGGAAGTATCAGGAACGTACTTCTTTAGTATGGAAACATTGAACACGTTATGCAGACCCGCAAGTGGTGTGGGCAAAGAAAGACGATATGCCACCACACCCACTCAGTCAAGTATTTGAAAAGGGCCGATGAACCGCGGCGTAAGTTTCCCCTTCTTACCAAACCGAAGGACTCCCTTCATGGGGGAAACTCGGAGGAATACATGGTCTCCAACTTCGAACTTCAGTGGTCGCCGCCTCGTATCGGCATAGCTTTTCTGTCTGCTCTGTGTTGTAAGAAGTCAACACCTGATAATATCGATCTTCTCTGAGGTCGCCTATACTAACTCTGAGCTAATCAAACTGTGCTTGCCGACCTCTGTCCAACAATGCGGTGCTTGGCAAGGGCACTCATACAAAGCCTCGTAAGGAGTCATACCAATACTCGCCTGAAAACTGTTATTGTAGGCAAACTCTGCACATGGGAGACAGTCATCTCAACTGTCCTTGAAGTCTAACACACAGGCCCGCAGCATATCCTCTAAAATCTGATTCACTCACTCCGTCTGCCCATCGGTCTGTGGGTGGAACGCGGTACTGAACTTCAACTTCACACCCATACCTTCCTGAATACGAGTCCAGAAGATAGATGTAAATCGCGTGTCTCTGTCCGACACAATCTCCAAGAGAACTCCATGCAAATGCACTATCTCCTTAATGTACAATCTAGCCAACTCGTCTGCAGAGTTCGAAACTCTAATCGGAAAGAAATGAGCCGACTTCGTTAACCGATCGACGATCACCTAAATGGAATCGTGTCCCTTCCTCGTCTTCGGCAGCCCCGATATGAAATCCATAGAGATGAAGTTCCACTTCCATTCAGATATGGGCATGGGTTGAAGCAGTTCAGGAGGTCGGCGATGTTCAGTCTTGACCTGCTGGCAGGTGAGACAACGGGACACAAATTCTGCTATGTGGACCTTCATATTATCCCACCAATACGATCTTTTCATGTCCTGATACATCTTCGTGCTACCAGGATGCATCGCAAGCTTCGATCTATGGGCAGCCTCTAGAATCTCTTGTCTCAAGTCATGAATGTCTGGGACGCATAGGTGACCACGGTATCGTAGGCCACCATCTGTGCCAACTCTTCACTCGAAGTCCTCGTCATCACTAGCCTGCTCTCGAAGCTCAGACAGTCGCGCATCGCCCTTCTGGGCCTCGATAATCCTATCATCCATAAGTGACTGCACCCGAATGCGCGCGACACTCACGAATGGCTCCTCCACAGTGAGTTTCTGCTCGAAGTCCAGCACGAACTCCACCATGTGTCATTCCTAAACCATCAGCGGACCTGCAAATACTATCGCCTTCTTACTGCTCAATGCGTCAGCCACAAGGTTAGCCTTGCCAGAATGGTAGGAAACCTCGAACTTGAAGTCCTTCAAGGTCTCCATCCATCGGCGCTGCCTCATATTCAAGTCCCGCTGAGTGAATATATAGCGAAGGCTCTTGTGGTCGCAGAAAAGCTCGAACTCCTCTCCGTAGAGGTAATGTCTCTAGAGCTTTAATACAAATATGACCGCTGCTAAGTCGAGGTCATGCGTAGGGTAATTCTCCTCGTGTTTCCTCAACTGTCTCGAGGCATATACAATCACTTTGTCCTTCTGCATAAGGACACAGCCCAAACCAACGCGAGACGCGTCGGTGTATATAGTATACTTGACCCATTGCTCTGACAATACTAGTATATGGGCAGACATCAGTCTGTCCTTCAGATCCTGAAAAGATGCTTCTGCCTTTTCATTCCAGGCGAACTTCAGATCCTTCCGTGTCAACTGGACAACGGTCTGGCTATCTTCGAGAAATCTCGAATGAATCGTCGGTAGTACCCTATCAGACCAAGAAAACTCCTCACCTCAGTAACTGAACTAGGCTGCTTCCAATTCTGAACCGCGGCTACCTTAGCCAGGTCCACCGCAATCCCTTCCTTGAACACCACATGTCCTAGGAACTTGACTTCCTCCTTCCAGAAGTCACATTTCTAGTACTATGCGAATAACTGGTTCTTCCTCAAAGTATCTAAGATTGCTTGTAAGTGTTCCTCGTACTCTTCTCGACTCGCAGAGTATATCAAGATGTCATCGATAAACACGACGACAAATCGATATAGAAATGGCCGAAATACCCAGTTCATCAAATCCATGAACACGGTCGGAGAGTTCGTAAGACCGAACGACATCACAAGGAACTCGTAATGCCCAAAACTGGTCCTGAAGGTCGTCTTCTGTACGTCCTCATCTCTGACGCGCAACTGATGATACCCTGACTGTAGATCAATCTTCGAAAAGTAGCGCGTCCCTTTTAACTAATCAAACAGATCGTCTATCCTAGGCAAAGAATACTTGTTCTTCACGGTCAATTGGTTCAACTTACAGTAATCAATACATAATCGTAGCAACCCATCTTTCTTCTTGACAAACAACACAGGTGCTCCCCAAGGAGACACACTGGGTCGTATGAAGCCCTTCTCTACCAGTTCATCAATCTGTTTCCTCAGGTCCTCCATCTCACATGGAGGCATCCGATACATAGGTAATGAAATAAGGGTCGCACCGGGCACAAGATCAATAGTAAAATCGATCTCGTGCTGAGGAGGTAACCTAGGGATCGTCCCGAATACTTCTGAAAATTCTCGAACTACTGGTATGTTTCCTAACGTCGGCCCATCAACATACTTTAGTAAAGCGGCGTAACATCCAGCACGACATGGCCAACTAACTTGCACTGGAAAAGTGAAGATCGTGCCATCAGGTCCGTTGGCTGTCACAACCCGATTATCGCAATCAATCTCTGCCTTCATCTCGGTGAGCCAGTCCATACTGAGGATAATGTCGTAGTGTCATAGTGGGGCGACAATGAGGTCAACGAATACTGTTCTGCTACCCAAGTCTACTGAGCAACCCTCACACGTCCGTGTGACATCTGAAAAAATCCTAGTAGCAGTAGTGAGTCTCACTCCCTTCGTGGGAGTAGTATGTAAAGCTAGACGCTTAACTGTCGCACATGAAATGATGGAGGTAGTGGACCCAGTGTCCACCAATAAAAAGATAGGAGTACCTTGAACATGTGCAGTGACCTCGAAGGCCATAGGTGTTGTCTCTGGCTCTTCTGCTGTAAGCGCATGAACACGTGCCTGCTGAGGTCGATTGGGCTAAGGCACCATAGGCCGCTGAGGCGGCCTAAATCGAGGTGCAGGGGGTCGGAAGGATGAATGTGCAGGGATAGTACGCAGGGGTGGTGCTGAAATGGCCTGGGGACGACTGTGATCTATCTTCTGCGACGGCGAGAACCCACAGTCTCTCATACGCGCGAAACAGCTCTCCGCTAGGTAGTCTGGCCTCTCACAGTAGGTACAAGTCACGTCCGGTGGCCGCATCGAAATTGGTGGCGCTGACATCCTGGGAGGAGAGTCTGTGCGAGGCCTCTTGCCGAGGAATGACCTACTCGGCATATTTGATCGAGGCCTAGGACTATAGGCCCACGAGTACGTGTCAACCGATCCCCGTCCTGCTTGCTCGCATAGACATGTGCACCAGATCAGCGTAGGAGGGTATGCTAACATAGCAAATCTTCAAGCGAATATCAGGATGCAGGCCCTCAGAAAAGGGCCGCATCTGCATCTGTGCGTCGGCAAGGATCGTAGGAACATATCGGCCCAACGGAGTTTCAATGTGCTCCCGAGAGCAATTAGGTAATGAGATTGATCCTAGATTTTAGGGTAACCTAGCGTCAATGATTCTACAAGTTTTGGGTCTTGTAGATCGTATTTAAAGTGGATCAAACGGATTTTGTAGCTAATCTAGTTTAACACTTAGTTAACTTTGTCTAATTCCTAAAGGATTTGATCTTGAGTGATTTCTGCCTGAGGTGGTACTCGGGTCTTTGTATGGAATTTTTCGAGACGTTACACTTTTGAACTCTTAATACTTAGACACCTTGCTTTCACTCTTGAACTCACTCTTTTATTAATGTTTTTGTATGTATATAATGAAACACTTCCTATATTTATAGAGGGCTATGGAAGATTCTAGAATCAACACAACTCTAAAGAGTTCTAGAAGCTTCCAAATATCTTATAAGGTTCTATTATATTCCGGAACATTCTAAGAGAATCCGGAAGGTTCTAACATAGTCCTGAACATTCCGGAAGAGTCAAGAAACTCTATCAAACTCTAGAAGTTTTCGGAAGGTTTTAGAAAATTCTAAAATTTTTCAGAAATGTTTGGAAGTTTCCGGAAGACTCTGGAATATTCAAGAGAGGTGGTGATGACATTTAACAGAGTAAACTCTGTTGGGCCCAATGTGAATTCATATGGTTTATCCACGCCGTCCATCCTTTTATACAGATAATTTTAGTGGTTGAGCCTAAAATTGAAGTATATCAAAAGCTCAAGTAGACCATACCAAAGGAAACAGTAGAAGTATTGATTTCCACCGTTAAAACATTTCTAACACACCCAGTGATGTTTATTTGTCATCCAAACTGTTCATAAGATCAAGAAGACATGGATGAAGGGAAAACACAAATATCTTGTTGATCTAGAACTTCTGTGAGCCCCCAAGAACTTTTCAACAGTAGACTTCAATTCACACTGTTTCAGGTGGTGTGGTCTACTTGATCTTTGGCTATGATTAATTTTTACTTTAAAGCCCTAATATTATATGATAAAACGGATGGACAGAGTTGATACAATGCATGAATGACTGTGGGCCCCCCAGAGTTTACTCAGTATGCAATCGAGGGGAATATTGTTCACATTTCGTACGGTGGTGACTCGTGACCATTGGAGAGGGCTAATGACACTATGTGAATCATTGACTAATTGTTACACTTGATCTGACCCTATCAAATTAAATGAGTATGAGACCAACATCTATAACAATACAATCATATGAGAAATTTGTAGTTTTATTTATACCTAATCTAATACTGTCAAATCAAATGATTAAGAGACCAACATGTGGCAACACTATCAAATGGGAAATTATGACGGGATCCTCATGGTTGTATTATCGGTGAAAGAAAGATTCTAAGAGGGAGATTGATCGTACTAACCTTGATGTATGGTCAAATTCCCTAAAGAGATTCAACCTTTCAAATATTCCGTAGGTGGCCTTTTGACATGCTTGCAAAAATTACTCGAACCAAAATGCCCTTGTCATTGTTTCACTAGTTGTATGATTTTCTAGGGAATAAGAAGTTACCTCATATTTAATGCCAAAAAAGTCATGTGTACGGAACCCTTTTTTGCGTGTGGGCAAGGACCAAACTCGTGGGGGCCACATTGATGTATGTGTATAATCAATGCCGCCCATCCTTTTTGCCGTGTCATTTTAGGGTTAGAGCCCAATTATCAGCCTTATCGAGAGCTCGTGTGGGCCACAAACAATGGTGACAGTGGCCTGTTGAAACTTTTCAAGCTTACTGTGATGTTTGTTAGAAGTGGACATTACCCAAGTTAGGACTTTTTGAGCCCACGACGAGTAGGCCGACAAGGTTGACGGAACGGGTCACCCCATTGTGGGCCTTAGGCTATTGATTTTTTTAGAATAAGGCCAAAGCATGAATGGTGCATCTAATGAATAAGGCAGATTTCACGTAAACAAAATTTTCCGCATAACCAGTGTAAGCATAGGTGGCTTAACTTGTGCTTTGATGGAGGGAATGACTTGTGTACATGATATCATTCATCATGTCCATCGGGTGTCCCACCCCATATTTGGACACAAGCCTAAACACCTAGCTAATCTAAAGATCAAGCGGAATCCGTTTGGATTGGGACGCAAACCTAAAAGCCTTTAAAGTGCACGTGATGTCCATTATGATGTGTATATCTCATCCAATTCATCGATTTAAAGTGTCCCACCAAGATGAACGAACTCATATGCACCATACCAAACCATGGTGAATTTTAAAATTTTATACATAATTTTATTCTATTGCCCATTAAGTGGCCCACCTAGCTTTTGAATCAGCATGATAAACGAAATAAGTTTTCAGACATATCATATATAATTTTATTCTATTGCCCATTGAGTGGCCCACCTAGCCAACCAACCCCACTATGCCAGGTTGCCTATGCTGGATTTGCAAGATTCCATAGATTGATGGTCAAAAGTACATTTTATCTCTATTTTTAGTATAAATAGTAAGCTTTAATTCAATTATAACTTTTGATCCTTTGAGTTTTAGGAGTCGTGCCCAATGTGCGAAGGGCTTATAAAAATTAGGAGATTACTATAGTTAGGCCAAATTGGACACTTACTATTTTTGGTCAAAAGCTATGAAGTCTAACAGGAATCATGACCGTTTATAAATAGAAAGTTTACTATTTATAGCAAGTTACCTTTGTAGGGAATTTGAGTGTGAAACTCCATCCTAGGTTTGAGTTCAATATTTAAAGGATTTTAATTTTTTTTTTTTTTTTTTTTTTATCATCAATCTATTTAATTCGAATTATTAGAAATTATTTTTGTTTGCATCTCTCATGCATTCGACGAATCTCTATAAAGAGTCCAAATAAGCTATGTGGATTCAGAATAGTTTCCTAAGGACGACAGTGATCGAGCTCATCACATCCTTTCCTGCATCAGTTGTTGCATTCATGAAATTTTGAGGCATATGCATAAACAGAGAATCTAATGCATGTTTTTCCCACATACTGCATGGTTAGCTAAATAAATAAAGTCCATTGTAATGTTTATTTGACATCCAATCTGTTAATTAGGTCATACAGACCCACACAAAGGGAAAAAAAAAAAAGATCAGCTTGATCCAAAACTTTTATGGCTCCAAAAAGGTTTTTAATGGTCGACGTTCATTAAAAACCGCTTCCTATAATGTGGTCCACTTGAGATTGGGATATACCTCATTTTGGGTCTCATACCATAAAATGATCTAGAAAAATAGATGGACGGCATGGATGAAACACGTATATCATGGTGGGCCGACAGAGCACTCACCATCAGCCATTCGCAGGTGGCAGGGGAGTAGCCAATCCGTTTCCAGGACAAGCGGACAAATTACGCTGCTTACAATTTTCCTGTGCTCTGGATCCAATACAAACAATCTTTGAGATCCTTAAACTACAAATCGGCATGTAGGCCCATCATGACGTTTTAATCACATCTAATCCATTCATCACGTGAGTTTCTTCGTGGAACTCAAAAATATGGCCGATCGGACAATCGGGTAGGAAACACGACAGGAATAGTTGGAATGAGAACACTGACCGTAAAACTTTTCAGATTGTACATGGGCCTACCAATTTTGATATGTGTCAACTAATCCATTCAAAAGATGCATCCAACAACGATGATCGGACCCTTAAAAAAGGACTATTTGAAACTTAGGTGGGCTGCAACACGATTTTAGAGGTTTTAAGCATAATTACATTGTATAAAGCCACCTAAATTAGAGATCAAACTGACCTCTGGGACGAGAGTTGCCTGTGCCATGGATGGGAAACTCCTGTTGTGGAAAGCTACTAAGGGCTTAGCAAGATTTCTATGAGAAATCCAACCCATCCATCAGTTTCTCCGCTCATGTTAGTACATGAATCAAACAACTTAAAAGGGACCACACTGCAGGAAACAGTGGAGATGGAATTGCCTATTATAGAAATCGTCATGGCCCACCATTATGTTTATAAGCCATTTCAACTGTTCATAGGGTAGATGAAGTGAAAACACAAATATTAGCCTGATCCAAAACTTCTGCGTTCCTGTAAAAGTTTCGACAGTAGCATTCAACTATTTTCTGTAATATATATGGTCCATTTGAACTTTAGATCTGACTCATTTTCGGAATCATATCAAGTTGGAAAAACTGATGTACTGTGCAGATTTCTCACTAAGATCTTGATTGAGTCCCACTCAGTCAAGATCTGGCCACATGAACTTCCGATTAGCGAGGGAGAGGCGACCAAGATGTGGAAACCGCGCAGCTTCGGTGGTTTCTTGACTGTGGGGGCACTTTGATGTATAGATTGCACGTGATTAAAGCCAAATCGGATTGCGTACTGAGTTACTCGGTATGCTATTATGGTACTGAGTAAACTTTGTTGGGCCCACCTTGAATGCATATAGTTTATCCACACCGTCCATCCATTTTTCCATATCATTTTAGGGGTTGAGCCCAAAATTACAGCATATCCAAAGCTCAAGTGGACCATACCACAGAAAACAGTGTAAGCATTATTTTCACCGTTGAAACCTTTCTAAGGCCCACAGTGATGTTTATTTGTCATCCAACCTGTTCATAAGATCACACAGACATGGATGAAGGGAGAGAACAAATATCAGTTTGATATAAAAGTTCTCCTTCCCCCCCCCCCCCCCCCCAAAAAAAAAGAACTTTTCAATGGTAGACGTTCAATTCACCTTGTTTCCTGTGGTGTGGTCCAGTTGAGCCTTGAAAATGCTTCATTTTGGGTTTAAAATCCTAAAATTATATGATAAAACAGATGGACCGAATTGATATAATGCGTGAATGACGGTGGCCCCAAATAGTATACTTAGCACGCTTAGCATACTTAGTTACAAGTACGCAATCCGCTTCCGATTAAAACATCAGATCAAGGTGGCCCACACGTTAATTTCGACAAGCTTATCTTATGAATTAATTGAATTAATGGCATTTATACTTTTATCTTCTTCTTTTTTTCGTTAACGGTACACTTCCTTAGCTTCTCAAAAGTGAAGTTATATACACATATTTCTTCCAACAGTTCATTTCATTCCTCTGCTGCTTTCAAAAGCACCGTTATCTCCCATCCATCCATTCATCCATCCATCTATCTAGAATGGACTTGTTGAGTCCAATTGTGGACATCATTCTCTTCTTCTGGGCTCCTATTTCTCGGCACATCGGTTATTTCAAAGACCTCAACAACAATGCAGAGACTCTGAAAAGGGAAACGAAAAAGCTAAAACGCAAGCACGATGAAATTCAAGCAGAAGTCGACGATGCTATAGCAGTCGGAAAGAGACAGAAAGTCGATGTGGAGGATTGGCTCACGGAAGTCAGAAATACCGAAAACCAAGTTGATTCAATAAGATTGGAGCTGGCACTAAGGAGAATATGCACCGATCACTCGTCTCGTTATACAATGGGAAAAAGGGTCGTTGAAAAGATCGAAGACATCAAAACGCTCAACAAAAAACTCAAAGCTAAAGGGGTCTTCGATAAGGTGGCTGAGAGCCCTCGCCGGCCAAGGGTGTTGGAAATGCAAACCTCGCTACCACGAGTACAGCAAAGCACAGCTGAGGAAACCATGGAGGAGATATGGCAATGCTTACACGACGAGGAGAATGGCGTTGTTGGTATTTATGGGATGGGTGGAATAGGGAAAACCACTCTCATGAAAGCCATAAATAATAGGTTCATCGGAACCAATGACTTCAACGTTGTGATTTGGGTAACTGTTTCCAAGGACCTCAACTTGGGATTAATCCAAGAGCAGATTGGAAACGCGTTGGATATGAAATTTGGCATAAATGAAGAGAAAAGAAACAGGCTGTTTGCTCGGTTGAAGAATGTGAGGTATTTGATCATTTTAGATGATCTATGGAAAGCATTTAGCCTGGATCAAGTCGGAATTCCAAAGCCCGACAAGATAAACAGATGCAAGATTGCCATAACCACCCGATCCTTTGCAGTGTGTAACGATATGGGGGTTGATAAGGAGATTAAAGTAGGGGCTCTCACGTGGGAGGAAGCGTGGAATTTCTTCTGTGAAACATGTGGGGATGTGGCTCAGTCATCAGAGATTCGACCGGTAGCAGAGGAGGTTGTGAAGGAGTGCGGCGGATTACCACTTGCAATTAAGACAGTGGGAGGGGCCATGAAACGCAAAGATAGGAAAGAGCTATGGGAGGATGCATTGAGGGCATTGAAAGGATCATCACCTGAGGTTCCAGGTATGGAGCGTCAAGTGTTTCTTCCTTTGAAACTTAGCTATGATTACTTGGAAAATGAAGAGATAAAATCTTGTTTCCTGCATTGCTCATTGTTTCCGGAAGATTATCATATACCAATAGATTGGCTAGTAAGATACTGGGCCATGGAGGAAGGATTCATAAAAAATGTGAATAACTTGGAAGAAGCATCAAACAAGGTGCTTGTCATTCTTGAAAGCATCAAGGACGCATGCCTCTTAGAAGAAGGGGATTATCGGCTGCAGTTTTCTGAAGTGTACAGAACCGTAAAGATGCATGATTTGCTTCGCGACCTAGCCATATGGATCACTTCACAATTGTCCTTGTCATCCAAGGATGGTTCAAAATTCCTTGTGAAAACTGGGGAGGGACTAGTGCATCCACCAGAGGAGAAAATGCGGGGAGGGATGGTAAGGATTTCATTGATGCGCAACAAAATAAAACATCTCCGAATTACACCCGATTGTCCTAACTTGGTCTCCTTGCTCCTCAATGACAACGATCAATTACGTACCATTCACAGTGATTTCTTCCAGCTAATGCCGAATCTTCAGATCCTCGATCTAAGCAATACTTGCATTGAATCTCTCCCAGCATCGTTATCGCTATTAACGAATCTTCGTGCGCTCATTCTATTAGAGTGCAGACATCTAGTGGAGGTGTCAGAATTGGGAAAGTTGAAGGAACTCCAACTTCTTGATCTCTCTAGATCTGGTTTGAAAAGCTTGCCTCAAGGCATTGAAAGCTTGGTTAAACTTAAGTGGCTGGATCTATCATCTATGGCGGATCTCATCCCAAATATTCCCTGGGATATGATATTCGGGCTACCTAGTCTGGAGGATCTAAGAATGATGGGGTTGAAACACGTGGACGGAGCTACTTTCAGTGGGGCTGCGACCATGACACGGTTGACTTCTTTAAGAATCGAACTGTCCAATCTTAATGGCTTCATCGCAGATGATATGTTCCACCGATGGTTTTCAGGTTTGAAAAGATTCCGTGTTCTACTTGAATGTCTAAAGAGTAGACACTTCTATAGTGAACCTGGTAAGCAAATAATCATTCGTGGATGGGACAATTTCCCCTGTGGTATTGAGGGGTTGATAAAACATGCAACCACTTTAGACTTAGAAAAATGCAAAGGTCTAACAAGCCTTTCTCAGTTACTAGGCGATTCAAAGAACTTAACACGTCTCAGCGTGGTTGAATTCAGAGGAGTGGAATGCATTATAGACTGGAGAGAGGTTGGAGATGATGCATTCCAATGTTTACAGTCATTGTGTCTCATGAGTTTACCAAACTTGGAGAAGGTATTCGATGGTGGAGCGCCTCAGCCGAACACACGCCTTCAAAACCTCAGAGAAATAAAAGTTATTACATGTCCCAAGATAAGGTGTCTCTTCTCCTCTGATATGGTAGAATATCTGCATCAATTAGAACAGCTTTATGTACACGATTGTTCCGAAATGGAGGAGATTATAGAAGCTGACATGCTTCCTCATAATTCATTCCCAAGATTACGCATCCTACATCTATACAGGTTATCCAAATTAGTAAGCATTTGTGGCCAGCTACTTACTTTTAAATCTTTGGAAGAGATGGAAGTAATTTCCTGTCCTAAGTTGAAAAAGCTCCCCCTCTTCAGCTCAAGCATCCATCAAATAAAAGGAAAAATAAAAGGCGAGAGAGAATGGTGGGAAGGATTAGAGTGGGAAGACGATAACACCAAGTCCCTCTGCTCCACAATTTACAAAGTATCTTCCTCATAGAAAAGGTAAAGTAATTTCTTTCATTAACTCATGTTTTACGTTGTGACAAATATCATCTGGTTTTTTAAAATCTCACGATACTTTCATGAGAAATTGATAATGCGTTATTAATTATTATGATAATAGTGTGGGATTTTAAAAATCTTAGAATATTTTAATTTTTTTCAAGTTATATAGCAAAATTTATTACTATAAAAAGGAATTTCTTTTATGCTGGCATATTTAAAGTTCTAATTATTTATTAGTTTATCGTAACTGTTTTTTAATATTTTATTTTCAGGAATATTTTCCTGAATAACACTGAAAGAACATTAAGCTCTAAAATCTCTCGAGATATTACAATGCCGCGAAACCCATGAGAAGGTAATTTGTAAATATCTGTTTTATATTCATTTTGCAGTTATTGCTGTGTTTATCGTTGCCGGCACTCACACCCACTTACGTGTAAAAGGAAGCGGATTGCGTACTGCGTAAACTCCGTGGGGTCCATCATTATTTATTTATTTTATCCACTCCGTTCATCCATGCTAACATATAATTTTAGGACTTGAACGCAAAACTGAAGCATATCCATAAATCAAGTGTACCACACCACAGGAAACAATGTGATTGAACCTCTACCGTATAAAAATTCTTGGAGGCCACATAAGTTTTGGATCATGCTGATGTTTGTTTTTTCTCTTCATCCATGTCTTTGTGATCTTATTAACAAGTTGGATGATAAATAAACATTACCATAAGCCCTAGAAAGGTTTCAACGGTGTAAATCATTATTCCACGCTGCTTTATGTGGCATGGTCCACCTGAGCTTTGGATTTACTTCAATTTTTAGATCAACCCCTAGCAGGAAAAATGGATGGACGGTGTGGATAAACCACATACATTGACATTGGGGCCAACTGAGTTTACTCAGTGCGATGAAAGCGTACGAATAACTCAGTACGCAATCCGATTTCCGTGTAGAAGCACTCCTAGCCGACTTCTGCGGGAGGAGATTACGTGCGGGCCCCTCCTCACCCAACAAATGATGACTCAGGGCCACTTTGTCATATGTATTATATATCCACGCTATCAATCCATTTTTATATCTCATTTTAAGACATGATACCGAAATTGAAATATATCTATTCTTAGGTGGACCACATCATAGCCAACAGCAGTTATTGAATATTCACCGTTAAAAAATTTCTACTGCACATAGTAATGGTCAAACGTTACCAATGTTTGATAAGGCCACTAATGTTTGATAAGGCCACTATGACAAAGGAAAACGAAAAAGCAAATATAACCTTATTCAAGATTTTTGTAGCCCAAAAAAGTTTTTAATAAACAACTATCCAAAAAAGTTTTTAATAACAACTATCCTAGATTTGTCTTGGTTGGCAGCCCAAAGCGCTCTATTGTAAAGTTTCATATGAATATACGAAGCTTAGAAGGGATTTTTGAAAAAAAATTTTATGCTAGATTTCTGCGTGCGGTCCACTTGATATTTGGATATTCTTCATTTTAGGCTCTCAATCTAAAATGATCCACAAAGGTGGATGTACAGCATGTATATGCAATACATACATCAAGGTGGGCCCCACAGTCAAGGTCGCCACCCAGCCAAGCGGACGCGGATTTCCTGCTAAAGGCTTTAGCAGAAAGCTCCTGCACTAGGAACCTATGTGAGCCCACTATGATAGTTTTGATAAATCCACGACGTCTAGCCATTTTTTGAGTTCATTTTAGAAAGTTCAAAAATAGGCCGGAGCCAATACTCGAGTGGGTTGTCGATGCTTACCTGCCATTCGTACCATTTATAACGTCATTCCTACCTAGATGAACTAGAAACAAAAATACTAGTATCATTTAAAAATTTTGTGACCCCACGAATATTTCAACTATGAATGTTTAATTCTCATGTTTTTGTCCCACTTAAGTATTGGATCCGGTTCATTTTTGGCCCTTGGTCCTAAAATGAGTTCAAAAAAAGAATAGACGTTATGAATTTATAAAAAACATTATGGTAGGGCCACATAGTTCCCACCACAGAAGCTTCCTGCGAAAGCCTTTCGCAGGATCTCCGCGTCCCAGCCAAGCGGCTCCCGAGAGCGGATTGCGTAATGAGTAACTCAGTTCGGTAAGTGTACTGAGTAAACTCTGTGGACCCTAGAGTCATTCATGCATTGTATCCACTCCGTCCATCTCTTTTAACACATAATTTTAGGGATTTATTTCAAAATTGGAGTATAACAAATCTCAAATGGACCACACTATAGGAAACAGTGTAAATTGAACATCTACTGTTGAAAAAATTTTGGGGACGACAGAAGTTTTAGATCAAGCTGATATTTGTGTTTTCCCTTCATCTATATCTTTCTGATCTTACGAACAGGTTAGATGACAAATAAACATCACTAGAGTCCTTAGAAAATTTTCAACGGTTGAAATCAATACTTTCACTTTTTCCTGTGGTATGGTTCACTTGAGTTTTGTATATGTATCAATTTTTGGTTGAACATATAAAATGATCTGGAAAAACGAATGGATGGCGAGGATAAACCACATGCATTTGCAGTGGGCCTACTAAGTTTACTCAGTACGATAAGAGCATACTGAGTAACTCAGTACGCAATCCGATTGGCTGCTCCTACCTTTCCGGATCAGCTGTTTGTTGCCAACGCCCACTCTCAGCGGTGGCGTGTCGATGTTTTGGCTGCTCTGTCCATCCCTTTTGGCTCCTTCATTTTAAGGCACGAACCCGAAAATAAAACAAATGGTTGACTTAAGTGGACCACTTTATTAAAAACAGTGATGATTGAACACTCACCAGTAAAACTTTTTCGACAAGGCTAATATTTATTTTCCCCTTCATTAAAGCTTTAGAGGCCTTATTAATTGGTTGTATTACAAATAAATATTATCATTAGCCCTAAAAAGGATTCAATGGTGGGTGTTATTATCCACATTGTTTTTTGCGATCAGCTTCATTGGGAAAAATATAAAATTGCCACGACAAGATATCTGCAGTAGAAGATCTACTGGAGAAGACTGTGTACCACCTGCTGCAATGAAAGCGCCCTGAAAAATGCAAAGACAAGATATCTGCTGGAGATGACAGAGCACTGCCCGGGGCCCACGTTACCTAGTTTTCCTGACAACAAGATCTGCTGGAGAAGACAGAGCACTGCTGGATTTGATTGGCCATGTGGATGCTCTGACCCACCAGTATGTATGTGTTTTATTTATGCCCTCCATCCAAAAAAACGAGGTAGATCTATAAATATCAAGTGAGCCACCCTTTTTTCATTTGAAGTCAGACGCGGATAAAACAGAAAAGTGTGGCTACTCGAGATTTGAATCTGCCTCATTCTTTCGTTCTCTAAAATGAGCTGGCAAAATAGATGATAGTTGTGGATAAAACACGTACATCACGTTAGGGGTCCACTAACATCAGTAGTAAAAGGTCACTATCAGTCCGAGTCCATTCAAAAGGGGCTCGAATTCTTTGTGTTGATTGTAGTTTTAAGGACAGGATTTCTTGAGTTCGTTTGCTTGGAGGTAAAGAATTTGGTATTTGGAGTTTTGTTTGGTTAAAAGGATTGAATTTGGCATTTTGGGTTTTGTTTTCAAGAGGTTTTTAAAGGTACTTGTATGATAAAAGTGCGATTTTTGTCATCTTTTGGTGTGGGATTTCATGTTTCTACATCTGGGTTCTATTCTTGGAAAATTTTGAGTAGGAAAATGGTGGGAATTTTCAATTTTTGAAAGGGTGGTCTAATTGTGGTGGAATTTCTGGGTTTTTTTTTTTTTTTAATAATAATTTGGGGCAACTTAATTTTTGCTGACTGGTGTTTTTATTGAGTTTTGAATGAAGAAGCTAAAAAGTTAATCTTTTTTGCTTTAGTTCTCATGGAAATGGTGGTTATGGGGCAAGAATTTCAGGTGGGAGATTTTCTTGTTATGTTGCAGTTGTTTCTCATCTGGGCTTTTCCTTTTGTGCTTATGTTGGTTTTGTGTATGGAATTTCATGTGGAAATTGCTGGCTTTTGGTCTATTGTGATCATGGTGTATTATCTTTGACAGTGAGAAGAGGGTGAGAGGTTTTTGGAGTGAAAGAGAGGATGTAAAGGAGAGATTTCCTATTTTAGAAAGTGAGTTTGCTGGTTTTGGTATGGATGGAGAGCTCCAATGCAAGCCTTCTCCTTCTGGAATAAACTAGGAATGTCAGTTTTGTCTCTTGTTTTCTTTTTTCCCTCTCTTCATGCATTAATATGTTTGCTAGGTTTGTTTTGGCATAGCTTTAACAATGAATTATATATGTTTATTCAGATTAGCTTGAAATGCTTGGGAGTGTATTCTTTCCTCAATTCCTTTGTTCTTATGAGATCATTGCAAGAGCTTGACAGCCAATTCTATGAAAGAAGTCCTTTGCTAGACATAGAGATTCTGTTCACAGGACACAAGGTTCCATTTAACAAGTAGCTTTGATATGTATATGCACAAATAGAGAACTCCTCAAAAAGAAATTGGGAAGTCTACCCAATCCATTATGCTGGTTGTTAAAGGGCACCACAAGGCTCTGTATGGATTTCCCTGTTGACTTCTTCCATGCGCTAAATTTTGATACATTTTATAAGAACAAAAATGATTGTCATAACCTTTGTTTTAAAACTCAAAATGTATCTAACAGGTCAACCGGATTCAGAACAATGCAGCAGCTATTCAGCAAATGCTAAGAGCATTAATTACCAACAACAATTGGTAATAGATTTAATGGGGAAGCATCATCATCAGCTCTATTTTAGGACATAAACCTGCGAACAAAGTGCTTGGAAGCTACTACAATGTTTTAGGTGATTTGGAGCAGTTACAGGCCTGTTTTGGGGAGGGAGGGGGGATCTCATAGAGATAAGAGTTTGGGGCTGTTTCTAATTTTCTTTCTCCTGATCAATCATGTGCTCAAGCAGATGGTATATGCCCTTGGTTTGTTTGGCCGTGACTTGTGCTAGCTTGAGGCTGTTTCAGAGCATGTTCAGATGCAACGTGAAATTGAATTGTAATTTTCTAGTAACTCTACAAGAGTAGAAGCGTGGACATGATTGAATTGTGGTTACCTCCCTTTGCACCATATTGAGAGATTGACCTCCAAATCACAATGACATTCCTTTCAAGATGGAAGGAATTATAATTGCAATTTGTGTGCTAGTTCCTCGTTATAAATTCTAAGAGATCGTCAATTTTCATTGTTTCCTCTTGTTAAAAATAAATTTTCACAATTCCGTTCAGCTACATGTCCTTCTCAGTCAATGGCATGGAGGAATTGAAATACAAATATGCGCATGCTAGTATGTATAGATTTTACAGAAATCAAATAAAACAGACTCCCTAGTCTGTATGAAGCCTATAGAAATTAGAAGGGAGACAACTTTATTTTGTAAATTGTAGCATGCAGAGAACTCTTTTTCGTAACTTATAGCGATTACCGTTGAGTCTGTCTGTTATTAATGGCAAATAGTAAGCAGTTATGTCCAAATAAGGTGTGCAACTTGTAGCTGCTGAGTGATTTATATAATAGAATTTAGTAGCTATGAGTTGAGCATTTGATTAGGTTGATGGCTCTTTCTATTTGCAGGCAAGCTTTAGACCTCTTTGACAACCTCATTCATGATGACCTGTGGTTGAGACCTGTATTAGGCTATTTTGTGCTTGTGTAAGTAAAGTATGAAAAGAAACATGCTACTGGGTTTAGAAAGACAAACCTTCACTCTAGGACTCTATTTTCTTATTTTATTTGTTATGCATAAGTATTCGCTGGCAGCTTTCATGGTTATTGTTAACATCTAGTTCAATATCGTATCGTGCTTCTCCTTTATCTTTTGACCAGTGTATCCTATATGCCTGTTTACCAGGGTAACTGAAGTTCTCTCTTTGTTCATACCTTTCCTGGTTAAGTTATGATTAGATGTTAATATTGTTTCTCAACAAATACTCAATAACATCCTTTTCTTTTTTTACTACTTTTTGTATCTTTTGTTTGTAGGAACCAGTGTGGCGTCTAAGTTTTTATGTGCTAATGGAATTACTGTTTTCAAATTACAAGAGGAAACTGTCAATTTACTTGGAAAATCGGACATGTACAATCCTGAGCATCCACCCTTGACTGAACTAGATCAAAGGACATCCAATTGGGTTCTAAACGAGAAGATAAAATCAGGTAATTTTGAAACTATTTTCTCCTCACTTCCTTGTTCTGATTGTAGCTTTAATAGCTTTAAGGGCATGATTTCTCAATTTTGTTTGCTTGGAGGAAATGAATTTGTCATCTTGAGTTTTGTTTGCATGGAATATTGAATTTGGGATTTTGGATTTTGTTTTTGGGAGAATTTTGAGGATGCTTGTATGATAAAGGTGGGACTTTTGTGATTTAGTGGGGTGAGATTTCATGTTTCAGCATGTAGGTTTTGTTCTCAAGAGGATTTTGAATGGGAAAAAAGGTGGGAATTTTGAATCTTCAAATTAGTGGTGAAATGGTGGTCTGATTAGGGTGGGATTTCAGTGGTATTTATTTTTATTTTTTTAAAATTTTTTACAGCTGAGTTTTTGCTAAGTTGTTTTTTGTTGGGTTTTTAAATGAATAAGCTAAAAATCTCTTCTTTTTTATTTTATTTATGGTGAAAATGGTGGTTCTAGTGTGAGAATTTTAGGTGGGAGATTTTCTTGTTGTGTTGAAATTGTTTCTCATTCGGCTTTTACTTTTGTGTTTGTATTGGTTGTGTATGGAATTTCATGTGGAAATTACTGGCTTTTGGGTTATGGTGGTTTTGATACATTATCTCTGACAGTGAGAAGAGGGTAAGAGATTTTCAGTGGAAGAAAGGATGGAAAGGAGAGATTTCCTATTTTGGGAACTAACTTTGCTTATTTTGGTATGGATGGAAAGCTCCAACGCAAACGTTCTCCTTCTGTCATAAACTTTGAAGGTAAATTGGGTTATCTTATTTTTAACTCCCTTTACGCATTATCTGTTTGCTAGGATCGTCTTGACATAGGTTTAATAACAAATTATATATGCTTGTTCGGATTGGCTTAAAATGATGAGGAGTTTGTTCTTTTGAGGTTTCTATGAGAGTTTGACAGCCAATTCCATGGACAAAGTCATCGGCTAGATATAAAGATTTTTATCACCGGCCATAAGGTTCCATTTAACAACTGGCTTGCATGTGTATGTGCACCAATTAGGAACTCTACCCAATCCATGGTGCTAGTTGTTAAAGGGCACTACAAGGCTCTGTATGGATTTTCCTGTTGACTTCTTCCATGTGCTAAATTTTCAAACTTTTTATAAGAAAAAAAATGATGGTCGTAACCTTTGTTTTTAAACCCATAATGTATCAGGCAGTTGAACTGGATTGAGAGCAATGTAACAGCTATTCAGCAAATGCAAAGAGCATTACCAGCAGCATTTTATAACAGATTTGGTCACCAACATCAGCTCTATTTTAGAACTTCGAGAACCTGCGAACAAAGTGCTTGAAGTCCACAATGTATTAGAAGATTTGGAGCAGTTAGGAGCCTCTCAGATCTGTTCTCAGGTACCTGAATCACCGGATAGAAAAAGCAGTGCATCTTCAACAATAAAAGTTGGGAGTCTGAAACAAATCCATGAATTCATAAAATCTTCAAACTTCAGCTGTCAAAGGAACAACGATACTTCTGTTGAGGAGACATCTGATACTTCAGAAAGGAATGCCTGCACCAGTAATGGAAGAGTTCAGCTTGAGTGCTTAACTAAGGATGAACTTCAAACGATACCAAAGATGTTGTATTAAAGTTTATACATGTATTTACTTTTGTGGATTTTTTGTTGAGGTCTTTTTTTGGTAGGAAATGAGGGAAAGGGAAGTGTTTTAGCATGAGTCTGATGACAGTTCGAATTGTTGTTATATATGTCCAAGGATAATATAATGACTGTTTGAGGTGGGTATCAATTTCATATTCCCTTTATATCAACCATCACACCCTGCAAGAGTACCCAAGATTCTCTCTTCATATCCAAGACACAGTGCGATCGAGATATTGTTGATACAGAAAAATTTCAGCACTGCATTTGTACGTGCATATACATTGTGATGAAAAAATCATTCAAAATCTATCTTTGTCAATCTTAATTCTTGCAGCAAGGTGAAGGGAATTTAGATTAATGCAACAGCATGTATTCTGAAGTTCATTTGAATTTTTTTGGTGAAAATCAATGTGAGTTTAGTATAATGTGTTGCCGACATCTTGGTAGTACAGCAAGTGTGGTTGATGACTTGCTAACTTGCACTTAGTCCTGCTAAGTCTGTAAAGGTGGCCTATTCATCTTTCTCTGTCCGGAAAAGACATCTGATATCTCAAGCCTAGGAAATGGTCACTGGACTGCATCTCACGAGACCCAATATAAATGCTGCCATTGTCATGCAGCTTGGTTGCCGCTTATGTTCCTCTCAGTGAATTCAATTTGCTTCATCACTCTCCCATTGCCATTCAAATTCTTCAAATGCCCAGTCTTCTCACCAGGTCTCTTCTCCAAGTTTAGAGACTGAAATTCTGTTCTAATAAATAAAATTATAACTGGTGTGCTCCCACCTTTCTCCAAAATAAAAAATTTTTTTAAAAAAATGATCCATATAAATATGCGTCCTAAGTTGAAGAAGCGCCCCCTCCTGTGCTCTCACATGCATACAAGAAATACAAATAGAAGGCAAAAGAGAATAGTGGGAAGGATTAGAGTAGGAAGATAGACAAACTCCAAATCCCTCTGCACCAGCATTTACTGGCCAAGCTGAAACAGACATCCTTATTCTTGGATCTAGAAAAGGTGTGGTAGATTGCTTTCATTAGATTTTGCTTTAGGGCATCAAAGCAATGTAAGTTAAGAGTGCTCCTAGTTGCATTGGGAGGCTTGGGAAGTCCAATCTATTGATCTAGATTGTTCATTAGGTCCAGTGATTTCATGAGTTCCCATGCAAATTTCACACCCATTAAACAAATATTAATCATTTGCTAATTGGTCTTCAATTTGGACAGTCAAAATGATTGACACAAGAAATAGGTCCAATTAACAATTTAATCCATCTATTTTCCAGGACCCATATTGAATCTTCTTCTTTTTTCTAATTTTTTTTTTTTTATTTAATTATCTATTTATTTTTCTTTTCAATTTCCCAAAGTAACTTAAATAAATGACTGTCACGGGGCTGGAGAAATCAATTTAGACCCAGTTAATAAATACCCTATGCCTGAGTATATGAGATTTGGGTCATTCGTGAGTCAGGCTGCACGGTGGGTATATCATTGCCCCAATTAGACTGTTCCTCCACTCATCATAAATGCCACATTTGTGGGAGGAGTTAGACAAAGGGGACCGATGGTCTAGATTCAACATACGTTTGGCCCACCTGTTGAGCAGGCTGGCCAACAGTTTTGGGTTTTGGGTGTAGTTCGTGCTAACAGTGCGCTCTGTGTGATGAATGACTGGATCTCTACCTGTGCCAGCTCGTGCTAACAGTGCGCTCTATGTGATGAATGACCAGGATCTCTACCCGTGCCATATTGTGACGCAGCAAAGGTAGTGATGAGGTCAATCACACTCTTCCTCACGGATAACTACTCCAAATCCATGAAGCTTCTTTAGACACAGATTCTTTGGACACAGATTCCTCAAATACATGATGGATGAAAACAGAAATAATTTCTAATAATTCAAAATAAAATGGATTGATGATAAAAACAAAAACAAAAAACAAAATTATAAATAGACGAAATTTTAGAATCAAACTCCCTAAAAACGTGACTTGACATAAATAGTAAACTTACTATTTATACATTGTCATGATTTCTAGTATACTTCATGGTTTTTGGCCAAAAATAGTAAGTATCCAATTTGACCTAGGCATATTATTCTCCTAATTTATTTTTCTAAGCCCTTTTCGTGTTGGGCACTACTAAAACTCAAAGGATCAAAAGATATAATTGAATCAAAACTTACTAATTATAGTAAAAACAAAAACAAAAAGAACTTTTAACTGTCGATTTGATGGAATCTCACAAATCTGGCATGGGCAACCTGATGTAGTGGGTTGGTTGGCTAAATTAGCATATGTCCTACCCAAAATCATATATGATACGATCGAAAAACTCATTCCAGTTTGCGAGATATAACTGTTTTGAGGTTCTGATGGTCCTGATCACTTCGGCCTCCAATCGGACCTTCTCTAGGCCATCTTGGCCATGAAAGTGTCTGCGATCCGCTCTACATCAATTCCTTCTACTTCAAAAGAACTCGTCATTGATTTCTTGTCCCACTTCATTTCATGATACTCGTTTCGGTCCGCAATGTTGAAAGTACACGATATTTCGTGTCATCCAGAAGATCAATAGTGTACGTGTTGTCGTTGATTTTTCAGAGAATTAGTACTAGTCCAATCTTTCTTTCTTTCTTTTTTTTTTTAAAAAAAATAAATATGAAAAGGGCATGCCCCTGTATCTTTGTTAATTAGCAGAACAGGATGTACAAAGATTGGACATTCAAGAGGGCTCCACGATGCATTTGGCCTCACCTACCGTATTGCCACGTTAGCCAGCAGGAAAAGGACAAAAGGAAATAAAAAAAAATTTAAGAAAATGAAGAGGGGGCGTCACTCGAGTAGGAGAGGGGGGAGACATGGCATCATGAACTAAAGAGGGCAGGCAGAGGCTGATCCCTACAACGAAGCCCTCGATGCTCTCAACCCACTCCCTGTTTGTCAATGCTCTCAACCCACTCCCTTCTTAGCTATGGAGCTCTTGATTTGATCCATTCCGGCGTTATCCAACACCAAGGAGCCTCTAATGTGTCTTGGGAGATCGGCTCTGGTGCAATAAAGAGCGTCGGCCTGTTTATCACTGCCTAACTTGGTTAGAGCATCCGCGACAGAATTGCCTTCACGGAAGGTGTGAGAAAAAAGCAGGTTTAACAGCCGTATCATGCTATGAATGCCCATTTGGGTTCAAACGCTCCAACGGCCCGAGAATAGAGGGTTGGTGGCCGTCTATCATAGCTTGAGCTCTTGCGAGTGTTAGAAACCGGGCCATAGGAATGGTGGAATGCAAAGATAAGACGCCCTAGGTGGTCTCTACCTAGTCCCCTTCCTCCACCTTCTCCCGGATTGCCCCTAGCTGAGCTGTCCACATTAAGTTTCAGCCAACCCCTATGAAGCTTCGACCATTTCACAATTTGAATCTTGGTGCCAATAGTCACATGATTAATCCCCAAGGATTGGAGGTAGCATCCCGAAGGAAAGAGGATTTGTCTGAGTATGGGAGCAAGTTACCTACTTCTTTCAGCTAGGATGAGACTTTGAGAATTACCAGAGATATCGAGGGCTTCTGATTATCATAGATAGCTGCATTTCGGCCTAGCCAGATCTCCCAAACTATGAAGGCAGGAGAAGTACCGATCCAATCTTTTAAAAAAAATAAATAAATAAATAAATACTTGTCGTAAGTTTTGATTGAAAATCCATATTTAATTACGTAAATGGATCGTAATATGGTCACCCACTTCGAACACCTTTAACAGTGGGCATTCAATTACCACAGTTCAATGTAACGCGGTCTACTCGAGATTTGTATCTGCTTCTTCTTTTTCTTTTTTTTCATGTCCTAAAATTAGCTGGTAAAATGGATGGATAAACGGCGTAGATGTGCAACCCCATACCTCGTGGTGGCCCTACGGTGGGAGACTCATCACTGAGCTGTTAACCAGACTCGCTCTTTGGGCGGCCGTGGTTTCGAAGCAAAATGAATTGCGGCGGCGGTTTTTGTATCGCATGTGCCACGGGCAGAGAGATGTACCCGTGACTGGGCCTGTATGGGCCATAGAGATGTCTGTCACAAATCCACTCCGTTCATCTGTTTTTAAAAACCACAGTAGGTTAGGAATTTAAAAATCAGGCATATCCAAAACTCATGTGACCTGTACCACGTGAAACAGTGAAGATTGAACTCTTGGGGTGACATAAGTTTTGTATCATTATGTTATTTGTCCCTAAAGTTTATCTGAGTCGTCATAACCATATGAAGAGTTTGGAAGGCATATAAACATCATTGTCGACTTCAGAAGATTTTAACGGAGGATATTTCCGTTGCCAGTGTTTTGTTTGTAGCAGCCTATCTAAGTTTTGTATCTAGCTATATTTTAGAATCCCATATCCTATTGTGGACTTTAAAAATGTATGGACGGAGTAGATTTGTTATAGGCATCTATGCAAGAATCCGCCCTCCAAATGGACTGGGCCGGTGGACGCAACAGCAGTGGCTGCTTTGTTTTAAACGTTACTTTTCAATATCAGTATTCATTTCCTAAGGGCCTTTTTTGGTTTTTTGCCTCAAGTGTAATTGCGTTGTAAATGAGTAATCATTACTTACTAAGGTAATTACCTTTATTTACCTTCATCTTTCCCACTTGACCGGTTACTTTTTACGCACTCAAATTGAGGAATTTATAAAATAAATATGGGGCCCACCATAATATGTGTGGCTTATCCACATCGCCCATTCATCATGCCAAATGAATTTAAGGCATGAGCCCAAAAATTAGGCAAATCCAAAGGTCAAGTGGACCACACTACACAAAATTATGAGAATTAAATGCCTACCATTAAAAACTTGTTGTGGCTCTTAGAAATTTAGATCAGGCTTACATTTATATTTTTCACTTATTCATGTCTATGTGACCCTATGAATGGGTTAGATGGTGAATAAACCTCAACGTGGGCCCAATAAAAGAGTCAACTTTCAACGGCGGACAAATTAAGTCTATTGTTTCCTTTCATGTGGGCCAATTGAACATTATATCTTCCTAATTTTTTCAGATAATGCCTCAAAATATTCTAATAAAATAGATGGCCGACACAAATATATTATATACAGTATGGTAGGGCCCACAAATTTAAGTCAACATTTTTGGACCGATTTCCCAAATGAAATTATTCACTCGTTTCTAAAGAGGTGAAAGAATGTAATAATTATTTTTTTACAGTGATTTACAGCAATTTATCAATATTATGGAAAACCAAACAGGCCCTAAAAAAATAGGATCTTCTGCTTATGCCTGCCATAAGAAAGAAAATTCCACTTATTGTAATTTAATTTGGCAACTTGTTGCAATCTCATTGGGTCACATTATTGTACACGTTATTTAATACAACAATGCTGAAAATATTGATAATGATATGAACCAATCACAATGCATTGAAAAAAAAATAAATCTGATTGTAGTAAGTAGAGGACTTGGATTCTTCTTAAAACGGGAGTAGATTAAGTGTCGCCCTTAAAAAGGGGAGTAGATTAAGTGTCGCCCTTACCATAGATGGCACTATGCATTTTATATCCAAGCCGTTCATCCATTTTGTAAGATTATTTTCGTATAGACCACATTGTAGAAAGCCATGGTGATTTATTTATTTATTTTTGTTAGCTTGTTAGTCTCTCAGTACACACTCCACTATTAGCAACCCTACCAGGGAATCGATACCAAGGCCTCTTTGCTGAAATGTAGTATCTTCACTCATTCTACCACTTGAGCTATGGATTAGGGTGTAAAACATGATAATAGAAAAAAAGTTAGACCTAATGGACATATAATATATATATATATATATATATATATATATATATATATATATATATATATATATATATATATATATATATATAAGGTGGGCCCAAAGCAATGGCCGCACCGTCTTGGTTAGGAAACGGATTGGCTACTCCCCTGCCACTTGCCATTGGCTGGTGGTCAGTGCTCTGTGGGCCCATGATGATGTCATCCATGCCTTTCATCTATTTTTACAGATCATTTTATCGTATGAGCCCAAAAATTAGGTATATCCCAATTTTAAGTGGACCACATTACAGGAAACAGTGTTGAATGAGTGTAGACTATTAAAAACCTTTTTGGGGCCATAAAAGTTTTGGATCAAGATGATCTTTGTTTTTCCCTTCATCTGGTCCTTTATGACCTAATCAACAGATTGGATGTCAGATAAACAGTACATTGGGCTTTAGGATGATTTTAATAGTGGATATTCAATCACTATTGTTTTCCTGTGGTGTGTTGTACCTGAGATTTATATCCATCTCAGTTTTGGAATAAAGCCCTAAAATGATATTAAAAAGTGGATGAACGGAATGGATGAAACAAATATATCATTGTAGGGCCCACAGAGCACCGACCACCAGCCACGGTGCTGTGGCCGGGGGAGTAGCCAATCCGTTTCCTATTAGTTAAAGCCGTTCCGCACATAATCCGCTCCTCTCTGAAGTACATCCCACTTGACAAATGTCTAACACCACTCGGAAACGGATTCGCTACTCCCACGACACACCCTGAGTCGGTGGTGGCGTTGTTTTTGGGCCCACCATGATGTATGTGTTTCATCCATTCCGTCCATCTATTTTTGTAGATCAATTTATTATATTGCAAAAAAAATGAGGTATATCCAGTCTCAAGTAGACCACATTATAGGAAAAAAGTGTTTAATGAACTTTGACCATTAAAAACTTTTTGGGGGCCATAAAAGTATTGGATCAAGTTGATCTTTGTTTTATCCCTTCATCTGGGTTTTTATGACCTAATCAACGGATTGGATGTCAAATAAACAGTACATGGGGCGTTAGGAGGATTTAAATGATTGATATCCAATCACTATTTTTTTTTCCTGTGGTGTGATCCACTTGAGATTTATATCCCTCCCATTTTTTGGATAACAACATAAAATGATATTTAAAAATGGATGAACGGAATGGATGAAACACATACATCATGGTGGGGCCCACAGAGCACCGACCATCAGCTCCGGGGCTGGTGTAGGGGGAGTAGCCAATCCGTTTCCACACCACTCACTAACAGTGGGCGACACGTCTGTTCCATTAGAAAGCGGTTTGGCAGGTCACGCGAAAAGCCAAGTTAGCCGTCGTCAAAGTTCTGTGGCCCACTATCATGTATGCGTTATCTAGGCTGTCCATCTATCTTGCCAGTTCATTAACGAGCTCATTTACAAAAACGAAGTAGATTCGAAGCTCAATTGAACCACGTCATAGAAACAGGGAATAATAATATCCACCGTTGAAACTTTGCTAGCATTAACTGTGTTGTTTATTTGTCATCTATCCTGTTTATAAGGTCACACAGACACGAATGAAGGAAAACCATTGTCACGCCCCAAAATTCTGTACCCGAATAGGGTGTCCAGACCCGAATTCCAGACTCCGTGACCTAAATAAATAAAAATAAAAATAAAAGATAAAGAATGACAATTTCATATGCATTTCATTTTCTTCCACCATAGCCCAATATTTAAAATCCAAACACATGCTAAGATCATTAATTACAAAATTTGTTATTACACAATACATAATTATTTAATTTAACTTGAAGTAAGAAAATCAAGTTCAACATTACTACATTCATAGTTCTAAAATAAAATAAAATTTATTCAATGTAGAATAACATGCCACGTGCATCCAACCACATTCCATGCTCCACCGCTAATAGTAATATCCTGCATCTTCAAAATATTCGTAACCTGAAACGGTTAAAACATAATGAGTTGACAACTCAATAGGATCACATCAATCCCGAGTTGAAAAAATCACAAATATTACCAAATTTAATCTCGACATTTTAATCAAAATAAAGTGAACATTGGATGTAAAATCATAGTTAATAATTTGACATTCATGAACATGAAATAAATGAATTATTTAACATAGCTTTTCAAAAATAAAAAATACTAAGATTTGGAGTGGACAAAACATTCATGTGTCTTTGATCCTTTTAGGGGATGACCCACGATAGAGCACGGTGTTATTCCTTTTAGGGTATGACCTCGGCAGAAAGCACCAAGTATAACCTTTAGGGGGACAAAAGCCTGTGGCAAAGGCACCGTGCGTAGTGATCCTTTTAGGGAATCACCCAGGGCAGAGCACCCGTGCTGATCCTTTTGGGAATGACCCTGGGCAGAGCACCCGTGTCGTGCTGATCATTTCGGGAATGACCCTGGGCAGAGCACCCGTGAGAATCATTGTACAAAAAAATAATTATTCACATACGATGCATCTAACTTACAAGGAACATTGTAACAATTAATATCAGAGTGCCTATAACAGATAATACGGTGATCCTTTTAGGGCATAGCACCCGTAAAAATAAAAAAATAATAGTTCACATAATAAATATTCATCATCACTAACAAATAATATCAAATGCAAATAATAAAGCAATACATAATAATAATAATAATAATTGCATTTGTACAGCAGTCAAATAAAAAAATTTCTTTCGATAGGAAATTATTTATGAATATTTCAATGTCTAGATTATATAAAGCAATATATATGAATTTTTCAATGGAGGAATGATCACCTACCTGATATGGAAAATAGTGTGATGGGAGGAAATAATCTGAAGAGATGCGACGTGCACGAACTTGGATTAATCCACTTTGAACTCGATGTTGAACCCTTACGTACTCCATTTTCCTGATCTATCTTTTCTTCTCAAAATCTTTCTTTTCTTTTTGTGATTTTTTTTTTCTATGATTTTCTATATGTAGCATGAGAAATGGGGTATAAAATAATGGTAGGTGATTTGATGGGTTCTGAGTCTAATGGACGGTTTAGATTGAGGAATGGGTCCCACCATGATGATGGAAATCATGGTGAATGGGTTCCCATCCGCAACAGTTGTGGAGAAGTGGGAGAGAGAGAGAGAGAGTCGTGGAGAGAGAGAGAGAATCGTGGAGAGAGTCTGTTTCATGGGGTGACGTGCGTCAGCACGTCACTTTGTGGTTTGATTTTTTTTATTTTTTTTTTGAGAATGGGCCCCACAGGCATCATGTGATAGATCCACACCGCTCATTCATTTTGCCCATCAGAGTTAGGGCCTAAGCCCAAAAATGAGGGCCATCCAAAACTCATGTGGGCCACATCATATGTAACGGTGGGTTAACGGTTAACCCACCGTTTTAAAAGAACCGGGTATTACAACCATAAATATCAGCTTCATCCAAAACTTTTCTGTCTCAAAAGTTTTCAACGGTGAGATTTAATTTCCACTATTTTTTGTGTTATGATGCACTTCATCTCTGAATCTGCCTCATTTCTAGGCACATGTACTAAAATTAATTTTTAGACTCATGTCCTAAAATTCGCTGGCAAGATAGATTGAGGGCATGGATAAAACACATACATCACATAGCTTTGACATCAGCTAACTGGCTGTTGCTGGTTCTCCAGCCAAACCAACGGAAACGGATTGGCTACTCCCCTGCCACCAGCCCGTGGCTGATGGTCGGTTCTCTGTGGGCCCCACCATGATGTATGTGTATCATCCATTCTGTTCATCTATTTTTACAGATCATTTTAGAGCTTTAAGCCAAAAACGAGAGGGATATAAATCTTAGGTGGACTACACTATAGGAAAACAATAGTAATTGGATATCCACCATTAAAATCCTCCTAAGGCCCTCCGTACTGTTTATTTGACATCCAATCTGTTGATTGGGTCATAAAGACCCAGATGAATGGAAAAAACAATCATCGGCTTGATCCAAAACTTTTATGCCTGCCAAAAAGTTTTTAACGGTTGACGTTCATTTAACATTGTTTCCTGTAATGTGGTCCATTTGAGATTGAGATATAAATAATTTTTGGTCCTATACCATAAAATGATCTATAAAAATAGATAGACGGCATGGATGAAACATATACATCATAGTGGGGCACACAAAGCACCGACCACCAGCCATTGGCTGGTGGCAGGGGGAGCAGCCAATCCGTTTCCCAAACCAAACGCCTCCATTCTCTATCCACGCTACTCATGGGAGAGGCATTTGCGCTTACAAGCTTCTTTTGCATTTTTCCTCTTTTTTCTTGAGGGTTTCTCTTCCCTCCGCTCCTCAGAAAGCTGAACTTATATAAACAGATTCCACAGCATTTTATTTCCAACGGTACTTTCATTCCATTCCTCCGCAATCTTGTTGGGTCCAGTTGTGGATATCATTCTCTTCTTTTGGGCTCCTGTTTCTCTGCAAATTGGTTATCTAAAGGACCTCAATAACAATGTAGAGTCATTGAAGAACAAAACGGAAGAACTAAAATGCAAGCTTGATGAAATTCAAGCAGACGTCCATGCTGCTATATCAGTCGGAAAGACACGGATGCCCATAGTGGAGAAATGGCTCATTGATGTTAGGAACATCGAAGCTCAAGTCGATTCTATAAGTTTGGAATTCGAGCAACAGAGAACTTGCTTGAATGGTTGTTGCACTGATCACTTCTCTCGATACAAACTGAGAAAAAGAGCTGTTGAAAAGCTCAAAGATGTCCAAAACCTCAAAGATAAAGGGTTTTTTAATAAGGTGGCTGAGAGCCCTCCCCGGCTGAGGGTGTTAGAGATGCAAACATCGCTACTGCGAGGACAACAGAGCACATCTGAACAAACCATGGAGTAGATATGGCAATGCTTACAAGACGATGAGAATGGCATTGTAGGTGTCTATGGGATGGGCGGAATATGGAAAACCACTCTCATGAAAGCCATAAACAATAGGTTCATCAGAACTGATGACTTCAATGTCGTGATTTGGGTAACTGTATCCAAGAACCCCAACTTGGGATTAATCCAAGAGAAGATTAGAAAGAAGTTGGATATTGGGTTCTCGGATAACGAAGATAATAGAAGAGGGACAGGCTGTTTGATCAGTTGAAAAATGTGAGGTATCTGCTCATCTTAGATGATGTATGGGAAGCATTTAGCTTGGATCAAGTCGGAATTCCAAAGCCAGACAAGTCAAACAGATGCAAGATCGTTGCAGTGTGTAATATGATGGGGGCCGATAAGCAGATTAAAGTCATGGCACTTTTTTTTTTTTCGTAAGGTGGGAGCACACCACCTGGATTTCATTGATGAGAAAACCTGTCTGTACAAAAATTAGGGTGGGCACCACAAAATGTCCGGGCCCCACCTATCAAATTCTTATTATCAAAGATTCAGGGGGATGGCCCTCCTTTTGGATTTTAGAGAGAGAGAGAGAGAGAGAGGGCGGAGCAGCGGGAAGCCTTCTTTTGAAGCTCCAACAAAGAGTGGCACGTCGCGGGAGCCAAAGTTCATCTACTCCTCTGCTGCTCAGTCTGACCACCTGTTTGCAAGGAGTCAGTTCCTCAGACCATTGGCGAGGTCGATGCTTTCCCTGATGCCAGGCATGCCTCAAAATCCCCCACCAGTAACAGTAAATCCCATCCCAAGGCATTCAGATCAAGCATCCCCTCTACCATTACCAACGGTTGTTTTTTCAACATCAGGAGCCATCCTACGCAGCTTTGGCCCAAGCCCTTTGGGTTCCATCTTGAGATGCCCTCCTAAGTGTATATATCCTCACTTAAGCCCTTGGGCTTTCTTTGTGCTGGGCCTAAGTTTGCAGGAATAGGAGTTGAGCCATCTACTTAGGCCTTCTAGTCCGCCAGTTTTGCAGGTCGTTTCTAGTCATGCCATTACTTCTGATGGTCAGGCATTGTAATTCCGAGACCGATTATAGCAGGCCCAAGAAAAAAGTGGGTAGGGAAATGCTTACCGTTGAAACCTTGGTGGGATCCACATTGATATTTATATGCCATTCATATCGCTCATGAGGTCATTCCTATTTGGATGAACTGAAAGCATAAATATTATCCTGATCTAACACTTCTGTGCCCCTGAGAATATTTCAATGGTGCGCATTCAATCCTAGCCGTTTCTTGTGGTACAGCCCCCTTGTATTCTGGATCACTGATGTAGAGCGGGTCACGGACAATTTCATGGCAAAGGTGGATCAGAAAAGGCCCGGTCGGCGACAGAAGTGATCTGGACCATCAGACCTTAAATTAGGCGTATCTCGCAATCCGGGATGAGTTAGCCGACGAAAAATATATGATTTTGGGGTAGAACGAGCTACTTTAGCCAACCAACCCAGCATAGCTGGGTTGCGACGCTCGGAATTGCGAGAAACCCCTGATTTGACGGTCGTTTCCCTGTTTCAATTTCGTTTTTACTATAAATAGTAAGTTTTAGTTTGACTATAACTCTTCATCCGTCGGGCTTTAGGAGTTGTGCCCAACGTGAAAAGAGCTTAAAATAATTAGGGGAACGGTTTGGTGAAGCCAAATAGGACACTTACTATTTTTGGCCGAAAACCTTGCACACTAGTAGACATCACGACTGTCTATAAATAGTAAGTTTACTATTTATAGTAAGTCACGAATTCTAGGAGTCCTAGTTGTAGTTTGATTCTGATTTCTTTCCCATTGCTTAGTACCCTTATTTAAAGGGTTGTGAACTCATTTTTATGCATTCATTAATCTATTTCGAATTTATTTAGAATTTATTTCTATTTTTTGCTCTCTTTTCTTTTGGATTCGAGAAGTCTCTGTGAGGAGTCCAGAGAAGTTCCGTGGATTCGGAATAGTTATCCTCTTGAGGAAGACGGTGCTCGACCTCACGTCCTCCCCTGCATCAGTTTGGTATCAGAGCGAGGTTTCTCCTCGGGTTGATGGCTTCTAACGACGAGTCGGGCAACAATCACATAGGCGGTGCTCCGGAAAATTTTCCTTTAACGGCGGCAACTTTTCAATCAGCACAGCAAGAGAATCGGCAAGCCATGCAAGGGCTGCAGGCTTCCATGGACCGCATAGCGAATCTCTTGGCAGAAACCCTAGGGCAACTCCGTGTTCCTGGTGGTAATCCTCCACCACCAATTGCTGAAACCCGTAATCGCCCTGATCGCAGGATAATACCAGCAGTGCATCCAAGGGCCGTTCCTGAGGACGAGGGCTCCAGTGAAGAGGAGATCGATGACGTGATCTTCCAACACCCCAGGCAAGGCGGCGATCGGGTAGATCGAATAGATCGAGACTTCAAGATACGGGTTGATATTCCTAACTTCAATGGCCAGCTACACATTGAGGATTTTCTCGATTGGCTTTCTAAAGTTGAGCGATTTTTTGACTATATGGATATCCCTGAAACAAAGAAGGTCAAGCTTGTGGCCAACAAGTTGAAAGGAGGAGCTTCAGCTTGGTGGGAACAACTGCAACTCGCACGAACCAGGCAGATAAAAGCACCAATCCGCACATGGCAGCGAATGAAGCAGCTACTACGTGCCCGATTCCTCCCTAGCGATTACGATCAGGTATTATTCCAACAATACCAAAATTGTCGACAAGATAGTCGGTCGGTGAGAGAGTACGCAGAAGAATTTTACCGCCTAGCGGCGCGCAACGATTTGGTCGAGACTGAATTGTAGCAAGTCGCCCGATTCAACGGTGGATTGCGTATGGCGATCCAGGATCGGGTCCAGATGCAGTCCGTCTGAACGATGAATGATGCGATCAAGTTGGCTACTCGGGCAGAAGTGCAACTTGAACGTTCTAACACACGGCCTATCCTACCGCGAGGATCACTGCGGCAGATCCACCTCAAGGAGCTCCACAACCTAAGGGGAAGGAGCCCGTAGGAGCACGCACTCAACCTCCTACGTCTGAGAACCAAGATCAGGGAAGCGGGCAAGCTAAACCCCAAAGGGGCGTATCGACTGCTGCTGGTCCAAGTACAATTCCAAACCCTTATGCTCGGCCAAGGCCCAACAACTGCTATCGTTGTGGCCAACCAGGCCACCTGTCAAATACTTGTCCCCAGCGAAAAGTGGCAAACCTCGCCATTAATGATGGTAGTGCTAATAACGCTTATGAAGATCCAGATATTGAAGAACAGGAGCATACCGCCGAGGACGATGTAGATGATTCAGATTGGGTTCAGCAAGATCACGGCGAGTCGCTCGTCGTGAGGCGGCTATTATATGCACCAAGAAAAGAAGTGCATCCACAGCGGCATAACATCTTCCGTACTAGGTGTACGGTGAATCGAAAGGTTTGTGACATGATCATTGACGGTGGAAGTAGCAAGAACATCGTCTCCAGGGGCATGGTGGAAAAATTGCAATTGAAAACAGAGCGTCATCCCTCTCCATATACAATCGGTTAGATCAAGAAGGTCAGCGAGACAAATGTAACTGAATGGTGCACCATATCTTTTTCAATTGGCAAACATTATAAGGATGAAGTAGTATGCGATGTGGTTGACATGGAAGCATGTCACATACTACTCGGCCGACTCGGCAATCTGACCGTGACGCCACTCATAAAGGGCGAGATAACATATATATCTTCGTCAAGGACGGCCGGAAGACCATATTGGCCCCTATGGATCCAGAAGGACCACCTGAAACTTCTAAAGTGGAGGGTCGTTTTCTCTTAACCATTCGGGACTTCGTGGAAGAATCCAAAGAAACAGGACAGGCTTATGCATTAATTGTAAAATGGGAAGAACTCGAGCCTACCATCATCCCAGAAAGACTAAGGCCCTTGTTACATGAATTCCAAGAAATCTAGCTTGAGGACCTTCCCGATGGGTTACCCCCTATGAGAGATATCCAACACCATATCGACCTTGTCCCTGGGTACAGTTTACCTAATCGTCCTCATTATCGAATGAGCCCGAATGAGTGCGAGATTCTGCAGGGACAAGTGGAGGAACTGATCCGTAAGGGTCTTATTCGAGAAAGCATGAGCCCATGTGTTGTACCAACTCTGCTAACTCCAAAGAAAGATGGAAGTTGGCGCATGTGTGTCGACAGCCGGGCCATCAACAAGATCACCATAAAATACAAGTTTCCTATACCACGGTTAGATGATATGTTGGATATGCTAGAGGGCGCAAAAATATTCTCTAAATTGGACTTAAGGAGCGGCTACCATCAGATTCAAATACGGCTGGGTGATGAGTGGAAAACAGCCTTCAAGACCAAGGAAGGATTGTACAAATGGATGGTCATGCCTTTCGGTCTTTCTAATGCGCTTAGCACATTCATGAGGTTGATGAACCAAGTTCAAACCTTTCATCATTGGGCGGTTCGTTGTGGTTTATTTTGATGATATTTTGATATACGATCAAGACGAAACCACCCATATGGAGCACCTCAAGAAGGTCCTTCAAGTGCTCACCGAAAATAAACTGTACTCAATTTAAAAAGTGTAGCTTCATGATCGATAGCCTATTGTTTCGGATTTTGTGGTTACATCCACCGGCATTCGAGTGGATGAGGAAAAGGTGAAGACAATAGAGAATGGCCTTGGTTCCCAAAAATATTCACGAAGTGCTAAGTTTCCATGGACTAGTGACATTCTATCGCTTCGGTTCGTGAAAATTTTCGGTAAATTGTGTCACCGATCATAGATTGCATGAAGAAATGGCGATTTCGGTGGACCGACGGCCGACAGAGCTTTTACCGAAATCAAGCGCAGATTATCCATGACCCCAGTTCTTGTACTTCCCAACTTCAACAAACCTGTTTGAAGTCGAATGTGATGCCTCATATGTCGGGATTGGGGGAGTTTTGTCTCAAGAAGGTAGGTCGGTAGCCTTCTACAGTGAGAAACTTAGTGACGCACGCAAGAAGTGGTCTACATATGAGATCGAGTTGTACACGGTGGTCCAGGCACTGTGACACTGGAGACATTATTTGATTCAAAGGGAATTCATACTTTACACGGACCATCAAGCCCTCAAGTTTATTAATAGTCAAGCTAACATTAATCGTGTGCATGCTAGATGGATCTCATTTTTACAGGAATTCACATTCATGCTAAAGCATAAGTCAGGGCAACAGAACAAAGTAGCCGATGCGCTGAGTCACCGTGCAACTTTGTTAGTTACTATGAGTAATGAAGTTGTCGAGTTGATCGCCTTAAAGACATATATGCCGACGACGACGACGACTTCAAGGACGCATGGGTTAGATGTCGGAAGGTCACCCGGTGACTTACATATACAAGACGAGTTCCTTTTTAAGGAAAATCGATTATGTATCCCAAAGAGTTCGCTAAGGGAATAGATAATCCAAGAGCTACATGGAGGTGGCCTCAGTGGACACCTTGGGCGAGACCAGACGCGAGCTCTTGTGGAAGAACGGTATTACTGGCCGCAATTGGTACGTGATGTGGAAAAGGCAGTCCAACACTGTTATATTTGTCAGACTTCCAAGGGGCAATCTCATAATACGAGCCTCTACACCCCGTTACCCGTGCCTGACGGCCCTTGGGAGGATTTATCTATGGACTTTGTGCTTGGTCTCTTACGAACACAACACGGCATGGATTCGGTGTTCGTGGTAGTAGATCATTTTTCCAAGATGGCGTACTTTATTCCATGCAAGAAGACTCTCGATGCAACACACGTGGCGAATCTATTCTTCAGAGAAATTGTGCGGCTACAAGGGGTTTCCCAAGACTATTACTTTCGACCGTGACACGAAGTTCATAAGCCACTTTTGGCGGACTTTGTGGACTCGATTCAATACACGCCTTTGGGCGCCATTCGAACAAGATACCACCTACGACCGACGATCAAACCGAGGTTGTGAATCGCACGTTGGGAAACCTCTTCGATGTATTTCGAGAAGAAAAAAGCGAAGCGGTGGGATTTGGCCTTGTCTCAAGCGAGTTTGCATTCAACAACATGGTGAACCGCCGAAAGGAAAATTCCTTGTTCCAGGTTATCTACTGACGAGTACCTCGCCATACACTAGACTTGGTCCTCCGCCCAAGCTCCCATGCATGAGCATTAAGCAGAACATATGGCGTACAAAATCATGGGCATTTATGTGGAGGTACGAACAAAGTTTACATGCCTCGAACGAAAAGTACAAGGAGCAAGCTGACAAGCATCGGCGACAGTAAAGTGTTCGAGGTGGGCGACCAAGTAATGGTCCATCTCTCGCACAAAGAAAGATTTTTGACCGAAACGTATAACAAGTTGAAGAATAAAAAGATTGGACCAGTACTAATCATCCGAAAGATCAATGACAATGCTTATGTTGTTGATCTTCTAGATGATATGGCGATCTCACGAACTTTCAATGTCGCGGACCTGACTGAGTATCATGAACCAGCACATAATGATAACTCGAGGATGAGTTCTTTTGAAGTGGAGGAGAATGATGTAGAGCGGGCGCGGACAATTACATGGCAAAGGTGGATCAGAAAAGGCCCGGTCGGCGATGTAGTGATCTCAGACCATCGACCTTAAATCGCGTATCTCGCAATCCGGGATGAGTTAGCCGACGAAAAATATATGATTTTGGGGTAGAACGAGCTACTTTAGCCAACCAATCTAGTTACGCCGGGTTGTGACTCTCAAGATTGCGAGAAACCCCTGATTTGATGGTCGTTTCCCTGTTTTAATTTCATTTTTACTATAAATAGTAAGTTTTAGTTTGACTATAACTCTTCATCCGTCGGGCTTTAGGAGTTGTGCCCAACGTGAAAAGAGCTTAAAATAATTAGGGGAACGGTTTGGTGAAGCCAAATAGGACACTTACTATTTTTGGCCGAAAACCTTGCGTACTAGTAGACATCCTGACCGTCTATAAATAGTAAGTTTACTATTTATAGTAAGTCGCGAATTCTAGGAGTCCTAGTTATAGTTTGATTCTGATTTCTTTCCCATTGCTTAGTATCCTTATTTAAAGGGTTGTGAACTCGTTTTTATGCATTCATTAATCTATTTCGAATTTATTTAGAATTTATTTCTATTTTCTGCTCTCTTTTCTCGTGGATTCGAGAAGTCTCTGTGAGGAGTCCAGAGAAGTTCCGTGGATTCGGAATAGTTATCCTCTTGAGGAAGACGGTGCTCGACCTCACGTCCTCCCCTGCGTCAATCGCCTCATTTTTTGTCACATGTCCTGATATAATATGGCAAAACGGATGAACAGAGTAAATTTCTCACAAGCATCACCTGACCCACCTGACTTCACGTCGCAAGAAGTTAGTTGACAATGTCGCGGTTTGCTGGAATACATCCCCAACAAATCGATTAAAGTTGGAATTATGTAGCCGTTCGATTTGGGATTTTCCGACCCAAACCCGTTTATTTGATAGAGTTACCAAGTGATGGGGGAATATGAGAAATAACTCTGGGAATAAATGTTACAACCATTTGATTACACAAATGTTTAATAGACGTTCATGCTCAAAGAAATAGAAACAAATTATCAAAGGTGGAAATATTCCAATTAAAAGCTTTTATCAATTGAATTTTCATAAATTATCAAAGGTGGAAATAAGGGGCTGACATGATATACACATCGCAAGTAGAGGTAAGCATGAAGTTGAGTTGGACCAGGTTAGGGCTAACCCAACTCCAACTCGATCCAATTTTGAAATAGACCTAACCTAAACTCAACCTGACTCAGTACCAAGTCCTGTATGCCTGACCCGATCCAAGTCTAGATTTGGCCTGGCCTAATCCAGACCGAGTCCGACCTAGTCACAAGTACTAAGAATTAGGTCAAGTCCACACCAAGTTGCGTCGGCTGCAGCAAGTATCCATCGGCTGAAATCACAACTCAAAACCTAGGTGCACTTGCCAGAATTGTAGCCTTTTCATCATATACATGGTATCTTAGATGTGAAATGTCAAATTTGAGTGTTTTTTATATATATATATAAATTTTATTTTAATAAATATACATGTACAAGTCAGGTTTTAGATCGAGACGAGTCAGTATCGAGTTAGATTTTGGGTGGAGTCAAGTCGAGTCACCATGTGACCTAAAACTCGACTCGATTTGAGTTCGAATTAGACGAAGTCTACTCAGTTTGGATCAACACACCCACTCGGTTCGGATCGAGTCGGGTTTGAGCAAGTCGGACAAGTCGAATTTGTTGAATCGAGTCATTCCGTGCCCAGCTCTAATCACTGGTCACTGAAACATCAAGGTGGGCCTCAAATGTGGATTTGTTCACATTCAAAAACTCTAATACCAACTTTCTTTACAGTAATTTGTGTCCTGCTCACGTATCAATTTGCTTGGATCATCCAAGCAGTTCAAAAGGTGGGCTTCACCATAATCAAATTGAACCAATCTGTTCGTTAGGTGAGCCGCAACCATAAAATGAATAGTACCTTTGGCTTGCTATCAAGTTCGATGGTGAATCACACCTAATGTGTAGATTATAATTGTTCTAGTGATCTTTATGTTGAAGCCCACTTTTTTGACGGATTAGATGTTCTGTGGAAATGACATATTGGAGGAAGAGAGCGATGCATGTAATGTATGTGAACAATTGCATTCGATTGGAGGATTAGACAAATTTTGGCGCCTTTATGGTCTAATCTTGCCTCCTCTATTGAATAATTTTGCCTTAGACAAATTTTGCCGCCTCTATAGTTTAATCTCACCGACTCTGATGAATAATTTCTCCGCTCCTCTAACTAATGCTTTTTCTTGTCTTTTAAAAAAAAAAAATTTCTAAAAATCACTTTCAGTTTGACATATAAACCAATAATCATTTACTCTTTTCAACTTCTTCTTCTTACATTACTTATTTTTAAATCATTAGTGATTTAGACGCTTGATGTTACTTCCCACCTTGCTTACGTACTTTTTTTAAAAAAAAAAAATTATATTTTAAATTTATCTTTGTTAAAATTCCACCCACCAATGATCCCATGGAGCTTGAAGATATTTTTGGCCACCTTCTCAATTTTGAGTTACGCTTGCAACAACATACTCAAGTCGTTGAGGCTACCATCGGTTCCGTTAATGTTGCAACTCGCATGGATCAACCTCGTGGTCCACCTATGCCAAGCCAACTCATTCAAGTCGTGCTCCTTCCTACTCTGGTTCACGTGGTCGTGGTAGGGGCCGCGGTAGTCGTCATGGCTATCCTGGCTGTAATCGCCCAACGTGCCAGATCTGTGGCAAAGCTGGTCATCTCGCCGTCAAGTGTTTCCACCGGTTTGATCAAGCCTATCAAACCATGTCAAACAACATGTCTGCCTTTTTCACTGCACACCATGCTCCAGTTAATACCAATTGGTATCCCGACACCGGCTCCACCAATCATCTTACCAAAGATATTCAGAACTTGAATCTCCATGCCGAGCCCTATAATGGTGTGGATCAAATTCAAGTAGGAGACGGGGCAGGGTTGGCTATAACTCACATTGGTTCATCCAAGATTAAGTCCTCAAAATTTGCTTATCACCTTCACAATATTTTATATGTCCCACAAATTAAAAAGAACCTTATTTCTGTGAGTCAATTTACCAAGGACAATAATGTATTTATTGAATTTCACTCATCTCATTTTTTTTGTAAAGGACGAGGTCACGAAGAAGGTTCTTGTGCAAGGCACGCCTAAAGATGGACTCTATCCCTTCCCTTCTTTCGTCTCGTCTTCATCATCATCTCAGTCTTTTTTATGTCAACGTGTTTCTTTAGAAGTGTGGCATCACCATTTGGGACATCCCACCTATCAAACAGTCAAGCATCTGGTGTCTAAATTTTCTCTTCCAGTCTCCTCAAATAAAATACCAAGTGTTTGTTCCGCATGTCAGCAAAGGAAGAGCCATCGTCTTCCCTTCCTAGTTTCTCAATCTATTTCAGATTATCCTCTCGATTTAATTTTTTCTGATGTGTGGGGTCCATCCCCTAGTTTATCTACCAAAGGCAATAAATATTATGTTTCCTTTGTCAATCATTTCAGCAAATCTGTTTGGTTCTATCCTCTTGCAAATAAATCTGATGTATTGACTATTTTTACTACATTTCAAAAAATGGTTGAACGTCAATTTAATCGCCAAATAAAATGTGTCCAAACAGACTAGGGTGGTGAATTTCAAACACTTAATCGGTATTTTCACAAAGTGGGAATTCAACATCGTGTTTCTTGCCCTCACACCTCTCAACAAAATGGCTCGGTTGAAAGAAAACACCGTCATGTTGTTGAAACGGGATTATCCTTACTATCCCAAAGTTCTATTCCTCATTGTTTTGGGGATGATGCTTTCCTCATGGCAGTTGGGATTTTTGGCCTGCGGAATCACACAGATCTAGATCTAGGATAGCAATCCAATGGCACGAAGCACACACACAAGAAAAGAGAACACACAGATTTAACGTGGAAAACCCTTGGGAAAAAACCACGGCACAAAGCGACAGATCACCATTATGAAAGCATCAATTACAAAGAGAAAGACTTACCCGATTCGAACAACCTCGAATCTCACCCTTGCTACACCCTTTGATAACCCTAGAACTCTTTAGAATACTTTTAGGAAGTCTTGGAATTATCTTAGAATAGCCCTAGGGACTTCAATTTATAGTTTTGGCAACTTCCTTTCAGTATCCCAAATATAAAGAACTTGCGTCACAAAATCGCGAAACTCCTTTCGCATCCTAGTTGCAGCGAAATGACTTGCAACACGAAATCCATGAAACTCCTTTCCGCATCCCGATTGCGAAAGGACTCGATTTAAGACATCTCGCAACAATCTCCACCATGTCTTCAATCTTCAACCGTGTAGCTTCTTGACCTCTTCTCTTATTTCTGCATCACATCATAACTCAAGATCACATTGGTCAATAGTGCCAATCAAGGATCTGATAGATACCTGCTATACCGTCGGCGCGAATGTCTCTGAGAAGCCGATCTCTTCTCTCTGAGAATAACCCCTCGCTACCAACCTCGCCCTGTATCTATACTGTATCCTCCTGAAGGTCCACCCGCATCCAACCGCTCACGCCCACCGGAAGCTCCACCCGCTCCCATATGTCTGGCCCGGTATAACGAATCCACCACATCGCCCATAGTCACCTTCCACTTCTCAAAGCACCAGCTCACCTAGAGCCATCGAATAGAAGATGAGTCCTCCGCGATATTAGAGTCTTCCATGTACCACGCCGATATCCTACGATCATGCCATATGATTCTTCACACAGTGGTCGCTCCACACCGCTCGTATCCCCGTTCGCACGTCTCGCCCTTCCCGCCCGCCCGCTCATGTGGCCATGGCCATCATGCCACACACGTGCAGAGGTGGAATTCGCTTACATCCACCGTAGCTCCACCTTTCAAGTGCTCCCGATCAACCCGTAAACATGATCGAGTCGTTGCGCTTTCATGATTACCTCGTGCCCCTAGATACTTTAAGAGCACCATCAATACATGTGTACTTGCATCCTTTGCCTCAAGTACACCAAGAGATATCGATTCTGCTTCAAATCAGGAACATGCCTGACATCGTCGAGGTACGCTCCACCCCATCAAACATCCCGATGTGCACCGTACAAATGACCACAACATTACTGTGCAAAGCCATTGCCCATAAACACTGGCCCACCATCGCACTCCCCGTAGTCGGTGAACCAACTCCGATGAGGAGTCATATGAAAAGATGCCCCGTGTCTAGCATCCACTCATCCTTACGATCATCGTATGACCATCTGAGCGAAGACACGACAAAACATCACCATCACATCCACTCGATTCATCTGACGTGGCAGTGTTAGCCTCCCTGCATGAAGCTTAAGAATCTTTCCTCTTAGATTTAGGATTTTTACAATCCCTTTTCACATGTCCTTCCTTCCTACAATTCCAGCACTTTACCTTTCCTTTGCCCTTGCCCTTGGATTTGGATCTAAAACCTGAAGAACCTGTACCTTGTTCAGAATTCCTACCCACTGTAAACAGTGCATCAGAAGATGTCCCCATGTTGCTGTCTAGCTGTCTCATAGTCTTCCCTTGAAGGGCTGAGATAACAGTGTCGACACTCAGGGTTTTATTCATGCTGCACATAGTGTACTTGAATGACTCATAGGACGTCGGGAGAGAATTCAGCAACATACATGCTTGTTCTTCATCTATCATCACTTCCTCCATATCTAGCAATTTGCAAACCAATTTATTAAAGTTGCTGATGTGAGCCTCCAGATCTCTACCCTCTGCCATCTTGAAGTTATACCACTGCCGCTTCAAGCGTAGGCAATTTTCAGAGGATTTCTTCGCATAGACATCCTCTAACTTCGCTCATAACTTAGCCGCAGTTTTCTCCCTCATGACGTTGTAGAGAACTTCATCCGTGAGACATAAACGGATCGATGATAAAGCCTTCTTATCAAGAGTATTCCAATCACCATCAGTCATAGTAGACTTCCGCTCCTCAAGAGCACCATCTTCGCCTTGTTTGATTAAGGAACTCATCATCTTGATCTTCCATAACTCAAAATTATTTTTCCCTGAGTACTTCTCAATCTCATACCTAGCGCTTGCCATTATTACTAATCCCTCAGATTTAGATCTGTGTCCCAACCGATTGCTCTGATACCACTTGTTGGGATTTTTTATCCTGCGGAATCACACAGATCTAGATCTAGGATGGTAATCCAATGGCACCAAGCACATACAAGAAAAGAGAATACACAGATTTAACGTGGAAAACCCTTGCGGGAAAAAACCACGGCACAAAGCGACAGATCACCACTAGTTGAAAGCATCAATTACAAAGAGAAAAGACTTACCCGATTCGAACAACCTCGAATCTCACCCTTGCTACACCCTTTGATAACCCTAGAATCCTTAGAATACTTTTAGGAAGTCTTGGAATTATCTTAGAATAGCCCTAGGGACCCCAATTTATAGTTTTGGCAACTTCCCTTTCGTATCCCAGTTGCGAAAGGACTTACGTCACAAAATCTGCCAAACTCCTTTCGCATCCCAGTTGTGAAATGACTTGCAACACGAAATCCGCGAAACTCCTTTCTGCATCCCAGTTGCGAAAGGACTCAAATTTAAGACATCTCGCAACACCTATCTCATTAACCGCCTCCCAACTGCTCCTCTCGGCATCTCCCCATTTGAAAAATTATTTCACAAAGCACCCGATTTTTCTACCATGAAGATTTTCGGTTGTTCTTGCTATCCTTTTCTTCGACCATTCAACCAACACAAGTTGGATTTAGATCCAAAAAATGCGTCTTCATTGGCATAAGTAATCTCCACAAAGGTTACAAATGTCTTGGTCCTGACTCTGGTAAAGTGTTTGTCTCGGCATGTAATTTTTTATGAGTCTCTGTTTCCATTCTCATCAACCACATCATCTTCAGTCCATGCCGAAATACCTCCTACAGCTTCATCCACTTTCCTTCCTCTTTTCGTCTCTTCAAACGACAGATCTGCTCCTGTCGTTCGTGATACTTTATCCATCCTTGGTACGGCGTCGTGCTGGGATCACACTGCAACTTCGGCGTCTCACTTATCCTCGTCTCCCCTATTTTCATCTTCCCCATCATCAACGCTGACAGAATCTCTGGTTCCAGATCCATCCGAAGCTGCCTTGCCGTCTGAACTGCCTTCATCTCACCCGATGATCACCCGCTCACATAACAATATTGTGAAGCCCAAACAATACCTTGATGGCACTACCAAGTACCCTCTGCCCACTGCTCTCCTTGCCATTTCTACCATTCCCACTGATCCCACATGCTTCTCTGAGGCAAATAAATTCCTAGAATGGCGTGAGGCCATGAATGCAGAATTTTCTGCTCTCATGAAGCAAGGTACGTGGTCCTTGGTCCCTTATGCAGCTGGCATGAACTTAGTTGGTAATAAATGGGTTTACAAAAAAAATCAACTCCGACGGTATGCCTGAACGACGGAAGGCCCGTCTAGTTGCGAAGGGCTATCACCAACAACAAGGGCTAGATTTTGATGATACTTTCAGTCCGGTCATCAAGCCTACAACCATTTGGATGGTTCTCAGTCATGCCATGTCTCATTCCTGGTCTGTTCATCGATAGACATCAGCAATGCTTTTCTCCATGGTTTACTATCCGAAGTTGTCCACATGCAACAGCCAGCGGGTTATGTTCATCCCCAATATCCCACTCACGTTTGTAAGTTGAACAAGGAGTTATACGGATTAAAACAAGCCCCACGGGCTTGGTTCTCACGTTTTAGTGACAAACTGGTGGCTCTTGGGTTTATTAACTCACAGTCAGACAATTCTCTTTTTGTCTATGCCTCAGACTCACTCACAATGTATATACTGGTGTATCTCGATGACATTTTAATCATCGGTTCAAATCCAAGTGCCATCACTAATCTTGTTGCTCAGCTCAACTGTGAATTTGCAATGAAAGACTTGAGGCCATTAAACTACTTTTTAGGCGTGGAGATTATCTCAGTATCAGGGGGTCTTCTTCTTTCTCAGAGATAATACATTCTCAATCTCTTGAAACGTACCAACATGCTAGAGGCTAAGCCAGTGTCCTCTCCTATGTTCTCCCCACAGCAGTTATCACTCCTTGATGGCAACCCGTGTCCTGATGAAGCTTTATTCCGCAGCGTGGTGGGAGCCCTTCAGTACCTATCGCTCACTCGCCCGGACATTTCCTTTGCAGTGAACAAAGTGTGCCAATTCATGCACAAGCTTACGGACATCCACTGGACTGCTGTTAAACGGATACTGAGGTACCTTAAATTTTCCATTGATTTTGGTTTACTCCTCAAACCCAACCCCTCCACACAACTTTCAGTCTATTCTGAAGCGGACTGGGCTGGCTCACCTGATGATCGTAAATCCACCTCTGGCTACTGCATCTACTATGGTCACAACCTTGTTTCATGGAGCTCCAAAAAGCAGCTCACCGTGGCTCGTTCAAGCACCGAGGCCGAATACCGCGCTGTTGCCCATGCTACTACCGAGACTTTATGGTTATTATCCTTGCTTCGTGAACTTTAGATTTTTATTCCTTCTCGCCTGGTACTATGATGTGACAACATAGGCGCAACTTACTTGGCGGCTAATTCGGTCTTTCATGCTCGTACAAAGCACGTGGAAATAGACTATTATTTTGTTTGCGAAAAAGTTCATAATAAATCATTGGAGGTTCGATTCCTATCCAGTAAGGATCAAATTGCCGATGTCCTCACTAAACCACTGGTTTCTAGGCGTTTCTCCCATCTGCGAGACAAGCTCAACGTGCATCCTCCCCCGTTGAACTTGCAGGGGCGTGATAAGGATAAAGACCAACTCAGATTCAAAGCTTCCAAAGCTTCCAGCTCTATACCAAAGTCTTCGAATACCAACGCCTCAAGCCCAAGTTTATAGGAGATAGTGTTTATCATTTTATGAATATCAAATCTGTAACTGATTCTATCGTGTAAAACAGTTTACTCTATATATACCATCTCTCGTCAGCCATTCAAGGCAGAGAGCACAACACAGGATTTTATCTTTTCTTACTATTTCAAGAGAGAAAGTGAGTCCTAGGGCACAGTTTCGGTGTCGATGGATCCCATATCCATCGACGTGGGTTAGATCCATTATTGTGGGCCGTCTTGTTACTTGCGTATATGTACGTAGTACTATTTTGACGTATCATTTTAAGGTATGATTCAAAAAATGAAGCAGATATAAATCTTCATTGTAACATATCATAGGAAACTTATGGTAATTGACCATTAAAACTTCTTGTGGGCCACAAAAATTTTGGATCAAGCTGATATTTGTGTGGGCCTTTTTTCCTGGCCTTTGTGACCTTATCAAAAGGTTGGATGGCAAATAAACATTTCGGTGGGGATTCAATCACCACTTTTTCCAATGGTGTGGTCATCCTATGATTTAAAGGAATAATGCCCCTGGATGGAAGGAACATACATCACGGTGGGCCATACAGTAGAGATCCTGCTACGTTCCTCTCCATCTTCCGTCCCTTTAGAAGCTGTGGTTCCTCTCTTATCTCTCATCTTCTCTCTTTCTTCCACCATCTCGTTTGTGGGTTCCAAATATCCATTCCAACTGTTAATCAAAGAGCCCAGAAGGATTAAGAGGCATTACAATAGAGATTTTAAGCATCATTTTACAAGCTTCCTTTCCTAACGACCAACTTGATCATGGATCAATGTGAATTTTATTATGGACAGTAAAAATGAGATTCTAAAACATGTGAATGGAGTGGATTTTGGACATGCACCACATCCATCTTTGTAAAGCTTGGACGTTGCACGTGCTTTGTGCGTGAATACCCCAATGGATGCTCTTTAATGTACTTGTATTAGTAATGCCTACTGTTGAAGCCTCTTTAGTCCACCGTCATTTTTACATGCCATCCATACCGTTCACAGGGTCGTTCTCACTGAGATGAAATTAAAGAACAGAAAATACAAAAATATTAGTCTGATCTAAAACTTCTGTGCAACGGTGGACATATCCAATCCTCACTTTTTCATGTCGTGCGGTCCACTTGAGTTTTGGGATATAGACAAAATATTGTATTAATTATAAGATAATCCTAACCATCTAATTTGGACTACTCGTTAGTGTACTCTTAACCATCTATTTGATTGTCATTAATTGGATTTAAACAGTTTCTTGATTATTTGAACAGAGGGGGTAAAAAAAAAAAAAAATCTCAAATACACCAAGACCTACAATATGGATGGTTTGGATAGCTTTATATCAGTGCCGCTGTGCGAGGAGGATGAGTCATCACTTTTTTATCAAATGGTACAAATTAAACTAGCACAGCTATTTAGCCCTCATTTCATCGTGAAAAAGTTGAAACCTGAGATCCACTACACAGGGCCCACCGTGATTATCTATCTTATCCACGTTCTCCACCCTTTTTAATAGCTCATTTATGATGTAGAGAGTGTCGTGTCTTCCTCATGGGATAACTACTCCGAATCCACGAGACATAGAGAGTGTGGTGATGAGATCGGTCACCGTCTTCCTCATGTGATAACTCCTTACAAAGATTCTTCAAATTCATGAGGGATGAAAATAAAAATAAATTTCAATAAATTCAAAATTAATTAATTGATGATAAAAAAATGAAATTACAATCCTTTAAACAATGAGCTCAAATCTAAGATGAAATTTTAGACACAAACTCCCTAAAAGCTTGACTAATTATAAATAGTAAACTTTTTAATTGTAGATGGTCATGATTTCTTTTAAACTTTATAGTTTTCGGCTATAAATAGTGTCTAATTTGGCTCAACCACATTATTCTCTTAATTTTGTAAAGTCATTTTCATGTTGGGCATGACTCCTGCATCTGATGCAAAGGATCAAAAGTTATGATCAACTGAAATTTACTATTTATAGTAAAAACGTGAATAAAATAGACTTTTAACTGTCAATATGATGGAATCTTGCAAATCGGGCATTGGAGACCCGGCATAGCCGGCTGGTTGGCTAAAGTAGCTTCTCCTACCCAAAATCATATATAATACATTAAAAAACTCATTCTGATTTGCGAGATACAACTGCTTTAAGGATCTGATGGTTCGGATCATTTCGCATCCAATTGGGCATTCTATGGCCCATCTTTGCCATGAAAAGTATCCAATTGGGCCTTCTTTGGTTAAAATTCCTCGACTCTGTGCAGGGGTATAATGGTAGAACGGAAGTTCAATAGGGGTAGAAACGTCTGAACAGATGTTGACAGCTTTTACTTTTCCAAACGCCCGTCGGACTAAAAAAATACACCGATTTAAAAAATTTTTCTAAAGATTGGCAGGAAAGCCGGTGATTATTAGTTTATATCATACACATAAGCAGCTGTTGGAATTATTATTATTATTTTTTCCAAATTCACCTACCATCATTGTCATCACATTGTGCCATGTTCATCCCATCTAATCCCATCCACCAAACACCCCCTTATTTTTTTCCAAATCCACCTACCATCATCATCGTTCATCTACATGCTAGATAAGCAGAGGTAAAATGAACATTTCAACAATACCCACACATGAATCTACTTGTGGGGCTCACTGTGATGTCTCAACCCCATCTAATTATAATCAATCCTTCATGTAGCCCCTCCTATTCTTGTTGGCTTCCCAAGCACAGGTTGATCCAAAACTTAGGTGGGCCTCATGTTGTGAAATCATACCTGAAACCTCTAAAATTATGCCTGAAATCATACCTGAAACCTCTAAAATCATACTTGAATTTAGGAATGAGCTGATCTTTTATTCGTCCATTCATCCTGATTAGATGTATCTTTTGAATGGATCAGATGGAATACGCAAAATGCAGTGGGGCCCAAATGCAAACTGGGAGGCTTTTAATGGTGGGTTTCCCCATCCCAACTTTAACCTGTGTAGTCTACCCGAGTTTTTTTTTTAATCAGCCTGATTGTGGGACACACATGAGAAGAATAGGTGGTTCACATGATGTGCATGTCGTTTGTCACTTAGAATATCACGGTGGGCCTCACTTGCCCATTTGATCAAATGGTTTCCTGGTTGAGAAATGTTCACATGTAAATACTCCTATGTGAATTCTCTGTACAATGATTTGTTTCCTGCCAATATATCAATTTGTGTGGACCATCCAAGCCGTTCAAAAGGTGGGCTACACCATAATCAAATTGGACCAATCTGCTCATTAAGTGGGCTGCAACCACAAAATGAATAGTATTTTTTGCTTCCTATCAAGTTCGATGGTGAATCACACCTAATGAGTATATTATAATTATTCTAGTTTTCTTTATGTCGAGGCCCACTTTTTTGACAGATTGGATGTTCAATAGAAATGACATGTTGGAGGAAGAGGGAGATGCATGTGATGTATGTGAACAATTTCATTCGATTGGAGGACAATTAAACAAAATTTGCCACCTCTATAGTCTAATCTCGCCACTTCAGTTGAATAATTTTGCATTAGAAAAATTTTGCCGCCTTTAATTATAATCTAATCTCGCCGCCTCTGTTGAATAATTTTGCTGCTCCTCTAAATAATGCATTTTCTTGTCTTTTTAAGATTATTTCTTTCTAAAAGCCGCTTTCCATTTGACATATAAATCAATAATCGTTTACTCCTTTTCAACATCTTACATCAATTATTTTTAAATCATTATTTTGATGTTTCGGTGTTTGTTAATGCCAAATAAGGAATGTTTTCCATCATTTTATGCCAAATTTTTTTTCCATGAACGAGGTCTAACTTAATGGCGAATCGAAAAGGCACTCCATAAACTTTTTTTTTTTTTTTTTTAATCCAATATTGCCCAAATTTTCTTGTTTATGTAATAAACAATCTAACTTTTAACGTGTGATACTTTCCTAGGCTTACCATGATTTATGTGTTACGTCCACATTGTCCATCAACTTTTTTATATCATTCTAAAGCATTATCCTAAAAAATATGCACACATCTAAAGTTCAAGTCAACCACACCAGGAAAAGTAGTGAGAATGGAACGACTACTGTTAAAATCTTCTTGAGGTCCACCGTGAGGTTATTTTCCATCTAACCTCTTCATAAGGTCACATAGGCCGATGAAGGGAAAACACAAATCAGCTTGATCATGACAGCCTTCTATGGCCCCAGGAAGGTTTTAATGGTATGCACCCAATATTAGTGTGGCCCACTTAAGCCTTATGTCAGCCTCATTTTTATCGTACTTTCTAAAATGATATGAAAAAACTGGATGAACGGTGTGGATAAAACATATATATATCACAGTAGGCCCCACAAAGCCCTTAGATGCTCGTCTCTGGATGGTACACAATCTAGCTAGATTTGGGGACGCTGATTATAAGCGCCGGCCTTTCACATGAAGTTCTTGTGCTGGAAACTTATGTGGGGTCCACCATGATGTTTATGATAAATCTAACTCATCCATCTATTTTTTGAGCTCATTTTAGGACTTGACACTAAAAATGACAAGGATACAAGACTCAAGTGGGCCGCATTAAAGGAAAGGGTGGGTAGGAAAATTCCTATCGTTGAAACCTCCCCAGGGTCGATAGTGATGTTTAAATGCCATCAATACCGTTCATAATGTCATTCCTATGGATATGAACAAAAACCAAAATATTAGCCCAATTCAAAACTTTTGTGGCCCCAAGAATATTTCAACTATGGATGTTCAATCCTCACATTTTCAGCCCATTTGAGTATTAGATCCGGCTAATTTTTTGCCCCACGTGGTAAAATGATTTCATAAAATGGATGGACTGGGTTGATTTCTAACAAAAATCATGCTGACCCCACTTAGGTTTCTAGCGCGCCCGCACTTCCTGTGAAAGTCTTTGCCACGGATGTGGGCGAGCGGATTAGGTGCGACCCGGGATCCACCTAGGTGGGTGGGACCCTTGATTGTGGACCCTTGACTGTGGAGTCCACCATGATGCTTTTGCAAAATACATTTTGCAAGCTCATTTTAGACCATGATACGAAAAATGAAGTGGATCCAAAACTCAAGTGGGCCACACGGGAAGAAATAATAGAGATTCAATGACCACCGTTGAAACAGTAATATGGCCACAAATCAGCCCAAGTATTTTATTTTTTCACTTCATCCCAATGTTAATGACCTTATAAATTATTTGTATGGCATATAAACATCAAGATAGAGCCAAGGAAGGTTTCAATGGTAGACATTTCTTTCTCCAATTTTTCCTCTGATCATGTGGCCCACTTGAGTTTTGGATCCACCTCATATTTGGTCATGTCCCCTAAAATGAGCTCACGAAATGGATGGACAGGTGAATTTCTCACTAACATCATGGTGGGCCCCACCTAGCATATCAAAGGGTTGGATGGCAAATAAACATTTCCGTGGAATCCATGAAGTTTTAATGGTAGGGATTCAATCATGATTGTTTCATATGGGTAAATGTGTCAAATTAACATATTTCAAATATTTAAACGTTAGTTAACAAACTAGTTATTCTACATTCATTATAATTAGTTTTCCAACTTCAGATTCAGAATTTAGATTCAGATTTCAGATTCAGACTTAGGATTTTAGATTTAACAAACTTGCCGTTAGTTAAATTAAAGAACTTATACTATAGTTCCAACTTAGATGTGATGGGAAGCTATGCGGGTTTCATAAAGTTATCCGTGACAAATCCACTCCCTTCATCAATTTCTCAAGCTCACCGGAGGGCAAGAGTCCGGGCAAATTCAAAACTCATGCAGGACCACGCCACAAGGAATAGCGGGGATTGAATACACACCGTTGATAACTTTTTGGGGCCTCAAAAGTTTTGGATCATGATGTATTTGTGCCAACAGTCTATCCAAATGGAAATAACTTTATGAATGGTTAGATGGAATTTAAACATCATGGTCGGCTCCAGGAAAGTTTCAAATGCATGTGGACATTTTTGTTTTGACTGTTTTTTGTTGTGTGGCCCACCAGAGTTTTGGGTCCACCTGATTTTGGACTCTTATCCTATTATGATATTGAGAAATGGATGGATTGAGGGGATTTGTCACAGGCATCTTTGTGAGCCTCACATCCGATGGGGACATAGGCAATTAGCGTCCATGTATCTTGTACCTAAAGTTAAAGTTAATGGAACATCGACCAAACGGATTGGTGGAAAAAAGGACAGCAGGTCTTGCTTGTCTCCCCCAAGCAAAAAGGAAAAAATAATTGTACACAACATATCTTAGCTACAGCGACACCTAGAGCTGAGCATCGAGTCAAGTTAGACCGAGTTAGAACTGAGCCCGCTTGACCCGGTTTTGAAATAGCACTGACCTGAACTTGACCTGACTCAATTCTGAGACCAGCATGCTTGACCCGATCCAATTTCGGGTCTGGCCTGAACTAACTCAGACCGAGTCCGACTCAGTCATAGGTACCGAGTCGGGTCTGGTGTAGCAGGTATCTATGGGCTGAAATCACAGCTCAAGACCTAAGCGTACATGCCGGAATTGAGGCCTCTCCATCTGCTACGAGGCATCTTATATCCAAAATATCAATATGAGTTTATATATATATATATATATATATATATATATATATATATATATATACATGTATATGTGTGTGTGTGTATATACACACACACACACACACACACACTCACACACACACACACACACACACACACACACACAAGTTGGGTTTCATATTGAGTCAAGTTAGTACCGACACGGATTTTAGGTTGAGTCGAGTTGAGTTACTAGGTGACCTGAACTAACTCAACTCAGTTTGAATTCGGAGGGGACGAAGTCTACTTGGTTCGGATCGACTCACCCTCTCAGTTCGGGTTGAGTCGGGTCTGAACAAGTTGGATGAGTCAAGTTTGCCAAATCGAGTCATCCCATGCCCAACTATAGGCCCACCTCAATGAGTGCATTGTATATCCATTATGCCCATCTCTGTTTTCTAGCTTATTTTAGGATATGGTCGAAAAATGAAACCATACAAGTTTTAGATAGATCACACCACAAGAAATAGTGATCATTGAATGCTCACCATTAAAAGCTTACTAGTGTCCACTATAATGTTTTGACCATCCAACTTATTAATAAGGTCATTATGACGTCGATGAAAGTGTTTCAACCAAAAATGAAAATCATTTGATTTGGGGGAATTTATTCAACGACAACAAATAAACCATGAGAGAACAGATATTACAGAGTATTTATTCAATCCGAGTTCTTTTACATCCTCACATTCCATTGATTCTGAAAACAGAGTACAATCAATCAATGCAACGAATGAAAGAAGATAGTTACAATGACAATTTCGGCAGCATTTCGATGCTTTTTTATCATATCTCTAGGGGAGATGAGTTGTGCGAGCTTGAAGCTCTTGATTTAATCTACACTGAGTTTTGCTGGTCTTCCCTCATGCTCTATTGCAACCCTCTTACAAATGAGAAGTGGCATATGAAAGTGGAGCGTGCACCTCCCTCTTTACATGAAATGGTGCAAGGGGTTCTTCCAGGAGAAATGACACAAATGCCGTGCATTAAGACAATGTCTATGCAAGGTGGCGCAAGAGGAAAGCATTAAGACAGACTTCCATCAGAAGTGGCGCTGGAAGGCTTGTGTTAAGACAATGTTCCATGAGAAGTGATGTTGGAAGGCTTGCATTAGGACATGTTACACATGAAATGGTGTTAGAAGGCTTGCATTAGGACATGTTACACATGAAATGGCGTTGGAAGGCTTGCATTAGGACAAGATCCCATATCAAGTGGCGCACAAAGCCAAGCTTTAGGACAAACTCCCATCACAAGTGACGCATAACAACTCCTCTCCTTGAGTTGCACGGGAGCGCGCAACTCTTCTTGGACTCCACAAAATGTGGTGTCTCCACGAAAGCAGCACAACTCACCTGCTTGAGTTGCACAGGAGCGCACAACTCCCTTTTGCACTCCACAAAATGTGGCACATGGAGACTTAATTTTCTCCTTGAGTTGCGCGGAAGCGCGCAACTCCTCTGGCGTTCAGACAAAATAGAGGGAAAAGTGACGCATGAAGCCATGCTTCTTGAGTTGCGCAGGAGCGTACAACTCCCTGGCGCAACTCTCTCTCTCCCACACTCTCCTCACTTCTAAAAGTCCCAAATGAGGAGCGGGAAGGGGTATTTATAGGCCCCCCATGCTCTTAAACAGTGGTGATCACCACCACTTCTCTCATAAGACTATGTATATCCCTCTTTGCTACATACATCAACTCCTTAAATAGTAGTGATCACCCACTTCTTCCTTTGTATAAGACAACATTCATCCCTTCTTCTTGCCAAATAACGCCTATGCACCCCTCCATATCAGATGATGCCCATCTATTCCTCTACATCAGATGACGCCTGTCCATTCTCCTTCATCAAATGATGTCCATCCAATCTTCTACATCAAATGACATCCATCCAATCTTCTTCATCAGAATGTGGAGCACACAATCTTCTTTATCATGGAGCAACGCTTCATAAGTCTTTTATACTTGTTATGGGCATGCAACCCTAGGAAGGATCTGCCAAATGGAATTCCCTTGCTGATATAATAAGCATGAGATGAGATTGGAATATTTTTTGTCTCTCAACAGAAAGGGAAAATAAATAAATACCAGCTAGATCTAAAACTTTTGTGGCCTATAAAAGATTTTCAATGGTCGTTAACCACTGTTTCCTGTGGTGTGGTCCACCTAAAGTTTGTACCTGCTTCAGTTTTTGGTTCATTGCCTACAATAAGCTGGAAAAACAGATTACCGGTGTGAATATACAATGCATATATCAAGGTGCACCCTTCGGTCAGGGTCTCACACACATCGCTCGCTCAGGGTCTCACACAAGCCTTAGCTTTTCGTCCTTTTCTACAGTAGGCCTTATGATAGCCTTCTTTCAGGTCCTTTTTTCCTGGCGAAGCCCGAATGTCAATAGGATAGTTTTTTCCTTCTTAGGCATGGGTCTCTCTCTAGGGAGAGGATCCGGGTGCCTTGGGTTTTATTCTGGGAGATTCAGTTCATGTTTGTTGTCAGTTTGGTCTTTTTTTCAAGTGCACTCTGGGGCGTTAGGCTGTATATCCTTTGTTTATATTATCAATGAAAAAACGTCTCCTGTTTTTTTTCTTTTTTTTTAAAAAAAAAAAAAAGAAAAAAGAAAAAAAAGTTGCGCTCGCATACACCGCGTTCTCACCTTGTAGGGCCATTTATTAGTAAGTGGTAAGCTGATTTGAACACACAAGAGCAGATTTGGTAAGTTTAGGTTAACAGCCTAGTAGGTGCGTATCTGACCATGAGGGCCACCTTGATGTATTTGTTGTACATCCATGTCATCCATTTATATTGCCAGCTTTAATTTAGGAGATTGACCCAAAAATTAAGCAGATCCAAATGATTAGGTGGACCAGACCACAGGAATCAATGATCATTGAACGCCCACCATTAAAAATTTCTCAAGGGCCAATCAAGCTGATATTTGTATTTCACCTTCATCCAAGCCTACGTGACCTAATCAATAGGTTAGATGGGAAATAAACATTACAATGGACACTGGAGTGATTATAATGGTGGGTGTTCCAGTTTCATGTTGTGTGGTCCACTTGAGATTTGGATTTACTTCATTTTTGGGTCATGCCCTAAAATGAGTGGCAAAGTGGATGGGATAAAACACATATGGCATGGTGGTTCCCTATATCCTAATTGATCGAGCCAATTAGGAAAAGAAATGTGTTATTACAAGGGAAATATATGACATACGAAAATATTAGGAGTGCTCCTCAAGGATTTATAGCTGGCATTGCTAAGCAGCCTAGGGAGTAGGAAGATGCAATCAAGTAGTCGAGAGAAAATTGATCGAGCAAAAAGATGCAACTGAAGAGTCCAAGATGCAGAAGGCAATCAAGAGACACAAAGCCTAACTGAAAGAAAATGAAGTATCAAAAAGAGAAACATATCAAAAATAATAATTTAGAGGAGGATTCTTCGGTTACCATAATTGACGAATTAAATGAGAGAAGCATCTGGAAGAAAGCTACAACATAACTCTATAAGTAGCAGAAGAAATCTACGGAGAAAAAGTGAATCCAAGAACACTAATCAACCAAATCAAATCTATCAATTTACTTTATCTTAAGTTATCCTAGGAGTAACAGTAATTTTAGCCTTAACTATTAAGTGCAATCCAAATCTATGCTCATACATTAGATTTGTTTTTTCCCCCTAATGTCAGGTCGTTCTTTCATGAGACACATTCTTGTCTATCTTTGCAATGGATTGTGAATTTTTCCTTTTGTTTGATTGCACCGATATTAATCTAAAAAGTTATTTCCTATAATCTTCGAAGGAAGAACCTCACCCTTCGACTATTACCTAATCATTACAAGATTTTGCAAGTGGTCGAGTAACCAATCGATCTTCTCTGATCATGATTATATGCGTTCGTATTGGACATATCTACTTATTTAGGTATTTATAGTAAAATGTTATGTTGATTTTAAAAGTTGAAGCGTGACGTGAGTAACTCGGCTTGAAATCGAATTTGCTCTCATTAAACAACATCCCAAGTGCAACAGGTTTCCGAAACAATTGATCTCTAGGATACGACGACTATGACTCGGTCCTAATAATGTACTCACTATACGCGGGGTTGAACCACTTGCAGTTTTAACCCAAATTTGAAAATACTTAAACAATACTTTTAACATAAAACCGGACTTTTTATTACTCATATAAAACAGATAAGAGAAAGTCTATTTATAGAGTTTGTGAAGACACACCTTTAAGGGCCCGTTTGGCCAGGTGGATTGGAAGGGATTGAATGGTATTAGGGTGGATGGCATGGATTTCTAGGTAATGATGGTGTTGTCAGTGGATTGTCTTGACATCCATGGGATTGCTATATCCAGTCTGTTTGGCATGCCCGGCCAACCCAAGAATTAAACCTTCCCATCCCTTCCAATCTGACGAACCAAACACGTCCCAGGCAAATTTGAACGGATTAGGGTGGATTGGATGGGATTTAAAGGTAATGATGGTATTGTCAGTGGATTGTCTTAAGATCCATGGAATTGGGATCAGATCACCGACTCTGTTTGGCACGCCCAGCCAATCCCGAGATTTAACTTCCAATCCCTTCCAATACCATCCAATCCCTTCCAATCCGACTGGCCAAATGGGCCCTAAGGGTGTAAAGACGCCTTTTAAATAAGGATTGTGACTATTTGGTTTAAAAAGAATTGGTGCTGCGCTTAAGCTTAAGAAGCTACAACTTTTCAAAACAAAATATGAAATATTACAGTCTTTTGAACTTGCATGAAAATACACACCCGTAGAACACGTGCACACCTATGGCTAGGCACATGGCCCATCCCAACAAAAATTTTAAAACATTAATTTATTTTAAAACAATTTAAAATACAACATTTGAATCCAGAGGCTTTATTAATTCGGGCACCAACGCGCATTCACACACAACCAAAAAAAACAAACGAAAGTGCCAACCAATACCGACATGGTTACTGGAAACCTATGACATCAACTGGTATTTATAAGCTTAAACTGCAAGTTGGCATGTGAGGTGAGCTTGTGAGGTATGCGTTATATCCCAACCGTCCGTCCATCCATTTGGTGAGCTCATCATAATGCTTGAGCCTAAAAATAAGACAGATCCAAAGATCAAGTGGACCACACTGCAAAAAGCACGCAGTGGAGGATTGAACGTCTACCATTGAAGCCCTTTTGAGGGTCACGGAAGTTTTGGATCAATATGACATCTCAGTGGGCCCCACATAGCTTCCAACCCAAGGAACTTGCCAATTGCCATGGGCAGGAGACAAGGAAACTCGCGTCCTAGCTGGACTTTGGTTTCCAAGGAGAATATGTGGGGCCACACATGATGGATGGATTGGATATGATTAAAACATCACGTCATGGTGGGCCTCACACATCAACTTTATACAAGCTTATCTTAGTGGCATGTATTCTTTTGCCTTTTTGCTTGCTCCTGCCTTAACAGAGTAACAGTTTCTCTTCCATTCCTCAGCTTCTTACAGGTGAAGTCATATACATCGATTTTTCACAGCATTACTTCCCACCACTACTTTCAGTTCAATCCTCTGCTACCTTCAAAAACACCGTTACCTGCGCATCCATCCATCCATCCATCCACCACAACTCCGAATATCTGCGCCTGGCGTTTCTCTGCATGTGGCTGGAGCTTCACTCTAGGACTTTGCATATAGGTTTCTCTCCTCTCATCATCTGAGATTGATCTCAGAGAGAAATTTATACTTTAAACAGTACGGCATCAGCGGCAATCCAATAATAAGGTATGGTCATATCTAAAATCTCCGTTTTAGCTCATTATAGAAACTTAATAATATGTAACGGTGATCCATAGTGCTTAATTAATTAATCTACACTCGCAAGAAATTCTATTTTCCACTATGTTTTTAAAAACTTTAACATTGATGATGCACCTATATGCATTGAATCTGCTTGATTTTTTATTTTTTTTTTAGAATACATTTTTTGGGCACCCTCAGGTGGTAACAGATTTTAATGCTTTAATTTCCTAAAGGATAATAGAGATCTTTGACAAAGTTCACCGTACTTCTCCAAGTTGATGTTTCTGGGACGGAAGCGGATTGCGTAGTAACTTACTACTCTTAGCATAATGAGTAAACTCTGTGAGGTCCACCATGATGTATGTATTTTATCCACTCCGTGTGTCCATTTTATCAGATAATTTAAGGGCTTGAGCCCAAAAATGAAGCATATAAAATGTTCAAATGGATCACACAACAGCAAACAGTTAAATTGAATGCCTACCATTGAAAATTTTTTGAGGCCACAAAAGTTTTGGATCAAGCTTATATTTGTGTTTTCCCTTCATCCATGTCTGTATGATCTTATGAACAGGTTGGATGACAAATAAACATCGCTATGGGGCCTAGAAAGGTTTCAACGGTGGAAATCATTATCCCCACTATTTCCCGTGATATGATCCACTTGATCTTTGGATATGCTTCAGTTTTGGGTTCAACCCCTTAAATTAGATGAAAAAATGGGTGGACTGCGTGGATAGACCACATACATTCAAGGTGGGCCCAACTGAATTTACTCGGTATGATAAGAGTGTACTGAGTAACATTCAATTCAACTGTTTGATCAAAAACTTACGTGGCCTCCAAGAAATTTTCAATGGTAAGCATTCAATTCAACTATTTCTTGTGTAGTCCAATTGAAAATTGGATATTCTTCATTTTTGGGATCAAGCACTAAAATTATCTTGTAAAACGGATGGATCGAGCGGATAAGATACATAAATCATGGTGGACCTGACAGAGTTTACTCAATACGCTAAGCATAGTGAGCTACTCACTACGCAATCCACTTCCAAGAAATTAAGTGACCAGAAAGTGTGCCTATCGTTCATTTGTGGGTTGTTCACGATATCCATCATGTTTATCCATCTGATTTTTGAGTTACTTATTGCTTAATTTTCCATTTTTGGCTAAAGAGAAGCTCTAGTCACTAATTTAGAGAAAAATATTTCAGCTTGTGTAGTGTTTCCATTTTAAAAAGATTTGGAAACAACACTATAATTACATTCCCCCTTTCATTTTATTTGAGAGAACTTACGAATTGTCAATGAGTATTTCCAAAATTACAAAGAATGCCTTTTTGAAAGCACAATTAGGATAGACATATGTTATTGAGCTTTATTTCGTTGAGGGGTGAGAAAGAAACACAACTTACTATTGTTTTTGGATTGATGCAAAGTGTGATGTCCATTATAATATGTATATTGTTGTTGATGTCTTAAATATGTAAGTAGCAAGTCTATCGATGCCATCGACAAACCACTCGATGCCATGAGAAGTGGTCAATGACATCAACAGATGATCCATGCCATTGGAAAATTTTGGAAAATTCATGTTTTGTTACACAAATCTTTTTGGTGTTTTAATCGATGTCATCGGAGTCCCATCGAAGGTGCCATCGATCACGCGCATGAAATTCTATGAGTGCAGGATTTATTCACACACGTAACAAAAAGACAAACGAAAGTGCCGCCATGGATACCGGAGACCTTGGCTTTTATTCTATCTTGACATGGATACAATACAACCGGTATTTAGAATCTTAAATTGCAAGTTGGCATGTGAGGCGAGCTAGTAAGGTATGTCTCAATTATATCCAAATTGTCCGTCCATTTGGCGAGCTCATCATAAGACTTGAGCCAGAAAATAAGACAGATCCAAAGATTAAGTGGACCACACTGCAAAAGGCAGCAGAGGATTAAACGTCTACCATTGATGCCCTTTTGAGGGTCACAGAAGTTTTAGATCAATAGGATATTTGTTTGGATGAAAAGATTGGATGAAAAAATAAATCGTAATGCTTGGCCCTATGAGTGTTTTAACGGTGAGAGTTATTATCTCATTGCTATTTTTGGTGTGGTCCACTTGAGCTTTAGATATGACTCATTTTTTTTTCTCATGATCTAAAATGATCTCTCCAAGTGGATGAACAGTGTGGATATAGTAAATACATCAATTTTGGTCCTTGTAACTTTGATTCCCTTTGAACCGTGGTTACAACTTGGGGCATGAGGAGCTTCAGAGATTGTCTTCCCACGAAACGTACCAACATCAGCCAAGTCGGTGGTGTGTGGTACACCAGCCAATCCGCTTCCCTGAAATTCCTGTAGTCAGAAGCTACATGGACCCAATGAGATGTGTGCGAGAAATCCACCCCGTCCATCAGCATCTCTAGCTCATGTTAGGGCACAATACCAAAAATAGGCTGAAACAAAAGGGACCCCACGATAAGATCCAGTGGTAATGAAAACGCTCACCGTTAAAACCATATTAGGCCCAACCATAATGATTTTATGATATTCAAACTGTCCATAAAGTTATTCTAACTTGGATGAGAAAATATAAATATTAGCCTGACCAAAGACTTCCGTGGCTTTTAAAGATTTCAACGGTTCCAACATGAGACATGGATAGGTGAATTTATCACCGACATCTCAGTGGGCCCCGTGTAGATGTAGGTGAATTTCTCACCAACATCTCAGTGGGCCCAACTTAGCTATAGGTGAATTTCTCGGACACGGATTGCATCCTACCCCCACTCCGAGGATAATGCATCGGGGCAGGGCTACGTGGGGCCCAACGTGATATAAGTGTTTTATCCACGCCATTCATCCCATTTCTCATATCATTTTAAGGTATGATCTTAAAAATGAAACAGGTCCACAGCTCAAGTGGACCACACCAAAGGAAGCTACAGTGATAATGACACCCACCGTTGAAACCATTTTAAGGGCCAACATGATGTTTTTTTACCATCCATTTTAAGGGTCATGTAGACGTGGATGAAGTGAAAAAGCAAATATCAGCTTGATCCTAAACTTCTCCGGCTCCTAAGAAGTTTTTAATGGTGGACGTTCAATCCCCACTTTGTGGTCCACTTAAACCCTATACATGCCTCAACTTTTCTCTCAGACCTTAAAATGATATGAGAAAAATGATGAACAGCGTGGATAAAATACTTACATCACAGTAGGCCCCACAGAACCTTGCCTAACAGATTACCGTCCGGGTGAGGTAGGATGCAATCCATGCCCAGATTTCTCACCGACATCTCAGTGGGCCCACGTAGCTTCCAACCTAAAGAACTTGCTATGGGCAGGAGGCAAAGGAAACTCGCGTCCTAGCTGGACTTTGGTTTCCAAAGAGAAAACGCAGGGCCACTGACGCAGGGGAGGACGTGAGGTTGAGCACCGTCTTCCTCAAGAGGATAAGTATTCTGAATCCACGGAACTTCTCTGGACTCCTCACAGAGACTTCTCGAATCCACGAGGAAAGAAAGTATAAAATAGAAATAAATTCGAAATTGATTAATGAATGAATAAAAACAAGTTCACAACCCTTTAAATAGGGGTACCAAGCAATGGGAAAGAAATCAGAATCAAACTACAACTAAAACTCCTAGAAATCGCGACTTACTATAAATAGTAAACTTATTATTTATAGACGGTCGTGATGTCTACTAGTGCACAAGGTTTTCGGCCAAAAATAGTAAGTGTCCTATTTGGCTTCACCAAACCGTTCTCCTAATTATTCTAAGCTCTTTTCACGTTGGGTGCAACTCCTAAAGCCCGACGGATGAAGAATTATAATCAAACTAAAACTTACTATTTATAGTAAAAACGAAATTAAAACAGGGAAACTACTGTCGATCCAGGAGTTGTTCGCAATTCCGGGCGTCGCAACTCGGCATAGCTGGGTTGGTTGGCTAAAGTAGCTCGTTCTACCCCAAAATCATATATTTTACGTTAGGTAACTCATTCCGGATTGTGAAATATGCCCGATTTAAGGTCCGATGGTCTGGATCACTTCTGTCGCCGACCAGGCCTTTTCTGATCCATCAGATCCATGAAACTGTCCGCGACCCGCTCCACATCAGCCACACATGATGGATAGATTGGACATGATTAAAACACCACATCATGGTGGGCTCCACACATCAAACTTTATACAAGCTTATCTTAGTGGATTGTAATCTTTTGCCTTTTTGCTTGACCCTGGCTTATCAGAGGAACTGTTTCTCTTCCTTTCCTCAGTTTCTTTCAGGTGAAGTCACGTAGATTTTTCACAGCATTACTTCCAACCAGTATTTTCATTTCAATCCTCTGCAACCTCCAGAAACACCGTTGCCTGTGTATCCATCCATCCATCCATCCATCACAACTCCGAATGTGTGCACCTAGCGTTTCTCTGCATGTGGCTGGAGCTTCACTCTAGGACTTTGCATATAGGTTTTTCTCCTCTCATCATCTGAGATTGATATCAGAGAGAAATTTTTTCTTTAAAGAGTACGGCATCGGCAATCCAATAATATTCGATAGCAACAATTAAAAGCTATGGTCATGTCTAAAATCTCTGTTTTAGCTCATTGTAGAAACTTAATAATATATAACGGTGATTCATAGTACTTAATTAATTAATTTACAATTGTAAGAAATTTTACTTTCCATTGTATTTTTAAAAACTTTAAGATGCACCTATATGTATTGATTCTGCTTGATATTTTTAGAACAAAGCCATGCGTGAATGGTGCATCTAATGAATACGGCAGAATTCCTGTAAACAATTTTTTTCCAGAATAACCAGTGTAGACATAGGTGCAATACACCAAAATTGTTGATTAGGAACGGTTATATCTTTGGTTTAGAAATGGCTTTAGATTGTTCCTAATTCGAACGGTTTTAAACGGTTCCTAAACTTAAGAAGGGAATGGATTAGGGCAAACATTTTTCTTCTCTTCCATTTTCTTCTCATTTCTTAGGGGCACTTTCTCTGCTTTGCTCACTCCTTTTCTTCCATCTCTCTCGGCTCTCACATCTCTTACCTCTCTCGGCTCTCACCTCTCTCTCTCTCTCTCTCTCTCTCTCTCTCTCTCTCTCTCTCTCTCTCTCTCTCCTCATTTCTTTGAAGAAGGCACAGATCTTCATGTATCGAAATCCACAGCTCTCTAATTGACAAAGAATAGGTTCGATCTTATTCCACATCTCCTTTCATATATATATATATATATATATATATATATATATATATATATATATATATATATATATATAGGGAAAAGGTAATATGCACTCAACCTCACGATAAGCACCCATGAGGTCGAGCTGTGTGGGCCCCACCGTGATGCGTGTCGACCATCAACACTGTGCATTTGATGGGTCTCCTTTAAATTATGGGATATCCCAAAAATCAGCCGGAACTCAGGTGGGCCATACCATCTAAAAGCATGTGAAGACATGCCAAAAACATATAAAAGCACTTGGTGGGGCCCACCTGAGTTTTGAATCTTCTTTGAAACTTGGTCTCGAACCCTCATCCAAGTGGGACACACACATAATGGATGGGTGGATTTGCAAACCACATCTCGGTGGGCCCAAAAATGATTATGAATGTTTTAATGGTGCACGGCCCTCTCAACTCGTATGTGGTGTGGCCCACACAAGTAATGGATTGACTTGATTTTTGAGACCTAGGCCCATGATGGAATGGTGCATCCGACTGATGGGGTAGATGTTCAAAACGCATCACAGTGGGACCCACACAGCTCGACCTCATGGGACGGTCCCATCACCTCGAGCGCATAGTCCCTTTTCTCATATATATATATATATATATATATATATATATATATATATATATATATATATATATATATATATATAGTTGTAATCGACAATTTGATTCTACTTTATTTCTTCCACCAAAGCAGACATTTTGTTGTTTTTTTTTTTTGTACCTTTTTAGGGTTTGGATGGACTCCTGATTTTAGTTTTCCATATAAATTGTGGGTTTTGATTAGGGGTGTACACCGAGTCCAACCGAGTCGAGCTAACCTTAACTCGACTCGGCTCGGCCACTAGCTCATCTCAGCTCGAACTCGGCTCGGCTCGGTCCTCGAGTCTGACTGGCCAACTCGGCTTGGTTCGGTCAACAGCACGGGTAAGTTCGAACCGAGTTTGAGCCGAGTTCGCCAGTGTAGCATTTTCACAAACACCTGGACTGCACCTTCAAAATCTAATTGTATTTAAGACAACAACAATTGTTTTATAGGTATTTCATCAAACATTCTAAGCAACATAAAAATCAAGGAAAAAAATGGTATTAGTTTCATATACATACCTTCCTTGCCACTAGCCAGACTTCGTTAGGTCATTTCATCAAACACTTGGTGAGTAACATCAATATCAAAGGGAGGAAGACCGAGGTGAGCGCCTAAGAGAGGAGTGAGAGACTAGAGAGGGAGAGAGGGAAGAAGACTGGAAGAGGGGAGCTCGTGCTGGGGTTAGGGTTTAAGGGCGTCGGGTAAGGAAAAGGGGTTAGGGTTCGTGTGGCCATGCGGGTAAGGGAAAATGAGTAAAAGTAAAACTTAAAAGGTTTTTTTTTTTTTTTTTTTTTTTTTAAGGGTATATATACCCTGCACCGAGTCGAACTGAGTCAAACCGAGTCGAGCCGAGTTCAAGCTGGATTCGATCCAAGTTGAGTCGAGCTGGGGCAAGCTCGAACTCGTTTTCGCGAGCTCCAAAAATCAGCTCGACTCGGTTCAAACTCAGCTTCGAACCGAGTTGAGTCGAGTCGAGCGAGCCAACCAAGCTAGCTCGGTTCATGTACACCTCGAATTTTGATGCAAATTAGAACACATTGCATTTTCGTAGGCAATTGAGATTGCCTTCAAAGTTGAATTCATGCAATTTTTGCATTTTACATAGTTTTTATTTTTTTATTTTTTATTATATTTCAGACTTGGTGGTCTTGGGCTCCAGTTGTTGCCTTACACATTCGTGCTTGTAAATTTAACACCATTTATAAATAGTGCATAACTAATTAACACACAGACTTGGTGATCTCGGGCTCCAGTTGTTGCCTTACACATTCGTGTTTGTAAATTTAACACCATCTATAAATAGTGCATAACTAACACACGATCCCACTCTTTTTTCTCACATGCGCATGCTCTCCAAATTGTGCAATACAAGGTTATGTATGCCCAGCCTAATGTGTACCATCTCTCATTTTCGTTAGATCGTGTCACGATCGATTTTATTCTAAAAATCAGGCTGAGCTAAAACGCAACAATTAAAACCTTTGTGGGCCAACCTAAGCTTTGTATTAGGCTTATATTTAGTTTTTCAATGGTGGAGGTCTCTGCTCCCACAGTTCCCTATGGTGTTGGCCCACTTGAGTTTTGATCCATGTCAGTTTTTTAGGTGACGTACTAACATGAGATGGCATACCTGATGTATGGAATGGATCTGACTCATGCAGCACGGGTGGTTTTCCTTTGCCTTCTATGCACTCTTCTCGCTCCACATGTATTGCATGGAGGGAAATGAAATCGGATTGCGTACTGAGTTACTCATTATACTCGTACTTTGTAAACTCTATCGGGCCCAATGTGAATTTATATGGTTTATCCATGCCGTCCATCCTTTTATACGGAAAATCTTAGGGGTTGAGCCTAAAATTGAAGTATATCAAAAGCTCAAGTAGACCATCCCAAAGGAAACGATGGAAGTATTGATTTCCACCATTGAAACATTTCTAACGCACCCAGTGATGTTTATTTGTCATCCAAACTGTTCATAAGGTCAGGAAGACATGGATGAAGGGAAAACACAAATATCATCTTGATCTAGAACTTCTGTGAGCCTCCAAGAGCTTTTCAACAGTAGACTTCAATTCACACTGTTTCAGGTGGTGTGGTCCACTTGATCTTTGGATATGATTGATTTTTTACTTTAAAACCCTAATATTATATAATAAACAGATTACCAGAGTTGATACAATGCATGAATGACGGTGGGCCCACAGACTTTACTCAGTACGCAATCCGGGGGGAATATTAATGTTCACATTTTGTACGGTGGTGACTCGTGACAACTGGAGAGGGCTGATGACACTATGTGAATCATTGACTAATTGCTACACTTAGATCTGACACTATCAAATCAATTTAACGAGACCAACATCTACAACAATACAGTCATATGAGAAATTTGTATTATTATTTATACCTAATCTAATACTGTCATGACCCGAAATTCACGTACTGAGTGTGCACCCTCAGACATGAGTTACGGACCACGACTCGTACACTTAGTGTACTTAAACCAGTGGGTCACATTATTTATTAGAGGTACAATCAAATCTGAATTCCATGCTCCCATTAAGCTCTATCAATATATTCATGTCAACTTGATATAGTCTCAAACATTGATCACCACACACCAAAAGAAAATAAGAATAAACATAACAAAATAAAATAAATTGAGACTTTTATTAGAGTCATATGAATCATCAAGTTATATTAAAAAAATAAAACAAAATTTAAATTAAAGTCATTCTAAAACAGAAATAAAATAATAATAGGAAACAAATGTCCCATTTAATTATTCTACTGGTCCAACGACGTAAGCTCGTCTTCAGTTAAATACGGCCACTGATCCTGTGGATCATCCACTGGTTTGGCTTCATATTCTTGCTCTTGAGTCGTTCTATCTGCTTCAATTCCATCTGTACGGTTTTTCCATCAATAAACCGTCAGCTGGCCAGGCCCAGTGAGTGAACCCATCATGGTTCGTGCACAGTACAATTAAAATAATACAAACAAGCATAAAAATCAGAAATACAATGCAAATAATTAAAGCGTATGCTATGAATGATACTGATGATGCATCAAGTGGGTATAAATAGAAACCGTCCACTTGCTTGAGTTGGATATCGACAACCCGCATCTGCACTTGGCAGGCTTCTACCGTTGGTAGGCATGGGCAAGGCCCGCATCCCCCCCCATTAGGCAGGCTTCCACATATAGTGGGCTTCTAGTGGGTACAATGGGTTGTCCCCTAGGTAATCGCATAAGAGTATTAATGATGTCAGGCATGAATATTTGATGCAGTAGTAATCATATCAGCAGTCAAATACATCTCTCCTTATGAGAGGCCTTTCACATGTTCATAATCTAAGAATATCTCAGCACAAATCATTTTATAAATAATTTAATCAAGTCATTCACACAACAAATTATTTTAATCATATGGAGAGGAAACATGTTGGGATTACTCACCTGATGATTTAGAGAGGAATCCGGTGGAGCGGATCAGAAAATACCTATAAATAATCCATATGCAGTACACCATAATATTAAAAATATATATATTAAACTCATAAAGTATTTGATTTGTTTTGATTATTAATTAAGGTCTTACATGGGAGTGATACTCAAGTAACATACGTAATATATAGGGTTCATCGTATCTATCTCGGCCCAAAAGACATACTAGATATCTTATAAAATGAACCACCACATGGATGGCTTGGATCTTCTAATAGCACGTCATAATGATACCTAATTTAGCTTATGTATATTTTGTCATAAACATGCATGTAACTTATATAAGTTTTACCGTGCATCAGAAGGTAGAGTTACATCATATTATATACATATGTAAAACACATTTATTTTTATGTGGGTCCTATTACAGGGATCTGGATTGACTATATGGTTAACATTGTTATATTGACCTTTGAGAAAAAATTTCAATCTAATCTGAAATATTTGGGACCTGTAATGGCGTAAACGATTATTGTACAACAACTACTATTTTCTTTCTGTATGGGTCACACACATTTTAGATATGTCCTAAATTTACACTCTTAACCCATAATAACCTTCCAAATCAAATGCATGGATTGGATACAATGTATACATCACCGTGAGTCCAGAATCTGATGACCCAAGATGGTTTCTAACGTTAAAAGCCGCACTTGGTTTCAACGCAAACAATCAAACTTTATTTTTTTTACTTATTTATTTATTTAATTTTTTTGGATAGGTCCCATAAAAATCTAAACCATGAATGAGATGGTAATCTCCTCATAAAGGACGAGCCTAAAAATCTACTCGAAATAACACTTTTGTGGCCCACAAGAATATTCAAAGGTGCCCATTTAATTTTCACAGTTTAAGGCGATGTGATCCACATGAGTTTTCTTTCGAATAAAATTTTCAACTCCAAGGCTTTTAATTAGTGACAAGATTATTTGACGGTACAGATTTGATACATATATCAAGAAAGCCCCGCATATAAGGCCCATAAATCCGGACTAATTCCAGTAACGTAAATAGCCCAACTTCACTTTTGCACGCTGGAGTGTTTTTACACCCACTCTATATTATTACACTTTTGTCATGATGACCCATACATAAGATCTATTCCATTCACCACTTTACTAACATAGTTTTAGGGCATTGGTAGAAAAATGAGGTAGATTCGTTATTCTGATGGATCATACTGCCATGAATCAACACTAACCGTTCTTCCACCATTAAAACATAAACATTTCTTATTTTAAACCCTCATAACTTTCTATGTCAGATCCAATTTGTTCATTGGTCCACCCAATTATATTTTAATGGTCAAAATCATTGGTATCTCCATCGGAACTCTCGGCGGCCCCGATGGATATTCCAACGGTGAGTGCCTAATGAATTCTATTTTACATATTATGGCCTACCAAAATGTTAATTAAGCCTAATTTTTGGAGGTTTTCCATATTTTGGTCCTTGGAACCTAATGGACGGAATTGATCGGGCCGTATATGCAAAATAACTCCAATATGTAATTCAAGTAAAATAGACAAAGAGAACTTACGTATTTCCTTTAATTTCTTGTTACATGCGTAAGGCGTTCCATGGTGCATCGTGCATATGCACACATATGATATATGTGCACATACATTGCACCCATGGTAGATCTACATCGTCCATCACATAAACCCAAAGCATAATAACATATTAAAAATAACAATCTAAAAAAATAAAATAAATACTAACCTGTGCAAGCCGTTCTTCCACTAATTTCTATCATTTTATCTTTGATCTTATTTTTATTTTTTTTCTCCTCCTTTTGATCGGTGAGAAATGTCCATCCTTATAAGGAAAGGAGAGTTGCTCGGATAACATGGATAAGATAACGATAAGGGAGGTTGCAACCGGTTTGATCTCTTTTTAAAAAAAAACTAAAATTTCAAATTTCAAAATTTAAGGAACGCACAAATTGGAGTTGTTACAATTTTAATTTCCATTGATATGTGGGGTCCATCATGTTGCTTATGAGAAATCTACTCCGCCCATCCACTTCATTAGATCATGTTACTTACGTTATGGGCTGAAGGATGAGACAAATATAATATTCCGGTGATCTATATGATAGGACAAGAAACTCTCAAGATTTAATATGGATTGTTGACGACTTCTTGGCTACTAGGTGAATGACCCAGATCATGCATATGTTGGCTTAACAGATGGTGGACGGTGAAGGATGGATTGATATTAGACTAGGTGGACGATAGATAGTGTAGTTTTGAAGAAACATGGTTTGCTAGGCGTCTTAAAACGTTGTAGCTGTACGGGGAGACGGATGAGTCTTATATCATATTTCTAAATATTTTCAAACTTAAATATTTTCCATTCAAACCGTTTATTTAGAGTGAAACTTTACCAAAGATTACCATTTTGCGTGCTCTATAAACAGACTAAGTTTGGGCTTTGATCTCTCAGGAATGACCAAGATGCCTATTTAACGGCTTACGTCTATTTATAACTCAAAACAATGTCTATCCACATCCTATGTAAACATTAACCAGTAGTTTTGATGTATACCTTATGATCTACCTGATGAATGGTTCATTTAAATATTTGGATGGCCCAGTTGATAGATCTGACTGTGATGGATGATCAATTGATGGTCTAAATTTTAAATAATTAGATGGTTAAAATGTTAATCATATTTATGGGTTATTGTACGGTTATTTTTGTAAATGGATATGTATAAAGTAGTTTTTGGATGCGATCTATGTTAGAAATGTATACCGTTAGATTCAAGTTATTGGTTCACAGGTGTAAAATACGTAGATCATGATTTTGACGTTCGACAAAGGAGAACTTGGAGAATCTAGTGGAGATTGGGAAGAAGCTTCTGAAGAAGCTGGTGTCAAGGGTGAACTTAGAAACAGGCTTGTTTGAAGAGGTGAAAGGTGAGGGAACAAATGAAGATGCATTGGCTCGCTTTGCCAAGCTTCTCTCCAATGAACGAAAACTGAGGCTGGCCAAAATTCCTGTCCATTGATTAATTACCCACACCGACGCTCTTCCAAAAGCAAATTTGCAGCTCATTATGTTGTAGTTAGGGTTTCTTAAAATTCAAGATGTTTGCTATGTAACTTTGAACTGTGTTTTCGAATATACCTTATTAATCTCATAAATTATTTATCTTTCCTTCAAAAAAAAAAAAAAAAAAAAAAAAAAAAAAAAAAAAAAAAAAAATTAAGCATCTTCATAATTGACAATTAAGGTAAACGGATAAGAATATTAATTTGACGTGTATACGATATTAACATATCTGTCTTAATATGTTAATTTAAATTAACATACCATTAATTTAAATTTTTTAATGGGGTTACATCATATTAAGACAAAAATTTCGGGTTGTTACAAATACTGTCAAATCAAATGATTAAGAGACCAACACGTGGCAACACTATCAAATGGGAAATTATGACGGGATCCTCATGGTTGTATTATGGGCGGTGAAAGGAAGATTCTATGGCCGGTTTGGCCGGTCGGATTGGAAGGGATTGGATGGTATGGGAAGGGACTGGAAGTTAAATCTTGGGATTGGCCTGGCGTGCCAAAGAGAGTCGGTGATCTTATTCCAATCCCATGGATCTTAAGATAATCCACTGACAACACCATAACTACCTTTAAATCCCATCCAATCCACCCTAATCCGCTCAAATTTGTCTGAGACTTGTTTGGTTTGAGGGATTGGGAGGGATGGGAAGGTTTAATCCCGGGATTGGCCGGGTGTGCCAAACAGACTGGATATAGCAATCTAGGGATAAAGCAATCCCATGTATCTTGAGACAATTCACTGACAACACCATCATTACCTAGAAATCCATGCCATCCACCCTAACACCATTCAATCCCTTCCAAACTACCTGGCCAAACGGTCCCTAAGAGGGAGATTGATCGTACTGGCCTTCATGAGTGGTCAAATTCCCTAAAGAGATTCAACCTTTCAAATAATTTGTAGGTGGCCCTCTGGCATGCCTTCGAAAAATAATAAAACCAAAATGTCATTGTCCTTGTTTCACTAGTTGTACAATTTTCTAGAGAATAAGAAGTTACCTCGTGTTTAATGCCAAGAAAGCGGTGTGTATGAAACCCTTTTTTGCGTCTGGGCAAGGAACAAACTTGTGGGGACCACATTGGTGTATGTGTATATATAATCAATGCCACCAATCCTTTTTGCCGTGTCATTTTAGGGCTAGGGCCCAAATATCAGCCTTATCCAGAGCTCATGTGGGCCACAAATAATGGTGACAATGAAATCCACTGTTGAAACTTTTCAAGCTTACTGTGATGTTTGTTAGAAGTGGACACTGCCCAAGTTAGGACTTTTTGAGCCCATGGCGTGCAGGCTGATAAGTTGGACGGAACGGGTCACCACATTGCGGGCCTTAGGCTATTGCTTTTTTTAAAATAAGGTCAAAGCATGAATGGTGCATCTAATGAATAAGGCAGATTTCATGTAAACAAAATTTTCCCAGCATAACCACTGTAAGCATAGGTGGCTTGACTTGTGCTTTGATGGAGGGAATGACTTGTGTACATGAGATCATTCATCATGTCCATCAGGTGTCCCACCCCGTATTTGGACACAAGCCTAAACACCTAGCTGATCTAAAGATCAAGCGGAATTCATTTGGATTGGGACGCCGACCTAAAAACCTTTGAAGTGCATGTGATGTCCATTATGATGTATATATCTCATCCAATTCATCCATTTAAAGTGTCCCACCAAGATGAACGAACTCATATGCGCCATACCAGACCATGGTGAATTTAAAAATTTTATACATGATTTTATTCTATTGTCCGTTGAGTGGCCCACCTAGCTTTTGAATCAGCATGAGTTGTTGATGTAGAGGGGGTCGCGGATATTTTCATGTTAAAGATGGACTAAAGAAGGCCCGATCGGAGGTGGAAGTGATCGTGACGGTTGGAACCTTAAATTAGTTGTATCTCGCAAACCGAAATAAGTTTTCAGACGTATCATATATGATTTGGGGTATGAGAAGCTACTTTAGCCAACCAACCCCACTATGCCAGGTTGCCTATGCCGGATTTGGAAGATTCCATATATAGATTGATGGTCAAAAGTACATTTTATCTCCATTTTTAGTATAAATAGTAAGCTTTAATTCGATTATAACTTTTGATATATCCTTTGAGTTTTAGGAGTCCTGCCCAATATGAGAAGGGCTTATAAAAATTAGGAGATTAATGTGGTTAGGCCAAATTAGACACTTACTATTTTTGGCCAAAAGCCATAAAGTCTAACGGGAATCATGACCGTTTGTAAATAGTAAGTAACCTTTTTTGGGAGTTTGAGTGTGAAACTCCATCCTAGGTTTGAGTTCAGTATTTAAAGGATTGTAATTTCCTTTTTTTTTAATTTTTTATTTTTAACCATCAATCTATTTATTTCAAATTATTAAAAATTATTTCTATTTACATCCTTCATGCATTTGACGAATCTCTATGAAGAGTCCACAGAAGCTATGTGGATTCAAAATAGTTTCCCAAGGAAGACGATGATCAACCTCATCACATCCTTTCCTGCGTCAGTTGTTACATTCATTGGAAAATTTGAGGCATATACATGAACAGAGAATCTAATGCATGTTTTTCCCACATACTGCATGGTTAGCGAAATAAATAAATAAGTAAATAGAGTCCGTTGCAATGTTTATTTGACATCCAATCTGTTAATTAGGTCATATAGACCCACACAAAGGGGAAAAAAGAAGAAGAAGAAGAAGAAGAGATCAACTTGATCCAAAACTTTTATGGCTCCAAAAAAGTTTTTAATGATCGACGTTCATTAAAAAGTGTTTCCTATAATGTGGTCCACTTGAGATTGGGATATACCTCATTTTGAGTCTCATACCATAAAACGATCTAAAAAAATAGATCGACGGCATGGATAAAACACGTATATCATGGTGGGCCAACAGAGCACTGACCACCTGCAGCCATTCGCTGGCGGCAAGGGAGTAGCCAATCCCATTTCCAGGACAAGTGGACAAATTACGCTGCTTACAATTGTCCTCCTTTAATACAAACCATCTCTGAGATCCTTAAACTACATATCGGCATGTAGGGCCCATCATGACGTTTTAATCACATCTAATTCATTCATCATGTGAGACACTTAATTCTCTTCGTGGAACTCAAAAATATGGCTGATCAGACAATCAGGTAGGAAACACCACAGGAATAGTTGGAATGGGAAAGTAAAACTTTTCAGATTGTACGTGGCCTACCACTTTTGATGTGTCATCTAATCTATTCAAAAGATGCATCCAACAACGATGATCGGACCCTTAAAAAATGACTATTTGAAACTTTGAGGTTTTAAGCATAATTACATTCCATAAAGCCACCTAAATTAGAGATCAAACTGAGCTTTGGGGATGCGAGTTGCCTGTGTCCCCTCCATCGGAAGTTCCTGTGGTGGGAAGCTACTTAGGGCTCAGCAAGATTTCCTTGAGAAATCCAACCCGTACATCAGTTTCTCCACTCATGTCAGTACATGATCCAAACAACTTAAAAGGGAACACACTACAGGAAGCAGTGGAGATGGAATTGCCTACTATTGAAATCGTTGTGGCCCACCACTATGTTTATATGCCATCTCAACCGTTCTTAGGGTGGATGAAGTAAAAACATAAATATTAGCTTGATCCAAAACTTCTGCGTTCCTGTAAAAGCTTTTGACAGTAGCGTTCCATCCTAACTATTTTCTGTAGTGTGGTCCATTTGAACTTTAGATCTGACTAATTTTAGGAATCTTGTCGATTTGGAAAAACTGATGGACCGTGCAGATTTCTCACTAACATCTTGATTGAGTTCCACTCAGCTTCCGGCCACATGAACTTCCGATTAGCGATGGCAGAGGCGACCAAGACTTGGAACCCGCGCAGCTTCGGTGGTTTGTTGACTGTAGGGGCCACTTTGATGTATGTGCCCCCGTCCATCCGTTTTGAAAGGTCATTTTAAGGCATTATGTCAAAAATAAGAAGTTCTAAATTTCAGGTGGACCAAATTAAACACAGGGAATAGTATTGATTGACCATTAAAAATTTCTTGTGAGCCACAAAAGTTTTGGATCAAGCCGCTATTTGTGTAGTCCCTTCATCCAGGTATCTGTGACCTTACGAATAGGTTGGACGGCAAATAAACATTCTGATAGGCCCCGAGAAGCTTTTGCTGATAGGTGTTCCCACCGTTTGTAGTCCACCTAAGATTTGAATCTACTTGAGTACTTTTTGCATCATGCTGTAAAATAAGCTTTCAAAACGGATGGACCGCGCGGATGTAAGGCATATACATCAAGGTGGGCCCACAGTCAGGGATCCACCGAAACCGTGCCCACTGGAAAGAAGGAGAATAGGAGGGGCCGCAAGTGATGGATAGATTGCACGTGATTAAAGCGAAATTGGATTGCGTACCGAGTAACATATGGTAATGAGTAAACTCTGTTGGGCCCACTTTGAATGCATTTAGTTTATCCACACCGTTCATCCATTTTTCTATATCATTTTAGGGGTTAAGCCCAAAATTAAAGCATATCCAAAGCTCAAGTGGACCATACCACAGAAAACATTGAAAGTATTGATTTCCGCCGTTGAAACCTTTTTAAGGCACCCGGTGATGTTTATTTGTCATCTAACCTGTTCATAAGATCACGCAGACATGGACGGAAGGAAAAAACAAATATCAGCTTGATATAAAACTTCTCCTCCCCGAGGGAAAAAAACAAATATCAGCTTGATATAAAACTTCTCCTTCCCCCCCCCCCCCCCCAAAAAAAAAAAAAACTTTTCAATGGTAGACGTTAAATTCACACTTTTTTCTGGTGGTGTGGTCCACTTGAGCTTTGGAAATGCTTCATTTTGGGTTAGAGCCCTAAAATTATATGATAAAACAGATGGACTAAATTGATACAATGAATGACGGTGGGCCCCACAGAGTTTACTCAGCACGCCAAATCCGCTTCCGATTAAAACATCCGATCAAGGTGGCCCCACACGTTAATTTCGACAAGCATATCTTAGTAATTAATGGCATTTATACTGTGACAGCCTCGTCGTCCTTAATTATCTTCTTTCTTTTTTTTCTTGTTAACGGTACTCTTCCTTAGCTAATCAAAAGTGAAGTTATATACATATATTTTCTTCCAACAGTAATTTCATTTCATTCCTGCCCATCCATCCATCCAGAATGGATTTCTTAGGTCCAGTCGTGCAGATGATTCTCTTCTTCTGGACTCCTCTTTCTCGGCAAATCGATTATCTCAGACACATCAATAACAATGTAGAGACATTGAAGAAGGAAACGAAAGAACTACAAGACAGGCGTGACGAAATTACAGCGGACGTCAACCATGCTATATCAGTCGGAAAGACACGGATACCCCGAGTGGATAATTGGCTCACGGATGTCAGCAAAATCGAAACCGAAGTGGATTCAATAAATCTGGAGTTCGAACAAAGGAGAAGATTCTTGAATGGTTGTTGCACAGACCACTTTTCTCGTTACAGATTGGGAAAAAAGATTGTTAAAAAGCTCAAAGACGTTGAAGACCTCAAAGGAAAAGGAGACTTCGATATGGTTGCTGTGAGTCCTCGCCGGCCAACAGTGATGGAGATGCAAACATCACTGCCAAGAGAGAAACAAAGCACGTCTGAGCAAACCATGGAGGAGATATGGCAATGCTTACACGACGAGGAGAATGGGGTTTTAGGTGTTTATGGGATGGGTGGAATAGGGAAAACCACTCTCATGAAAGCTATAAATAATAGGTTCATCGGAACCAATGACTTCAACGTCGTGATTTGGGTGACTGTTTCCAAGGACCTCAACTTGGGACTAATCCAACAGCAGATTGGAAAGAAGTTGGATATCAGGTTCGGCGATAACGAAGATATGGCAGAGAAGCGGGACACGCTGTTTATTCGGTTGAAGAATGTGAGGTATCTGCTCATCTTAGATGATCTATGGAAAGCATTTAGCTTGGATCAAGTCGGAATTCCAAAGCCAGACAAGCAAAACAGATGCAAGATCGCGATAACCACCCGATCCATTGAAGTATGTAATAAGATGGGGGCCGATAAGCGAATTAGAGTCAAGACTCTTACATGTGAGGAAGCGCGGAATTTGTTCTATGAAAGATGTGGGGATGTATCACCAGAGATTCGACCATTAGCAGAGAAAGTTGTGGAAGAGTGCAGCGGATTACCACTTGCAATTAAGACAGTGGGACGGGCTATGTACCGCAAGGATAAGAAAGAGCTATGGGAGAATGCACTAAGGTCATTGAAAAGATCATCACCCGAGGTTCCAGGTATGGAGCGTGAAGTTTTTCTTCCTTTAAAATTTAGCTATGATTGCCTAGAAAAAGAAGAGATCAAAATATGTTTTTTGTATTGTTCATTATTTCCAGAAGATTATCATATAGAAATAGATAATCTAGTAAGATATTGGGCTATGGAGGAAGGATTCATAGAAAATGTGAATAACTTGGAAGAAGCATCAAACAAGGTGCATGAAATCCTTGAAAGAATCAATGATGCATGCCTCTTAGAGGGTTGGTCTGTGGGTATGAGGCCTAAAAGCAATAGATATAAGATGCATGATTTGCTCCGCGACTTGGCTATATGGATCACTTCACCATTGTCATCGTCATCCAGCAAAGGCTTAAAATTCCTTGCGAAAGCCGGGGAGGGATTAGTGCAGCCACCAGAAGAGAAATTGTGGCGAGGGATGGGGAGGATTTCATTGATGCGCAACAATATAGAACATCTCCAAATTACACTCGATTGCCCTAACTTGGTCTCCTTGTTCCTCAATGACAACTATCAATTACGTACCATTCACAGTGGTTTCTTCGAGTTCATGCCGAATCTTCAGATCCTCGATCTAAGCAATACTTGCATTGAATCTCTCCCAGCATCCTTATCGTTATTAACGAATCTACGTGCGCTCATTCTAAGAGGCTGCAGACAGCTAGTGGAGGTGTCACAATTGGGAAAGTTGGAGGAACTCCAACTTCTTGATCTCTCTGGATCTGGTTTAAAAAGCTTGCCTCAAGGCATTGCAAGCTTGATTAAACTTAAGTGGCTGGATGTATCATTTATGGATGATCTCATCGCAAATATTCCCTGGGATATGATATTCGGGCTACGTAGTCTAGAGGATCTAAGAATGATGGGGTTGAAACACGTGGACGGAGCTACTTTCAGTGAGGCTGCGACCATGACACGGCTGACTTCTTTAAGAATCGAACTGTCCAATCTTAATGGCTTCATCGCAGATGATATGTTCCACCGATGGTTTTCAGGTTTGAGAAGATTCAATGTTGACTATCAAAACGGTAAACGCTTATTTTTTGAACCTCATGATAAGAATATAACCATTCGTAAATGTGACAATTTCCCCTGTGGGATTGAGGGGTTGATAAAACATGCAACCAGTTTTCGCTTAGGAGAATGCAAAGGTCTGACAAGTCTTTCTAAGTTCCAAGGCGATTCAAAGAACTTAATAAGTCTCCATGTGGATGAATGCAGTGGAGTGGAATGCCTAATAGACTGGAGAGAGGTTGGAGATGATGCATTCCAATGTTTACAGTGGTTGACTCTCGGTAGTTTACCAGACTTGGAGAAGGTATTCGATGGTGGAGCGCCTCAGCCGAACACACGCCTTCAAAACCTCAGAGAAATAAATGTCGGAGAATGTCCCAAGTTAAGATGTCTCTTCTCCTCTAATATGGTAGAACATCTACATCAATTAGAAGAGCTTTGGGTATTGAATTGTTCTGAAATAGAGGTGATTATAGAAGGCGACATGCTTCCTCATAATTCATTCCCAAGATTACGCATCCTACATCTACACAGCTTATCCAAATTAGTAAGCATTTGTGGCCAGCGACTTACTTTTAAATCTTTGGAAGAGATCTATGTAAGTTCGTGTGGTATGTTGAAGAAGCTCCCCCTCTTCTGCTCAAGCATCCATCAAATAAAAGGAGTAATAGTAGGCGAGAGAGAATGGTGGGAAGGATTAGAGTGGGAAGACGAGAACACCAAGTCCCTCTGCTCCACAATTTACAAAGTATCTTCTTCATAGAAAAGGTGAAGTAATTTCTTTCATTAACTCATGTTTTACGTTGTGACAGATAAAATCTGGATTTTTAAAATCTCACGATACTTTCATGGGAAATTGATAATAATAACTGTTTTTTAATAATATTTTTTTCAGGAATATTTTTCTGGATAACACTGCGAGAACATCATTAAACTCTAAAATCTCTCGAGATATTACAGTGCCGCCAAACTCCTGAGAAGGTAATTTGTAAATATCTGTTTTATATTTATTTTGCAGTTATTATTGCCTTTAATTGGCACTCACACCCACTTACTTAGGTGGGCGCGGATTAGTTACTGACAGGTTGAGTAGCCATTCCGTGGGCCCCACCATGATCTATGTTTTGTATCCACACCGTCCATCCATTTGGAGAGAACATTTCATGGCATGAGCTAAAGAATGACTAAGATTCAAAGCTCTAATGGACCCCACCACATAAAGCAGTAGAGAGAGTGACGCCCACCATTAAAAACTTCTAAGGGCCACAAAAGTTTTCGATCAAGCTGATATATTTTTTACGCTTTTGTACCCGTTCTCAAATAAACATCACAGTGGACCTTAGGAAACTTTCAACGGTGGATGTCACTTTCTCTGCTGTTTTCTGTAGTGGGGTCCATTACACATTTTTGGCTGCGTCGTTATTTGACTCATGTCTTAAAATGATCTTTCCAAATGGATGGACCGTGTGGATATAACACATTCATCCTGGTGGGACCCACATTACTAGGTGACGTCACTTCAGTAGCGATCTCGCTACTCAACCTGGCAGTAGAAGGAAGCAGATTGCGTGCTGAGTGACTCGTACCCTTCGTACTGAGTAAACGCTGGGTCTGCCTTTATTTATTTATTTTATCCACTCTTCATCCGTGCTAACATATAATTTTAGGGCTTGAATCCAAAACGGAAGCATATCCATAGATTAAGTGTATCACACCACAGGAAACAATGTGATTGAACCTCTACCATTGAACATTTCTCGGAGGCCACAGAAGTTTTGGATCATTCTAATGTTTGTATTTTGTCTTCATTCAATTCATGTCTCTGTGATCTTATTAACAGGTTGGATGACAAATAAACATTACTGTGGGCTCTAGAAAGGTTTCAACTGTGTAAATCATTATTCCACACTGCTTCCTGTGGCATGGTCCACTTGAGATCTGGATTTACTTCAATTTTTGGATCAACCTCTAGCAGGAAAAATGGATGGATAGTGTGGATAAACCACATACATTCACAGTGGGCCAACTGAGTTTACTCTACGATAAATGCTTATTGAGTAACTCAGTCCGCAATCTGATTTTTGTGTAGAAGCACTCCTAGCCATTCGCTTTTGCGGGAGGAGATTACGTGCGGCCCCTTCCTCACCCAACAAATGAGGACTCAGGGCCCACTTTGTCATATGTATTATATATCTATGCTGTCAATCCATTTTTATAGCTCATTTTAGGGCATGATACAAACATATCTATACTGGGTGGACCACATCATAGCCAACAGCTGTGATTGAATGTTCACTGTTAAAAATTTTCTACTGCACATAGTAATGGTCAAATCGTTACCAATGTTTACTTGCCATGGAAGTTGTTGATAAGGGCACTAGGACAATGAAAACAAAAAAAGACAAATATAACCTTATCCAAGATTTTTGTAGCCCAAAAAAGCTTTTAATAAACAATTATTGTATATTTGTCTTAGTTTTCTTCTTTCCTCGTGATAGGCTGCCCTGTTCCTTTTTTCTGAAGGGCAGCCCGAAGTGCTCTATTGTAAAGTTTCATATAAATATATATATAAAGTTCTGAAGGTTTTTTGAATATATATATATATATATATATATATATATATATATATATCCTAGATTTCTGCAATGCGGTCCACTTGAGATTTGAAAATGCTTCATTTTTAGGCTCTCAATCTAAAATGATCCACAAAGGAAGATGTACAGCGTGTATATGCAATACATACATCAAGGTAGGCCCCACAGTCAAGGTCACCACCCAGCCAAGCTGCTCCCTACTTTTCTGGATCAGGTGTTTGTTGCCAACGCCCACTCTCAGCGGTGGCGTGTTGATGTTTTCGCTGCTCCGTCCATCCTTTTGGCTCCTTCATTTTAAGGCACGAGCCCAAAAATAAAACCAATGGTAGACTCAAGTGAACCACTTTATTAAAAACAGTGATGATTGGACACTCACAGCTAAAACTTTTTGGACAAGGCTAATATTTTTTTTTCCCCTTCATTAAAGCTTTAGAGGCCTTATTAATTGGTTGTATTACTAATAAATATTATCATTAGCCCTAAAAAGGTAGGTTTCAATGGTGGGTGTTATTATCCACATTGTTTGTCGTGATCAGCTTCATTTGAAAAAAAAAAAAAAAATGAACAGCACAGACATAAAACACATCCATCGTATTGGCTCATTGTACCTAACACATCAACATATTAGGATAGCGTCAGTGTTGGGCCTTGCACCACCTTCCATCCCTGTGATGAGACAGCACTGCTGGATTTTTTTTTAACTGAACATTTGGATTTATATTGGTAGGCATTAACGCTGTACAAGAATTTTCCTGCGGCCTATTATATAATCCTGCTACAATAAAAGCCTGCTGGAAACTAAGGGCTCGTCACCGTGGATTGGATGGGATTTGAGGGGTTTCAAATCCCTCAATTGTTTGGCAACATAAAGTAGTTGGGGAGAGCTTGGATTACAACTAAAATCATTTTAATAATTGCAGGTGTAATATGTGTGTCCATATACACTATCGTTCTATTGGGCACATGGCTCACTAATGATGATCAGCACTATCCAAACATTGACCACGTAAATCAATGATTAAAAATCGTTGGTTAGTCATTCAAACATGATCTTGTGCTTGTAGCCCATTTGAGTCTTGAAATTTCACCGTTTTCGAACAAAGTATATATTTCAGTCTGATTATCCCAACCGTTGTATCAAAAATTACACATCACACTGCTTAGGGACATTAAAGTAGATTTAGTAATTAAATTCAAATCCCTGTGAATATACGTGGATGGGTACTTTTGAATTAAAGTTGATTTCCAGGCTGCCAACACACTGGAAGGATTGCAGATACAGGGGTTTCTAATACTGGGGTTACCCATCCACGCTCCCAAACAGGCCTAAGAAAATGCAAAACAAGATCTGCTGGAGAAGAACTACTGGAGAAGACAGGGCATCGCCTGCTACAATGAAAGCACCCTGAAAAATGCAACAAGATATCCGCTGGTGAAGACAGAGCACTGCCTGGGGCCCACGTTAGCGAGTTTTCCTAACAACAGGGTCTGCTGGAGAAGACAGTGCACTGCTGGATTTGATTGGCCATGTGTGCTGTCAAAGTCGAAGTGTGGATGCTGAAAAAGCTCTCTGACCCATCAGTACGTATGTGTTTTATTTATGCCCTCCATCCAAAAAATGAGGTAGATCGTATGATTGTTGTGGATAAAACACATACATCATGTCGGGGTCCACTAACATCAGTAGTAACAGGTCACTATCAGTCCGAGTCCGTTCGAAAGGGACTCGATTTCTTTGCGTTGATTGTAGTTTTAAGGACAAGATTTCTTGAGTTCGATTGCTTGGAGGTAAAGAACTGGTATTTGGAGTTCTGTTTGCTTAAGAGGATTGAATTTGGCATTTTGGGTTTTGTTTTTGTGAGGTTTTTAAAGGTGTTGTCTGATAAAGGTGGGATTTTTGTCATCTTTTGGAGTGGGATTTCATGTTTCTACATCTGGATTTTATTCTTGGAAAATTTTGAGTGGGAAAAAGGTTGGAATTTTCAATTTTCAAAAGGGTGGTCTGATTGTGGTGGAATTTCTGGGTTTTTTTTTTAAAAAAATAATAATAATTGGGGGCAGCTTAATTTTTGCTGAGTGGTTTTTTATTATTAAGTTTTGAATGAAGAAGTTAAAATGTTAATCTTTTTTTTGCTTTAGTTCTCATGGAAATGGTGGTTCTGGGGCAAGAATTTCAGGTGGGAGATTTTCTTGTTATGTTGCAGTTGTTTCTCATCTGGGCTTTTACTTTTATGCTTATGTTGTTTTGTGTATGGAATTTCATGTAGAAATTGCTGGTGTTTGGGCTATGGTGATTATGGTGTATTATCTTTGACAATGAGAAGAGGGTGAGAGGTTTTTGGAGTGGAAGAGAGGATGTAAAGGAGAGATTTCCTATTTTAGAAAGTCAGTTTGTTGCTTTTCGTATGGATGTAGAGTCCAATGCAAGCCTTCTCCTTCTGGAATAAACTACGAAGGTCAGTTTTGTCTCTTGTTTTCTTTTTTTCCCTTCTCTTCATGCATTAATCTGTTTGCTAGGTTTGTCTTGGCATAGCTTCAACAATGAATTATATATGCTTGTTCGGATTAGCTCGAAATGCTTGGGAGTGTATTCTTTCCTCAATTCCTTTGTTCTTATCAGGTTATCGTGAGAGCTTGACAACCAATTCTTTGGAAGAAGTACAGGGCTAGACATAGAGATTCTGTTCACTTGACACAAGTTCCTTTAACAAGTAGCTCTGATATGTATGTGCACTAATAGATAACTTCTCAAAAAGAAATTGGGAACTCTACCCAATCCATGGTGCTCGTTGTTAAAGGGCACCACAAGGCTTTCTATGGATTTTCTTGTTGACTTCTTCCATGCGTTAAATTTCCGTACATTTTATAAGAACAAAAATGATGGTCATGTTGGGTTTTGGACTACGGAATCACACAAAGATGGATCTAGGATAGCAATTCAAGAGCACCAAGTAAACACAAGAGAACACAAAGATTTAACGTGGAAAACCCTTTCAGGAAAAAACCACGGCACAAAATGACATATCTTCACTATGAAAGCAAAAATTATAAAGAGGAAGGACTTACCAGACTTAAGCAATCCTCAAATCTCTCCCTTGCTCCACCATTTTAGAAACCCTAGAACCCTTTTAGAAAACCTTATAATCCCTTAGAATACCTCACAATCCTGTTTACACCCATATATATAGTTTTAGAAAGAATCTCAAACAAAATCAGAAAGAATCATAAACGAAATCTATGCAGAATCTGATTAGATTTAAGACATCAAATACGACAGGTCATAACCTTTGTTTTTAAACTAAGAATGTATCAAGACAGTTGAACTGGATTCAGAGTAATGCAGTAGCTATTCAGCAAATGCCAAAAGCATTACCAACAGCATTCGATGACAGATTTAATGGGGATGCATCATCATTAGCTCTATTTTAGAACTTAGAGAACCTGCAAACAAAGTTCTTGAAAGCTACAATGTTTTTAGGAGATTTGTAGCAGTTACAGGCCTGTTTTGGGGAGGGGGATCTCAGAGAGATCAGAGTTTGGGGCTGTATATATTTTCTTTCTCCTAATCGAGCATGTCCTCAAGCAGACGGTATAAGCCCTTGTTTTGTTTGGCTGTGACTTGTGCTAGCTTGAGGCTGTTTCAGGTGTGTTCGGATGCAATATGAAATTGAATTGTAATATTCTAGTTACTCTACAAGAGTAGAAGCGTGGAAATGATTGAATTGCGGTTACCTTCCTTTGCACCATATTGAGAGATTAGCCTCCAAATCACAATGACATTCCTTTCAAGCTGAAAGGAATAAAAACCATAATTTGTGTGCTAGTTCCTCGTTATAAATTCTAAGAGACGTCACCAATTTTTGTTGTTTCCTCTTGGCAAAAATAAAATTTCACAATACAGTTCAACTATGTGTCCATCTCAGCCCATGGCATAGAGGAATTGAAATGCAATAAGGGCATGTTGGTGTGTATAGATTTTACAGAAATCAAATAAAACAGACACCCTCTGTATGAAGCCTATAGAAGGGAGACAACTTCATTTTGTAACTCGTAGAATATTATGAAGCCGCTAGCATGCAGAGAACTCATTTTCATAACTTGTAGTGAATATTATTGAACTTGTGTCCGTTATTAATGGCAAATAATGAGCGGTTGTGTCCTAATAAGGTGTCCAACTTGTAGCTACTGAGTGATTTGTATAATAGAATTTGGTAGCTATGAGTTAAGCACTTGATTAGGTCGATGGCTCTTTCTATTTGCTGGTAAGCTTTGGACCTCTTTGGCAACCTCATTCATGATAACCGTAGGTTAAGACCTTTCCTTTCGTATGCTATTTTGCGCTTGTGTAAGTATAGTATGACAGGAAACATGCTACTGGGTTTAGAAAGATAACCCTTCACTCTAGGACTCTATTTTCTTATTTTATTTGTTATGCATAAGTATTCGCTGGCAGCTCTTGTGGTGATTGTTAACATCTAGTTCAATAGCGTATTCTCCGTTATCATTTAACTAATGTATCCTATATGCCTATTTACCAGGTAATTGAATTTTTCCAGTTAAGTTATGATTAGATGTTAATATTGTTTCTCAACTAACACTCAATAACATCCCTTTCTTTTTTTACTATTTTTTATATGTATTGTTTGTAGGAACCAGTGGATCACGTCTAAGTCTTTAAATGCTAATGGAATTACTCTTTTCAAATTATGAGAGGAAGGTGTCAAGTTACTTGGAAAATCAGACATGCACTATTTCAGTCCTGAGCATTCACCCTTGATTGAACTAGCTCAAAGGACATCCAATTGGGCTCTTGATGAGAAGATAAAATCAGGTAATTTTGAAAAAATATATTTTCTCCTCACTTCCTTGTGCTGATTGTAGCTTTAATAGCTTTAAGGACATGATTTCTCAAGATTGTTTGCTTTTGGGGAAAGAATTTGGCATTTTGAATTTTGTTTGCTTGGAGGATTGAATTTGGCATTTTGGGTTTTGTTTTTGGGAGAATTTTGAGGATGCTTGTATGATAAAGGTGGGACTTTTGTGATTTGGTGGGGTGAGATTTCATGATTATGCATGTGGGTTTTGTTCTCAAGAGGATTTTGAAGGGAAAAAAAAGGTGGGAAATTTGAATCTTCAAATTGGTGGTGAAATGGTGGTCTGATTAGGGTGGAATTTCAGTGGTTTTTAATTTTTTAATTTTTTTAAATTTTTATAGCTGAGTTTTTGCTAAGTTGTTTTTTATTGGGTTTTTAAATGAATTAGCTAAAAATCTCTTCTTTTTTGTTTTATTTATGGTGAAAATGGTGGTTCTAGTGTGAGAATTTTAGTTGGGAGATTTTCTTGTTGTGTTGAAATTGTTTCTCATTCGGCTTTTGTGTTTGCATTGGTTTTGTGTTTGGAATTTCATGTGGAAATTATTGGCTTTTGGGTTATGGTGGTTTTGGTATATTATCTTTGACAGTGCTGATTGTAGCTTTAATAGCTTTAAGGACATGATTTCTCAAGATTGTTTGCTTTGGGGGAAAGATTTTGGCATTTTGAATTTTGTTTGCTTGGAGGATTGAATTTGGCATTTTGGGTTTTGTTTTTGGGAGAATTTTGAGGATGCTTGTATGATAAAGGTGGGACTTTTGTGATTTGGTGGGGTGAGATTTCATGATTCTGCATGTGGGTTTTGTTCTCAAGAGGATTTTGAATGGGAAAAAAAAAAGGTGGGAAATTTGAATCTTCAAATTGGTGGTGAAATGGTGGTCTGATTAGGGTGGAATTTCAGTGGTATTTTATTTTTATTTTTAAATTTTTACAGCTGAGTTTTTGCTAAGTTGGTTTTTATTGGGTTTTTAAATGAATAAGCTAAAAATCTCTTCTTTTTTGTTTTATTTATGGTGAAAATGGTGGTTCTAGTGTGAGAATTTTAGTTGGGAGATTTTCTTGTTGTGTTGAAATTGTTTCTCATTCGGCTTTTGTGTTTGCGTTGGTTTTGTGTATGGAATTTCATGTGGAAATTATTGGCTTTTGGGTTATGATGGTTTTGGTATATTATCTTTGACAGTGCTGATTGTAGCTTTAATAGCTTTAAGGACATGATTTCTCAAGATTGTTTGCTTTTGGGGAAAGAATTTGGCATTTTGAATTTTGTTTGCTTGGAGGATTGAATTTGGCATTTTGGGTTTTGTTTTTGCGAGAATTTTGAGGATGCTTGTATGATAAAGGTGGGACTTTTGTAATTTGGTGGGGTGAGATTTCATGATTCTGCATGTAGGTTTTGTTCTCAAGAGGATTTTGAATGGAAAAAAAAAGGTGGGAAATTTGAATCTTCAAATTGGTGGTGAAATGGTGGTCTGATTAGGGTGGAATTTCAGTGGTATTTTTTTTTAATTTTAATTTTTTACAGCTGAGTTTTTGTTAAGTTGTTTTTATTGGGTTTTTAAATGAATAAGCTAAAAATCTCTTCTTTTTTGTTTTATTTATGGTGAAAATGGTGGTTCTAGTGTGAGAATTTTAGTTGGGAGATATTCTTGTTGTGTTGAAATTGTTTCTCATTCGGCTTTTAATTTTGTGTTTGCGTTAGTTTTGTGTATGGAATTTCACGTGGAAATTATTGGCTTTTGGGTTATGGTGGTTTTGGTATATTATCTTTGACAGTGAGAAGAGGGTAAGAGATTATCAGAGTGGAAGAAAGGATGGAAAGGAGAGATTTCCTATTTTGGGAGCTAACTTTTCTTATTTTGGTATGGATGGAAAGCTCCAACCCAAACCTTCTCCTTCTGTCATAAACTTTGAAGGTAAGTTGGGTTATCTTATTTTTTATTTTTAACTCCCTTTACGCATTATCTGTTTGCTAGGATCGTCTCGACATAGGTTTAATAACAAATTATATATGCTTGTTCAGATTGGCTTGAAATGATGAGTTTGTTCTTTTGAGGTTTCTATGAGAGTTTGACAGCCAATTCCATGGACAAAGTCATTGGCTAGATATAAAGATTTTTATCACAGGCCATAAGGTTCCATTTAACAACTGGCGCTGATGCGTATGTGCACCAATTAGGAACTCTACCCAATCCATGGTGCTAGTTGTTAAAGGGCACTACAAGGCTCTGTATGGATTTTCCTGTTGACTTCTTCCATATGCTAAATTTGTAAAAATTTTATATGAAAAAAAAAAATGATGGTCAAATTTGTTCTCAGGTACCTGAATCACTGGATAAAAAATGCAGTGTATCTTCAACCATAAAAGTTGGGAGTATGAAACAAATCCATGAATTCGTTAAATATTCAAACTTCAGCAGTCAAAAGGAACAAAGAAAGAGGGTGTTCAGAAAGGAATGCATGTAGCCAACTGATACTTCTGTTGAGGAGACATCTGATACTTCAAAAGGGAATGCCTGCACCAGTAATGAAAGAGATCTGCTTGAGTGCTTGACTATGGATGAACCTCAAACCATACCAAAGATACTGCATTAAAGTTCATACATGTATTTACTTTTGTGGATTTTCTGTCAGTCTTTTTTTGGTAGGAAGTGAGGTAAAGGGAATTATTTTAGCATGGGTGTAATGACAGTTCGAATTGTTGTTATGTATGTCCAAGTATAATATAATGACTGTTTGAGATGTGTATCAATTCATATTCCTTGCATATCAACTATCACACCCTGCAAGAGTACCCAAGATTTTCTCTTCATACGCCAGACAGTGCGATCGCGAAATTGTTGATACAGAAATTTCAGCATTGCATTCGTAGGTGCATATACATTGTGATGAAAATTTCATTCAAAATCTAGATATGTCAATCTTAATTCTTGCAGCAAGGTGAAGGGAATTTAGATTAATACAACAGCATGTATTCTGAAGTTTATTTGATTTTATTTTTTTTTTGGGTGAAAATCAATGATAGTTTAGTATAATGTGTTGCTGACATCTTGGTAGTACAACAAATGTGGTTGATGACTTGCTAACTTGCACATAGTCCCATTAAGTCTGTAAAGGTAGCCTATTCATGTTTCTCTGTCAGCAAAAGACAGCTGATATCTCAAGCCTAGGAAACTGTTGCTGGACTGCATCTCACAAGATCCCATTGTAAATACTGCCATTGTCATGCAGCTTGGTTGCCAACTCATGTTTCTCTCAGTGAATTCAATTTGCTTTATCACCATCCTATTGCCATTCAAATTCTTCAAATGCCCTGTCTTCTCACCAGATCTCTTCTTCAAGTTTTGAGACTGAAATTTTGTTCTAATCAATAAAATTATAAGTGGTGTGCTCCCACCTTTCTCCAAAAAAAAAAAAAAAAACACAATCCTTATAGATATGTGTCCTGAGTTAAAGAAGCGCTCTCTCTTGTGCTCTCACATACAAGAAATACAAATAAAAGGCAAAAGAGAATGGTGGGAAGGATTAGAGTGGGAAGATAGACTACTCCAAATCCCTTTGCACCAGCATTTACAGGGAAAGAAGGTGACCAAGCTGAAACAGACATCCTTCTTCTTGGATCTGGGTGTGGTAGATTGCTTTCATTAGATTTTGCTTCAGAGCATCAAAGCAATGTAAGTTAAGAGTGTTCCTAGTTGCATTGGGAGACTTGGAAAGTCCAATCTATTGATCTAGATTGTTCATTAGGTCCAGGGCACATTTCATGAGTTCTCATGCAAGTTTCACACCCATTGAACAAATATTAGCCATTTGCTAATTGTTCTTTAATATGGATAGTCAAAATGATTGACACAAGAAATAAGTCCAATTAACAATTTAATCCATCTATTTATCAGGGCCCATCTTGGATCTTTTCTTTTTCTTCTTCTTCTTCTTTTTTCAAATTCCAAAAGCAACTTAAATAAACTGACTGTCATGGGCGGAGAAATCACTTCAGGCCTAATAAATACACTAGGCCTGAGTTTCAGGCCAATTGCTGGGCATTTGTACGCTAGACTATCACCCCTAATTAAGTTCTACCAACCTCATGTAGTGTCGGTGGTAAACATGTATGAGATTTGGGTCATTCGTCAGTCAGGTTGTACGGTGGGTGTATCCTTGCCCCAATTAGACTTTTCCTCCACTCATCATAAATGCCACATTTGTTGGAGCAGTTAGACAAAAAGGACCGATGGTCCAGATTCAACATACGTTTGGCCCACCTGTTGAACAGGCTGGCCAACGGTTCTGGGTTTAGGTTGTAGTTCGTACTAACAGTGTGCTCTACGTGATGAATGACTGGGATCTCTACCTGTGCCAGAGATTTCTCAAATCTACAAGGATGTAAACAGAAATAATTTCTCATAATTTGAAATAAAATTGATTGATGATAAAAATGGAAATTGCAATCCTTTAAATAGTGAACTCAAACCTAAGATGAAGTTTTAGAATCAAACTCCAACTTAAACTCCCTAAAAACATGACTTGCTATAAATAGTAAACTTACTAGGTATCCAATTTGGCCTAACCATGTTATTTCTCCTAATTTTTATAAGTCCTTTTCATGTTAGGCACAACTGCTAAAATTCAAAGGATTTTATAGTAAAAACGGAAACATAAAGGACTTTTAACTATCAATCTGATGGAATCTCACAAATCCGGTGTGGGCAAACCCGACATGGCAAATTGGTTGGTTAAAGTAGCTTATCCTACCCCAAAAATCATATATGATGTGTCAAAAAACTCATTCCAGTTTGTGAGGTACTAATGTATTGAGGTTCTCACAATCCTGATCACTTCCGCCTTCGATCGGGCTTTCTCTAGTCCATCTTGACCATTAAAGTGTCTGCGACCCGTTCTACATTAGTCCCCTCCACTTTAAAAGAACTCGTCCCACTTTAGTTCATGATACTCGGTTAGGTCCATGACGTTGAAAATACTCGAGATGTCTATGTGTTGAGGGTCAAATATTGCATATTAGACCCTATTTATTACCTGGATTTAAGAGCATGATATTGTTTAAACAGGCCGATTTAATCGTGTTTGTGATGTAGGATGTATTTACAAGCGAGGACTGAAAATGATGCTTAAAGCCTGGATTTAACGCTCTGATGACACCAAGGCAAAGGACGGACTCCATGGGACCAAAATCAACGGATTTATATGTCAGGGATCCGAGAAGATCATGCCGTTCACGTTTAAGTGGCCTGAAAGTCAGCCAGAATGCAGGATCACAGGGTTCTCGCCATCCGATTGGCTCAAAACTTCATTCATTGCCTGAGGACCACAAATAAGCCGTACACGTAAAATTTCAGCACCTGAATCCCTACAGAAGTGGGCCAACGGACAGATCAGCACGTAGAGCGGTGAATTGGGGCTCACCCGGGTCCCAGATATGCTTCAGATTTGGCCCCCACAGTTAAATTGGGGTGACATATCAAATGGACGGAGCAGATGTTACATGTACACCAATGTGGGACCCATGCAAGTAAGCGTATACACAGCATAAACATACTCCCGCCACGCACCATAAGAACCAAGGTCGGTCAGCGCCTGCTGACCGACAGTTTCCAAAGAAATAGAGACGCACAAATGGCCCTTACGGCCGAGGGTCTTGATGGTGGGCCCCACTTGTCAATTTTTTCGAAGATCTGAACCGTCCAATGACCTCCCAGCGAGCGTCTCATCTTTGCCTAGGTGGTATAATTGTAGAAGGTAGCGAGGATCGAAATCTGGCCGTCCAAACGTAGATTAGACGGTCGAGACATCCAACAGGTGAGACACCATGATTTTGATCTAAAACAGACCAGGTCCGACTGGTTTTTTGAGGGCAATCGAATGGACGGATTAGATTTCTCATCAGACCTCGATAATGGGCTCCGCCATCATCTCAGCGTAAAAGCAGAAGCCCTGTTCGTGCGTCCGCGAAAACCGACCGCTGTCGGCCGGTTCTATGATCTCAATCACAGTCGGATTGATAATCCGAGCCGTTCAATGCGTAGCTCATCCAAGAAAACCCCGAGGGACGTTGATTTTTCGGAAAATAAGCGAAAGAAGTGGGTCTTGTTCATCTCAACTTCTTGGCTGCGAAAGATGTTGCGGAAGATGGAGCTGCGTAAATCGTTGTCCATCTACTCCAACAAGGAGTTCTCCACCGCTCTTTCCTCTTATAAAAGAGGAGAAGAAAGAGAGAGGGGGCATCCGATTTTTGGGATCCACGGCTGGAGCAAGGGACGTGGAGCACCCGAGGAGGAGGCAGCCGTGGAGGCAGTAGGGTAGATAGTTGTTTGTTTTTTTTATTTCTGTTTTTTTCCTTCTTTTCTTTTTCTTTTGAGCTTTAGTTTATTCATACTTATGGTAAGCTAAACCTCTTAGCTAGGGCTAAGAGGTGAAGCTTGCAGTGAGATGGGAGTTTTCATTATGTTTTTTTAATTTATGTTAAACTGAACTGAATTTGATGGTGGTTTGATTATTATAGGAATATTTTTAGTTTTTAATGGTCTGTTGTGACTGAAATTACAATGGGTCTGCGATGGCTTTGAGTATTCCTATTCCCTTTCTATGTTTATGACGTCAGGAAGCCCTGTTGTTCACCATCGTCTCCTGGGCATGGTTGGATGTCGGTACCCTTCCTAACCTCTATGGCATATTGATTGGTTGGTAATTAGTTTAATTCTGTTGTTTGCTTTGTCTCCTGGGCATGGTTTGATGATGGAATCCATTCTAATTCATATACCTTTCATCTCCTGAAAACTACATCAAGTAAGTTCAGTTTAATATCCATGAAGCAGGCATAAGATCTCCCTGATCTCTACAAGTGGATCCTCTGAATCCCTAGTGTTTTTCCCTAAATTCTTTAAGTTTAGATTAAATATTTCACCATTATTCCTCAAATTACAACTTAATTTAGATTTCATCTCTTTCTAGTTCTAGTTCTAGTTAGTTTCAGATAACGTACAGGTTTCAGTCCCTGTGGATTCGACCTCGGTCTTACCGAGATTATTACTACATCACAACCCTATACTTGGGGAGTGAACATTATGTCATCCGGAAGATTAATAATGTAAACATTGTCGTTGACCTTTAGGAGGATAGTGTAAGTTCAATCTTCTTTTTCTTCAACTTATTATAAGTTACCATCAGAGATCCCTCATTGCATAAATGTACCATAACATAGTCATCCACTTCGAACACCTTTAATGGTGGGCATTCAATTACCACGGTTTCTGTAACATGTCTACTTGAGAATTGTATTTATTTTTATTTTTTTTTTTAAATTACTGTTTCCTAAAATTACCTGGTAAAATGGATGGACAATGTGGAAATGCAACACATGCCTCGTGTGGCCACACGGTCGGAGACTTATCACTGAGCTGTTAACCGGACTTACTCATTCGGCAGCCACGGTTTTTGAAAATAAAGGAATTGTGGCCGCGGTTTTCAAAGCAAAAGGAACGAGAGCGGATTGCATGTGTCACGGGCACAGAGATATACTTGTCAATGGGGCTGTATGGGGCCACAGATATGTCAATCACAAATCCACTCTGTTCATCTGTTTTTAAATACCTAGGTTAGAATCTAAAAATCAGACATATACAAAACTCATGCGGGCCATACCACATGAAACAAGACATTGAACTCTTGGGGGTAATAGAAGTTTTGTATCAATGTGATATTTGTTCCTAAAGTTTATCTGAGTCATAGTAACCATATGAAGAGTTTAGATGGCATATAAACATCATCGTCAACTCTAGAAGGTTTTAATGGAGGATGTTTATGCTCCCATTGTTTCGTTTGTGGTAGCTCACTTGAGTTTTGGATTTGTCTATTTTTAGAATTTCGTATCCAATTGTGGTCTTTAAAAATGTATGGACGCAGTGGATTTGTTATGGACATCTATGTAGGACCCAAAAAGCACCGGGCATAGGTATATATGGGGCACATGCAATCGGCTCTCGAAATGGACTCAAGCAACCGAACCCGACCCTATATACCCCAGTATTTTTGTAATTTCATACCTTTGCGTGTATATTATCTGTATTAAAAAACCAAGAGGTCTACTCTAGCAAAGCAGTGTCCATTGATAGAAGTTAGGATTATTCAAATGATCTGATTTTGGGAATGTTGCTTGGTGGTGTGTCCCATAAAAAGGGTTTAAGATTGGTTAATGTATGACTATTGTACAATTTGTAAGTGTTTGCATTATTATTATTATTATTTTTGTTAGCTTGTTAGTACACAACACCAATGTCAGTTCACACTTCACTGTTAGTCACCCCCCACTAGGGAATCCATACCAAGCCCTGTAAGTGCCTGCATATCAAAGTACAATTGGTGTATCAAACAACTTTCCTGATGGCATGTTTAGTACATGGGCTTAGATGGAATTAGGTGGGATGGAATTGCATTTGGACCCATGCAAATTTCATCTAATGTTTGGGGAGGACGGGAAAGGTCAGGGTTAAGTGTGATGGAATTGCATTTGGTCCCATGCGAGATTTTCTATGAATTTTAAAATCCACGTAGGACTCACATTAATGCATTTTTTTTTTTCATGCTATCCATCCATATACGGCCTTTACATGTGACATTTTAGTCATATATGTGTATAAGTGACTGACATCTGTTATGAATTTGGTTTGTTGATTACAATTTCAATGTCTACCAAACTGGATTTTGCTTAATCTACTGTTTTTCCCAGGGCAAGAATTTTATACCAAACATGAAATTAGATAGCCCAAATACCATGGTATTTTTAGAGATGTAATTATTGTGCAATAATGGTGTTAATTCCGTCTAATACAATTCCATACAATCTGATGTAGAGCGGGTTGCGGACAATTACATGGCAAAGATGGATCAGAAAAGGCCCGGTCGGCGACAGAAGTGATCTGGACCATCAGACCTTCAATCAGGCGTATCTCGTAATCCGGGATGAGTTAGCCGACGTAAAATATATGATTTTGGGGTAGAACGAGCTACTTTAGCCAACCAACCCAGCTATGCAGGGTTGCGACGCTCAGAATTGTGAGAAACCCCTGATTCGACGGTCGTTTCCCTGTTTCAATTTCCTTTTTACTATAAATAGTAAGTTTTAGTTTGACTATAACTCTTCATCCGTTGGGCTTTAGGAGTTGCGCCCAATGTGAAAAGAGCTTAAAATAATTAGGGGAACGGTTTGGTGAAGCCAAATAGGACACTTACTATTTTTGGCCGAAAACCTTGCGCACTAGTAGACATCACGACCGTCTATAAATAGTAAGTTTACTATTTATAGTAAGTCGCGAATTCTAGGAGTTTTAGTTGTAGTTTGATGATGATTTCTTTCCCATTGCTTAGTACCCTTATTTAAAGGGTTGTGAACTCGTTTTTATGAATTCATTAATCTATTTCGAATTTATTAGAATTTATTTCTATTTTCTGCTCTATTTTCTCATGGATTCGAGAAAGTCCCTGTGAGGAGTCCAGAGAAGTTCCGTGGATTCGGAATAGTTATCCTCTTGAGGAAGACGGTGCTCGACCTCACGTCCTCCCCTGCGTCAGTTTGGTATCAGAGCGAGGTTTCTCCTCGAATCGATGGCTTCTAACGACGGGTCGGGCAACAAGCCCATGGGCGCTGCTCTAGGGAATTTACCTTTAACGGCGGCAGCCTTCGAAGTAGCACAACAAGAGAATCGGCAAGCCATGCAAGGTCTGCAGGCTTCCATCGACCGCATAGCGGATCTCTTGGCGGAAAACCTAAGGCAACTCCGTGTTCCTGGTGGTAATCATCCACTGCCAATTGCTGAAACTCGTAATAGTCCTGATCGCAGGATAATACCAACAGTGCATCCAAGGGTCATTCCCGAGGAAGGGAGCTCCAGTGAGGAGGAAATCGATGACATAATTTTTCAACACCCTAGACATGGCGGCGATCGAGTAGATCGAACGGATTGAGAATTCAAGATGCGGGTTGATATTCCTAGCTTCAATGGTCAACTACACATTGAGGATTTTCTCGATTGACTTTCTGAAGTTGAGCGATTTTTCGACTATATGGACATCCCTGAAACAAAGAAGGTCAAGCTTTTAGCCTATAAGCTGAAAGGAGGAGCTTCACAGTGGGCACAATCTGCAACTTCGCGCGAACCAGTGCAGACGAAAGCACCAATCCGCACCTGGCAGCGGATGAAGCAGCCTACTACGTGCCCGATTCCTTCCTAGCGATTACGATCAGGTATTATTCCAGCAATACCAAAATTGTAGACAGAGTAGTCGGTCGGTGAGAGAATACGCAGAAGAATTTTACCGTCTGGCGGCGCGTAACAATTTAGTCGTGACTGAATCGCAGCAAGTCACCCGATTCAATGGTGGGTTGCGTATGACTATCCAAGATCGGGTCCGGATGCAGTCCGTCTGGACGATGAATGATGCGATCAAGTTGGCTACTCGGGAAGAAGCGCAACTTGAACGTCCTAACACACGAGCCTATTCTACTGCAAGGATCCCTGTGGCAGGTCCGCCCCAGGGAACTACACAGCCTAAGGAGAAGGAGCCCGTAGGAGCACGTACTCAACCTCCTACGCCTGAGAACCGATATCAGACTAGACCCCAAAGGGGCATATCGACTGCTGCTAGTCCAAGTAGAATCCCGAACCCCTATGCTCGGCCAAGGCCCGACAACTGCTATCGTTGTGGCCAACCGGGCCACCTATCAAATACTTGTCCCCAACGAAAAGTGGCAAACCTCGCCATCAATGATGGTAGTACTGATAACGCTTATGAAGATCCAGATATTGAAGAACAGGAGCATACCATCGAGGACGAAACAGATTATTTGAGTTGGGTTCAGTAAGATCATGGCGAGTCGCTCGTCGTGAGGCGACTATTATATGCGCCAAGAAAAGAAGTGCATCCACAGCGACATAACATCTTCCGCACTAGGTGTACGGTGAATCGAAATGTTTGTGACGTGATCATTGACAATGAGAGCAGCGAGAATATCGTATCCACGATCATGGTAGAAAAATTGTAATTGAAAACAGAGCGTCATCCCTCTCCATATACAATCGGTTGGATCAAGAAGGTCAGCGAAACAAAGGTAACTGAACGGTGCACCATATCCTTTTCAATTGACAAACATTATAAGGATGAAGTAGTATGAGATGTGGTTGACATGGAAGCATGTCACATACTACTTAGTCGGCCCTGACAATATGACCGAAACGCCACTCATAAAGGGCTAGATAACATATATATCTTCGTTAAGGACGGCCGGAAGACCATATTGGCCCCTATGGATCCAAAGAGACCACCTGAAACTTCTAAAGTGGAGGGTCGTTTTCTCTTAACCATACGGGATTTCGTGAAAGAATCTAAAGAAACAGGACAGACTTATACGTTAATTGTAAAAGGGGAAGAACTCGAGCCTACCATCATCCCTGAAAGACTAAGGCCCCTGCTACATGAATTCAAAGAAATATGACCCGATGACCTTCTTGATGGGTTACCCCCCATGCGGGATATCCAACACCATATTGACTTTGTCCCTGGGTCCAGTTTACCTAATCGTCCTCATTATCGAATGAGTCCGAATGAGTGCGAGATTCTACAGGGACAAGTAGAGGAGTTGATCCGTAAGGGTCTTATTCGAGAAAGCATGAGTCCATGTGTTGTACCAGCTCTATTAACTCCAAAGAAAGATGGGAGTTGGCGCATGTGTGTCGACAGCCGAGCCATTAACAAAATCACCATAAAATACAGGTTTCCCATACCACGGTTGGACGATATGCTGAACATGTTAGAAGGTGTAAAAATATTCTCTAAATTGGACCTAAGGAGCGGCTATTATCAGATTCGAATACAGTCGGGTGATGAGTAGAAAACGGCTTTTAAGACCAAGGAAGGATTATACGAATGGATGGTTATGCTCTTCGGTCTTTCAAATGCGCCTAGCACATTTATGAAATTGATGAACCAAGTTCTGAAACCTTTTATTGGGTGGTTCGTTGTGGTTTATTTTGATGATATTTCGTTATACAGTCAAGACGAAACCACCCATATGGAGCACCTCAAGAAGGTCCTTCAAGTGCTCACTGAAAATAAATTATACCTCAATTTAAAAAAGTGTAGCTTCATGACTGATAGCTTATTGTTTCTGGGTTTTGTGGTTACATCCACGGGCATTCGAGTGGATGAGGAAAAGGTGAAGACAATCAGAGAATGGCCAATTCCCAAAAATATTCACGAAGTGCGAAGTTTCCATGGACTAGCGACATTCTATCGTCGGTTCATGAAAAATTTCAGTACCATTGTGTCACCGATCACAGATTGCATGAAGAAAGGACAGTTTGAGTGGACTGACGAGGCCGACAGAAGCTTTGCCAAAATCAAGCGCAGATTATCCACGACCCCGGTTCTTGTACTTTCCAACTTTGACAAACTGTTTGAAGTCGAATGTAATGCCTCATATGTCGAGATTGGGGGAGTTTTATCTCAAGAAGGTAGGCCGGTAGCCTTCTACAGTGAGAAACTTAGTGATGCACGCAAAAAGTGGTATACATATGAGATTGAGTTGTACGCGGTGGTCCAGGCATTGCGACACTGGCGACATTATTTGATTCAAAGAGAATTCATACTTTACACGGACCATCAAGCCCTCAAATTTATTAATAGTCAAGCTAACATTAACCGCGTGCATGCTAGATGGATCTCGTTTTTGCAGGAATTCACATTCGTGTTAAAGCATAAGTCAGGGCAACAGAACAAAGTAGTCGATGCGCTGAGTCGCCGTGCAACTCTGTTAGTCACTATGAGCAATGAAGTTGTCAGGTTCGATCGCCTCAAAGATATATATGCCGACGACGACGACTTCAAGGACACATGGGTTAAATGTCAGGAAGGTCACCCTAGTGACTTACATATACAAGACGGGTTCCTTTTCAAGGGAAATCGACTATGTATCCCAAAGAGTTCGCTAAGGGAACAAATAATCCAAGAGCTATATGGAGGTGGCTTCAGTGGACACCTTGGGCGAGACAAGACGCGAGCTCTTGTGGAAGAATGGTATTACTGGCCGTAATTGGTACGTGATGTGGGAAAGGCAGTCCAACGCTGTTATATTTGTCAGACTTCCAAGGGACAATCTCATAATACGGGCCTCTACACCCCGTTACCCGTGCCTGATGGCCCTTGGGAGGATTTATCTATGGACGTTGTGCTTGGTCTCCCACGAACACAACGCGGCATGGATTCGGTGTTCGTGATAGTAGGTCGTTTTTCCAAGATGACGTACTTTATTCCATGCAAGAAAACTCTCGATGCAACACACGTGGCGAATCTATTCTTCAGAGAAATTGTGCGGCTACACGAGGTTCCCAAGACTATTACTTCCGACTGTGACACGAAGTTCATAAGCCACTTTTGGCGGACTTTGTGGACTTGATTTGATACACGCCTTCAGTTCAAAAGCGCATACCACCCACAGACTGACGGTCAAACTGAGGTTGTGAATCGCACGTTGGGAAACCTCCTTCGATATATTTTAGGAGAAAAACCGAAGCAGTGGGATTTGGCCTTGTCTCAAGTAGAGTTTGCATTCAACAACATGGTGAACTGCTCGACAGGGAAATCCCCGTTCCAGGTTATTTACGAACGAGTACCTCGCCACACACTAGACTTGGTCCCTCTGCCCAAGCTCTCAGGCATGAGCATTGCAGTAGAACATATGACAGACAAAATCATGGGCATTCATGCGAAGGTACAGAACAAGCTACATGCCTCGAACGAAAAGTACAAGGAGCACGCGGACAAGCATCGGCGACAGAAAGTGTTCGAGGTGGGTGACCAAGTAATGGTCCATCTGCGCAAAGAAAGATTTCCGACCGGAACGTACAACAAGTTGAAGAATAAAAAGATTGGACCGGTACCAATCATCCGAAAGATCAATGACAACGCTTATGTTGTTGATCTTCCAAATGATATGACGATCTCACAGACTTTCAATGTCGCGGACCTAACTGAGTATCATGAACCAGCGCATAATGATAACTTGAGGACGAGTTCTTTTGAAGTGGAGGAGACTGATGTAGAGCGAATCGCGGACAATTACATGGCAAAGATGGATCAGAAAAGGCCCGGTCGGCGACAGAAGTGATCTGGACCATCAGACCTTCAATCAGGCGTATCTCGCAATCCGGGATGAGTTTAATGAGCGTAAAATATATGATTTTGGGGTAGAACGAGCTACTTTAGCCAACCAACCCAGCTATGCGGGGTTGCGACGCCTTCAATTGTGAGAAACCCCGATTCGACGGTCGTTTCCCTATTTCAATTTCCTTTTACTATAAATAGTAAGTTTTAGTTTATTATAACTCTTCATCCGTCGGGCTTTAGGAGTTGCGCCCAACGTGAAAAGAGCTTAGAATAATTAGGGGAACGGTTTGGTGATGCCAAATGGGACACTTACTATTTTTGGCCGAAAACCTTGCGCACTAGTAGACATCACGACTGTCTATAAATAGTAAGTTTACTATTTATAGTAAGTTGCGAATTCTAGGAGTTTTAGTTGTAGTTTGATTATGATTTCTTCCCCATTGCTTAGTACCCTTATTTAAAGGGTTGTGAACTCGTTTTTATGAATTCATTAATCTATTTGAATTTATTAGAATTTATTTTATTTTTTTTACATTTTCTCGTGAATTAGAAAGTCTGCGTAGTAGTCAGAGAAGTTAGTGGATTCGGAATAGTTATCCTCTTGAGGAAGACGGTGCTCGACCTCACGTCCTCCCCTGCGTCACAATCTAATCCCACCGTGCTTGTAATAAATTGTAAATGTGTAATAATTATAAATTACAATACATGATATCAGTAGACATGCATTTGATCAGGATTACTAGTCTTTAGATGGTTGTAGTAAAAGTGTAATGATAATATTTTTACATTCCTAGCTGTTAAATCAATTTTAAAAAAATACAATAAAATCATTGTCATGTCTTTGATTACAAATTCCTTTACTTTTCTCCCGGTAAAGGAGAGTTACATTAAGACAGCTTTGTGGGGTCCACCCTTATGTATGTCGAACATCTATGCTATCCATCATCTACAAGATTATTTTAGAAAGAGAGCACAAAAATAAGGTATATCCAAGACTCAAGTAGGCCCATCACAAGAATTTGTGGAGAAAAAACATACACTGTTAGAACTATTTTGGGTCCCACGGAAGGTTTGGACCAGGCCGTTGGTGTTTTCCCTCAACCTCATCAACGTGTTGAGTGGCATATAGACGTCATGATAGGCTCTAGGAAAGTTTCACCGGTGGGCGTTTTTAATGGGGCTCAATTATGCTACGAACTGTCTAACACATGTATAGAGTGGATGCCACGTAAATTCTGTGGCCCACCGAGCTTTGTGTTACATGAACTCCTGTACAAAACCTCGTAGCCCTTGTAGCTCTATTCGGCTCATGTTCCTGCCTCCGTCGCGATTTATAATAGAGGGTCCTTAGACGCCAATTGGGGCCACATGATGGAATGTCCAATGATTTTGAACCGTCTATCTTCTTGATACTACTGTAAATAAGCTATCACCGCATGATCGACTTTTATTGATGATTTTACGGTCTGATTTTTTGAGTTGAATGCGAGCCACAGAAAATATCATTTTTCATCATTAGGGATTCATCTACAGATTGTTATGGTCACAGTCATCCTTCGGTATAGGTTTTGTACAGTGGGCCTTATGGCGTAGATTCCAAATAACATATACGGTTCAGATCATCGAACCGCTCAACACTGGCATTACAGCGTGGATTTCCCGACACAAACCCGACCAAACCTGAGACGGGAAAGGATTGAGGATACGTTTGAGTGGGTCGGGCTCGGGTACGCTTTAACCTTGCCTGACGTCGATGCTCTGTGGGGTCCACAAATGTTATAAATGAAAATTTCACTCCGTCCATCAAAGTAAGACCATTATTTGAACCGTACATATAAAATATAAGATTGTTAAAAACTCATGTGGATCCCACCAATGGGAACAATGTAAAAATGCTAGCCAAACTGCTAGTTTACACAGTGTGGCCCACCTGAGGTTTTTTTTAATCGGGATGACTTGTATTTTATATCCTGGTGAGTTAGACCTGATTAACGGGTTTGACGAAGGATATAAAACATGACGGTCCACACAACAAATGTATGGTCGGCATTCATGTGGTGTGGCTCATCTGAGGTGTGCATATAGCTGATATTTTACTCCAAGAGCCACAATCAAACATAGAACCTAATGAACGGATTGGATTTTACAATTAAACTATGTTGGCCCCACAGACTTGGATGTTTACGCCGTGTTCCAAGGACTCCACGTGCTTCGCACATGCCGTTACCAATGTCCCACGGCACGTGTGTAGCGTGTATACATAAACTGCCTTGTACACGCGTGTGCACCTAGCAAAGCCCTCTTCAGCACTCTTTCGCGCCGCTGTTCTCGCTCTTCCCGTGAGTTCTCTCTCTCTTTCGGCCCGTCTCGGTCTGCTGCCAGAGATCTGACCATCGATCTCATTCGCTCCGCTGTCGACTGACCAATTCCTCTACCACCATCTCTCTTCGTCAGAGAAGAATGTGAATCTATGCATGGTGTCCATGGTGGAAGCTGTGTGCGAGATCCGGTCCGTGTATCAGATGGACCCACCATGTACAAGTACTCAAGCTGGTGATCATCTATATGGTGGGTCCCACATGCTACACCGATAGGATCTCCCAAATGTTCCAGTCTGGCACGTGGGGCCTCATGTAGAGCGGCGTGTGGGCAGCTGCAAGTGGGGGTTAGAAAACCTTCACTGTCTACAGCCACTCTCATTGATTTGAAAATGTAGTACTCCATATCCAAAAATCGAAATAGTTGTATGGAAATCAAAAGGTGTGGGTGTAAATATCAATTCCCATATGGTAAATGAGATGGGCATTTTCATCTTTTCAATCGTTTTGGAGACGTGAATATCAATTGCCAGCACACACCCCGTCCAGTGCCAAATGAAAAAGTACTATGTGCGCCATTGAGGTTCAAATATTACATATCAGACCTCGGTTATTGCCAGATTTTATATACACAATAATGCTTAATGGAGTATTTTAATTGTGTTTTATTGCAGGATGCAATAAGGAGCGTTGACTAAAAACTGATAGTAAAAGCATGGATTTGACACTCCGATGTCACAAAAGTAAGGGATGGACCCCAGGGGACCAAGATCATCGAATTTACATACCTGAGATCCGCGAAAATCGAGAAACTGAAGCTCAAGTGGCCTGGAAGTCAGCCAGAATGCAAGATCACAGGGTTTCCACCATCTGTTCAGCTCGAAACTTCACATATGGCCTGAAGACCATAAATTAACCGTATAAGTCAAATTTCAGCCATTGGATCTCTCGAAAAGTGGCACAACGGACAGATCAGCCCATAAATTCTCGATTTGGGGCCCACCTGATATCTGAATCAGCTTCAATTGTGGTCTCAACTCATTAAATGAGCTGAAGAAATGAATGGACGGAATAGATTTCTCACGAACATCACGGCGGACCCCGCATACACAGCACGTGTACATAAGGTACACTGTGACCGCGCCGCACCGGACGGGCAGCCCGGTCAAAGACGGGCTGACCCATCTTCCTTCGTGCGCAGAGACAGTGAACGGACGACCGTCCGCCGTTTTTACGTAGTGGACCCCACACATCACGCATATCATCGATCTGGACCGTTCATTCCGTTCAGGAGCTGTCCAAAATCCTCGTCAAGCTTTCTTTTTGACGCCATGCAAGATATCGCACGTTTCTAGATGTAAAACGCACGATGGACGGCGGAGTAGATAAGTTAGTGGGCCACACCAGTTTCACTCAAAAAATACTCCTTCCCTACTGGTTTTGTGCCAGGATTGGACAGGGTGGATTTCTCCATAGACATCAGGGTGGGGCCCACTGATTGTCACAGAGCGGACGCAGAAGCTCTGTTTCGCGTCAGAAGCTGCGGTCAATCAGAGTGGGCCACCATCAGGGCCCATCGGCCTAATCGGGACCGTCCATTAGGATCCTAAGGACCCTATCGTTCAAGCCTAGGTGTTCTTTTTCCCTCCATGGGTGCAAGCATGTGTTAATCATGATCAACAGAAGGTCGGACGGCTGGGTAAAAATCCGGTGGGCCACTTCAAATCTAATCTAAAAACGATCAGGTCCGACCGTTTTTGTGAGAAGAAACCGATGGATGGAGTGGATTTCTTCTTCGGCATCAAAAACTTAAATCACCAGGAGTTAGCGTAAGAGTGTTGTGCGTATTTTTCACTGCGAAAAGAGGAGGGCAGAACTCCTTCTCACAGCAGGTCAGTGACCGGTTTTTGGGCCTATAAAAGAAAAAAGAAACGGAGAAACGGGGGAGGAAAAAGCTTGGAGAGCTTGGAGGCTGGAATCCACGACTGGAAAGAGATCCTCGGCAGGGACGTCTACATGTGAGAGAGAGAGAAAGACAGAGAGTATTTTTTTTCCTTTTCCTTTTCTTTTTATTTTTTTATTTTTGTTTAAGGGTTCTAGCCCCACCATGTCCGGCTAAACCTCTTAGCTAGGGCTAAGAGGTGAAGCTTGTGGCGTGATGGGTTTGATCTTACGGCTTGGATGTATGTAATGAACTGATGTTGATCTTTGTTTGATTTTAAGGAGATGTTTTCAGTTTTTAATGGTCTGTTGTGACTAAAATTACAATGGGTCTGCGATAGCTTTGAGCATGTTCTTCCTTTTTTATGTTTATGACGTGAGGAAGCCCCGTTGTTCGCCATCGTCTCCTGGGCATGGTCGGATGACGGTACCCTTCTTAACTTTCATGCATTGTTAATTGGTTGGTAATTAGTTTAATTCTGTTGTTTACTTTGTCTCCTGGGCATGGTTTGGTGATTGAATCCATTCTAATTCATATACCTCTCATCTCTTGAAAACTATGTCAACAACAGTTCAGTTAATTTCCATGATTTTTGATACAGGCATAAGATCTCTCTGATCTCTACAAATGGATCCTCTGAATCCCTAGTTTCCTATTTCTGAAATCTCTTAGTTTTAGATAATTATTTCATCATTATTCCTCAAATTACACTCGATTTAGATTTCATCTCATTCTAGTTCTAGTTCTAGTTAGTTTTAGATTACGTACAGGTTTCAGTCCCTGTGGATTCGACATCGGTCTTACCGAGATTATTACTACATCACAACCCTATACTTGGGGAGTGAACATGCGCGTGTTCGATGTCGCCGCCCCAGTGAAAAGTATAAATTCCCCTTCACGAAATGATGATTCTGCCTTTTTCACTGTGGGCCCCATGTCTGACAGATGTACGGGGCGCTTCTTCATTGGCACTGGATGGGGTGTGTGCTAGCACCTGTTGGATGCAATCTGTGTACTATGATTCATCATTTTCCACTAAATTCATAGCTAACCCATTTCATTGTTTCTTTGTTTTAACGATCAGGGCTCCTCATCCTCTCCCTCTGTTCTTTGACAAAGGTACTTGCATTATTGTTCCATTTATTTTTACTTTTTATTTGAATTTCCATAAATGATTTTTATTTAATTTTCCTTTTTCCCCTTTTTTTGCATTTGTTTGGTGATTGTTAATATTCATGGTAGAGAAGAGAAGAGAGGAAAAGGGAATGAAGAGGAAAAAAGAAAGGGATAATAGACTATTTCCCTCTCACCCCTTAAGCTCTTATTTATAATGAAATTAACCCTTAACACCATACACCATGGGACATCTATAGACTGCAGCAGAAACCAACATCACACAAACACACAAAATCTGATTTACTCCCCCTTACGCTTTAGCATAGATATTGTACATGCCTAGCTTGCCCATAATATCCTGAAGATTTGTAACGACCCATAAATTTCCGTACATTGGCTCGAGTACCACCTCGACCAGAAATTAATTAGGATTAAATCCTTTAGAAATTTAACAAAGTTAACTAAGTGCTAAACTCGTTTAGCCATGGGATCCGTCGGGATCGCTTTAAATACGATCTGCAAGACCCAAAACTTGCAAAACAAGTGACTCTAGGTTACCCTAAAGTTTAGAACCAAACTCATTTCCCGGCTGCTCTCGGGAATGAAACGAAACTTCGTATTAGGTCTAGACCGCACATCGGAAATCCGATTAACGCAAAGTTAAGGACTTAGGATCGCCTCCTTTGGGCTTGACAATCATCTCAAAAAATCGAGTCCGGCCGATGTCCCACGGCCATTCGTTTCGATCCTGGGCGAGGGTGTGTGAAAACACTATTCCCATCCCAAAATAAATATCGGGAATAGTGATCGGCACCTTTCGCTTGCGCGTCGGTATTAAGCAACTTTGATCGTCGAGTCGACCAAATTACACCCTCGGATTAAGAAAAATTTCGAGGAACATTTACATGTACTTGGAATTTCGATCATATTCATGGCCGAGGTGAAGCGAAAGTGGTCGCCACGTGCGATCCGGGAATCCGATCGAGTCGAAAACGTAATCCCACATAGATCCATAGGTGGTGAGCTTAAGTCTGACGTTTGGCTCAAGGAGGGCTACCAGAACCTCTCTTTTGAGCTAGAAAAGTGACGAATATCCTATATTAGCAGTAACCCTTGAACCTGAGTCTATTTTGGGAATATTTTTGGCTATAAAAGGAGCTTAGAACAGCCTCTCTCACAGCCATACGAATTTGGGATAAAATCCTAGAGAGAGAGAGAGAAAAGAGAGAGAAGAACTTGGAATTTGTGGGTGATTTTCCTCCTACTGCTTTCGGTTGTCGCAGCCTACACCGCTCCTTTCCAGGTGTTTTCTCGGCGATATCCATTCCGTTTGAAGGTAAGAAACCCTAACCCTAGGTCTGATTTGATGTAGGAAGGTTGTAGGTTGTGTAAAGACTAACCGATTCCACTCTTTAGGCTAGAAAACTCCCGTATACGATAGCTCAACGACCCTTGCTGATTCGTTGTGTTTCCAAAGGCAAAGGTGAGGACTTTAAGTGTATAAGTTACGGTTTTCAACGCTTTCAATGTCAGATAATGATAGATTCATGATCTGCATGTAAATGCACATGTACAAAGTGCTTTCCGTTTCCTGTTTCGATTAACGTTGTAGAATATGGAATTTCACATACTCTAGGTATACGTAGAAATACCGTATACGTATTTTTTTCGGAAAAATGTTTGACATGTTTATTTAATGTATGATTATATAATATATGGATAAAATACTAGTTTGGCGAAAGGAATCATTTGAAATACATGTTAACTTGTAAATGCCTAGTATGTTGAAATTGTGTATTCTAGAAATACCGCATATGTGTAAATTTTGGAAATACAATTGTAATGATTATTTGCTGTATGATTATGATATACATGGGTAAAATACTCACGTGGCGAAGGGACAGCCCTAACACGTATTTTTCTAACATACATCATGTATGTTGGAATAGTGTATTCTAAGTGTTTGTGTAGATGCTTGTGTGTGTAAATGCTTGAGTGTTAGTGCCTTAGAGAGGTGCTGATATGGGATTCCCGACTCCCTTAGAGACATGTAGAATCCCCTCCATGCGGTGGTTCGCTATAACCACTCACTTGTGATGTGTATGTAATTGTATCCCTATGTGTATAGTGCTTTACAACATGCTTTACTTCATGCTTTATAACATGCCAGCTAACATGCTTGTATTGCTTGTTTATCATGCTTTACTCCACATGCTATTGATGAGAACTGTTTGAGTTTGGGACTATGCTTATAGTCTAAACATTCGGTACCAGACTTGAGGTTATGGCTGAGATGCATGTCGCCACAAAGGATGTGTCTGGCGAACCCGAGTCGTACTTCGGTTGGCGATAGTGGTTGGCCACACGAGTGCTTTTGCGCTCCATATCGCCCAACTTGTGGTGCGCTCGAGCTAGTTAGGCTCGTCAAGTAAACCGAAGTGTATATGTGTGTTCACCATGTTTGGTCGCTACTGCTTGAACCTGGGTACTAAACTTACCAGTGGCGATCCCGTTAACCATGGTACCTCGATCCGCTAAGACGCATGAGCGGGCATGGTGGTATGGGACACCGTGGTCAAGGTGCTGGCCTATCTTTGGCCATATGCCTCCCCATAGTGACCATTGCGCAACTAAACTCGTGAGCCGAATACGCAGTAGTATGGGACACGTATTCGATTTGTCGATACTTACGGCGAGAGCCGAGTACGGTGAGACCGTACCGTCTTGACAGGCGACGAGTCCTCGTAGTATCTTCGAGTATACTCCAAGTGTACGTGATTGGTGACGAGTCTTTCACAAAGAACTATGAGTATGAGTTGAGCCGAGTACGGTGAGACCGTACTCGAGCCGATGGCTAGTGATTGAGCCAATCTTGTGAGACTGTACTTGAGGCTGACGGCCACAATTGAGCCGCATACTGGTGAGACTGTATCCGCGCCCGATGGGTGACGAGCCCTTTGCGATGCCTTCACTACGCTTCTCAAACCATAATATCGTATGAGAATAGCTAGGATTGACGACCTAGAATGGATCATGTTTGGGAATGATACAAGGGAGGTACCTTAGTTTCCCAATCGCTTGGTTGAAATGGACTAATAATAACTCGGTAATCATGATCATCATCGCACCGCATGTGCTTAGTAGATGTGGCGCACTGAGGGAGTTAAGCATTCACGAACGTAAGATGATGTTGCTTGAGGGTGGTTTGGTAAGGGCATACAGCATCATGTCATTTCATTTTCGCACTTAATAAGAGTAGTTAGAATTGTTTGATTTGTACTGTTTTATCATTACTGCTTGATTGAATTGATAACATGTTAACCTATGCTTTATTGTTCCACTGAGTTAGCTACTCACTCCCACGTTACGGGATGGTGTTTGCAACACCCACCAGACTCTGTCACAGGTATAGATGGTGCCTCAGTTCAGGAGCCGGAGCCCGACTTCGAGGAGGATCAGGATGAGTTCTCCTTTATGCAGTACTCTGACGGCTATGCTTAGGCCGACTGCATCGCGGGGATTCCAGGGCTTATCTACGGAATTGTATTTTGATTTTTGACTCAGAAACAATACATGTATATTGGTACTCAGTTAGTACTCATACTCTGGAGTTCACAAAATTTTGTTACTTTACATACTTGAATATAAAAATTTCAGTCTTCCGCTTGCCTTTATACAATTGAACTGGAGTATGATTTACTGTTTTGGTATAATCTCATTCATGTTTATTGCTCTAACTCAGACAACATTTAACCATCATTGTGTATATTGCATAAGTGATGCGTTGGAACTCGGGAGTTGAGTTCATACTCGACCCCCGATTTTCAGGGCGTTACAAGATTAGAGGAACCATAAGCATTTCTCAGGACATCAAATAACTGAGTACACAATAACTTGGTTAAAATTTTCTCTCTCAAAAATTGCTGTCAACCTCAATATGCTTGATTCTCTTTTGGAAAACCGAATTAGAGGCTATGTGGGTCATGGCTTGATTGTCACAATGTAAGGGAACATGACTAGGAACACTGACCATACCCTATTTCCTGAAGAAGAGAATGAAGTCATATATAATTGACTCGCAAAACGAGCTATTGAATGATACTTTGCTTCAACAAAGGAGCGCGCCACCATAATCTATTTCTTACTCTTCCAAGTTACCAAATTGCACCTAATCAACTCAACAGTACCCACTCACATTCAGGTGACTATTACTATAATAAAATAAACCCTTTTCCACAACAGCCTTCAAAGAGCGAGAACATGGTAGACAGGTAGTAAATAAGTGTTGAGGGTCAAATATTGCATATCAGACCTCGATTATTGCCAGATTTTACATACACAATAATGTTTAATGGAGTATTTGAATTGTGTTTTGTTGCAGGATGCAATCAGGAGCGTTGACTGGAAACTGATAGTAAAAGCGTGGATTTGACACTCTGATGTCACAAAAATAAGGAACGGACCCCAGGGAACCAAGATCGATGGATTTACATGTCAGAGATCCAAGAAAAATTGAGAAACTGAAACACAAGTGGCTTAAAAAGGGTCCAGAATGCGAGATCAAAGGGTTCCTACCATCCGTTCAGTTCGAAACTTCGTACGTGGCCTAAACACCCTATATTAACCGTACACATAAAATTTCAGCTGGTGGATCCCCCTGGAAGTGGCCTAACGAACAGATCAGCCCTCAAAATCATGATTCTAGGCGCACTTGATCTTTGGATATGCTTCAATTTTGGTCTTAACCGTTAAACTGAGGTGACAAAGTTGATGAGCGGATCGGATTTCACACAAACTTTACAGTGGACCCCACATGTACACAGGCATGTACATAAGTAAATTCACCGGCACAGCTGCCTTGGTCTTCAATAGCTCGGTCGGCAAGAAGCGGCGGCGAGGAACTCTTTAAAATCGAAAAAAAAAGAGAAAAAAGAAAAAAAAACGTCTTCGCTGACCGACGCTGGTTTCTCCAGTGGGGCCCACTCCTCATCCAAGTCATCAATCGGGACCGTCCATTGTGTAAGGAGGGGGGGGTATTCACCTCATCAAGGTGGCATTTTTGCCCCATGCAAGCAATCGGAGAATCCTGGCGGTTAAGCACAGGTCGGACGATGGAAGAAGAAATCTTGTGGGCCAACACGGTTTTGATCCAAAACCGACCCAGTCTAAACGGTTTTTCGGGAGGTAAACAGTGGACGGCATGGATTTCGCAAAATAGGAGTAAAGTGGGGCCTACCAGCATCACAGTGCAATCACGGAAGTTCTGTTTCGCAGCAGAGCTGCGGTCGATCTCTGTGGGCCACCATCTTGGTTCATCAATCAGATATGGACCGTTCATTAGACTTCAAAGGTCCGATTGATCAAGACCTAGGCGAAGAAGATACTGGAGATCGGTTTCCTACCGTTCAAACGTGAAACGGACGGCTGAATGAAAAATCAATGGGCCGCACCAAAACTGACTCAAAATTACACAGGTCCAAACGGTTTTTCGAGGGTAATCCATTGAACGGACCAGATTTTCCAATAGCATGATGAATGGGACCCACCGAGTTCATAGAGGAAGAGATCCGCGATCTCTGTAACAGCGTCCGGAAAGTCCAGATTTTTCGGGCGGTTGTGGCGCATCACCGTCCATCGTGTAGCTCATCCAAGAAAACCCCAAAAGATGTTGATTTTTCGGAAAATAAGTAAACGAAGTGGGTCTTATTCGTATCAGCTTCTTGGTTGCGAAAGGTGTTGCGACACCTGCAGTATAAAAGGGAGTCGGCTCTCCAACTCCAGCACGGACTCAGCTTGACTGACGTCTGGCTATTATAAAAGAGGGAGGTACGGCTGGGCTTGAGGATCATCCACGGCTGGGAGGTATCAAGGGAGGCAGCAACTGAGAGATTAAGGGAGGCTGGACGTGAGGAGAGAGAGAGACAGAGAGAAAAAGAGTTTGTTTTTCTTTTGCTGTTTTATTTAATTATTTTATTTTGAGAGATCTAGTCCACTCATGTGTGGCTAAATCCTCTTAGCTAGGGCTAAGAGGTGAAGCTTGTAGTGTGATGGGAACTCTTTGCTTGCCTTTTGTTTAGATTGATCTGATGTTGATTTGGGTTTAATTAAGGGAATGTTTTTAGTCTTTAATGGTCTATTATGACTGAAATTACAATGGGTCTGCGATGGCTTTGAGCATGTTCTTTTCCTCTTTATGTGTCTGACGTCAGGAAACCCTGTTGTTCACCATCGTCTCCTGGGCATGGTTGGATGACGGTACCCCTTCCTAGCCTTCATACACTGTTGATTGGTTGGTAATTAGTTTAATTCTGTTGTTTGCTTTGTCTCCTGGGCATGGTTTGGTGATGGAATCCATTCTAATTCATATACCTTTCATCTCTTGAAAATCATATCAATGTCAGTTCAGTTAATTTCCCTGATTTTTAATCCAGGCATAAGATCTCCCTGATCTCTACAAGTGGATCCTCTGAATCCCTAGTTTCCCCTCTCTGAATTTTCTTCTCAGTTTAGATTGATATTTCATCATTATTCTTCAAATTACACTCGATTTAGATTTTATCTCATTCTAGTTCTATTTCTACTTAATTTTAGATAACGTACAGGTTTCAGTCCCTTAGGATTCGACCTCGGTCTTACCGAGTTTATTACTACATCACAACCCTATACTTGGGGAGTGAACAATAAGCATCCTACCAGATGATGCTGCATGCCCTGGTCATGAAGGACTGACTCCTGTTCATTAAGGTGGTGCTTTATTTCAATAGGAGCATCCATAGGTTGATCACCTAGCATTCTTGTATCTGTAAGAAGGTTAAGAATATTATTCCCTGTGAGATCAAAGATATTTTTCTTTTTTTGAGGGACCTGACAACTGTGATTCCAGTGAAGTATTTTAAGAGTTGTATGATGAGGACCTCAGAGGACCTACTCGGGTGTACTAGAGACGGAGACAACCACCCACATTCGCACAACTTTCTTTGTGGATGGGAGATGAGTTCTATATGGGGCCCAGCGAGCTATTTGAAGACCCCACATGCATTAGACGTGCATCAGAAAGACCCCACTTTGGGATGATGCATGTAAGTTGCTTAGAAGACCATTTTAGTCATAAGATTTTTATTTTGTGTCGATCCGACCGTTGGATCTTGTCGAGCGGGCTATTGGGCTGCCAGACCTTCTAGATCTGGGCCCCTTGGACTTTGATTTTGCTTCATTTATGTTTTTTTATTATTATTTTTAGGATTTATTCAATGATTGAGATTGATAATAAGTATTTTGGTTTTCATATTTTGGATGATGAGCCATTTTACTTAAGTGAGTGGCATAGTTGTAATTGTTCTGAATTTTTAATTATAAAAGCACAAGGGGGTGGTTGTGGGAAGGAATTTTTCTCTGTGTTTTAGGGTTTGTGAGAAACCCTCAGTTACAATTGAATTGTGGAAGAGTAGAGGCTTATTTGGTGGTGGATTCTCCAAAGTGCATCCATCCTCTTTCTCTTCTTAAAAAAGGCATTCTTCTTCTTCTGTTGTCCTCATTCTTCCTTTCCATTACAACATTCTCAACCCGTCAAAACCCTACTTAATCATCACTCTCTTTCTTTTCCTTTACCTAGCTATGTGTGGACTTGCACGTGCGTCCATATGGGCAGTCACGTGTGGGCTCCCGTTTGGGGTTTTCCCTATTTGATTTTCCCCTGAACCTCCCTAATCCCTAGATCATTTAAATCCCTAAAAAACCACAATCCTCAATTTCCATTCATGAACCCAAAACCCTAATGAAAATCTGAATTTTTGTGAAACTTTCCCCAAATAAGAATTTCGATTGCATCATCATTTATCCACATGGTTCTTGTACAACCCACGCTAGATTGGAAGTCCCTACTTCCAAGTGGGCTATTCTTGAATTATTTTATATTTTTGTGCACTGCATATGTGATAACTTATGACCTTCATGTTATAAATATAATTTTTGAATGTATTATGTGGTTATGTTTGATTTTATATGTTGATTGCTAAAATTAATGTGTAATTTGATCTCTCATCTTGCATCCTAGGGTAGTTTCTATCATCTTACATCACCGTAAGTCCTTCATATTGAATGTACTAGCCAAGGACACACTATCCATCTCCAAATCATTGTCACTTGTGAGAACAATACCATTGATGTACATAAGTCCTTAATATTGAACGCACTGGCCAAGGACACACTAGCCATCTCCAAATCATTGTCATTTGTGAGAACAATACCATTGATGTACGCAATCAGGATGCATATAGAGTCACCATCTCATTTTATAAATATATCCTCGTAAAAAACTAATCTATGAGAGAGTGATACTGAATTTCTATAAATTTCTTCTTCTTCTTCTTCTTCTATTTTTTTTTTTTTTTCCAGTTTGTACACCTTCCCTTTCTTTCCTAGTGGGTGGAACTTAGTATGCAGGAACATATATAGGTCTTCTTGAAGTTCTCATAAAGAAACACCTTCTTATCATTTAGCTAATGAAGAGGCTGATTGTGAAATACAACTATTGATGGAAGAATTCACATAGTTTAACTTCGCTGCATCAGCAAATGTTTCTTGATAGTCCAATGTTGTTGGGTGAATTATTTGCCACTAGACTAGCTTTGTATCTTGCAAACAGGCATCATGCCTATGCATGAGGTGTACACCTATTTGTAGCCAACAACATGCAATTTATAGTGGTAGCTCAACTAAATCTCTTATCTCATGGCTCTCAAAGGCCGTCATTTCTTCCATCATAGCCGCTTTCTCATAAACAGCCAGAGCTTTGCAACTTTAGGAATGGAAACAGAGTATGCGTAAGAAATATATGCCTTAAAAGGATGGAGAGAGAGGATACGAAAGTACTAATTGAATGTGAAGTAAATGACTGCTTTTCTTTCCAAAGAGGAATTGGTAACTTGAAGGAGTGAAGGAAACGGAATCGAAGGATAGATGATGGTCATTAATAATCTCTAAGGGCTTAGCATTGTCTTACCTCTGGGTGTACACCTTCATATGCTTCTCTACAGGCTTGGGCTGTTTGTGAACATGACCACTGGACAATCCATGATCATGTAGAGAGCGATTCATCATTATGATTGGAGGTAATAGTAGTGGCCTATGACAAGAAGTTACATTATCAAAGAAGATAACATCTTTAGAGCTACATTATCAAAGAAGGTCACATCTTTAGAAATATACCTTTTCCTAGTCATCTTTTGAGTGTTTTATCACTCTAAGAAAATACATTTTCTGGCTTGAATCCCGACTTTTTTTTTCTACCTTTCAGAAAAAAAAAATAATAATAATAATAAACTTAATTTTCTATTTCAAAAGCTTTAGAGGATAAAGAGAGATTAGATTTCAAAACCTTTAGAGGATAACTATTTTCAAGAATAGGAGTATGCATCCTATTAATCATATAGGATGTAGTGAGAACTACCTCATTCCAATAGATTTTAGGAACCAACATTCCTATCATGATGAGGATTTAGTAACCTCTAGAAGGTTGGTGATTTTTCGGCATGATGACACCATTTTGTCATGGCGTATATGCATAAGAATTTTGGAATTCTGCACCATGCTCAGCAAAGAAATTTGGCAAGTCATGAGTAGATATTCCTTAGCACTATCTAATAAAAAAATTTAGTGCCGAACTGTGTAAGACCATCTCATGTAACATTTTGAAAATGGAAGGAACCTCATTTCTATGTTTCATTAGATAAACCATGTAAGTTTGGAGTAATCACCAATAAACAAAGTAAAATATTTGCAACAAAAAACAAATGTAATTGGGGAAGTCCTTCACTCCGCAAAATGAATTAGATTGAAGGAACTGGAACATCTACTATTATTATTATTTTGAAAGATGAACTTCATTGAAAGAGCCCAAAAAACTTAGCAGAAAACAAAAAACAAAGCAAAAGACCAAAAATACAACAAACCAACCCCCCTGGGTTCGGATTCCCAATCCCTAATCAACAAGAACAACCTTCTAACCCCTCTCTTTCATGCCAAGACAAAACTAACTCCCCCATGGAGGATGGCAATCACCCAAGACGCTAAAAGTAAAAAGGATACTCTCCCACACCCCTACAACAAAAGATCCCCGCAGATTCTTCATTCTTCATACACGAGGCAAACATTGGGCAAAGCCAACCCTCTCCTGTGAAGATTATCTACGATGAGCTATTTTTGTTTGTGAGCCAAGAAAAAGCCACGACCCTTGGAGGGGGTGATATTTCCAAATAAAGGCTGTATGAGAATACCTAGCCTCTGGACCTGTCCCACAGATCACATTGAGGAAAAATTGCATCATGAATACACCCGATTTATCCCTTAACTAGATAGGAACATCCAGGAAATTCAAATCAGGCTGAATGGCTTCCAAAAGAGAAAGCAAACTCAAAAGCTCCTCAATCTCTGAATCAGCCAAGTTATGGCGACAAGTGGGGGGGGACCAATCCCACGGTATTAGGAGGGATGGGATCGCGATATCCCGGGATATGCATGACGAGCCAAACAGACCTGGTGAACTTGTAAGCAATGCCATGGATCTTAAAACAATCCACTGACATCACCATCATTACCTTAAAATTGATCCCATCCCTTGGTTGGACGGATTGGAAGGTAAAATCCCGGGATATGCCGGGTGTGCCAAACAGAACCACTGTGAACTTGTTAGGGATATAGCAATCCCATGGATCTTAAACCAATTCACTGACACCACCATCATTACCTTAAAATCCATCTCATCCCTCCTAATCCCATGGGATTCACCACCTTGAACAAGCCCCTAGGGGATGAAACAATCTGCAATTGATATAGATTGATTTGGGCAAATCCTTGCAATGAGAGGGAAATGGGATCTAATAGTAGAATCGCCTAACCAAATGTCGTCCCAGAATCTCACCTTGACCCCGCTGCCAACTGAAAAACCAATCTTGGGAAGGGCTTTGCTTACCAATCGAGCAATGGACTTCTAACAGTAGGAAGCCTTATACAATGAAGAATCCTTGGTCCATCTGCCCAAGCTCGAGACTTAGCATCAGGGGGCGTATCAACTAGGGGAAAAAAAGAAGAAAAGATATGGATGGACATCGTGTATCGGTATTAGACCATATTGGCCCGTATGACATTTTTTTAAGCCAAAGAATTAAGGTGAAATGTCGGGAAAAAGGGAAAAAGATAAACAATGAGATATTCAAGAATCTACCTTTTTGTTTTTTGTATTTTGGACATGCATGCAATGATGCATCTGACCTTTCTTTGATAAGAATGTTGTCTGTCAGCTTGATCTATTGAATTTGAAAGCCAACCAAATTGGCTATAATTGAACCCAAATCAATCCCATGGTATTAGGAGGGATGGGATCGCGATATCCCGGGATATGCATGACGAGCCAAACAGACCTGGTGAACTTGTAAGCAATCCCATGGATCTTAAAACAATCCACTGACATCACCATCATTACCTTAAAATTGATCCCATCCCTTGGTTGGACGGATTGGAAGGTAAAATCTCGGAATATGCCGGGCGTGCCAAACAGACCCTGTGAACTTGTTCCGGGATATAGCAATCCCATGGATCTTAAACCAATTCACTGACACCACCATCATTACCTTAAAATCCATCTCATCCCTCCTAATCCCATGGGATTCGCCTGCTAAACAAGCCCCTAGGGGATGAAACAATCTGCAAATCGATATAGATTGATTTGGGCAAATCCTTGCAATGAGAGGAAATGGGATCTAATGGTAGAATCGCCTAACCAAATGTCGTCCCAGAATCTCACCTTGACCCCGCTGCCAACTGAAAAACCAATCTTGGGAAGGGCTTTGCTTACCAATCGAGCAATGGACTTCTAACAGTAGGAAGCCTTATACAATGAAGAATCCTTGGTCCATCTGCCCAAGCTCGAGACTTAGCATCAGGGGGCGTATCAACTAGGGGAAAAAAAGAAGAAAAGATATGGATGGACATCGTGTATCGGTATTAGACCATATTGGCCCGTATGACATTTTTTTAAGCCAAAGAATTAAGGTGAAATGTCGGGAAAAAGGGAAAAAGATAAACAATGAGATATTCAAGAATCTACCTTTTTGTTTTTTGTATTTTGGACATGCATGCAATGATGCATCTGACCTTTCTTTGATAAGAATGTTGTCTGTCAGCTTGATCTATTGAATTTGAAAGCCAACCAAATTGGCTATAATTGAACCCAAATCAGACCTGAATCGGTGAATTAGGTCTTCTTTTCCTGTAAAGTAACAGTACTTAGGATTGAACCCTAGATCACTCACACACACTACACTATCTCTACCAGCTCTTCTAGCGGCCCATTACATTGAAATACAAGTATACAACAAAAGATGATTAGAACACACACAAACAAACAAACTAAAAAAGTGATGGGTTACGCTTTTTTTAAAATTTCCCAAAAATGTTTTATTCCACTTTGATTTGTTGAATCCTACTCAAATCTTTTATTATGATCCCCAAAATATTCTTGAATCTAATTTAAAATGACTTTTTGGCTTTGTCAATGGTTTAAATGAAAAAGGAGAAAACTGCAAAAATATTGTTTTTTTTTTTTTTTTTTTTTCAAATTTGAGCCTTTATGGTCATATTGGTCTTGTATTGGTGCTGATATGCCCCATATATGCTGTTGCGTGCCATTTTTTTATATAACTTGGGCCGATGCTGCCTTATTTCACATATCTTATTGAGCCAATACGGTTACAATACGCTTATATCAGCTACGATATGGATGTTTCAATCCATGGTTCTTGGGGTATAGATAATCTAACAGGTTTCCCAGCTACTAGCTGCATGCTCCCCATTTTTAGTATTTCTTGGTTGATTTTAGTGGAAGAAGAAGAGAAACAGGAGAGTAAGCAATGGAAAAGTACAATGGAAACTTTGAAGAGGTGGGACCGTGGGAGTGGTTGGAGGGGAAGAGATGTGGAGAAAGGAATTGAGAGACAATGTCATGGGGCTGTTCCCTTTTAAAGAGATGCATTTTTCTGCTAATGTTGGTTGCCTCCCTGTTACATGAGAGTCTTTTAGACATTGCAAATGTAATGGTCCTCAGATCATGCTAGCTATAATATGTTTTAGTAATATATATTTTTTTAAAATTATTATTATTCTTCAAATTTCAATAAAACAACATTGCCTGAACCAATGTGTGTTTTACATTTAAATTAGGATCATCCAAGTTTCCCCATTTCAGGTAGTCATAACAGGCTGTGAAACAAACTCCGTTTTACATGATTTAGTGTGCCATGTTCACACAATTTGCAGCCCATGTTTAGTTGTTTACATTCTTGCTGCTCATTTTTTCATAAAATTCAGCAATGTATGTTTACACCTTTAGATGCTCATGGTTTCAGTGCTATTGTATTGTCAATCTAGTTAAAAAGAACCTTGATGGAGAGGGTTTCACAGTTATGCCTTCGGAAGCACTGGCCCCATTGCAACACAACTCAGATGCTCGAAGAAATGTCCCAACGAGCCTCTCCGCCTCTGATGTCAGGACTGGGAACAACCATCCATGTGCTTAGGAGGGTCGACGGATGGCCCCTGTGACCAGGCCACATATAGCTCATCTTCACCCACCCATCAGAGACACCATTGTCTAGAAAACCCCTGTTTCCTCACCCTTGCCTGAGGTGACCCCTGGGACTAGAGCTGACGCTTTTCGGCACCACAATTCCCACCTGATTCGTGGCAGTCCAATTCTAGCCGAGGTGAAGGCTACACCGCGACTTCCCCAGTCGGAAATGAGGAGATTGTTCCCAATTCGATCGAGCACTGCCCATATCTGCACCAGTGCCCGGTGTCTCAGCTCAACAATCATATCGGCATGGAGAACCCACTGTTAGTGGATGGAAGGGACCAGAGTCTCGTCAGCTGGATTCTTCCCCACACAGGAACTTACTCCATGCTGCTAGCCCCAATGTAAGTGTTCCTCAACCCTTCCTTCCTTTTCAACCGGTCTATCTTGCTACGTTAGCCACTTAGGTAGGGAATGGGCCGTATAAAAGATCTTTCAGATCTAAATCGGTTGGCTGCTCTCACTTATCGGAATCTGATTCTGAGAAAGGAGATTCCTCGCCCTCTCCTGCAGACCCCTCCATGCCTTCTTCGATCTTTAGGTCCCCCTGCTCCCCGCCCCCCACTCTCAGGGGCCCTACCCTTGAAGTGGACCTATTGCCTTTCTTTTTCCAAGCTAAGGAAGCTACAGCTGGGAACCGGTCCCAACACAACCAGGGAGACATTGCTCAGTGCCATCAGGCTCTCCACCTAGAGCCCAACCCCGCCCCTACCTCTGGGGATCCCTCTATTAGTCAAGATCGAGGGCTCGCTCCTACCTTTGTCCTTGGCCTGGGTAGGGAGAGGCCACCCAAAAAATCCACAGTCAAGCACCGGAGCAGGAAACGTTCTAAGATCAACCCTCACAGTATATTCATCAAGGGCGAATGGATAGCCAGGCTGAGAAAGATGTAGAAAAGGGCCGAGAGCACAAAGTTGTCCCATGTCTGATAAGATTCTGCTATGGAATGCTCATGGAGTGGGTAATACTCCCACCATTAGAACTCTTAAGAGAATGATTAGTTCTCATCAGCCATGGATAGTGGCGATCCTCGAACCCATGGTTAGGGATTCCAGGCGAGTGGCAATTGGCCTCAAGCTGGGATTCCACTCCTCCTGCTCTAACGTGGAGGAGGGTGGCAAATTTTGGGTTTTCTATAACAACCTCCCTACTTTGGCAGTTGTCTTCAAATCCAGTCAGGTCATTTCCTTCTCAGTTAACCTTCCTCTAACCCAATCTCCAGTTTCCTTTTCTATTGTTTATGCTAGTTGTTCCAGAATTCAACGCAGGGCCCTTTGGGAGGACATGGTTTCCCTGTCTCGTTCTGCACAGGGTCCCTGGGCTATGGGGGGTGACTTTAATGCTACTGTTGAAGCAGCTGAGAGAAGGAGCCGACGGAATCCAGATGCAGCTAGTGCCAAGGATTTTTCGGAAGCTATCAACAGGGCAGGGCTGTTAGACGCAGGGTTCGTTTGGAGTCGTTACACCTGGTGCAACAATCAGCAAGGTGCGGTCAGGTCTTGGGCCAGACTCGACAGGCTACTAATCAACTCCCATTGGAACACAACGTTCCCTATTTTCAGGTGGAACATCTTCCCTAGGTCTATTTAGATCATGCTCCTCTCCTTATTGCCTTTCCCAGGCTGGCTATATCTCACCCCAGACCTTTTTGGTTTCAACGTATGTGGCTGCACCATGCTTCATTCGTGCAAGTTGTAAAATCTGCATGGGAGGCAGCTAGCGAAATCGAACCAATGCGGAATCTGATTTCGAAGATGAATAAAGTCAAGTCAGCGCTGAAGATCTGGAATAAAGCGACTTTGGGGGATATATTCGTGCAGATTAAGGTAGCGGAGGAGGAAGTCCAGGCCTGTGAGAAGATTCTCCTTCAGCAAGCTCGCCCAGCTGAGGTGGATAGTAGGTCCATTCAAGACCTGACCATAGTGCAAGCCAAGCTCTGTCACCTTGAACTGTTGGAAGAAATTTTCTGGAAACAAAAGGCCCGAAGTCATTGGTTGCAAGAAGGTGACAGAAACTCTAGTTATTTCCATGCTTCGGTGGCAATTAAGAGTAGAAAATCAATGATCAGTTCCATCTTACTGGAGTCGGGGGATTTGACTACTTCCCCGGCAGATATTACGATAGAGGTGGTGAAATTCTTTCACAAACTTTTTTCGGCGGGGGCACCGATCCCAGGGGAGAGTATCCTCTCCGTTATCCCGGAGTTAGTATCAGCTGAAGACAACACCGATCTCATGGCCCCTCCGACCCTTAGTGAAGTTAAAGAAGCAGTAATGGCCATCCCGCCTGATGGTGCGCCATGCCCTGACGGATTTTCTGGGGCGTTTTTCGCAGGATGCTGGGACATAGTGGGGCCCGATCTCTTAAAAGCAGTGGCGGCCCTATTTTTGGGATGCCCCATCCCCATAGCTTTCACCTCGACCTTGATCTGTTTGATTCCTAAAGGTGATTCCCCCAAGTCTTTTGCCGACTTCCGACCAATAAGTCTTTGTAATTGCGTCTACAAGATCCTAGCCAAGATTATTGCAAATAGGCTGGCCAGGGTGCTCCCGAACTTGATCTCCCTAGAACAAGGTGCGTTCGTCCAAGGGAGATCCATCGCAGAAAATGTGGCGCTGACCCAGGAAGGCCTTAGGGACATCAACAGAAAGGTGCGTGGCGGTAACATAGCGCTGAAGATCGATTTGGAGAAGGCTTACGACCGTATGGAGTGGTCCTTCCTTAGGAAGGTCTTGACCCGATTTGGATTTTCGGGCCCGTGGGTTAACTTGGTGGAGCGATGCTGGAGCAACTGCTGGTTCTCTGTCTTAATCAATGGTGAAGCGGCTGGATTTTTCAAATCAACCAGAGGTGTTCGCCAAGGGGACCCCCTATCCCCCAGCCTGTTCCTTCTTGCCTCCGAGGTTTTAAGCAGAGGTTTTGCTAGACTCCTAGACAGGGGCAGCTGCCTCGCCTACCGCACGGGCAGGAATTGCCCCCAGGTTTCCAACCTTCTTTATGCTGACGACACGTTGTTCCTCAATGGCGGCATTAAATCGGTCCGTGCTACAAAGAATTTTTTAGACCTGTTTCAGCAGGTTTCGGGGCAAAACATCAACTTTCAGAAAAGTAGTTTCATATGCTCGGATCGTCTCTCCTCTGCCAGGAGTGACGCGATTCAGAGAATTCTGGGGATGACTAAGACCTCAACCAGCTTCATTTATCTCGGGATTCCAGTTGCCGGGGGTAGAAGGAAAAGTTCAGATTTCCAACCGCTTATTGATAAGGTGGACGCCCGAGTGAAGGGGTGGCAGGCGAAGTGCTTATCGCAAGCAGGTAGAGCTACACTTATCCAACACGTCCTCAGCAGCATTCATGTTCATATCCTTGCAGCTGCGGCTGTCCCGATTTCGATTTTACAGGCCTTGGAATCCCGTTTCACCAATTTCTTTTGGGGGTGGGCCGACGGCAGAAGGAAGCTACATTGGAGGAATTGGTCGGTGATTGCGGCACCAAAAGCTGAAGGTGGCTTGGGGATCCGGAGGTGAGCGGATATCATGCATGCTTTCCGTCTTAAATTAGCCTGGGCCGCAAAGTTCAAGGAATCTCGGAGCCTTTGGGGCGATTTTATGCTAGCTAAGTATCAGCAGGACCTGTACAGTCAGATTCAGAGCGCGTTGGCTGCTTCTCCTCTTTGGAAGAGGATTCGGGATCTTTTTCCCATGCTGGATTCCAAGGTGCAATGGCAGATTGGTAGAGGGGACTCAAGCTTCTGGAGAATTAACTGGACTGGTCGGGGGCCTTTAGAATCTAAGGTGATACAGCCCATTCCTAGCGGTCTGATGGACATCCATATCAAGGAATGCTTGGGGCAGGCAGCGCCCCTTCCCCCGTCGGCGGCTTTCAACTATCTCCCTCAGACAGAAATTGACGCTATATTTCATGGCGGATTCTGCACTTCAGATGGTCCAGACATCCCCGTTTGGCCGGCCGACCCTTCAGGCGTCTTCATAGTCAGATCCGCCTGGTCTTCTTGCAGATTTCCTGGCCCGCCTGTTGAATGGGGCGCCAAGCTGTGGTCCCCTTATGTCCCACCGAAGCTTTCGTTGTTTGTCTGGTGAATTCTCAAGGGGGCGATTCCAGTGGAGTGCGCAGTTCAGTCCAGGGGAGTGCACCTCGCTTCCCGATGTGTTTGCTGCGACAGAACCACACCTCAGGGGCCTGCTGTGGAGTCTACCAGCCACCTATTCTTACTCAGCGGCAGGGCGTCCGCGTTGTGGGGAGTTTTCGCTGAAAAGTTTGGGAGGCCTCCTCCAGGTGGGAACTCGGTAGAAGACAGACTTCGGTGCTGGTGGACTGGTCCCCACCCAAGAGGCTGGGATGGTGCTGTTTACAATATGGTCCCCATTCTTATCTTATGGGAGCTATGGAGAGGGAGAAACCTTGCTAACATCGAAGGTATCCACCCCACCTTCCACACTCAGACCTCTCGGATTATAGGTTGGATCCACGCCATCTCGGATCGTTGGGGCCCACACACTAATCTTGCAGGTTCTGATAGCTGGCATAGATCGACGTTAGGAGGATTTACTCGTCAGCCAGCTCCCCCCATGAGAAAAGCGCAGATTATTAAATGGGTCAAACCACCCTTGGGGTGGATTAAGGTGAACACAGATGGGTCTGCAAGGGGAAATCCAGGTTTGGCCGGGGCTGGTGGGATCTGTCGAGGGGAGAATGGGGAGGTCCTCTTCGGTTTTGCTGCCGGCTACGGGATTGCCTCTAATATTACAGCGGAAATCTGGGCTGTCCATGATGGACTGCTCCACTGTTTCAGCAAGGGCTTCCAAAATATCATCGTTGAATCTAATTCACTATTGGTGATCAACCTAATTTCGGGGTGCAACACTCCAGGTTGGAAGCGGAAATACTGGTTGTCAAGGATTAAGGGGCTGCAGCGAAAAGGGGAAGTGAAATTTCAACACACGTTTCGAGAGGGCAATGGGCCGGCTGATTGGCTGGCCAGGTTGGGTAGTGAGACCCAGACGTCAGCCACCTTCCACTCCTTTTCAGACTTGCCTAGAGAGGTTAGGGGCTGTGTTTTCCTGGATAGGGTAGGTTTTGGGGCCCTTAGGCACTAGCCCCTCGCCGTTTTGCGGTCCTCTTTATGATAGGATTGGTCAGGTTTTTTCTTCCTGCCATTCCCGAATGTATATGGGTCTTGTATTGCTTCTTTTGATGGAATGAATATACCATTTGAAAAAGAAAAAAAAAAAAAAAAAAAGAGAAAAAAAAAAGCTATACATTGTGTTTGGACTGATTTTCATTGAACTGATTATAGTTTTGACTAATTGCATTTTTGACTGATGATCATTTGGACTGAAAATTGTTGGAACTGTGGCATGGTCCATAACCCATGTTTGTGTGCTTTTACATCTAAATTAGAATCATCCAAGTTTTCCCCATTTCAGGTGGTCATAACAGGCTGTGAAAACGAACTCTGTTTTACATAATTTAGTGTGCCATGTTTACACAATTTGCAGCCCCTGTTTACATTCTTGTTGGGCATTTTTCATATATGCTTACACTTTTTAAAAGGTCATGGTTTCAGTGGTACTAGTGTGGTCTATAAGACTTCGTATTGTCAATCTAGTTAAAAAGATGTACCTTGTGTTTAGATTCATTTTCCTTGAACTGATTATGGCTTTAACAAATTGCAATTTGGACTGAAAATTGTTGGGATTGTTGTATGGTCCTTGACGCGAGATCGATTCCCCTCCCTGTGCTTTACCCAATGCACGTGGGTTACGGGTGATTGTGTGCATCTGCAGGGATTAGTCACTCAAAAATATGATAACATGGGGGCTGAAGTGGCTGACCTTGTTCAGGTGATACCTCTTACCACTAACTCCATCTCCAATGCATTTTGAACGTGCTCCTCTTTCTAGACGGTTAACATGCCACACAGATTTTTGTACCTGGGTCCATCTCACAACTAACTTCCTTTCTGAATGTAGGGGGTTTTGATTGGATTACTGCGTGGGATAGAGAAATTTGATTCTTCAAAAGGGTACAAAATATCAACTTATTTATATTGGTGGATTCGCCGGGTGAGGCTATGGTTTCCCTTGTCATAGCAAACCAAATAAATATCAGCAGATGCCAATTTCTTCTTCTTTTTTCTCTCTCTCTCTCTCTCTTTTTTTTTTTTTTTAAATAAAATAAAATTATGTGATACAAAAAAGATTCACATACACACTAGACAATGCTGTGATATGGCTATTTTAAAATTGTCGGATAGAAATGCTGAATTTCTCTTACAAGAAGTTATGACGATGCCAATATTAGGGTTAGTGAATTGAGAATGTCAACCATACTCTAATTTAATTAAATGTGTCACCTGATTTATATGCTAGGAATGTAGTCACAATGTTTTGAGATAGCGATTTCAGTTGATCTTTCTAGAAGATTCTTATAATATATGCTTGATGATTTGCATTTCAAACACAGTTTTGTTTATCATAAATCTAAACCACTAACATTCAGGTTTCCATCTCCTTTTATTGTCATCGCATGGAAACTTTAGCATGAATAATCCATTATTTTGTATTCCTCGTTTTCCTGGTTTTCCTTGTGTATGTCAAATTGCATGCTGAACAACTTTCTAATTACTACTAATAATCCTTTCCGTCTACAATTTTTGAAAGAGAAATGATTGCCTAAAATTGGTTGAATGTTATGGTGCTTTTAATTTTGATGTTTGTTTCTACTTTTTCCCTTTGAAAATATGGAACATCGACGAGGAAAAATCCCTTTGAAAATATGTCACTTAAAAATGAGTTCTCCATATTAGTTAACAGTAATCATTGTATCGGAGATTTTGGTAAGAATTGAAAATAATATTGATTTTTAAGTTTTGCAAAATTGGTAATATCAGTGATGGAAATTGGGTATTGGGTGTTGTTCAGTAGGAGTACCTGAGAATTTCATGGGAAGGATTTTTTTATTTTTATTTTTCCCAAAAAGGTGGGAGCACACCACCTGAATCTGTATAGATTGAAAAATGTGTGGGCAGTACAAATTTGGGCAGTACAAAAAAGGGGCCATGCCACACCTAACTAAATGAAAACATATACAATATTGAAAAGCCAAAACCTGAAAAAGGCCTAAACCTGAACAGAGGACAGAGCTAAACTCACTGACAACTCAGAACAGTGGCCCCAGCTGCACAAGAACCAGAATATATAATCATCAAGAATCAATACTTCCAAAATGGGCCAGGACTAAAGATCTGCAACAACTTCAGCGGCTTGGAAATTCTTCCCCATGCTTCCCTCCCGAGCATGGAGCTGGCAAGCGGATAGGAAGCAGAAATTGCACCATTGATCCAGCAGCCACTAGTTTTTCAGCAGCCTTCTTGCTGCTTTTATACACACACACACACACACACACACACACACACACACACACACACACACACACACACACACACACACACACACACACTAAAGCCACCCTGCTAAATCAGCACCAGCAGGCAACTAGGAAATCATCAGGCAGATTATCCAAACACCTAAGAATCTTTGTTCAGTCGTTAATTTATTTATTTTTGTATATTCACATGTCCTTATTCTGTCACGATTTGATTTGTTTTTACAACTAATTGATGACTTTACCTTCTCAATTAGGCATAAATCTATGTTTGTGTGTAGGTCAAGGGCATTGAGTACAGAGTATTCCTCTCTCCCAAACGAATCTTCCCAACCATTTGACTGTGATTGAGATGAATTTGTGTAAGGTATCACTCCTCATATCTCTTTCCCTTTGTTCCATTTAACATGATTCTCTGATTCATATGTAGTTTTTCTCATAGATGACATTGCTGATAACTGGAAGAGGTTAAAACCTCTTAAAATCCCTCATTCAGTTGATTTTATCTAGTTTTCTTAATCAGAAGAAGCATATGATTGATTAATGTCTTTGGTTTCATTGCATGGTCTCGAGAGCTGATGCAAATCCTACGCGATTGAGGAATTCATGATTTCTATGCGATTGATGACAAGCTTGACATACACAAGCTGGTGCTTTTGTTCCACCAGCCTTTATGTGTACACATTCACATTGTTTCTAAGCTAGGAACAACCACATGCCATTTCCGCTTTTCCTTCTTATATTTATGTCACTTCTTCCGACATAGGGAAAAGAGGTAAAAATAACAAATTGAGAAGTCATTTCTAGTGCTGCCTTTTCAGAGACCTATGGCTAGAACTTCTAGATTGGTAGCTGTGGCCAGGCAAGAAGGCAGGTGTCCATTCTATCATGTCCATGTGATCAATAATAATAAACACATGGGGCTGTCCCGCTGGAAATTTAATTTCCATTGGATGGGTTAGGAGTTTAGTGCTTGTGACCTCTTGCTGTTCGGATGGCAACCTGTTTTAAAGTCCCATGTAGCCAAATCCGTCGCTTCTATGCAACCAACGACGGATATGTCCATCCTATGCAAATAGTAACGACGGATATGATCCGTCGTAAAATTTTAGAAAGGCTCGGGACTTGCGATGGGACAAGATTTACAACGGATACCAGTCTTTTTTTTCCGAGTCTTTTTTTCGAACTGAATTTTACGACGGCCTTGGTCCATCGTTTTTTCGCTTTTCTGGTTTGGACTCGCTATTCCTCTTCCTCTTCTTCTCCGTTCCTTTCTTTTTCTCTAAATGCCAAACAAGTCCAGACTCGGCCCAAACTTGGCCAGACCCGAGGATGACTAGCTCGACTCGACTTTAAGTTGAGTGCGAGTCAACTCAGTAGTTGGGACTCTTCTCCCTCTCGATTCTTTCTTTCTTTTCTTTTCTTCTTTCTTTCTTCTCTCAATCAGCCACATCAAAAGATGGATGTTGGACCTACTGAATCACCCGAGCCAGTCCAACTCGGTTGAGTCAGCTTGGTAGTGAAATGTCCGAACTCCCTTTCTCTTTCGATTTCCCATTCTTCTTCCTTTATTTCCCTTTTATTCCTATTTCCTTCTCATACCATGCCTAGAAACAGTGTTGGACCTACTACTGACGCAACTCAGTGAGTTTCCTTAACTCGAAACTGCCAAACCCAACCTAGTAGCAATGGGCGTCTCTCTCCTCTCTTTGAACCTTTTGTTGGAATGACTAGGGTCAAGACCTGACCCCGACTTGGTCAAAACCCTCTCTATTGAGTCGATGCAGCCAGCAACTCGGTAGCCAGCACACGACTCCGGGTCTCACACAAGTCGCGCTCGCATACACTGCGTTCCCACCTTGTAGGGTCATGTATTATTAAGTGGTGGGCTGATTTGAACTGACAAGAGTGGATTAGGTGAGTTTGGGTCAACAGCTTAATCAATGAGTCTCTGACCATGGGGCCCACCTTGACGTATGTGTTGTATATCTATTTTGCCATGTTAATTTAGGAGATAGGCCCAAAATAAAGCATATCCAAATGATTTGGTGGACCACACCTCAGGAATCGGTGGTCATTGAACACTCACCATTAAAAATTACTTAGAGGCCAATAAGCTGATATTTGTATTTCACCTTCATCCAAGCCTGTGTGATCTAATCAACAGGTTGGATGGCAAATAAACATTCAGTCGGCCCTTCTTAGTAAAGATTTTTATTATCTGAGGAGTTGTTGAAACCCATGGTACAGTTGTTGAAACCCATGGTACAATTGTTGAAAACCATGGTAAAATTGTTGAAACCCATGTTAGAATCATCTTGCCAAAGACCGCCAAGTGGGACGAGGGCCGCTTGGAAGCATAGGCTCGCAGTTAGCATGCCCACCACCATCAATACATTCTTTAATTCGTTTTCTGCTTTTTCTGTGGACAATTCCCAGGATCTTTCAGCTCCTTTCTTTCGGAGTTCCTTCACCATGTCTCTGTCTGCTGAGTTACTAGGATAAAGTGTGAAGACATCCAAGGCTGTGAAACCATTCATGTTCGCAGCATTTATCTCCACACCAGTCTCAATACTAACGTGCTTTATCATCTGCATTTTTTTTCATGTTAAATCAAGGAACGGTCTTATGGAAAGAGAAAAAAGAAAAGAAGAAGAAGAAAAAGAACTGTCTTATGGCTCTGGTTTGTTTACCGGTGGGACATGCACCATCATTACGTGCATGGTTCACTCATCAGGTATGCCGCCATTAAAAAAATGAAAACAATGAAAATGAGGTTTTTGGGCTAGGGCACATGATGGTGGTGTTTCTATGAATGGAACAAGATGGTGCATGATTATTTACTAAAAAGGGCCTCTTTGGTTTTCCAATTACAATGGTTGTAAATGGACAATGGTGATATTTGTATAAAACCATCTTAGGCCCAACCATGATGGTCATATGCCATCCAAACTGTGTATAAAGTTATTCTAACTAGGATGAGAAAGCATAAATATTAGCCACACCCAAGACTTCTATGGCTTTTAAAGATTTCAATGGTTCCAACATGAGACATACGGATAGGTGAATTTATCACCGACGTCTCAGTGGGCCCCACGTAGCTATAGGTGAATTTATCACCAACATCTCAGTGGGCCCCACGTAGCTATAGGTGAATTTCTCACCGACATCTCAGTGGGCCCCACGTATGTTCCAACCTAAGGAACTTGCTATGTGCAGGAGGCAAAGGAAACTCACGTCGTTGCTGGACTTGGGTTTCCAAGGAGAAAACGCGGGGCCACACATGATGGATAGATTGAAAATGATTAAAACACTACATCATTATGGGCCCCACACATCAAACTTTATACAAGCTTATCTTAGCGGATTGTAATCTTTTGCCTTTTTGCTTGCCCCTGGCTTATCAAATGAACTATTTCTCTTCCTTTCCTCAGCTTCTTACACGCCTACATTTTTCACATCATTACTTCCAACCTGTACTTTCAGCTCAATACTCTGCAACCTTCAAAAACACCGTTACCTGCGCATCCATCCTTCCATCACAACTCCGAATATAAGCGGCCTAGCGTTTCTCTGCACGTGGCTGGAGCTTCACTCTACGGCTTTGCATATAGGTTTTTCTCCTCTCATCGTCCGAGATTGATCTCAAGAGATATTTATACTTTAAACGGTACGGCATCATCGCAAATCCAATGATGAGGTATGATCTTATCCAAAATCTCTGTTTTAGCTCATTGTAGAAACTTCATGATATGTAACGGTGATCCATAGTGCTTAATTAATTAATCTATGGACACTTGTAAGAAATTTTATTTTCCACTATGTTTTTAAAAACTTCAACCGTGTTGCACCTATATGTATTGAATCTTCTTGATTTTTTTAGAATACATTTTTTGGGCACCCTCAGGTGGTAACAGATTTTAATGCTTTCCAAGGTGATAATAGAGACCTTTGGCAAAGTTCACCGTACTTCCCCAGGTTGATGTTTCTGGGAGCAGAAGAGGATTGCGCAGTGAGTAGCTCACTACGCTTAGCATAATGACTAAACTCTGTGAGGTCCATCATGATGTATGTATTTTATCGCCGAGTTCATCCATTTTACCATATAATTTAAGGGCTTGAGCCCAAAAAATGAAGCATATAAAATGTTCAATTGAATCACACTATAGGAAACAGTTAAATTGAACGTCTACAGTTGAAAATTTATTGGGGCCATGGAAGTTTTGGATCAAGCTTATATTTGTTTTTTCTCTTCATCCTGTATAATCTTATGAACAGGTTGGATGACAAATAAACATCGCTATGGGACCTAGAAAGGTTTCAACGGTGGAAATCATTATCTCCACTGTTTCCCGTGGGATGATCCACTTGATCTTTGGATATTCTTTAATTTTGGGTTCAACCCCTTAAATTAGATGAAAAAAATGAATGGACGGTGTGTATAGACCACATACATTCAAGGTGGGCCCAACTGAATTTACTCGATATGATAAGAGTGTACTGAGTAACATTCAATTCAACTGTTTGATCCAAAACTTCCGTGGCCCCAAGAAATTTTCAATGGTAAACATTCAATTCAAATGTATTCTGTGGTGTGGTCCAATTAAAAATTGGATATTTTTCATTTTTGGGATCAAGCACTAAAATTATCTAGTAAAATGGATGGATCGAGCGGATAAGATACATAAATCATGGTGGACCTGACAGAGTTTACTTAGTACGCTAAGCATAGTGAGTTACTACCCAATCCACTTCCAAGAAATTAAGTGACCGAGAGAGCATGCCAATTGTTCATGATGTCCATCAAGTTTATCTGTCTAGTTTTTGAGTTACTTTTGCTTAATTTTCCCTCTTTGGCTAAAGAGAAGCTCTAGTCACTAATTTAGATAAAAATATTGCGGCTTTTGTAGTGTTTCCATTTTAAAAAGATTTGGAAACAACACTATAATTACATTCCCCCTTTCATTTTATTTGAGAGAATTTGCGAATTGTCAATTTGTCATTGATTGACGAAGAAAAATGTGTTCCCAAAATTACAAAGAAGGCCTTTTAGAAAGCACAATTAGGATAAGAATAAGGCTTTATTTTGGTTGAGGGGTGAGAAAGAAACACAACTAATTACAATTGTTCTTGGATTGATGCAAAGTGTGATGTCCATTGTAATGTGTATATTGTTATTGATGTCTTAAGTATGTATGTAATAGGTCTGTTGATGCCATCGACAAACCACTCGATGCCATCGAGTAGTGGTCGATGGCATCGACAGATGCTCGATGCCATTGGAAAAATTTGAAAAATTCACATTTTGTTGCACAAATTTTTTTGACGTACGTTTTAATCGGTGTCATCGAAGTCCCATCGAAGATGCCACCGAACTCGCACACCGAATTGAGTAAGGGATTTATTCACACACATAACAAATATAAGCTTGATCTTATTCATAAGGTCATGTAGACGTAGATGAACTAAAAAAACAAATATAAGCTTGATCCTAAACTTCTCTAGCTCCCAAGAAGTTTTTAATGGTGGACGTTCAATCCTCACTTTGTGGTCCACTTAAGCCTTGTACCTGCCTCAAATTTTCTCTTATACCTTAAAATAGTTTGAGAAAAACGATGAACAGCGTGAATAAAATACTTACGTCACGGTGGGCCCCACAGAGCCCTACCCGGACGGATTACCGTCCAGTTGGGGGTAGGATGCAATCCGCGTACCAATTTCTCGCTGACATCTCGGTGGGCCCCACGTAGCTTCCAACCTAAGGAACTTGCTATGTGCAGGAAGCAAAGGAAACTCGCATCCTAGCTGGACTTTGGTTTCCAAGGAGAAAACGCGGGGCCACACATGATGGATAGATTGAAAATTATTAAAACACTACGTCATGGTGGGCCCCACACATCAAACTTTATAGAAGCTTAGTGGATTGTTATCTTTTGCCTGTTTTTGTTTGACCCTGGCTCATCAGAGGAACTGTTTCTCTTCCTTTCCTCAGCTTCTCACACGCCAAGAGTTTTCACAGCATTACTTCCCACCCGTACTTTCAGTTCAATCCTCTGCAACCTTTAAAAACACCGTTACCTGCACATCCATCCATCCATCACAACTCGGAATGTGTGCACCTAGCGTTTCTCTGCATGTGGCTGGAGCTTCACTCTAGGGCTTTGCATATAGGTTTTTCTCCTCTCATCATCTGAGATTGATCTCAGAGAGATATTTATACTTTAAAGACTACGGCATCGGCAATCCAATAATATTGGATAGCAACAATTAAAAGGTATGGTCATATCTAAAATCTCTGTTTTAAGTCATTGTATAAACTTAATAATATGTAACAGTGATTCATAGTGCTTAATTAATTAATTACACTTGTAAGAAATTTTACTTTCATTATGTTTTTAAAAACTTTAACAGTGATGCACCTATATGTGGCGGAACGCTCACCTGCGAACCAGTTCGCACGGACTGCATACGAACTTTTTTGAGAACTCATCATATCTGATGAGTCTCGAAAATCTGAACGGTCCACATGAACCAGAACCTCTTGAAACCTCTTGGTACCAATTTTTACTTTGAACCAAAACTTCGGTGGTCCATGAAAAATGAAAACAGTTTCTTCCCTTGATTTGAATTTCTCTTTTCTATGGTCCACCAGAATCTTAGATCAGGGTGAAAATTCACCTCCTAAGGTATCATGGGATTTCACATCTTATGGACCGTTCGGATTCGACACCCATGACACGTATGCAAAGGTACATACGTGCATAGGTGCGTAGGTGAGCATGCCTCCTATATGTATTGAATCGCTTGATTTTTTTCGAATAAGGCCAAAGCATGAACGGTGCATCTAATGAATAAGGCAGATTTCATGTAAACAAAATTAACCAGTATAAGCATAGGTGGCTTGACTTGTGATCTGATGGACGGAATGACTTGTGTACATGAGATCATTCATCCTGTCCATCAGGTGTCCCACCCCATATTTGGACACACGCCTGTAAACATCTACCTGATCAAAAGATCAAGCGGGAATCCGTTTGGATTGGGACGCCAAAAAACCCTTTAAAGTGCATGTGATGTCCATTATGATGTGTATATCTCATCCAATTCATCCATTTAAAGTGCATGTCCCACTAAGATGAAGGAACTCATACGCGCCATACCAAACCATGGTGAATTTAAAAATTTTATACATGATTTTATTCTATTGCCCATTGAATGGCCCACCTAGCTTTTGAATCAGGATGAGTTGTTGATGTAGAGGGGGTCATGGATACTTTCATGGCAAAGATGGACCAAAGAAGGCCCGTTCGGAGGTGGAAGTAATTGTGACTGTTGGAACCTTAAATTAGTCGTATCTCGCAAACTGAAATAAGTTTTCCGACATATCATATATGATTTGGGGTATGAGAAGCTACTTTAGCCAACCAACCCCACTATGCCATGTTGCCTATTCCGGATTTGCAAGATTCCATAGATAGTCAGAAGCTACATGGGCCCAATGAGATGTGTGCGAGAAATCCACCCTGTCCATCAGTATCTCTAGCTCCTGTTAGGGCACGATACTAAAAATAGGCTGAAACAAAATTAAGGGACTCCACAATAAGAACCAGTGATAATGAAAACGCTCACCGTTAAAGCCATCTTAGGCCCAACCATAATGATTTTATGACATTCAAATTGTCTATAAAGTTATTCTAACTAGGATGAGAAAGCATAAATATTAGCCTGACCAAAGACTTCCATGGCTTTTAAAGATTTCAACGGTTCCAACATGATACATGGATATAGGTGAATTTATCACCGTCGTCTCAGTGGGCCCACTTATCTATAGGTGAATTTCTCGGATGCGGATTATGTCCTACTTGCGCCTGAACGGTAATCGATCCGGGCAGGGCTCTGTGGGGCCCAACGTGATATAAGTGTTTTATCCACACCGTTCATCCCATTTCTCATATCATTTTAACATATGATCCTACAAATGAAGCAGGTGCACAACTCCAGTGGACCACTCATCCCATTTCTCAGATCATTTTAACATATGATCCTACAAATGAAGCAGGTCCACAGCTCCAGTGGACCACACCAAAGGAAGCTGCAGTGATAATGACACCCACCGTTGAAACCTTTTTAAGGGCCAACGTGATGGTTTTTTTTTACCATCCAACATATTCATAAGGTCATGTAGACGTGGATGAAGTGAAAAAACAAATATAAGCTTGATCCTAAACTTCTCCAACTCCCAAGAAGTTTTTAATGGTGGACGTTCAATCCCCACTTTGTGGTCCACTTAAGCCCTGTACCTGCCTCAATTTTTCTCTTATACCTTAAAATAATCTGAGAAAAACGATGAATAGCGTGGATAAAATACTTACATCACGGCGGACCCCACACAGCCCTGCCTGGACGGATTACCGTCCAGTTAGGGGTAGGATGCAATCCGCGTCCCAATTTCTCACCGACATCTCAGTGGGCACCCCGTAGCTTCCAACCTAAGGAACTTGCCATGTGCAGGAAGCAAAGGAAACTCGCATCCTAGCTGGACTTTGGTTTCCAAGGAGAAAACGTGGGGCCACACATGATGGCTAGATTGAAAATTATTAAAACACCACATCATGGTGGGCCCCACACATCAAATTTTATAGAAGCTTATCAGAGGATTGTAATCTTTTGCCTGTCTTTGCTTGACCCTGGCTTATCAGAGGAACTGTTTCTCTTCCTTTCCTCAGCTTCTTACACACCCAGAGTTTTCACAGCATTACTTCCCACCCGTACTTTCAGTTCAATCCTCAATCCTCTGCAACCTTCAAAAACACGGTTACCTGCGCATCCATCCATCCATCACAAACTCCGAATGTGTGCACCTAGCGTTTCTCTGCATGTGGCTGGAGCTTCGCTCTAGGGCTTTGCATATAAGTTTTTCTCCTCTCATCATCTGAGATTGATCTCAGGGAGAAATTTATACTTTAAAGACTACGGCATCGGCAATCCAATAATATTCGATAGCAACAATTAAGAGGTATGGTCATATCTAAAATCTCTGTTTTAGCTCATTGTAGAAACTTAATAATATGTAACGGTGATTCATAGTGCTTAATTAATTAATCTACACTTGTAAGAAATTTTACTTTCCATTATGTTTTAAAAAACTTTAACAGTGATGCACCTATATGAATCTGCTTGATTTTTTTAGAATAAGGCCAAGGCATGAACGGTGCATCTAATGAATAAGGCAGATTTCATGTAAACAAAATTAACCAGTGTAAGAATAGGTGGCTTGACTTGTGCTTTGACGGAGGGAATGACTTGTGTACATGAGATCATTCATCCTACCCATCAGTAGAGGTGGGCATTGAGCCGAGTCGAGTCGAGGTGGGCCAAGCTTGGCTTGGCTTGTCCATGATGTACTCGAGTTCGAGCTTGGCCCTCGAGCTCAACATTGAAAATTGGCTTGCTTGCCAAAGCTGTCGAGTCAAGTTTGAGTCAAGCTAGTGGTTCGAGTCGAATCGAGTTTACCTCGAGTCGAGCTCGAGCTTGTTGGGTGAGAGAGTAATGGATTCTGTTCTTGATCCTCCTCCATTGATGAAAAATTTAAAAATCTTAAGAAAATCAAAGCAAAACCGGATGAAAAAACCAAACAAAGCTTCGAATCGGATGAGGAAACCTATAAGAACCAATTTGTTCTTGATATTCTTCCACCGGCAAAAATCCAAGTACTAGAAAAGAAACAGAGCAGAACACAGATCAGAAATCCAAGTAAAGAGCTCTAGCCAATCAGATCATTGGATTTCCTTGAAGCTCTAACAAATCTAAGAAGAACCCATCTCGAATTTCTTGGGTTTCTTGCCTAAGAAGTATATCTCAAGAGATTGAAATCATATTATTGTGGAGCTGAAATGAAAACTGGTGGTGATCGGAGCGGGCGTGTGGCTAGCAGTGGACAGAGAAAGAGAAGAAAGGGAAAGGGAAGGGGGTGCGTGCGGTCGGGTAAAGGCTCTAGGGTTTTTTTTTTTTTTTTTTTTTTTTTTTTTTTTAAGTTTAAACTTAAAACTTATATTAATAATATATATATATATATATATATATATATATATATATATATATATATATATATATATATATTAATCGAGCTCGAGTTCGAGCTTCGAGTCGAGTCGAGTTGAAATGCCCTCTGGTCGAACTTGGCTTGAACTCAACTCAAGCTTCAAATAATTAGCTTGGCTCAGCTCAAATTGGCCATTCAAGCTGAGTCAATCCGAGCTGACTCGAGCCGAGTCGAGTGAGCTTTTCGAGCTAGCTTGACTCGTGAACAGCCCTACCCATCAGGTGTCCCACCCCATATTTGAACACACGCCTATAAACATCTAGCTGATCAAAAGATTAAGCGGGAATCCATTTGGATTTGGACGCCAACCTAAAACCCTTTAAAGTGCATGTGATGTCCATTATGATGCGTATATCTCATCCAATTCATCCATTTTAAGTGCATGTCCCACCAAGATGAAGGAACTCATATGTGCCACACCAAACCATGGTGAATTTAAAAATTTTATACATGATTTTATTCTATTGCCCATTGAATGGCCCACCTAGCTTTTGAATCAGGATGAGTTGTTGATGTAGAGGGGGTCATGGATACTTTCATGGCAAAGATGGACCAAAGAAGGCCCGATCAGAGGCGGAAGTGATAGTGACTGTTGGAACCTTAAATTAGTCGTATCTTGCAAATCGAAATAAGTTTTCCGACATATCATATATGATTTGGGGTATGAGAAGCTACTTTAGCCAACCAACCCCACTATGCCAGGTTGCCTATTCCGGATTTGCAAGATTCCATAGATTGATGGTTGAAAGTACATTTTATCTCCATTTTTACTATAAATAGTAAGCTTTAATTTGATTACAACTTTTAATCGTTTGAGTTTTAGGAGTCTTGCCCAATATGAGAAGGGCTTATAAAAATTAGGAGATTAATGTGGTTAGGCCAAATTGGACACTTACTATTTTTGGCCAAAAGCCATTAAGTCTAACAGGAATCACCATCGTTTATAAATAGTAAGTTTACTATTTATAGTAAGTCGCCTTTTTAGGGAGTTTTGAGTGTGAAACTCCATCTTGGGTTTGAATTCACTATTTAAAGGATTGTAATTTTATTTATTTATATATATTTTTTTATCATCAATTAATTTATTTCGAATTATTAAAAATTATTTCTGTTTTCATCTTGTGAGAAGTCCAGAAAAGCTACGTGGATTCATAAATTAATTTTCCTAAGAAAGAGGGTGATCGACCTCATCACATCCTTTCCTACGTCAGTTGTGGCAATCATTGGAAATTTTGAGGCATATACATAAACAGAGAATCTAATGCATGTTTTTCCCACATACTACATGGGTAGGGAAAAAAAGAAGAGAGTCCATTGTAATGTTTATTTGACATCCATTCTGTTAATTAGGCCGTATAGACCCACAAGAAGGGAAAAAAAAAAAAAAAAAAAAAAAAAAAAAAAAAAAAAAGATCAGGTTGATACAAAACTTTTATGGCCCCCAAAAAGTTTTTAATGGTTGACATTCATTAAAAACTGTTTCCTATAATGTGGTCCACTTGAGATTGGGATATACCTCATTTTGGGTCTCATACAATAAAATGATCTAGAAAAATAGATGGACGGCATGGATGAAACACATACATCATGGTGGCCTTCAGAGCACCGACCACCCAGTCATTGGCTGGTGGCAAGGGAGTAGCCAATCCGTTTCCTGGACAAGTGGACAAATTACGCGCTTACAATTGTCCAGCGCTGGATCCAATACAAACAATCTTTGAGATCCTTAAACTACAATCGGCATGTAGGGCCATCATGACGTTTTAATCACATCTAATCCATTCATCACGTGAGACACTTAATTTTCTTCATGGAACTCAAAAATATGGCCAATCGGACAATCAGGTAGGAAACACCACAGGAATAGTTGGAATGGGAACACTGACTGTAAAACTTTTCAGATTGTAGGTGGGCTTACCACTTTTGATATGTGTCATCTAATCCATTCAAAAGATGCATCCAACAACGATGATCGGACCCTTAAAAAAGGACTATTTGAAACTTGGGTGGGCTGCAACACGATTTTAGAGGTTTTAAGCATAATTACATTGCATAAAGCCACCTAAATTAGAGATCAAACTGAGCTCTGGGGACGAGAGTTGCCTGTGCCATGGATGGGAAACTCCTGTGGTGGGAAGCTACTTTGGGTTCAGCAAGATTTCTATGAGAAATCCAACCCATCCATCAATTTCTCCGCTCATGTTAGTACATGAATCAAACAACTTAAAAGGGACCACACTGCAGGAAACAGTGGAGATGGAATTGCCTATTATAGAAATCGTCATGGCCCACCATTATGATTATACGTCATCTCAACTGTTCTTAGGGTGGATGAAGTGAAAATACAAATATTAGCCTGATCCAAAACTTCTGCGTTCCTGTAAAAGTTTCGACAGTAGCATTCCATCCTAACTATTTTCTGTAATATGGTCCATTTGAACTTTAGATCTGACTCATTTTCGGAATCATGTCAAGTTGGAAAAACTGATGGACAGTACAGATTTCTCACTAAGATCTTGATTGAGTCCCACTCAGTCAAGATCTGGCCACATGAACTTCCGATTAGCCAGGGAGAGGAGACCAAGACGTGGAAACCGCGCAGCTTCGGTGGATTCTTGACCGTGGGGCCACTTTGATGTATAGATTTTCACGTGATAAAAGCGAAATCGGATTGCGTACTGAGTTACTCAGTATGCTATTATCGTACTGAGTAAACTCGGTTGGGCCCACCTTGAATGCATATAGTTTATCCACACCTTCCATCTGTTTTTCCATATTATTTTAGGGGTTGAGCCCAAAATTAAAGCATATCCCAAGCTCAAGTGGACCATACCACATAAAACAGTGTAAGTATTGATTTCCACTGTTGAAACCTTTCAAAGGACCACAGTGATATTTATTTGTTATCCAACCTGCTCATAAGATCACACAGACATGAATGAAGGGAGAGAACAAATATCAGTTTGATATAAAACTTCTTCTATACCTCGTGTTTAATTTTTTTGTTTAGACCCTTAGAATTATATGATAAAACAGACGGACGGAATTGATATAATTCATGAATGACGGTGGCCCCACAGAGTTTACTCACCATGCTTATTGTACGGAGTTACAAAGTACGCAATCCGCTTTCGATTAAAACATCCCACACGTTAATTTCGACAAGCTTATCTTAGGAATTAATGGCATTTATACTGTGACAGCCTCGTCGTCTTTAATTATCTTTGGTCAACGGTACTCTTCCTTTGCTTCTCAAAAGTGAAGTTATATACATATATTTTCTTCCAACAGTAATTTCATTTCATTCCTGCCCATCCATCCATCTAGAATGGATTTCTTAGGTCCAGTCGTGCAGATCATTCTCTTCTTCTGGACTCCTCTTTCTCGGCAAATCGATTATCTCAGACACATCAATAACAATGTAGAGACATTGAAGAAGGAAACGAAAGAACTACAAGACAGGCGTGACGAAATTACAGCAGACGTCAACCGTGCTATATCAGTCGGAAAGACACGGATACCCCGAGTGGATAATTGGCTCGCGGATGTCAGCAAAATCGAAACCGAAGTGGATTCAATAAATCTGGAGTTCGAACAAAGTAGAAGATGCTTGAATGGTTGTTGCACAGACCACTTTTCTCGTTACAGATTGGGAAAAAAGATTGTTAAAAAGCTCAAAGACGTTGAAGACCTCAAAGGAAAAGGAGACTTCGATATGGTTGCTGTGACTCCTCGCCGGCCAACAGTGATGGAGATGCAAACATCACTGCCAAGAGAGAAACAAAGCACGTCTGAACAAACCATGGAGGAGATATGGCAATGCTTACACGACGAGGAGAATGGGGTTTTAGGTGTTTATGGGATGGGTGGAATAGGGAAAACCACTCTCATGAAAGCTATAAATAATAGGTTCATCGGAACCAATGACTTCCACGTCGTGATTTGGGTAACTGTTTCCAAGGACCTCAACTTGGGATTAATCCAAGAGCAGATTGGAAAGAAGTTGGATATCAGGTTCGGCAATAACGAAGATATGGCAGAGAAGCGGGACACTGTTTATTCGGTTGAAGAATGTGAGGTATCTGATCATCTTAGATGATCTATGGAAAGCATTTAGCTTGGATCAAGTCGGAATTCCAAAGCCAGACAAACAAAACAGATGCAAGATCGCGATAACCACCCGATCCATTGAAGTATGTAATAAGATGGGGGCCGATAAGCGAATTAGAGTCAAGACTCTTACATGTGAGGAAGCGCGGAATTTGTTCTATGAAAGATGTGGGGATGTATCACCAGAGATTCGACCATTAGCAGAGAAAGTTGTGGAAGAGTGCAGCGGATTACCACTTGCAATTAAGACAGTGGGACGGGCTATGTACCGCAAGGAGAAGAAAGAGCTATGGGAGAATGCACTAAGGTCATTGGAAAGATCATCACCCGAGGTTCCGGGTATGGAGAGTGAAGTTTTTCTTCCTTTAAAATTTAGCTATGATTGCCTAGAAAAAGAAGAGATCAAAATATGTTTTTTGTATTGTTCATTATTTCCGGAAGATTATCATATAGAAATAGATAATCTAGTAAGATATTGGGCTATGGAGGAAGGATTCATAGAAAATGTGAATAACTTGGAAGAAGCATCAAACAAGGTGCATGAAATCCTCGAAAGAATCAAGGACGCATGCCTCTTAGAGAAAGGGTCGGACGATAGATATGTTAAGATGCATGATTTGCTCCGCGACTTGGCTATATGGATCACTTCACCATTGTCATCGTCATCCAGCAAAGGCTTAAAATTCCTTGCGAAAGCCGGGGAGGGATTAGTGCAGCCAGCAGAAGAGAAATTGTGGGGAGGGATGGGGAGGATTTCATTGATGCGCAACAAAATAGAACATCTCCAAATTACACCTGATTGTCCTAACTTGGTCTCCTTGTTCCTCAATGACAATGATCGATTGCGTACCATTCATAGTGGTTTCTTCGAGCTCATGCCGAATCTTCAGATCCTCGATCTAAGCAATACTCGCATTGAATCTCTCCCAGTGTCGTTATCGTTATTAATGAATCTACGTACGCTCATTCTAAGAAACTGTGAAAATCTAGTGGAGGTGTCACAATTGGGAAAGCTGGAGGAACTCCAACTTCTTGATCTCTCTGGATCTGGTTTGAAAAGCTTGCCTCAAGGCATTGCAAGCTTGGTTAAACTTAAGTGGCTGGATCTATCATCTATGATGGATCTCATCGGAAATATTCCCTGGGATATGATATTCGGGCTACCTAGTCTGGAGGATCTAAGGATGTTGGGGTTGAAACACGTAGACGAAGCTACTTTCAGTGAGGCTGCGACCATGACACGGTTGACTTCTTTAAGAATCGAACTGTCCAGTCTTAATGGCTTCTATGTTCGAGTTACCGATCAAAAGGGTGAACGCTTCGATGGTGATCCTGCAAAGGATATAAGCATTTGTGGATATGACAATTTCCCATGTGGGATTGAGGGGTTGATAAAATATGCAACAACTTTGTGGTTACAAAACTGCGGACGTCGTCTAACAAGTCTTTCTCAGTTACTAGGCGATTCAAAGAACTTAATAAATCTCCATATCAATGAATTCAGTGGAGTGGAATGCATTATAGACTGGAGAGATGTTGGAGATGATGCATTCCAATGTTTACAGTCCTAGTTTGTCCGTAGTTTACCAAACTTGGAGAAGCTATTGGATGGTGGAGCGCCTCAGCCGAACACACGCCTTCAAAACCTCAAAAGAATAATGATTATTCAATGTCCCAAGTTAAGGTGTCTCTTCTCCTCTAATATGGTAGAACATCTACGTCAATTAGAAGAGCTTCATGTACGGAATTGTTCCGAAATGGAGGAGATTATAGAAGGCGACATGCTTCCTCATAATTTATTCCCAAGATTACGCATCCTACATTTAAAAAGCTTATCGGAATTAGTAAGCATTTGTAGCCAGCGACTTACTTTTAAATCTTTGGAAGAGATGAAAGTAATTTCGTGTCCTAAGTTGAAGAAGCTCCCCCTCTTCTGCTCAAGCATTCATCAAATAAAAGGAGAAATAAAAGGCAATATAGAATGGTGGGAAGGATTAGAGTGGGAAGACGAGAACACCAAGTCCCTCTGCTCCACAATTTACGAAGTATCTTCCTCGCAGAAAAGGTAAAGTAATTTCTTTCATTAACTCATGTTTTACGCTGTGACAAATATCATCTCGATTTTTAAAATCTCACGGTACTTTCATGGGAAATTGATAATGCGATATTATTATATATGATAATGGCGTGGGATATTCAAAATCTTAGAATATTTTAATTTTTTCAAGTTATATGGCAAAATTTACTACTATAAAGGAATTTCTTTTATGCTGGTATATTTAAAGTTCTAATTATTTATTAGTTTAGAGTAACTGTTTTTTAATATTTTATTTTCAGGAATATTTTCCTGGATAACACTGCGAGAACATCATTAAGCTTTCTCGACATATTACAGCGCCGCCAAACTCCTCAGAAGGTAATTTGTAAATATCTGTTTTATATTTATTTTGCAGTTATTGATGTATTTAATATTGCCTTACAGGCAGTCACCCCCACTTACTTAAATGACGTCATCAAGTTTCGTGAGCCCCACTATGACGTATGTTCTGTATCCACACGCTCCATCCACTTGGAGATAATATTTTATGACATAAGCCAAAGAATGACTAATATTCAAAGCTCTGATAGACCCCACCACAGAGAGCAGTAGAGAGAGTGACGCCCACCATGAAAAACTTCTAAGGATATAAAAGTTTTCGACCAAGCTGATATATATATATATATATATATATATATATATATATATATATATATATATATTCCTTTGCTAATGTCTCTTTTAACTTATTAATGAATTGGATCTCAAATAAACATCACGGTGGTGGACCTTAGGAAGGTTTCAACCGTGGATGTCACTTTCTCCCTGTTTTCTGTAGTGGGTCCATTACTGATTTTTACCTGAGTCATGTCCTGAAATGATCCCTCCAAATGGATGGACCTTGTGGATATAACACATTCACCATTAGTGAGACCCCCACGTAACTTGGTGATCTCGATTCAGTAGCCTTCCTTCTGAACCTGTCCGTAGCTAGCGTCAAACATAGCGGTAAGGAAGTGGATTTCGCACTGAGTAAACTCCGTGGGGTCCACCAGTATTTATTTTATCCACTCTATCCACCTGTGCTAACATATAATTTTAGGACTTGAACCCAAAACTGAAGCATATCCATATATCAAGTGTACCACACCACAGGAAATAATGTGATTGAACCTTTACCATTGAAAAATTCTTAGAAGCCACGGAAGTTTTGGATCATGCTTATGTTTGTGTTTTCTCAATGTCTCTGTGATTTTATTAACAGGTTGGATGACAAATAAACATTACCGTGGACCCTAATTAAAAAGGTATCAAAGGTGTAAATCATTATTCTACACTGCTTCTGTGGCATGGTCCACTTGAGCTTTGGATTTACTTCAATTATTGAATCAACCACAAACATTCACAGTGGGGCCAACTGGGTTTACTCGGTACGATAAAAGCATACTTAGTATCTCAGGGCCCAACAGGATTTAGCCATTCACTTTTGCGGGAGGAGGTTCCGGGCCCCTCCTCACCCAACAAATGAGGACTAGGGCCCACTTTGTTGGATGTATCATATATCCATACTATGGATCCATTTTTATAGCTCATTTTAGGGCATGATACCAAAATCGAAACACATCTATATCTTAGGTGGACCACACCATATCCAACAGCGGTGATTGAATGTTCTTCATTGAAAAATTTCTACTGCACATAGTAATGGTCAAACGTTACCAATGTTTACTTGCCATGGAAGCTGTTGATAAGGCCACTAGAACAGATGAAAATATATATAAAACTTTATCCAAGATTTTTGTTGGCCCGTACAGCTTTTAATAAACAATTATCCTAGATTTGTCTTAGTTTTCTTCTTTCCTGGTGATAGGCTGCCCCGGGTCCTTTTTTCCCAGGGAAGCCCAGGGGCTCTATTGTAAAGTTTCACATAAATATATGAAATTATTTTGAAAAAAATAAAATAATAATTATCCTAGATTTCCATGGTGCAGTCCACTTTGAAGTTTGGATCTGCTTCATTTTTAGGATCGATCCACAAAGGCATACGTACAGCATGTATATGCAATACATACATCAAGGTAGGGCCTACAGTCAAGGTCACCACCCAACTTTTCCGGATTAGGTGTTTGTTGCCAACGCCCACTCTCAGCGGTGGCGTGTTTTGGCTGCTTTGTCCATCCCTTTTTGGCTCCATTTTAAGGCACGAAACCCGAAAATAAAACAAATGGTAGATTTAAGTGGACTGCTTCATTAAAAATAGTGGTGATTGAACACTTACCATTAAAACTTTTTGGAGAAGGCTAATATTTATTTTCCCCTTCACTAAAGCTTTAGAGGCCTTATTAGTTTGGTTGTAGTACAAATAAATATTATCATTAGCCTTAAAAAGGTTTCAATGGTGGGTGTTATTATCCACGTTGTTTGTTGTTGTGATAAGCTTCAGTTGAAAAAAAATAATATTTTATCACGGCAAGATATCTGCAGTTATAGATCCGGAGAAGACAAGAAATCTGCTGGAGATGACAGATCACTGCCTGGGCCACATTAGCCAGTTTTCCTGACAACAAGATCTGCTGGAGAAGACAGGGCACTGCTGGATTTGATTGGCCATGTGTACTGTCAAAGTTGAAGTGGGAAAGGTTTGGCTACTCCCCTGCCACCAGCCCCGTGGCTGGTGGTCGGTGCTATGTGGGACCCACCATGATGTATGTATTTTATCCATTCCACTCATTCATTTTTAAAGATCATTTTAGAGCCTGACACAAAAATTTAGAGGTATATAAATCTCAGGTGAACCACACCACAGGAAAACAGTAGTGATTGAATATCCACCATTAAAATCATCCTAACGCCCACTGTACTGTTTATTTGACATCTAATCTGTTAATTAGGTCATACAGGCACAGATGAAGGGAAAAAAAATATCGGCTCGATCCAAAACTTTTATGGCCCCCACCAAAAGTTTTTTAATGGCCGACACTCATTCAATACTGTTTCCTGTAATGTGGTCCAATTGAGATTGATATATACTCAGTTTTAATCTCATACCATAAAATGATATGGAAAAATAGATGGACAGCATGGATGAAACACATAAGTCATGTTGGTGCCCACATAGCACCAAACACCAGCCATTGGCTGGTGGCAGGGGTAGTAGCCAATCCGCGTCCGTTGAAGTGTGGATGCTCTGACCCTCCATCCAAAAAAATGAGGCATATCTAAATATCAAGTGAGCCACGCGAGATTTGCCTCATTCTTTCCTACTCTAAAACTGGCAAAATAGATGATGGTTGTGGATAAAACACGTACATCGTGTTGGCGTCCACTAACATCAGTAGTAAAAGGTCGCTATCAGTCAGAGTCCGTTCAAAAGGGACTGGATTTCCTTGTGTTGATTGTAGTTTCAAGGACAGGATTTCTTGAGTTCGTTTGCTTGGAGGTAAAGATTTTGGTATTTGGAGTTCTGTTTGCTTAAAAGGATTGAATTTGGCATTTTGGGTTTTGTTTTCAAGAGGTTTTTAAAGGTGCTTGTATGATAAAAGTGGGATTTTTGTCATCTTTTGGAGTGGGATTTCATGTTTCTACATCTGGGTTCTATTCTTGGAAATTTTTGAGCGGGAAAAAGGTGGGAATTTTCAATTTTTGAAAGGGTGGTCTAATCGTGGAGTTTCTGGGTTTTCTTTCTTTCTTTTTGTGGCAGCTTAATTTTTTGCTGAGTGGTTTTTTTTAATTGAGTTTTGAATGAAGAAGCTAAATAGTTTATCTTTTTTGCGTTTAGTTCTCATGGAAATGGTGGTTCTCGGGTACGAATTTCAGTTGGGAGATTTTCTTGTTATGTTGCAGTTGTTTCTCATCCGTCCTTTTACTTTTGTGCTTATGTTGGTTTTGTGTATGGAATTTCATGTGGAAATTGCTGGCTTTTGGGTTACGATGATCGTGGTGTATTATCTTTGACAGTGAGAAGATGGTGAGAGGTTTTTGGAGTGAAAGAGAGGATGTAAAGGAGAGATTTCCTACTTTAGAAAATGAGTTTGCTGGTTTTGGTATGGATGAAGAGCTCCAATGCAAGCCTTCTCCTTCTGGAATAATACGAAGGTCAGTTTTGCCTCTTGTTTTCTTTTTTCCCTTCTCTTCATGCATTAATATGTTCGCTAGGTTTGTCTTGGCATAGCTTTAACAATGAATTATATATGCTTGTTTAGATTAGCTCGAAATGCTTGGGAGTGTATTCTTTCCTCAATTCCTTTGTTCTTATGAGATTATTGTGAGAGCTTGACAGCCAATTCTATGAAAGTAAGTCCTTGGCTAGACATAGAGATTCTGTTCACAGGACACAAGGTTCTATTTAACAAGTAGCTCTGATATGTATGTGCACAAATAGAGAACTCAAAAAGAAATTGGGAACTCTACCCAATCCATGGTGCTGGTTGTTAAAGGGCACCACAAGCCTCTGTATGGATTTCCCTGTTGACTTCTTCCATGCGCTAAATTTCGATACATTTTATAAGAACAAAAATGATTGTCACAACCTTTGTTTTTCAACTCAAAATGTATCTGACAGGTAAACCGGATTCAGAGCAATGCAGGAGCTATTCAACAAATGCCAAGAGCATTACCAACAACATTTGATAACAGATTTAATGGGGAAGCATTATCATCAGCTCTATTTTAGAACATAAACCCGCAAACAAAGTGCTTAGAAGCTACTACAATGTTTTAGGTGATTTGGAGCAGTTACAGGCCTGTTTTGTGGAGGGGGATCTCAGAGAGATAAGAGTTTGGGGCTGTTTCTAATTCTCTTTCTCCTGATCGAGCATGTGCTCAAGCAGACGGTATATGCCCTTGGTTTGTTTGGCTGTGACTTGTGCTAGCTTGAGGCTGTTTCAGAGTGTGTTCGGATGCAATGTGAAGTTGAATTGTAATATTCTAATAACTCTACAAGAGTAGAAGCGTGGACATGATTGAATTGTGATTACCTCCCTTTGCACCATAATGAGAGATTGGCCTCCAAATCATAATGACATTCCTTTCCAGATGGAAAGAATTGTAACTGCAATTTTTGTGCTAGTTCCTCATTATAAATTCTAAGAGATTGTCATTTTTTGTTGTTTCCTCTTGGTAAAAATAAATTTTCACAAATCAGTTCAGCTACATTTTCATCCCAGCCTATGGCATGGAGGTATTGAAATACAAATATGCACATGCTAGTATGTTTAGATTTTACAGAAATCAAATAAAGCAGACACCCTAGTCTATATGAAGCCAGTAGAAGGGAGATAACTTTATTTTGTAACTTGTAGAATATTATGAAGCTTCTAGCATGCAGAGAACTCCTTTTCGTAACTTGTAGTGAATACCGTTGAACTTGTGTCTGGTATTAATGGCAAATAATGAGTGGTTGTGTCCTAATAAGGTGTCCAACTTGTTGCTGCTGAGTGATTTATATAATAGAATTTAGTAGCTATGAGTTAAGCACTTGATTAGGTCGATGGCTCTTTCTATTTGCAGGTAAGCTTTGGACCTCTTTGGCAACCTCATTCATGATAACCGGAGGTTAAGACCTGTATTAGGCTATTTTGCGCTTGTGTAAGTACAGTATGACAGGAAACATGCTACTGGGTTTAGAAAGATAACCCTTCATTCTAGGACTCTATTTTCTTTTTTATTTGTTATACATAAGTATTTGCTGGCAGCTCTTATGGCGATTGTTAGCATCTAGTTCAACAGCGCACTTCTCCTTTATCTTTTAACTAATGTATCCTATATGCCTATTTACTCGGTAACTGAAGTTCTCTCTGTCTCTACCTTCTCCATTTAAGTTATGATTAGATGTTAATACTGTTTCTCAATGAATACTCGATAACATTCCTTTCTTTTTTATTATTTTGCATATCTTTTGTTTGCAGGAACCTGTGTGGTGTCTAAGTTTTTATGTGCTAATGGAATTACTAAGTTTTTATGTGCTAATGGAATTACTATCTTCAAATTACGACAGGAAACTATCAATTTACTTGGAAAATCGAACATGTACTGTTTTAGTCCTGAGCATCCACCCTTGACTGAACTAGTTCAAAGGACATCCAATTGGGCTCTAGGTGAGAAGATAAAATCAAGCAATTTTGAAACTATTTTCTCCTCACTTCCTTGTGCTGATTGTAGCTTTAATAGCTTTAAGGACAGGATTTCTCAAGTTTGTTTGCTTTTTGGGAAAGAATTTGACATCTTGAATTTTGTTTGCCTGGAGGATTGAATTTGGCATTTTGGGTTTTGTTTTTGGGAGAATTTTGAGGGTGCTTGTATGATAAAGGTGGGAGTTTTGTGATTTAGCGGGGTGAGATTTCATGTTTATGCATGTAGGTTTATTCTCAAGAGGATTTTGAATGGAAGAAAAGGTGGGAATTTTGAATCTTCGAATTGGTGGTGAAATGGTGGTCTGATTAGGGTGGAATTTCAGTGGTTTATTATTATTATTATTATTATTATTATTATTATTAATTTTTTTTTTTGCAGCTGAGTTTTTGCTGAGTGGTTTTTTATTGGGTTTTTAAATGAAGAAGCTAAAAAGCTCTCCTTTTTTCTTTTTTTTTTTTCTTTATTTCTCATGAAAATGGTGGTTCAAGTGTGAGAAGTTTAGGTGGTAGGTTTTCTTGTTGTGTTGAAATTGTTTCTCATTTGGCTTTTACTTTTGTGTTTGTATTGGTTTTCTGTGTGGAATTTCATGTGGAAATTACTAGATTTTGGGTTATGGAGGTTTTGGTATATTCTCTTTGACAGTGAGAAGAGGGTAAGAGATTTTCAGAGTGAAAGAAATGATGGAAAGGAGAGATTTTATGTTTCGGGAACTAATTTTGTTGGTTTTGATCTGGATGGAAAGCTCCAATGCAAACTTTCTCCTACTGTCATAAACTATGAAGGTCAGTTGGGATCTCTTATTTTTATTTTTTATTTTTAGCTCCCTTCACACATTCTCTGTTTCCTAGGATCGTCTTGACACAGTTTTAATAAATTATATATGCTTGTTCAGATTGGCTTGAAATGATTTTCCTGTTGACCTCTTCCATGTGCTAAATTTGTAAAAAAATTATAAGAAAAAAAATGATGGTCATAACCTTTGTTTTTGAAACCCAGAATGTATCAGACGGTTGAACTGGATTGAGAGCTATGTAGCAGCTATTCAGCAAATGCAAAGAGCATTACCAGCAGCATTTCATAACAGATTTGGTTGCAATCATCAGCTCTCTTTTAGAACTTGGAGAACCTGCGAATGAAGTGCTTGAAAGCCACAATGTATTAGAAGATTTGGAGCAGCTACAGGCCTCTCAGATCTGTCCTCAGGTACCTGAATCACCAGATGGAAAAAGCAGTGCATCTTCAACCATAAAAGTTGGGAGTCTGAAAGAAATCCATGAATTCATTAAATCTTCAAACTTCAGCAGTCAAAGGGACAAAGAAAGACGGTGTTCAAAAAGGAATGCCTCTAGCGAACTGATACTTCTGTTGAGGAGAAAACTGATACTTCAGAAAGGAATGCCTGCACCAGTAATGGAAGAGATCAGCTCGAGTGCTTGACAAAGGATGAAATTCAAACAATACTAGAGATGTTGCATTAAAGTTCATACATGTATTTACTTTTGTGGATTTTCTGTTGGTTTTTTTTTGGTAGGAAATGAGGTAAAGGGAAGTGTTTTAGCATGAGTGTGATGACAGTTCGAATTGTTGTTATGTATGCCCAAGTATAATATAATGATTGTTTGAGGTGCGTATCAATTTCATATTCCCTGCATATCTACCATCACACCCAGCAAGAGTACCCAAGATTTTCTCTTCACATGCCAGACACAGTGCAATCAAGAAATTGTTGCTCCAGAAAAATTTCGGCATTGCATTCTTAGGTGCATATACATTGTGATGAAAATTTCATTCAAAATGTAGCTTTGTCAATCTTAATTCTTGCAGCAAGGTGAAGAGAATTTAGATTAATACAACAACATGTATTCTGAAGTTTATTTGAATTTATTTTTTTTTGGTGAAAATCAATGCTAGTATAATGTGTTGCCGACATCTTGGTACTACAGCAAGTGTGGTTGATAACTTGCTAACTTACACTTAGTCCCGTTGAGTCTGTAAAAGTGGCTTATTCATGTTTCTCTGTCGGGAAAAGACATCTGATATCTCAAGCCTAGGTAACCTTCGCTGGACTGCATCTCACGAGACCCAATATAAATGCCGCCATTGTCGTGCAGCTTGGCTGCCGCTCATGTTTCTCTCAGTGAATTCAATTTGCTTTATCACTTTCCCATTGCCATTCAAATTCTTCAAATGCCCAATCTTCTCACCAGGTCTCTTCTCCAAGTTTTGAGACTGAAATTTTGTTCTAATCAATAAAATTATAAGTGGTGTGCTCCCACCTTTCTCCATTATAGCCAGCAACCTGTCTTCACCTCTATAGAAAGGATCCATATAGATATGCATCCTAAGTTAAAGAAGCGCTCCCTCTTGTGCTCTCACATACAAGAAATACAAATAGCCGGCAAAAGAGAATGATGGGAACATAGGTAGAAGTCTATCTGTATACATAAGTTCGAGCTGTTGGAAAAGGCATTGGGCGATTCTAGGGCGATTTTCCAGGAATAGGGATCTCAACATCGATCGCTCCGGGGTGTTCCCTTCTTCATGAGGGCCCTCCGAAGCAGGGGAGGTAGGATCGAATATCCCTTTCTCCCAAATCACCATACCCTGTACGAAGAAATCGGGGTAGATCGAGATTTCCAGAGCTACATCACCAATAGATAAAAGATAGCCGAAGACACGATCAAGGGTATTCGTCCATCCTCTGAGAGAAAAAAAAAAAAAAAAAAACCATCTAGGATCCATACTTTACAGGCATCCCAACATAATCCAACATATGCTCAGATGTTAGGGAAGTCCCCTCTTTCCCCACTTCCGCATAACTCACGATGTCCGGAATCATTCACGTCGATAGCAGACGAGGAGGCAGTTGCTGAAAAAAGGAAAGCTCTGGACATGGCTATTGTGGGACATGTGGGCAGCTGCCAACCTTCCATCATTGATCTGATTCAGGTTATTAGGAAGTCGAGATTTGCAGCTTCAGCAGTCATATCGCAAGGCTATCGCCCAAAACCTTTCTATTGGGATTCAAATCCAGAGAAGAGCTTCTCAACTTCTTTGCTGATCAATCAATCCAAACAGAAATGGGATTGGAAAGAATTGAAGCCTGGCATCTGAGCATTGTTCTGGGATATGGAGGAAGCTGGATTAGATTGTACGGGATACCAGCCCACGCCTGGCTGGAATCAACAATCATTGAGCTGGGGCACCACTATGGCAGACTTGTCGAAATTGATAGTCTCTAGATATGGCCTATTTCAGGCTTTCGCAAGAGTGGAACTCATCTTACATCCAGGGAGGGAACTATTCAAGGTATTGGACCTCAAGGTGAGTGGTCGATCATACCTAATTTTCGCAACTATGGAAATGCTGTATGAGTTGGGAGGCAAGAGAGCAAACAAAAAAGAGAAGACATCAACAAGAAAATGGGTGGAATCAAGCTTCTACAACAAAGCAGCCCTGCAGATAGAACACCCGCAAGCTGTTCGACAGAATGCTGCTTAGAAACCAGCTGATGAACAAGGATGCAAGATGGACCCACTTCCGGGTACGGTTAATACACCAATTCAAGTCTCACCCACAACTAATGTAAACAGAATTTCGGTGGAAGAACACTTCAATCATACCAGATCAGGCGCCTCCAATTCAACATGGTCATCTACTTCAAGTACCTTTTAACAATGGGCATTTAATTACCACGGTTTCCTGTATCATGGTCTACTTGAAATTTATATACACTTTTTTTAAAACCATGTCCTAAAATTAGCTGATAAAATGGATGAACAGCGTGGATATGCAAGACATACTCCCCACGTTCGGAGACTCATCACTGAGCTGTTAACCGACTCCCTCTTTGAGCAGTCGCCGTTTTCGAAGCAAAATAAACTGTAGCCGCGGTTTTCGAAGCAAAAGGAACCACATCGAATTGCATGTGCCACGAGGCACAGAGATATACATATTCCTAGGGCTGTATAGGTCCACAGAGATGTCTTTCACAAATCCACTCCGTTCATCTGTTTTTAAAGACCCCGATAGGTTAGGAATTTAAAACTTAGGCATATCCAAAACTCATGTGAGCAATACGACATAAACAGTAGAGATTGAACTATTGAGGGTGACATAAGTTTTATACCGTATGATATTTATTCCTAAAGTTTATCTGAATCTTAATAATCATATGATCAGTTTGGACGGCATGTAAACATCATCGTCAGCTCTAAAAGGTTTCAATGGAGGATGTTTCCGTTCCCACTGTTTCGTTTGTGGTAGCCCACTTAAGTTTTGGATTTGGCTATTTTTAGAATCCTATTTTATTATGGTTTTTAAAAATGTATGGACAGAGTGGATTTATTATGGACATCTCTGTAGGACCCACAAAGTGCCGGGCACTTGTATACCTGGGCACATGCAATCCGCTCTCGAAATGGACTGGGCGGTGGCTGTGGACGCAGTAATAGTGGCCGCTTTCTTTTCAGAACGCGGATTGAGTCCTCGTCTCCAGCTGGGAACGGGAAGAAGTTTTGAGCGTACAACGTGATGTATGGGTTTTATCTGCACCGTTCATCTATTATTATTATTATTATTTTTTTCTTCCGTGTGAGCCCAAAACTGAGGCAGATCCAAGACAGAGATGGGCTTCAAAATGGGGATTACACACTTACCGTTGAAAACTTGGTGGGGCCACAGGTTTTGGATCGAGTTGATATTTGTGTGCTCTCTTGTATATATGACTTCATGAATAGGTTGAATGGCAAATAAACACAGTAGGCCCTATAAAAGTTTCAACGGTGAGAATCATTACCACTTGACACTTGTATCTTCCTAAAATTTGTTTTTTTATCCTAAAATGCCACGGGTAAATGATGGACGGTATGGATAAAACAAAGGTGGCCACTCAAAGCTCCTGCCCGTTCCAGCCAGCGACGTGCGGAGTAGGACGCAATCCGCGTCCAATGGCCACTATGAATTTTATATCCGAGCCGTTTATCCATTTTGTGAGATTATTTTTTAACATTAGGAAAATAGAATGAAGCGGATCAAATTCTCATATGGACCACATTTTAAAAAGCAATGGTGATTGAATGCCATGATATTAGAAATTTCCTAAGGCTAACCATAATGTTTACTTAATGGTTACTTGCATCAAAACTGTCGAAAAGATTACAAAAAAACTGGATGAAGGAAAAATTAAATAAATATTAGCTTAATCCAATAATTTTGTGGCCCATAATTTTTAATAGCCAATCAACACTGTTTCCTATGGCGTGGTCCACTCTCATATCAAGGTGAGCCCACAATAAGGGCCGCACCGTCTTGGATAAGGCCGGTTCGCACCTAATCCGTTCCTTTCTGAAGTACATCACGCTTAACAAATGTCTAACCCAAGACGATACACGGTGCACCACTCACTGACAGTGGGCGACACGTGTGTTCCATTAGAAAGCGGGTTGGCTGGTCACATGATCAGCCAAGCTAGCCGTTCTCAAACCTCTGTGGGCTCACTATCATGTATGCGTTATCTTGGCTGTCCATCTATATCGCCATTTCATTTATGAGCTCATTTACAAAAATGAGGTAGATTCAAAGCTCAGTTCAACCACACCGTAGAAACAGGGAATAATAATATCCACCGTTGAAACTTTCCTAGCCCTACCTGTGTTGTTTATTTGTCATCTATCCTGTTTATAAAGTCACATTGACACGAATGAAAGAAAACCATAAATATCAGCTTCATCCAAAACTTTTCCGTCCCAGAAGTTTTCAACGGTAAGATTTAATTTCCACTATTTTCCGTGATATGATACACTGCATTTTTTAATCTACCTCATTTTGTGGCTCATGTACTAAAATTAATTTTTAGGCTCATGTCCTAAAATTAACTGGCAAGATGGATGGACGGCATGGATAAAACACATACATCTGCTTTGACATCAGCTAGCCGTAGCTGGTTAACCAGCCAAACCAACCGCCTCCATTCTCTATCCACGCTACTCATGGCAGAGGCATTTGTGCTTACAAGCTTCTTTTGCATTTTTCCCTTTTCTTTTTTTGAGAGTTTCTCTTCCCTCCGCTCCTCAAAAAGCTGAACTTATATAAACAGATTTCACAGCATTTTATTTCCAATGGTACTTTCATTCCATTCCTCTGCACCCTTCAAAAACACCATTACCATTCCATCCATCTAGAATGGAATTGTTGGATGTTGTGGATATCATTCTCTTCTTTTAGGCTCCTGTTTCTCGGCAAATCGGTTATCTCAAAGACCTCAATAACAATGTAGAGACATTGAAGAACGAAACCGAAGAACTAAAATGCAAGCTTGATGAAATTCAAGCAGACGTCGATCCTGCTATATCAGTCGGAAAGACTCGGATGCCCCTAGTGGAGAAGTGGCTCATTGATGTTAGGAACATCGAAACTCAAGTTGATTGTATAAGTTTGGAATTCGAACAACAGAGAACTTGCTTGAATGGTTGTTGCACTGATCACTTCTCTCGATACAAACTGGGAAAAAGAGTCGATGAAAAGCTCAAAGGCGTCCAAAACCTCAAAGATAAAGGGTTTTTAATAAGGTGGCTGAGAGCCCTCCCCGGCTGAGGGTGTTGGAGATGCAAACATCGCTACTGCAAGGATAACAGAGCACATCTGAACAAACCATGGAGGAGATATGGCAATGCTTACAAGACGATGAGAATGGCATTGTAGGTGTCTATGGGATGGGCAGAATAGGGAAAACCACTCTCATGAAAGCCATAAACAATAGGTTCATCAGAACTGATGACTTCAATGTCGTGATTTGGGTAACTGTATCCAAGAACCCCAACTTGGGATTAATCCAAGAGAAGATTGGAAAGAAGTTGGATATTGGGTTCTCCGATGAGGAAGATATTGAATAGAAGAGGGACAGGCTGTTTGCTCAGTTGAAAAATGTGAGGTATCTGCTCATCTTAGATGATGTATGGGAAGCGAGATCAAGTCGGAATTCCAAAGCCAGACAAGCCAAACAGACGCAAGATCGGGATAACCACTCGCTCTGTTGCAGTGTGTAATATGATGGGGGCCGATAAGCAGATTAAAGTCATGGCACTTTTTTTTTTCGTAAGGTGGGAGCACACCACCTGGATTTCATTGATGAGAAAACCTGTCTGTACAAAAATTAGGGTGGGCAACACAAAATGTCCGGGCCCCACCTATCGAATTCTTATTATCAAAGATTCAGGGGCATGGCCCTCCTTTTGGATTTTAGAGAGAGAGAGAGAGAGAGAGAGAGAGAGAGAGAGAGAAGGCGGAGCAGCGGGAAGACATCGCCTTCTTTTGAAGCTCCAACAAAGAGTGGCACGTCGCGGGAGCCAAATTCATCTACTCCTCTGCTGCTCAGTCTGGCCACCTGTTTGCAAGGAGTCAGTTCCTCAGACCATTGGCGAGGTCGATGCTTTCCCTGGTGCTAGGCATGCGTCAAATCCCCCACCAGTGACAGTAAATCCCATCCCAAGGCATTCAGATCAAGCATCCCCTCTACCATTACCAACGGTTGTTTTTTCAACATCAGGAGCCATCCTACGCAGCTTTGGCCCAAGCCCTTTGGGTTCCATCTTGAGAAGCCCTCCTAAGTGTATATCCTCACTTAAGCCCTTGGGCTTTATTTGTGTTGGGCCTAGGTTTGCAGGAATAGGAGTTGAGCCGTCTACTTAGGTCTTCTAGTCCACCAGTTTTGCAGGTCGTTTCTAGTAATGCCATTACTTCCGATGGTTAGGCATTGTAGGTCTGAGACCGAATATCGCAGGCCCAAGAAAGTGGGTAGGGAAATGCTTACCGTTGAAACCTTAGTGGGATCCACCGTGATATTTATATGCCATTCATATCGCTCATGAGGTCATTCCTATTTGGATGGACTCAAAGCATGAATATTAGCCTGATCTAAGACTTCTGTGCCCCTAAGAATATTTCAATGGTGGACATTCAATCCTAGCCGTTTCTTGTGGTACAGCCCCCTTGTATTCTGGATCGCCTCATTTTTTGTCACATGTCCTAATATAATATAGCAAATAAGATGAGCAGAGTAAATTTCTCACAAGCATCACCTGACCCACCTAACTTCTCGTCGCAAGAAGTACTTAGTCAGTTGACAATGTCGCGGTTTGCTAGAATACATCCCCAACAAATCGATTGAAGTTGGAATTCTGTAGCCGTTCGATTTGGAATTTTCCAATGACCCAAACCCGTTTTTTTGATAGAGTTACCAATTGATGGGGGAATATGAGAAATAACTCTAGGAATAAATGTTACAACAATTTAATTACACAAATGTTTGATGGACGCGTATATCCTCACTTAAGCCAAGGGGACCCTCCGATGCCTAAGTCAGGTCAAGGGAATCGGGGTCTAAGTTGGATTGTAGAGGAAGAGTGTGAGATATTGCCTAAGTGTAGCAATGAAGTCTTCTTGTATTTATACTTGACTATAGAATGGTCTGGATCCGTCAATCACGGCACGATCTGCTCAATCAGGGAGATTTTCGGATCATGGAGATACTGCGCGTAATCCAATGATCCATGCTTCACACTCTGCGCATAGTGCGTATCTGTGGGCGAAGAAATCGACCAAGTCCACTTATAGTAGCTTCTAAGTTTAACTTGAGGAGCGTCCGCCTCTGCCTCGGAATATGGAATCAGCTCGGACCTTTCAGTAGGTAAGATTTCCGTCAGTGGTTGTAGCTTTTGTCAGACATCGTCCGTTCTGATGATCTAAGCCGAGCTGTTAGTTATTCATCCAATCTGATACACATGTAGCCATGCCTCGGAATGATAAGGGACTCGGATCTTCCCATAACAGAAGCCCCCTACTCTTCGAGGTCTGCTAAGGGCTCGGAGAGTAATCATACGGAAGATCAATCGCCTCGTCTACCGGTTCCTCCGAGCACGTCGTGACCCATGCGCTTCAAATCATTATGCTTGCAGGGTTTCCCGCCCATGAGCTCATACGTAGTGGACGCGTGGCGACGGTTTAGATTTCAAATCACCGTCCACCTATAACCTGTTGTCATGTACACTTAGAGTAATGCTTCGGATGGAACATTTCCTTATTTGGGCGTCGTTTCGCTTATCCGAAGCACGCCGCTTGATGCCAGAGATGTACTGCCCGACAGCGCCTGAGCCAATGGTATGGGGCCACGTCAGCTCTGAGGTCATCTTACGACGGTTCGGCTGTGGCCATCATTGCTGGTCGTTAATGCAGGAATTTGCTGCGGTCTATATAAACCCTCCTTCAGAGATTTCGCTTTACTTCTATGTATTGTGTTCGAGCTGACATCGGAAGAGGCGATTCCGGCCATCTAGGGGCTTTTATTAGGCGATTTTCGGCGAAGGCGATTCCCAGTGACTGCCCGGTGAGTCTCCTTGCTCCTTTTTGCATTTTTTTCTTCTTACTTAAGATGTTGTCCGACCTGGGGACAGTGTGGGACTACGGTGACGACTCCGAGTCAGAGAGTTCTGGCAATGAGAGAGGGGCCTCTAAAGGTCCCTTCGAAGCTGTGCCCTTATACCCTCCACCCTGAACGCAGAAGAAAGTTGGGGCTCGGACTCACAGAGCTGGCAGAAAGAAATCTGCTCGAGCCCCCCGGACCACAACCACTGAGGCCGCTGAGATGCCAGCGAGTGGGAGGGCCTCGGAGGTAGTCCTTGGAGGCTCCGTACTATCGGAGTCTCAATAGAGTGGATCCATACAGAATTTCAAATCCCAGACTCCGTGTAGATTAGGGCCCCTGGGCCCCTCGATACTGCTGGCGCGCCTGCTGAGGAAGAAATTATTATTTTTCATTGTGCACTGCAACGTGGGGTCCGACTTCCTCTACACCCCTTCGTCCGAACTATGACGGCCTACTTGGGCTTAGGTACCGGGCAGTTGACCCCCAATCCTTGGAGGGTGCTTATTTCAGCCTTCATCATCTGGAGGCAAGTCAGGAATTCAGAGCTTACCCCAGCGGAGTTGATGAGCCTGTACCTGGTCAAGCACGACAGTAACGAACCATGGTACTATTTCGCGACCTAAGGCAGCAAGGGGTCGGAGCAGGTCATGAACCTTCCGTCCTCCAACAAAAACTGGAAGAATAAGTGGTTCTGGGCTGCGGGCGAATGGGAGGCACCCATGGCCGAGGTCGGGACTCTGTTGATTAGGGTTCCAACCCGATTTACAAAATCAGGTCGGACCAGTTAATTCCCTTAGTCTTTTCTATTTTTCTCTATTACGTGGCTAGACTGGAACCTTTATTCTTTTTGTAGATCTTCCAAGGGGTACACCTCCCCTTGACTCGGTGCATAAGAACCATGTTGCCAAGGCTAGGGCGCGATCGGGAGAACTTCGCTCCTAGTCGGATCTGATTACTGTCACCAATCTTTATTGGTCAGGGCTGTGCAAGTCTCATCCTCTTTCGACGTCTTTCAGTAAGTTTTCTTTCTGTTCCTTTGGAATTAGATTCGTTTGTTTAGTTGCTGATTTGTCATTCTTTACACAGGCATGGCCGAGGCGTCCAGTTCTCGGAAGAGGAAGGCGGCTCCTACGGCGGAGGAGTTGCTGAGGCCCGTGCCTCGGACAAAGACAACAGCTCGGAGGAGGCGAGTAACTCCTCGCGGAGAAGGTCCCTCAGGTCTGGGTACTGTGGCTACGACTCTAATTACGGTCGCGACTACGACTCCAACTACGGCCCTGGCTACGACTGTAACCACGGCCCCAGTTTCTGTCACGATGGCCCCGGCTATTGCACTTGCTGAGGGTGAAGTCCCTACAATCATTGTTCTGACTTCCGCAGCAATGACCCCTTCCGTTCTGCCCGCGATCATTCCTCCCGTAGGGGAAGCTCATCCGTCGGCTCCCTGTATAGTTATCCCTTCATCATCCGAGCGGGAGGAAGCCGTTCGGATGGCTGACGCCATGATTACTCCTCTTGAGGTCGGAGGTGATCTTGGAGCTGAGGTTTAGGCCTCGGTCAGTAGTGGAACTGGCTTTGCAGAGGCAGCAGACTCCGATCACGTGGGGACGAGCGGAGGGAAGTTCGCACCGGGCTACCATCTTTCTTGCTTGACACCCTGGGCCGCGAAGCACGCCCCTGAGGAGAGTATAGCCAACCTCCTCGACAAGTCGGATAGCTCCTTTCTGAATGATATGACTTCCATTTTTTACACGGTATCTCTACTGTCTCTTGTCGTTTTTCTTGTACTTGCGGCTTTCAAGTGTTCATTCGTCTGTTTTATGCAGTCTGTCCCAAAGCTTTTATCACCTCGGGAGAGAGTATAGGAGTCGGAAAAGAGAGAAGCTGAGGTGGAGGCCCACAAGGCCCAAGTGGGAGTCTTGCGGGATGAGAGCTCCATCCTCCGACTTGAGCAAGGTGAGCTACTTCGTTAGCTTGAGGATGCGAAGGCTGGGGAACTTCGGTTGCAGGGGGAGTTAGCCGACCTCAAAGCTAGGGAGCTGCGGCTGAAAGGGGTTGCGGATGACTTCAAAGCTCGATGTGATGCTGCGATCACTGAGCTGACCCGTGTTAGGGCTCAGGCAGACTCGCTGGCTCAGGAGAACACTCGACTGGGCTACGCTTTTGAGCAGCTAAAGTCGAGGCGACAGAAGAGCGAACCCGAACAGTCATTAATGCGAGGGAGGCTCAACGGGTCGAGGACAAAGCTTCTCTTACCGAGGCGGTAGCCGCTGCGATAGAAGCTTTTAAAACGTCCAAAGAGAGGGATGCTGAGGCGCCAAGTTCTACGACCACGGTTATAACGATTGCATCGAGGTGGTCTTAGGCTTATATTCGGACCTTAACCTCGACTCTTTACTCTCCGAAGAAGCTAAAGAGTTGCCTGTAGATGAAATCCGCCCGGATCAAGCCCTAGACGCCCAAGCTCCTCCGCCACCTGCATAGCTCAGATTTACTTTTCCCTTTTTTGTCAAAACCTTTCCTTTCTAGTTCATTTTTTTTGAACTGATTGAAATCTTTCTTTTTGGTTACTTTTTGACCTTCTAATGAGGGTCCATAGGGGATGATTTTTCCTTACGTGTTAATTTGTAATTGGTTTCTTCGAATGCTGACTGTAGACCATTTCATTGTCGAACTGATAGGTTAATCTCCTTTACGGCATGGTTGAGCCGACCCTTTGACAGGTCAGTGTTTTTCAATGCCATTTCATAGTTTTCGGAGGTTTTATGACTCATTCATTGAGTCCGGACCCTTAGGGGATCGGCTCATCCCACAATTGGCGAGATCCTTCCGCTTTATCTGTCAGTTCGCGAGCCGACTCCTATATTAGGGGAGTTGGGTCATCGTTTAGGCTTTTCCCCTAACTTGGGGATATCGTGTAGAACTTTTGTGGGATAATGTACTAACCCCTTCTTGAAGGGATTAATCCATTGAGTCCTCCCCTGCATATGAGAGGCAACTTTTCTTTGTAGATAATTCGTTCATGTAGATGAGAAGAGGTAAATTTTATTAAGAGCCTTAAAGGCTTATCGCTCGGCATCGCTCGGAGGCGTACATTTCGCTAAGGGCCTTAAAGGCTTGTCGCTCGGAGGCGTATATTTCGCTGAGGGCCTTAAAGGCCTGTCGCTCGGAGGCGTACATTTATTAAGAGCCTTAAAGGTTAGTCCATCATGGGTAATAAACTTTTAGATGCTCGGCGTTGCAAGGGTAAGGGAGTTGATGACCCTCGAGGTCTTCTAGGTGGTAGGAGCCTGGTTTGGTTGTCCGGACAACCCAATAAGGTCCTTCCCAGTTTGGTCTGAGTGTCCCAGCCCCCGGCTCAGCGGTATTCTGTAATACTCAGCGGAGGACTAAGTCCCTCGGTCGGAATCGCTTAATCTTGACCTTGGAATTGTAGAAACGTGCCACTTGTTGATGTCGAGCAGCGACTCGGAGCTTCGAGATATCCCTAAGTTCTTCGACTAAATCCAAGTTAGCTGCGATCTGCTCGGAATTGCAACTTTCTTGGTAGTTCTCGACTCGAGCCGTAGGGAGACCAATCTTAACTGGTACCATCGCCTTCGAGCCATAGGAAAGTGAGAAATGAGTCTCTCCTGTTGAGGACTGAGCTGTGGTCCTATAGGCCTAGAGAACGAACGAAAGTTCTTCAGCCCAGTTGCCTTTCGCCTTTTCCAGCTTTGTCTTGAGATGGTGTTTGATGACTTTATTAACGGCCTCCACTTGTCTGTTCGACTAAGGATGTCGGGGAGAAGAGTATGCATTCGTAATGCCAAGTCCTCGACACATGCTTCAGAATTTGTCATTGTCGAACTGCCGGCCATTGTCTGACACGATGGTTCGTGGAATTCCGAACTGGCAGACAATGTTTTTCCAGACGAAATCGATCACCTTCTGCTCCGTGATTTTGGCAATAGGCTTGGCCTTGGCCCATTTGGTGAAATAGTCAATAACGACAATGACGAATTTGACTTTTTCTTTCCTCGTGGGTATAGGGCCAATAATGTCTATTCCCCACTAAGCGAATTGCCAGGGGCCGCTCATGGGGATCATTTCTTTAGTGGGCTGCCTCGGCACGGACAGAAAGTGCTGGAATTTATCGCATTTCCGAACGTAATATTTTGAATCCACTTTGATAGTCGGCCAGAAGTACCCTTGTCGGAGTATCTTCAGGGCCAAGGCCCGATTGCCGGAATGATTTTCGTAGATTCCTTCATGAATCTTTCGTATGACGTATTCTGCCTCGTCGGCAAGGAGACACCTGAGGTAGGGCTGAAAATGTCCCTTCTTGTATAAGATATCATCTAGAATGACATATCGAGCTGCTTGAACTCTGAGCCGCCGGGCTTCTAGCCTGTCCGAGAGAATCTCACCTGTCGTGAGATAATTAAAGATCGGATCCATCCAGCTTAGACTTGCTCGAACTGGATTGACCTCTGTCCCCTCTTTGCTGATGCTTGGTTGCTCTATGAATTCGACGGGGATGATTCGCGGGATCTTCCCTTCCGCGGCTGAGGCGAGCCGTGCTAGGGCGTCAGCCCATGAATTTTTCGCTCTCGGGATTGATGAACAGTGCAATTCCAAAACTTTTCGATCAGTTTTCTCGCTTCGTCTAGATAAGCAACCATCCTTGTTTCCTTAGCCTCGTACTCGGCAGATATGTGATTTACCACCAGTTGAGAATCACATCAGACTTGAAGGGATTAGACACCCAAGCTTGCTGCCAATCTGAGTCTGGCTAGTAACGCTTCATATTCCACCTCATTGTTCGAGGCTTTGAACCCCAATCTAATTGCATATTGAACTATCGTGGAGTTGGGCGCGATCAAGATGATCTCTGCCCCAGCTCCTTTAACATTGGACGACCCGTCCACATAGAGAACCCATCCCGGGTCTGGCGCTGCTTTTTAGTCACCCGGAGGAACAGGTGGGTTTGTTTCAACCCTGGTGTTGATTTCTCCGGTTCTCGGAGTAGTGAATTTGGCGATGAAGTTGGCTACAGCTTGGCCTTTAATTACTGTTTTCGGATGAAATTGACTGTCGAACTCACCTAATTCGATGGCTCACTTGGTCATCAGACCCTACACCTCGGGCCTCTAAAGAACTTGCCTAAGAGGGGAGTCTGTCAGCACAATTATTGAATGAGCTTGGAAATACGGACGCAACCTCCGAGCTGAAACAACGAGGCTGAGTGCTAATTTTTTCAGGGGCGAGTATCTCGTTTCTGCTGATACCATGGCCTTGCTAACGTAATAAACGGGATGCTGTTTACCCCCGACCTCCCTGAACAGAGCTGAGCTAACGACAGAGGTTGAGACTGCGAGGTAGAGGAATAGGGGCTCACCTTCTTCAGGTTTGGACAGTAGAGGGGGCAAACCCAGGTATTGTTTTAGTTGCTAGAAGGCTTAGTAGCACTCTGATGTCCATTCTGCCTTCTTATAACCCTTCAACTATTGGAAGAAGGGGAGACATTTATCTGTTGCTCTGGATATGAAACGTCCGAGTGCTGCTACTCGCCCCGTAAGGCATTGTATTTCCTTAACAGTCCGAGGTGAACTCATGTCGATGAGTGCTTTGATCTTGTCGGGATTCGCCTCGATACCTCTCTGACTGACTTAGAAACCAAGGGATTTTCTTGAATCTACTCCGAAGGTGCACTTTGTCGGATTTAGCTTCATTTGGTATTCTCAGAGGACGGCGAACGTTTCTCCGAGATCCGTCAGGTAATCGGATGCTTTGATACTTTTCACTAACATGTCGTCGACATATATTTTCATGATGCGTCTGATCTGTTTGGAGAACATCTGATTCACTAGCCTCTAATACGTGGCCCCAGCATTTTTCAAGCCAAATAACATGACCCAGTAATAGTAGAGTCCCTTGTTCATGAGAAAGATAGTCTTCTGCTTGTCTAGGGGGTGCATCACGATCTGATTATATCCAGAATATGCGTCCAGGAAAGAGAGAAACTCATGTCCCGCTGTGTTGTCCACCAGCTGATCGATCTGAGGCAGTGAGAAACTGTCTTTCAAGCAAGCTTTATTTAGATCTGAGTAGTCTACGCAGACCCGCCACTTCCCATTGGCTTTCTTTACGAGGACCACATTTGCGATCCAATCGGGATAATGCACTTCTTCTATAAATCCTGCGTCAAGCAGGACGGAGACCTTGTCGACTATTGCTTCATACTGCTCGGCATCGAATGACCTTTTCTTCTGCTTGACAGGTTTGTGATCTGGATCCACATTCAACCTATGGACCATGACTTCTGGAGAAATTTCAGGCATATCATGGTGGGACCATGCAATGACATCCTTATACTGTCGCAGAAATGTTAGGACTTTAAGCTATTGCTCAGGATTCAGTGATGTCTCGAGCTGAACTGTTCTGCTCGGATCGGCTTCATCGAGCGGCACTTTCTCCATGTCTTCCACGGATGAGCCTTCCACAGGCCCTCGGGGGTCTAAAACGTTGATTGTGAGCACCTGCTTAACTAACCCCTTCCTTACCGCCTCCGCATAATATCTTTGAGCCTCTCGTTGATCGCCTCTTAGGTAGCCTATCCCGTCCTCGACGGGAAATTTCATCATCAAGTGATAGGTGGAGACGACTGCTCTCATCGAGCCAGGATAACGTTGTGTATAGATGACACATTGACAACTAAGAAGTCCACCATAAGTGTGACTTAATGTTGCCTTTCTCCCGCAGTCACGGGGAGGGAAATAGTTCCTTCGGAGATCACTCTTTCCCTGGCAAAGCCGTGTAGAGGAGTCTTCACAGGTCTGGGATGAGACCGTGGAATCCCCATTCTTTCAAAAGCTTCAGAGTAAAGTACATCGACCTAGCTCTCGGTGTCAACCAAAATGCGGTATACTTTACGATTCGCTATAGTCATGGTGACTACTAGAGCATCGTCATGTAGGTGCTGAATCCCGCGCATCTTCTTCCATGAACGTCAAAGTGCATGGACTGACCCGAAGTTCTTTACTGGGCCGTTCAGTTAAGTGAACGTAGTCTTCCAGCTCAGACTTCCTGGAGTGAGCCTTTCGCACCCTATTTGAATCTCCTCCGCTGGACGAGCTCCCGAAGATGGTACGGATTTCGGTGGGCTCCTCCATGGCATTATTTGGCTGCTTCTGCTCACTTTCTTCTCTCTGAACGGCTTTTCCTTCTTTTGTGTATCGATGCAGGTGTCATTTTCAAATAAGGGCTTCGATCTCATCTTTAAGGTCTACACAGTCATCCGTATTGTAGCCGTGATCTCGATGGAAATGACAGTACTTGCGCCTGTCTCGATGGTCCGGATCGGCTCTCATGCAGACAGGTCAGTTCAGTAGTTTTTCTCCTCAGATGTCTAGTAGGATCTGTTCGGCGGATGTATTAAGGGGGGCGTAGGAACGGAACCTTCCCTTCGACCTTCTATTTAGACCATGATCATGAGGAGCATGGTCCTCAGTCTCTTTGTTAGACATCTGGGATTCCTCGTTCGTAGGCCTCTTCCCCTTTCCATTCGGCTCAGTCACCTGAATGTTTTTCCGGGCATTGGTAAATTCCTCCGCGTTGGTATACTTTTGAGCTCTGGCCACAAGTTCAGCCAAAGTCTTGAGCGAGTTCTTCCTGATTGAAAAAGTGAATTTCCCTCTTTTAAGCCGCTGAACACAGCGGCGAGCGCCATTTTATCATCATAGTCTTTTACCAGTACTGTCTCCTTGTTGAAGCGAGCGATGTAGTCCTTCAATGACTCTTTCGGCCCTTGCTTGACAGTAAGCAAGTGTGTGTTGGCCTTTCGACTTCTCTTACCGCTGATGAACTGGGTAAGGAATAGTCGGCTCAACTCTGCGAAGGAGCTGATGGAGTTTGGCTTGAGTTGCCGGTACCAACTCGATCGAGAACCCCCGACACATCATAGTGTCCGTCGCCGTCTGGATCTGTATCTAGGAGCGGTAGGCTTCCACGTGCTTAGACGGGTCTCCGGACCCAGAGTACTGGATGACGAGAGGTACTCGGAACCTCTGAGGCATCACCTCAGTCATGATTTCAGGAATGAAGGGAGGTTCGGTTTCTTCCATCATTACTTGAACGGTGGTGGAAACTGATGTCGGTGATGCTTCTTTTCCAGAGCTAAGAACTTTGTTATTGTGCTCTTCGAACCGCTTCTCCCACTGGTCTTTGTTTTCCGCTATAATTTCCTAGGTGCTTACTATCTCCGGAGTTCTCATTTCCCTCCGTCGTTCCAGCCAATGACGGAGATCCGACGGTGCCAGGGCTGAAGTAACCGAGGCATTGGTCGGAGCTTGCATTGCGGTGTTCCGAGCTGAGGGTCAGATTTGAGTCGGGAGAGGGCATTGACCCGAGACGGGCACCTGAGGATGCTGGGGTGCCTCGGGCCTCACATTCCTTGACATAGAGCAAGCTTTGACAACCGGGCCGACTGGTTCGGGGACAGGATTTTCTTGAGCCGAATGCAATCGTGGCTCCTGCTAATGCTTCATCCTGTTCACTTTGTCACGTAAAGCTGTATTTTGCCCTGCATGGCTCGATACTTACTCGCCCAATTACGAGATCGCTGGGAAGGCCCCGGGGCCGATTCCACGTGGAGTAGTGAGGAGGAGCGAGTTTGCTCATTCGGCTTTGGTTTCACAGCTACTGCTTTCTTCTTTCCTCTAGCCATTATACTTTGAGAATAGGAACCCGACTTTTTGTATCGAAGTCCCATAGACGGCGCCAAAAATATTGAGGATAAAATCTAGATCACTCTCCGCTCCGTGCGATGCTTTTCGAACGGACCCTGGCCCTGCACAATAGGTGAGCAAAGGAGACCCTGGCTAGGCCGGGGGACCCTCCGATGCCTAAGTTAGGTTAAGGGAATCGGGGTCTAAGTTGGATTATAGAGGGAGAGTGTAAGATATTACGTACCTGTAGCAATGGGGTCTTCGTGTATTTATACCTGACTATAGGATGGTGTGGATTCGTCAATCACGGCATGATCTGCTCAATCAGGGAGATTTTCGGATCATGGAGATACTGCGCGCAATCCAATGATCCACGCTCCACACTCTGCGCATCGTGTGTATCTGCGGGCGGAGAAATCGGCCACATCCACTTATAGCAGCTTCTAAGTTTAGCTTGAGGAGCGTCCGCCTCTGCCTCGGAATATGGAATCGGATTGGACCTTTCAGTAGGTAAGATTTCCGTCAGTGGTTGTAGGCTTTTGTCAGACATCATCCGTTCTGATGATCTGAGCCGAGCTGTTAGTTATCCATCCAATCTGATACACATGTAGCCATGCCTCGGAATGATAAGGGACTCAGATCTTCCCATAACAGATATTATTCTCTTCTTTTAGGCTCCTGTTTCTCAGCAAATCGGTTATCTCAAAGACCTCAATAACAATGTAGAGACATTGAAGAACGAAACCGAAATACTAAACTGCAAGCTTGATGAAATTCAAGCAGACGTCGATGCTGCTATATCAGCCGGAAAGACTCGGATGCCCCTAGTGGAGAAGTGGCTCATTGATGTTAGGAACATCGAAACTCAAGTCGATTCTATAAGTTTGGAATTCGAGCAACAGAGAACTTGCTTGAATGGTTGTCGCACTGATCACTTCTCTCGATACAAACTGGGAAAAAGAGTCGATGAAAAGCTCAAAGGCGTCCAAAACCTCAAAGATAAAGGGTTTTTAATAAGGTGGCTGAGAGCCCTCCCCGGCTGAGGGTGTTGGAGATGCAAACATTGCTACCGTGAGGATAACAGAGCACATCTGAACAAACCATGGAGGAGATATGGCAATGCTTACAAGACGATGAGAATGGCATTGTAGGTATCTATGGGATGGGCAGAATAGGGAAAACCACTCTCATGAAAGCCATAAACAATAGGTTCATCAGAACTGATGACTTCAATGTTGTGATTTGGGTAACTGTATCCAAGAACCCCAACTTGGGATTAATCCAAGAGAAGATTGGAAAGAAGTTGGATATTGGGTTCTCCGATAAGGAAGATATTGAATAGAAGAGGGACAGGCTGTTTGCTCAGTTGAAAATGTGAGGTATCTGCTCATCTTAGATGATGTATGGGAAGCGAGATCAAGTCGGAATTCCAAATCTAGACAAGCCAAACAGATGCAAGATCGGATAACCACTCGCTCTGTTGCAGTGTGTAATATGATGGGGGCTGATAAGCAGATTAAAGACATGGCACTTTTTTTTTTTCGTAAGGTGGGAGCACACCACCTGGATTTCATTGATGAGAAAACCTGTCTGTACAAAAATTAGGGTGGGCAACACAAAATGTTCGGGCCCCACCTATCGAATTCTTATTATCAAAGATTCAGGGGCATGGCCCTCCTTTTGGATTTTAGAGAGAGAGAGAGAAGGCGGAGCAGTGGGAAGACATCGCCTTCTTTTGAAGCTCCAACAAAGAGTGGCACATCGCGGGAGCCAAAGTTCATCTACTCCTCTGCTGCTCAGTCTGGCCACCTGTTTGTAAGGAGTCAGTTCCTCAGACCATTGGCGAGGTCGATGCTTTCCCTGATGCTAGGCATGCCTCAAAATCCCCCACCAGTGACAGTAAATCCCATCCCAAGGCATTCAGATCAAGCATCCCCTCTACCATTACCAACGGTTGTTTTTTCAACATCAAGAGCCATCCTACGCAGCTTTGGTCCAAGCCCTTTGGGTTCCATCTTGAGAAGCCCTCCTAAGTGTATATCCTCATTTAAGCCCTTGGGCTTTCTTTGTGCTGGGCCTAGGTTTGCAGGAATAGGAGTTGAGCCATCTACTTAGGTCTTCTAGTCCTCCAGTTTTGCAGGTCCTTTCTAGTCATGCCATTACTTCCGATGGTCAGGCATTGTAGGTCTGAGACCGAATATCGCAGGCCCAGGAAAAAAGTGGGTAGGGAAATGCTTACCGTTGAAACCTTAGTGGGATCCACAACCATTCATATCGCTCATGAGGTCATTCCTATTTGGATGAACTGAAAGCATAAATATTAGCCTGATCTAAGACTTCTGTGCCACTAAGAATATTTCAATGGTGGACGTTCAATCCTAGCCATTTCTTGTGGTACAGCCCCCTGGTATTCTGGATCGCCTCATTTTTTGTCACATGTCCTGATATAATATGGCAAAACGGATGAGCAGAGTAAATTTCTCACAAGCATCACCTGACCCACCTAACTTCTCGTCGCAAGAAGTTAGTCAGTTGACAATGTCGCGGTTTGCTGGAATACATCCCCAACAAATCGATTGAAGTTGGAATTCTATAGCCGTTTGATTTAGAATTTTCCAATGACCCAAACCCGTTTATTTGATAGAGTTACCAATTGACGGGGGAATATGAGAAATAACTCTGGGAATAAATGTTACAACCATTTGATTACACAAATGTTTGATGGACGTTCATGCTCAAAGAAATAAAAACAAATTATCAAAGGTGGAAATATTCCAATTAAAAGCTTTTATCAATTGAATTTTCACAAATTATCAAAGGTGGAAATAAGGGGCTCACATGATATACACATCGCAAGTAGAGGTAGGCAAGTTGAGTTGGACCGGGTTAGGGCTAACCCAACTCTAACTCGATCCGGTTTTGAAATAGACCTAACCTGAACTCAACCTGACTTGGTACCAAGTCTAGTATGCCTGACCCGATCCGAGTCTGGATTTGGCCTGGCCTAATCCAGACCGAGTCCGACCCAGTCACAAGTACTGAGAATTAGGTCAAGTCCACACCAAGTCACGTCGGCTGCAGCGAGTATCCATGGGCTGAAATCACAACTCAAAACCTAGGTGCACTTGCCAGAATTACAGCCTTTTCATCATATACACGGCATCTTAGATGTGAAATGTCAAATTTGAGTGTTTATATATATATATATACGAGTCAGGTTTTAGATCGAGTCGAGTCAGTATCGAGATAGATTTTGGGTTGAGTCAAGTCGAGTTACCATGTGACCCGAAACTCGACTCGATTTGAGTTCGAATTGGACGAAGTCTACTCAGTTTGGATCAACGCACCCACTCAGTTCGGATCGAGTCAGGTCTGAGCGAGTCGGACAAGTCGAATTTGTTGAATCGAGTCATCCCGTGCCCAGCTCTAATCACTGGTCACTAAAACATCACAGTGGGCCTCAAATGTGGATTTGTTCACATTCAAAAACTCTAATGCCAACTTTCTTTACAGTAATTTGTGTCCTGCCCACGTATCAATTTGCTTGGATCATCCAAGCCGTTCAAAAGGTGGGCTTCACCATAATCAAATTGAACCAATCTGTTCATTAAGTGAGCCGCAACCATAAAATGAATAGTACCTTTGGCTTGCTATCAAGTTCGATGGTGAATCACACCTAATGTGTAGATTATACTTGTTCTCGTGATCTTTATGTTGAAGCCCACTTTTTTGACAGATTAGATGTTTTATGGAAATGACATATTGGAGGAAGAGAGCGATGCATGTAATGTATGTGAACAATTTTGTTCGATTGGAGGACAATTATACAAATTTTGGCGCCTTTATAGCCTAATCTTGCCTCCTCTGAATAATTTTGCCTTAGACAAATTTTGCCGCCTCTATAGTTTAATCTCGTGGCCTCTGTTGAATAATTTCTCCGCTCCTCTAAATAATGCTTTTGCTTTTGTCTTTTTAAGAATTTTGTTTTCTAAAAATCACTTTCAGTTTGACATATAAATCAATAACCATTTACTCTTTTCAACTTCTTCTTACATTACTTATTTTTAAATCATTAGTGATTTAGACGCTTAATGTTATTTCCTGCCTTGCTTACGTACTTTAAAAAAATAATATATATATATATATATATATATATATATATATATATATATATATATATATATATATATATATTTTAAACTTATCTTTGTTAAAATTCCACCCATCAATCATACGTATTTCAAGAGAGAAAGTGAGTCCTGGGGCACAGCTTCGGTGTCGGTGGATCCCCATATCCATTGACGTGGGTTAGATCCATTATTGTGGGCCATCTTGTTGCTTACGTATAGGTAGTCCGATTTTGACGTATCATTTTAAGGTATGATTCAAAAAATGAAGCAGATATAAATCTTCATTGTAACATATCATAGGAAACTTGTGGTAATTGACCATTAAAACTTCTTGTGGGCCACAAAAATTTTGGATCTAGCTGATAAACATTTCGGTGGAGATTCAATCGCCACTTTTTCCAATGGTGTGGTCATCCTATGATTTAAAGGGATAATGCCCTTGGATGTAAGGAACATATATACATCATGGTGGGCCATACAGTAGAGATCTCACTGCATTCCTCTCCATCTTCCGTCTCTCTAGAAGCTGTGGTTCCTCTCTTATCTCTCATCTTCTCTCTTTCTTCCACCATCTAGTTTGTGGGTCCCATATATCCATTGGAACTGTTAATCAAAGAGCCCAGATGGATTAAGAGGCATTACAATAGAGATTTTAAGCATCATTTTACAAGCTTCCTTTCCTAACGACCAACTTGATCATGGATCAATGTGAATTTTATTATGGACAGTGAAAATGAGATTCTAAAACGTGTGAATGGAGTGGATTTTGGACATGCACCACATCCATCTTTGTAAAGCTTGGACGTTGCACGTGCTTTGTGTGTGACCCAAATGGATGCTCTTTAATGTACTTGTATTAGTAATGCCTACCGTTGAAGCCTCTTTAGTCCACCTTCATTTTTACATGCCATCCATACCGTTCACAGGTCCTCACTGAGATGAAATTAAAGAACTGAAAACACAAAAATTTTAGTCTGATCTAAAACTTCTGTGCAACGGTGGACATATCCAATCCTCACTTTTTCATGTCGTGCGGTCCACTTGAGTTTTGGAATATTGACAAAATTACCGTACTCTTAACCATCTATTTGATTGTCATTAATTGGATTTGCACGGTTTCTTGATTATTTGACTTTGTGCAGGGGTATAACATTAGAACGGAAGTTCATTAGGGATAGAAAAGTCCCAACAGATGTTGACAGCTTTTACTTTTTTAAACGCCCGTCGGACTAAAAAAATACACGGATTTAAAATTTTTTTCTAAAGATAGGCAGGAAAGCAGGTGATTATTAGTTTATATCATACACATAAGCAGCTGTTGGAATTATTATTATTTTTTTTTCCAAATTCACTGACGCAGGGAGGACATGAGGTCGAGCACCGTCTTCCTCAAGAGGATAAGTATTCCGAATTCACGGAACTTCTCTGGACTCCTCACAGAGACTTCTCGAATCCACGAGGAAAGAAAGCATAAAATAGAAATAAATTCTAATAAATTCGAAATTGATTAATGAATCAATAAAAACGAGTTCACAACCCTTTAAATAGGGGTACCAAGCAATGGGAAAGAAATCATAATCAAACTACAACTAAAACTCCTAGAAATCGCGACTTAGTATAAATAGTAAACTTACTATTTATAGACGGTCGTGATGTCTACTAGTGCGCAAGGTTTTCGGCCAAAAATAGTAAGTGTCCTATTTGGCTTCACCAAACCGTTCTCCTAACTATTCTAAGCTCTTTTCACGTTGGGCGCAACTCCTAAAGCCCGACGGATGAAGAGTTATAATCAAACTAAAACTTACTATTTATAGTAAAAATGAAATTAAAACAGGGAAACGCCCGTTGATCTAGGGGTTTTTCACAATTCTGAGTTACGGAACTCGGCGTAGCGGGGTTGGTTGGCTAAAGTAGCTCGTTCTACCCCAATATTTTACATTAGGTAACTCATTCCGGATTGTGAGATACGCCCGATTTAAGGTCCAAGGGTCTGGATCACTTCTGTTGCCGACCAGGCCTTTTCTGATCCATCTTAGACATGAAACTGGCCGCGACCCGCTCTACATCAGTCCCCTCCACTTCAAAAGAACTCGTCCTCGAGTTCTCATCATGCGCTGGTTCATGATACTCGGTCAAGTCCGAGACGTTGAAAGTCCGTGAGATCGCCATGCCATCTGGAAGATCAATAACATAAGCATTGTCATTGATCTTTCGGATGATTGGTATCGATCCAATCTTTTTATTCTTCAACTTGTTGTATGTTCCGGTCGAAAATCGTTCTTTGCGCAGATGAACCATTACTTGATCGCCCACATCGAATACTTTTTGTCGCCGATGCTTGTCCGCTTGCTCCTTGTACTTTTCGTTCGAAGCATGTAGCTTGGTTTGTACCTCCGCATGAATGCCCATGATCTTGTCAGCCATATATTCTGCTGCAATGCTCATGCCTGGGAGCTTGGGCAGAGGGACCAAGTCTAGTGTGTGGCGAGGTACTCGTCCGTAAATAACCTGGAATGGGGATTTCCCTGTCGAGCGGTTCACCATATTGTTGAATACAAACTCCGTTTGAGACAAAGCCAAATCTCACTGCTTCAGTTTTTCTCCTGAAATACATCGAAGGAGGTTTCCTAACGTGCTATTTACAACCTCAGTTTGACCGTCAGTCTGTGGGTGGTAGGCGCTACTAAACAGAAGTCGTGTATCGAATCGAGTCCACGAAGTCTGCTAAAAGTGGCTTATGAACTTCGTGTCATGATCAGAAGTAATGGTCTTGGGAACCCCGTGTAGCCGCACAATTTCTCTGAAGAATAGATTCATCACATGTGTTGCATCGAGAGTCTTCTTGCATGGAATAAAGTGCACCATCTTGGAGAAACGATTTACTACCACGAACACCGAATCCATGCCGCTTTGTGTTCATGGGAGACCAAGCATAAAGTCTATAGATAAATCCTCTCAAGGGCCATCAGGCACGGGTAACGGGGTGTAGAGGCCTGTATTATGAGATTGCCCCTTGGCGGTCTGACAAATATAATAACGTTGGACTGCCTTTCCCATATCACGTACCAATTGCGGCCAGTAATACTGTTTTTCCACAAGAGCTCGCGTCTTGTCTCGCCCAAGGTGTCCACTGAGGCCACCTCCATGTAGCTCTTAGATTATTTGTTCCCTTAGCGAACTGTTCAGGATGCACAGTCAATTTTTCTTGAAAAGGAACCCATCTTGCATATGTAAGTTACCGGGGTGACCTTCTTGACATCTAACCCATGCGTCCTTGAAGTCGTCGTCATCACCATATATATCTTTGAGGCGCTCGAACCCGATAACCTCATTACTCATAGTGACTAACAAAGTTGCACGGCGACTCAGTGCATCAGCTACTTTGTTCTGTTGCCCTGACTTATGTTTTAGTACGAACGTGAATTTCTGCAAAAACGAGATCCATCTAGCATGCACACAGTTAATGTTAGCTTGACTATTAATGAATTTGAGAGCTTGATGGTCCGTGTAAAGTATGAATTCCCTTTGAATCAAATAATGTCGCCAGTGTCGTAATGCCTGAACCACTGCGTATAACTTAATCTCATATGTAGACCACTTCTTGCGTGGATCGCTAAGTTTCTCATTGTAGAAGGCTACCGACTTACCTTCTTGAGACAAGACTCCCCAAATTCCGACATATGAGGCATCACATTTGACTTCAAACAGTTTGTCGAAGTTGGGAAGTACAAGAACTGGGGTCGTGGATAATCTGCTCTTGATTTCGGCAAAGCTCCTGTTGGCTTCGTCAGTCCACTGAAACTGTCCTTTCTTCATGCAATCTGTGATTGGTGACACAATGGTACTGAAATTTTTCACAAACCGACAATAGAATGTCGCCAGTTTATGAAAACTTCGCACTTCGTGAATATTTATGGGAACCGGCCATTCTCTGATTGCCTTCACCTTTTCCTCATCCACTCGAATGCCCGTGGATGTTACGACAAAACCCAGAAACAATAGGCTATCAGTCATGAAGCTGCACTTTTTTAAATTGAGATACAGTTTATTTTTTGTGAGCACTTGAAGGACCTTCTTAAGGTGTTCCATATGGGTGGTTTCGTCTTAACTGTATATCAAAATATCATCGAAATAAACCACAACGAACCGCCAAATGAAAGGTTTCAGAACTTGGTTCATCAATCTCATAAATGTGCTAGGCGCATTCGAAAGACCGAAGGGCATGACCATCCATTCGTATAATCTTCCTTGGTCTTAAAGGCCATTTTCCACTCATCACCCGGCCGTATTCGAATCTGATAGTGGCCGCTCCTTAGGTCCAATTTAGAGAATATTTTTGTACCCTCTAGCATGTCTAACATATCGTCCAATCGTGGTATAGGAAACTTGTATTTTATAGTGATTTTGTTGATGGCTTGGCTGTCGATACACAGGCGCCAACTCCCATCTTTCTTTAGAGTTAATAGAGCTGGTACAACACATGGACTCATGCTTTCTCGAATAAGACCCTTACGGATCAACTCCTCTACTTGTCCCTGCAAAATCTCGGACTCATTCGATAATGAGGATGATTAAGTAAACTGGACCCAGGGACAAAGTCAATATGGTGTTAGATATCCCGCATGGGGGGTAACCCATCGGGAAGGTCATCCGGCCAGATTTCTTTGAATTCATATAGCAGGGGCCTTAGTCTTTTAGGGATGATGGTAGGCTCGAGTTCTTCCCCTTTTACAATTAATGTATAAGTCTGACCTGTTTCTTTGGATTCTTCCACGAAGTCCCGTATAGTTAAGAGAAAATGACCCTCCACTTTAGAAGTTTCAGGTGGTGCCTCTGGATCCATAGGGGCCAATATGGTCTTCCGGCCGTCCTTGACGAACATATATATATTATCTCTCCCTTTATGAGTGGCATCACGATCAGATTATCAGGGCCGACCAAGTAGTATGTGACATGCTTCCATGTCAACCACATCGCATACTACTTCATCCTTATAATGTTTGCTAATTGAAAAGGATATGGTGCATCGTTTAGTTACCTTTGTTTCGCTAACCTTCTTGATCTAACCGATTGTATATGGAGAGGGATGACGCTCCGTTTTCAATTACAATTTTTCCACCATGACCTTGGATATGATGTTCTCGCTGCTCCCACTGTCAATGATCACATCACAAACTTTTTGGTTCACCATACACCTAGTGTGGAAGATGTTATGCCACTGTGGATACACTTCTTTTCTTGGTGCATACAATAGTCGCCTCACGACGAGCGACTCGCCGTGATCTTGCTGAACCCAACCTGAATCATTTGCCTCATCCTCGGTGGTATGCTCCTGTTCTTCAATATCTAGATCTTTATAAGCATTATCAGTACTATCATCATTAATGGCGAGGTTTGCCACTTTTCATTGGGGACAAGTATTTGATAGATGGCCGGTTGTTTACAACGATAGCAGTTGTCGGGCCTTGGCCGAGCATAGGGGTTCGGGATTGTACTTGGACCAGCAGAAGTCGATATACCCTTTTGGGGTCTAGCCTGATCTCGGTTCTCAGACGTAGGAGGTTGAGTGCGTTCTCCTATGGGCTCCTTCCCCTTGGGCTGTGCAGTTCCCTAGGGCAGACCTGCCACAGGGATCCTTGCAGTAGGATAGGTCTGTGTGTTAAGACGTTCAAGTTGCGCTTCTGCCCGAGTAGTCAACTTGATCGTATCATTCATCGTCTAGACAGACTGCATCTGGACCCGATCCTGGATAGCCACACGCAATCCACCGTTGAATTGGGTGACTTACTGTGTTGAGGGTCAAATATTGCATATTAGACCCTATTTATTACCTGGATTTACAAGCATGATACTGTTTAACGCTTGATTTTAATCATGTTTGTGATGCAGGGTGTATTTAAGAGCATGGACGAAAAAAAGTTGTTAAAAGCATGGATTTAATGATTTGAAGACACCAAGGCAAGGGAAGGACTCCAGGGGACTAAGATCTACAGATTTATACGCCAGATATCTAAGAAAATCAGGCCGTTCATGTTAAACGGCTCTGAAAGACATCCAGAATGCAAGATCACAAGGTTCCCACCATCCGATCAGCTTGAAATCCCATACAGGGCCTGAGGAACATAAATTAACTGTACACATTAAATTTGAGTCCTTGGATCCATGTGAAAGTGGCCCAAAAGCTAGATCAGCTCTTAAAATCATGATTTGGGGCCCACCTGATAGTCGGATATGCTTCAATTTTGTTCTCAACACATGAATTGAGCTAACAAAACGGATGTACGGAGTAAATTTTACCTATACATCACAGTGGACCCACGTGTACACTGAGTGTGCAAATTGTGCACGTGCACAGGCTGTACACGAGAAATCCCAAGGTCGGTCAGCACCCGCTGACCGACAATTTCTTAAAAGAAATTTTTTTTCTTTTGTTTTTCTCTCCAGCGTTTACGCACGGCCACCGTTCCTCGCCAGTGGGGCCCACTCCTCATCCACATCCTCAATCCAAACCGTCCATTGTATCAAGAGGGTAGGCGTGACCATCGCCTAGGTGGCAGAATCCCGGAAGTCGACGAAGATTTGTTTTCAACCGTTAAAATGGACGATAAACGGTGCAACAAGTAATCTCGAAGACCACACTGAATTCAATTCTAAAAAGACCATATCCAAACGGTTTTTCGAGCCTCATTCAATGGTCGGACTGCATTACTCAAATAATCCTGATCATGGGCCCACCACCCTCAGCGCAAGAACCAGTACGCGGCTCTGTTCGCAAACGGAGTTTGCGGAGCAATGTTGTGGGCCACCATGATGGTCCAGATGATTAATCTGGACCGTTCATCAGAATCCTAAGGTCCCTATTGCCAAAGCCTACGTGACGGAATGAGATGAAACAGCGAGAATGGGTCCCTATCAGGTCAAAAGCAGGATGGACGGTTGAATAGAAAAAGCAGTGGACCGCACCAAAAATCGATAAAAACTAGTCCATTCCGACCGAAATTTCAAGAGGAATCTGATGGACGGGGTGGATTTCAAAAAAAAACATCACTACGGGGTTCACCGAACACGTCAGCGCACTCCCTGCGTTGATTTTACGCAGGCATGCGTCTGGGATTTGCGGGGAGTATTGGGTCATGATCGTTGATCGTTATGGTGATTCGGACCATCCAAAAGAATCATATGGGGGTCTTTACCCCAACCATGGAGCCAAATTAGGAGCTGGGACGATCAGCGTCCCCAAAACAGAATCCAAATGAGAAGTTTTTAAACCTGCGCGAACCGGATCTGTTTTCACTGTTGCTGCGAAAGAGGAGTGCGTAACTCTTTGTTCTCCAACTCCAGCACTGACTCCACTCCGCCCGGCTGCCTATAAAAAGAGAAGAGAAGAAAGGGAGAAGAATCTTCGGCTGAGCCGTGGAAGCTTGGGCTTCATCCGTGGACGAGAGAGAGAAGTTTTGGAAAGTTCTAGTTTTTCTTTTATTTATTTATTTATTTATATATATATTTGTTTAAGATGTTTAGCCAAATCATGTTTATTGGCTAAACCTCTTAGCTAGGGCTAGTGAAGCTTGTAGCGTGATGGGACGCCTCTTTGCTTATGCCTTTGTTTAGACTGAACTGATGTTGATTTGGTTTTTATTAAGGGAATGTTTTCAGTCTTTAATGGTCTGTTGTGACTGAAATTACAATGGGTCTGTGATGGCTTTGAGTATGTTTTTTTCTTCTTTATGTTTATGACGTTAGGAAGCCCTGTTGTTCACCATCGTCTCCTGGGCATGGTTGGATGACGGTATCCTTCCTAACCTTCATGGCATGTTGATTGGTTGGTAATTAGTTTAATTCTGTTGTTTGCTTTGTCTCCTGGGCAATGGTTTGGTGATGGAATCCATTCTAATTCATATACCTTTCCTCTCTTGAAAACTATATCAACGGCAGTTCAGTTAATTTCCATGATTCGTGAAGCAAGCGTAAGATTTCCCTGATCTCTACAAGTGGATCCTCTGAATCCCTAGTTTCCTTTCTCTGAATTTTCTTAATTTTTAGATAATTATTTTACCATTATTCTTCAAATTACAATCGATTTAGACTTCATCTTAGCCTAGTTCTAGATCTGGTTATTTTCAGAAAACGTACAGGTTTCAGTCCCTGTGGATTCGACCTCGGTCTTCCTGAGTTATTACTACATCACAACCCTATACTTAGGGAGTGAACATGCTGCGACTCAGTCTCAACCAAATCGTTACGCGCCGCTAGGCGGTAAAATTCTTCTGCGTATTCTCTCACCGACCAACTACCCTGTCAACAATTTTGGTATTGTTAGAATAATACCTGATCGTAATCGCTAGGGAGGAATCGGACACATAGTAGCTACTTCATTCGCTGCCAGGTGCGGATTGGTGCTTTCGTCTGCCTGGTTCGCACGAGTTGTAGTTGTTCCCACCAAGCTGAAGCTACTCCTTTCAGCTTGTAGGCCACAAGCTTAACCTTCTTTGCTTCAAGGATGTCCATATAGTCAAAAAATCACTCAACTTCAGAAAGCTAATCGAGGAAATCCCCAATTTGTAGTTGGCCATTGAAGCTAGGAATATCAACTCGTATCTTGAATTCTCGATCCGTTTGATCTACTCGATCGCCGCCAGGTCTAGGGTGTTGGAAGATTATGTCATCGATTTCCTCCTCACTGAAGCCCCCTTCTTCAGGAATGACCCTTGGATGCACTGCTGGTACTATCCTACGATCAGGGTGATTACGAGTTTCAGCAATTGGCGGTGGAGGATTACCACCAGGAACATGGAGTTGCCTTAGGTTTTTTTGCCAAGAAATCTGCTATGCGGTCGATGGAAACCTGCAGCCCTTGCATGGCTTGCCGATTCTCTTGTTGTGCTACGAAAAGCAGCGTTAAAGGTAAATTCCACAGAGCACCGCCCATGGGATTGTTGCCCCACCGTCGTTAGAAGCCATCGATCGAGGAGAAACCTCGCTTTGATACCAAGCGACGCAGGGGAGGACGTGAAGTCGAAAGCACCGTCTTCCTCAAGAGGATAAGTATTAGAATCCATGGAACTTCTCTGGACTCCTCACAGAGACTTCTCGAATCCACAAGGAAAGAAAGCATAAAATAAAAATAAATTCTAATAAATTCAAAATTGATTAATGAATCAATAAAAATGAGTTCACAACCCTTTAAATAGGGGTACCAAGCAATGGAAAAGAAATCAGAATCAAACTACAACTAAAACTCCTAGAAATTGTGACTTACTATAAATAGTAAACTTACTATTTATAGACGGTCATGATGTCTACTAGTGTGCAAGGTTTTCGGCCAAAAATAGTAAGTGTCCTATTTGGCTTCACCAAACCGTTCTCCTAATTATTCTAAGCTCTTTTCATGTTGGGCGCAACTCCTAAAGCCCGACGGATGAAGAGTTATAATCAAACTAAAACTTACTATTTATAGTAAAAATGAAATTAAAACTGAAAAACGATTGTCGATCTAGGGGTTTTTCGCAATTCCAGGCATCGCAACACAGCTTAGCTGAGTTGGTTGGCTAAAGTAGCTCGTTCTACCCCAAAATCATATATTTAAGTCAGGTAACTCATTCCGGATTGTGAGATACGCCCGATTTAAGGTCCGATGGTCTGGATCACTTCTGTCACTGACCGGGCCTTTTCTGATCCATCTTGGCCATGAAACTGTCTGCGACCTGCTCCACATCATTCACCTACCATGATTGTCATCACATTGTGCCATGTTCATCCCATCTAATCCCATCCACCAAACACCCCCTTATAACATAAATATAGGTGGCGCTTGGAAATTATTTTTTCCCAAATTCACCTACCATCATCATTGTTCATCTACATGTTAGATAATGAGCTGCAGCAGAGGTAAAATGAACATTTTAACAATACCCACACATGAATCTACTTGTGGGGCTCTGTGATGTCTCAGCCCCATCTAATCAATCCATCATGTAGCCCCTCCTATTCTTGTTGGCTTCTCAAGCGCAGGTTGATCTAAAACTTAAGTGGGCCACATGTTGTGAAATCATACCTGAAACCTCTAAAATTATGCCTCGTGGCCCACTTGAATTTAGGAATGAGCTGATATTTTATTTATCCATTCATCCTGATTAGATGTATCTTTTGAATGGATTATATGGAATACGCAAAATGCAGTGGGGCCCAAATGCAAACTGGAAGGCTTTTAATGGTGGGTATCCCCATCCCAACTTTAACATGTGGTGTAGTCTACCCGAGTTTTTTATTTTTTTAATTTTTTTTTAAATCAGCCTGATTGTGGGGCACACATGAGAAGAATAGGTGGTTCACATTGATGGGTTTTTTTTGACCCGTGGTCAACCGATCGTGAGCCCTGCTCGACCGGTCGAAGACTGGTGGTCGACCAGTCGTGGAAGACGAGTCGTGTCACGACTCAAAGTCCAATGACTGTGGACTATTTTTCTCCGGGGTGCTCAACCAGTCCAAGGAGGTGCTCGACCGGTCGTGGACTCGGTTCGACCAGTCGAGGTTACGCAGATTCGTTCCGCGATTTTGCGTGGATTTCGTGTCGCAAGTCCTTTCGCAACTGGGATGTGGAAAGGAGTTTCCTAAAACTTTAAATAGGGGTTCCTAGGACTTTCTAGGTACAACAAGAGGGTTTCCTAAAGCTTTACAAGGGATTTGCTAAAGGGTTTAGGGCTATCAAAGGTGAAAGAGAGAGAGAGAGAGAGAGAGAGAGAGAGAGAGAAAGAGAGAGAGAGAGGAAGCTTATAGAAGGGAGGTTCTGCTCGTGGAGGTTATCTACCGTGCAATTTATATCTCAGCGCTTTTATGTCCTCGTAATCGGTTAGATCTCTCCATTTTCTCTATTTCTCTTATTGTTTATCCACTCTTGCATGAGTGAAGAAGGTTATAACATTCTACTTCATAGTGGATTGTTGATCTGGACGAGGTCTCGTGGTTTTTACCTCTTTTGAGGGTTTTCCACGTAAAAATCTCTTATGTGGTGTGTGATTGATGCTTCGATTTATTTCATTGCTTTATTTTCCATAATTCTGGTTTGTTCTGGAGGGCTAGATCCTAAGGTTTTGTGTAAAGCTCCCAACAAAGTGGTATCAAAGCCAAGTTCATTGAACGGGTAGGATCGGTTTTGAATTATGGAAGGTGGCTCATCAAGGATGATCAGCCTCAATGGTTCTAACTGGACCATATGGAAGGCTAAGATGGAGGACTTGCTTTATTGCAAGGATCTATATTCTCTAATTTTAGGCATATCAACAAAATCCAAGGATATGACTGATGATGATTGGAAGAAGATGGACCGAAAGGCGGTGGGTTTTATTAGACAATGGTTGGATGATTCTGTATTCCACCATGTGTCTACAGAAAACTCAGCCTCTAACCTATGGCTGAAATTACAAGGGCTGTATGAGAGGAAGACAGCCGGTAATAAAATCTTTCTGATAAGGCGACTTGTGAATCTCAAGTTCAAGGATGGTGGTTCTATGGCCGAGCACATGAATGATGTCAGCAATATAGTGAACCAACTCTCCTCTATGAAGATGGTCTTGGATGATGAATTGCAGGCTTTACTATTGCTTAGTTCATTGCCTGACAATTGGGAGACATTGGTGATATCTCTAAGTAACTTTGCGCTAAACGAAAAGATATCCATGGAACAGGTAACCAGTTGTCTTTTCAATGAAGAGACAAGGAGAAAGTCTTAGGGGTCTACTTAGCAAAAGGCCCTTGTGACACAGGAACGGGGGAGAGGAAAGAACAAGAAGGGAGGGAAGGCCCGAGATAAATTAAGAGGCAAGTCGAGTAACAGAAAGGATGTTGATTGCTGGAATTATGGCAAGAAGGGCCACTACAAGCATGAATGTCGTGGTAAGAAGAACGACAAGAAAGGAAAAGGGAAGGAAGATGAATCAGATTCCACTGCGGTCGCTTCAGATGGCAACGTTATAGTTATTCTTTCTGTAAATCATGATGTATGTCTCATGGCTACGAGTCAGGACACCGACTGGGTGATAGACTCGGGAGCTTCTTTTCATACGACTCCACGCAGAGACTTCTTCACAAGCTACAAGTCAGGTAACTTTGGGACCGTGAAGATAGAAAATTTTGGCATATCAAAGATCGTGGGAGTCGGTGATAATTGTGTGAAGACCGATGTGGGCTGCACATTGGTTTTCAGGGATGTGAGACATATCCCAGAACTTCGCCTCAACTTGATGTCGACGGGAAGGTTGGATGATGATGACTATGAAAGCCGGTTTGCTGGTGGGCGATGGAAGCTTATCAAGGGTTCGTTGATCGTGGCCAGAGGAAAGAAGTGTTTCACCCTGTGCAAGGCAAGTGTCAGTATGTGCAAGGGCGGGTTGAACGCAGCGGAAGATTCAGCTATAGACATGTGGCACAGGGTTTAGGCCACATGAGTGAAAAGGGGCTTCAGCTACTAACGAGGAAGCGACTCCTTCCAGACGTGACAGGTACACCTCTCAAAACCTGTCTTAATTGTTTATCAAGGAAAAAGCATAGAGTTTCATTTATTAAAACTGCTTCTCATGTTAATAAAGTGCACACATTAGATTTGGTTTATTCTGATGTTTGTGATCCGATGAGGACAAAAACCTTAGGTGGGGCATTGTATTTTGTTACTTTTATAGATGATGCATCTAGGAGGGTTTGGGTTTATGCTTTGAAATCCAAAGATGAGGTCTTTGGTGTGTTTAAATTATTTCATGCTATAGTCGAGAGAGAGACAGGTAGGTCATTGAAGTGCATCCACACTAACAATGGTGGTGAATGCATTGACGACTTTCATGAGTACTGCAAGTCCCTGGGTATACGACATGAACAGACAGTTCCCAAGACCCCCCAGCATAATGGTGTAGTTGAGCGAATGAATCGCACCATTGTAGAGAGAATCAGATGCATGTTATCCCATGTAAAATTGCCCAAGACGTTCTGAGGAGAAGCAATGCACACGGTAGTGTATTTGATAAACAGGTCTCCATCAACCCCGTTGAATGAAGAAATGCCTGAGAAGGTGTGGACTGGACATGATATATCATACAATTATCTCAGGGTGTTTGGATGCAGGGCATCCATTCACGTACCAAAGGACGAGAGATCCAAGCTCGATATGAAGATCAGACAGTGTGTGTTCTTAGGGTACGGTGATGAAAAGTTCGGTTACAGGTTATGGAATCCGACCGAGAGGAAGCTCATTAGGAGCAGAGATGTGGTTTTCTTTGAAGATCAGTGTATAGAAGACATTGGTAAGTTAGAGAAGAACCAACCTAGTTCAGGTGAGCTAGTGGACATGGATCCGGTTATTCCTCCCGTGGTGCCTAATGACGGGGGAGTACAGTAAGGTGCAGAGGACGAGGGAGTTCCTTCAGAAGATGGACCAGGGGAGCAGCCCCCACTTGATCCACCTGTTGAGTCACATGTGAGGAGGTCATCTAGGAACAGACAGCCGTCCAAGAGGTACTTGTCACATGAGTACATTATGCTGACTGATGGGGGAGAGCCAGAAGATTATTTTGAGGCCCTAGCCGACGAGCATAAAGGGAAGTGGTTGAAAGCTATGCAAGAGGAGATGAAATCCTTACATAAGAACCACACCTATGATATAGTGAAATTGCCTAAGGGCAAGAAAGCTTTAAACAACAAGTGAGTGTTCAGAAAGAAGATCGAACAGAAGAATTCACAGATGAGGTTCAAAGCTAGACTTGTGGTGAAAGGGTTTGGTCAGAGGAAAGGAATAGACTTTGAAGAGATATTCTCACCTGTGGTGAAGATGACATCTATACGGGTGTTGCTTGGGTTGGCAGCTAGCATGGATCTAGAGATAGAGCAGTTAGATGTTAAAACTACCTTTCTCCATGGTGACCTGGAAGAAGAGATCTACATGCACCAACCAGAGGGGTTCGAAGTCAAGGGCAAAAAGCATATGGTGTGTAGGCTGAGGAAGAGCTTGTATGGGCTGAAACAAGCTCCACGACAATGGTACAAGAAGTTCGACTCGTTTATGTTGAAATATGGGTATGACAGAATGGAGTCGGACTACTGTGTGTTCACGCGCAAGTTCTTAGATGGTGATTTCTTAGTTCTGCTATTATACGTTGATGACATTCTCATCATGGGAAAAGACATCAAGAAGATCGACAGGCTGAAACAGGAGTTGGGCAAGTCTTTTGCGATGAAAGACTTAGGCCCGGTGAGACAGATCCTAGTAATGGAGATAACCCGTGACAGGAGCAGCAGGAAGCTTTGGCTGTTCACAAGAGTGGTATATTGAGAAAGTCCTAGAGCAGTTCAATATGAATGCAGCGAAGCTGGTTAGTACTCCACTAGATGGTCACTTCAGATTAAGCAACAGGCAGTGTCCTAAGACGAAAGCAGAGGTAGAAGAGATGCAGAAGATACCCTACACATCAGCGGTAGGAAGTTTGATATATGTTATAGTGTATACACACCCAGACATAGCATATGCGGTTGGTGTTGTCAGCCGGTATCTTGCCAATCCTGGTAAAGAACATTGGGCAGCTGTGAAATGGATACCGCGGTATCTAAGAGGCTCATCCAGGTTGAGCCTATACTATGGTGACGGAAAACCTATGTTAGAGGGTTACACAGATGCAGATATGGCAGGTGACATAGACTCCAGGAAGTCTACATTGGGGTTCATGTTCATGTTTGTAGGGGGAGCGGTTTCTTGGCAGAGCAAGCTACAGAAGGTCGTAGCATTGTCTATGACAGAGGCCGAATACATTGCAGTCACAGAGGCATGTAAAGAGATGCTTTGGATGAAGAGGTTCCTACAGGAACTTAGCCTAAAGCAGGAAGAGCATGTGGTTTATTGTGATAGTCAGAGTGCTATACACTTGAGCAAGAATCCAAGTTAGCATTCTAAGTCAAAGCAGATAGAGATTCAATATCACTGGATCAGAGATACTTTGGAACAGAAGGTGTTACCGCTTGACAAGGTCCACACAGATGATAATGGGTCAGACATGATGACCAATGCTTTGCTCAAGGGTAAGTTTGAGGTATGTAGAAACCTGGCTGGCTTGAAGAAGGTGAATCCCTCCTTGGTCAAAAAGGGAGAGATTTGATGGGTTTTTTGACCCGTCGTCGACCGGTCGTGAGCCCTGCTCGACCGGTCGAAGACTGGTGGTCGACCAGTCGTGGAAGACGAGTCATATCATGACTCAAAGTCCAAAGACTGTGGAATATTTTTCTCCAGGGTGCTCGACCAGTCGAAAGAGGTGCTCGACTGGTCGTAGGTGGCTCTCGACCTGTCGTGGACTCGGTTCGACCAGTCGAAGTTATGCAGATTTGTTCTGCGATTTTGTGCGGATTTCGTGTCTCAAGTCGGAGTTTCTTAAAACTTTAAATAGGGGTTCCTAGGGCTTTCTAGGTATAACAAGAGGGTTTTCTAAAGCTTTACAAGGGATTTGCTAAAGGATTTAGGACTATCAAAGGTGAAAGAGAGAGAGAGAAAGAGAGAGGGGAAGCTTATGGAAGGGAAGTTCTACTTGTGGAGGTTATCTACTGTGCAATTTATATCTCAGCGCTTCTATGTCCTCGTAATCGGTTAGATCTCTCCGTTTTCTCTATTTCTCTTATTGTTTATCCACTCTTGTATGAGTGAAGAAGGCTGTAACATTCTACTTCATAGTGAATTGTTGATCTAGACGAGGTCCCGTGCTTTTTACCTCTTTTGAGGGTTTTCCACGTAAAAATCTCGTGTGGTGTGTGATTGATGCTTTGATTTATTTCATTGCTTTATTATCCATAATTCTGGTTTGTTCTGGAGGGCTAGATCCTAAGGTTTTGTGCAAAGCTCCTAACACACATGATGTGCATGTTGTTTATCACTTAGAATATCACAGTGGGCCACACTTGCCCATTTGATCAAATGGTTTCCTGGTTGAGAAATGTTCACATGCAAATACTCCCATGTGAATTCTCTGTACAATGATTTCTTTCCTGCCAATATGTCAACTTGTGTGGACCATCCATGCCGTTCAAAAGGTGGGCTACACCATAATCAAATTGGACCAATCTGCTCATTAAGTGGATTGCAACCACAAAATGAATAGTACTTTTTTGCTTCCTATCAAGTTTGATGGTGAATCGCACCTAATGAGTATATTATACTTATTTTAGTTTTCTTTATGTTGAGGCCCACTTTTTTGACGGATTGGGTGTTCAATAGAAATGACATGTTGGAGGAAGAGGGCGATGCATGTCATGCACGTGAACAATTTCATTCGATTGGAGTATAATTAGACAAATTTTGCCACTCTATATTCTAATCTCGCCGCTTCTGTTGAATAATTTCGCATTAGAAAATTTTTGCCGCCTTTATAATCTAATCTCGCCGCCTCTGTTGAATAATTTTGCTGCTCGTCTAAATAATGCATTTTCCTGTCTTTTTAAGATTATTTCTTTCTAAAAGCCGCTTTCAGTTTGACATAAAAATCAATAACCGTTTACTCCTTTTCAACTTCTTCTTACTTCGCTTATTTTTTAAATCGTTAGTGATTTAGACGCTTGATGTTAATTCCCGCATTGCTTACGTCCTTTTATTCATATTTTAAAAATTTTAGAAGTATCCTTGTTAAAAATCATACATGTTCCAAGAGAGAGTGAGTCCCTCTTTCGTCCTCTCCGTCAGGCACGGCTTCGGTGTTGGTGGATCCCATAGCCACCGAGGTGGGTGACACCCGTTACTATGGGGCCCACCTTGATGTATATTCCTTACATTCACGCCGTCCAACCATTTTGACAGCTCATTTTAGATCATGATTCAAAAAATGAAGAAGATCCAAATATCAGTTGTACCATACCACAGGATACTTGTGGTAAATGACAATTAAAAACTTCTTGTGGGCCACAAAAATTGTGGATCAAGCTGATATTTATGTAGGCCATTTATCCAGGCTTTGCGACATTATCAAAAGGTTGGATGGCAAATAAACATTTTGGTGGCCCCATGGTGGGGATTCAATCACTACTTTTTCCAATAGTGTGGTCCACCTAAGATTTAAAGGGATAATGCCCGTGGATGTAAGGAACATACATCACGGGGGGCCATACAGTAGAGATCCCACTGCTACCCTCTCCATCTTCCATCTCTCTAGTAGTTGTGGTTCATCTTTGTCGGGCCTTCTCTAGTCCATCTTGGCCATGAAATTGTTCACGACCGACTCTACATCACATTGCCACTAAGATAAGGTGGACCAAGGCTGAGTAACCAAAGCCTGGTCTAGGAAACCAGGCTGGACTGGCCCAGACAAGTTATGTAAGGGAAAAAGTTTCCTACTCCGGCAAAGTGACCAGAATTTATTTACTTAGAAATTGCATTTTTAGCATACAACTCAGGGCCTGTTGGCTAACGCTGAAATTATTAACTTAACATGGAATGTGGAAGTGATTGATGTTTAGCGGTGTTTGTTAATGCCGAATAAGGAACGATCTTCATCATTTTATGCCAAAAAATTTTGGTGAACAAGGTCTAACTTAACGGTGAATCCATAAGGCGCTCCCCAAACTTTTTTATTGTTTTTTAAATCCAACATTGCCCATATTTTCTTGTTTACGTATTAAACAAACCAACTTTTAAGGTGTGATACCACCATGATTTATGTATTACATCCACATTGCCTATCAACTTTTTTATATCATTCTAAAGCATGATCCCAAAAAATATGCAATCCAAAGTTCAAGTCGACCACACCATGAAAAGTAGTGAGAATGGAACAACTACCGTTGAACTCTTCCTCAGGTCCACCGTGAGGTTAACACAAAAATCAGCTTGATCAAAGCCTTCTGTGGCCCCAAGAAGGTTTTAATGGTATGCACCTAATTTCCATTGTTCCTTGTAGTGTGGCCCACTTAAGCCTTAGATCAGCCTCGTTCTGAAATTATATGGAAAAAAATAGATGAATGGTGAGGATAAAACATATATATCATGGTAGGCCCGCAAAGCCCTTGAATGTCCATCTCTGGGGTGGTACACAATCTCGCCATATTTGGAGACCCTTCAGCTCCAGCCTTTCACTTGAAGTTCTTGTGCTGGAAACCTACGTGGGGCTCATTGTGATGGTTATGATAAATCTAACCCGTCCATCCGTTTTTTGAGCTCATTTTAGGACTCGAAACAAAAAATGACCAGGATACAAGACTCAAGTGGGCCGCATTAAAGGAAAAGGTGGGTAGGAAAATTTCTATCGTTGAAACCTTCCTAGGGTCAACAGTGATGTTTACATGCCATCAATACCGTTTATAACGTCATTCCTATGGATATGAACTAAAACCACAAATATTAGCCTGCTTTAAAACTTTTGTGGCCCCAGGAATGTTTCAACTATGGACGTTCAATCCTCACGTTTTCAGTCCATTTGAGTATTGGATCCGACTGATTTTGGCCCCATATTGTAAAATGATTTCATAAAACGGATAGGCGGGGTGGATTTCTAACAAAAATCACGCTGGCCCCACTTAGGTTTCCAGCGCCGGAACTTCCTGCTAAAGTCTTTGGCAGGAAATCCGATTCCGGATATGGGTGAGTAGAGGTGGGCAACTTAGGCCCGATCCGGTGGATCCGACCCCACCAGACTTGACTTGGTACCATTTCAAACAAAACCGACGGTCTGATCGGGCCTGATTGATTCTGATGGTCCAGATCCGAAAGTATTTTGAATCGGGTTCGGATAGCACTGTATCCAAACAGATCCGGTGCGAATACCCGGACCGAATGGGTCCGAACCGACCCGAACAGACCCGACCCGGTTTTGACGTCAGGTATACAATAAATATCAGTTTGATCAAAAACTTTTATAGCCTCCAAAACATTTTTAATGGTCAACGTCACTCAACACTGTTTCCCACAATGTGGTCCACTTGAGATTTCTATGTACCTCATTTTTATTCTCATAACATAAAATGATCTATAAAAATAGATGGAGGGCATGGATGAAACACATACATCATGGTGGGGCCCACAGAGCACCGACCACGGCCATTTGATGGTGGCAGGGGAGTAGGCAAGTAGCCCATCCGTCAGTACGCGCTCCTCGAGCTCCGGGCGTTCCTCGAGCACTGAGTTGTATGAACGGTTTAAAGGAGATCAAAGTTATATGGCCCCCACAATGACGTATTTATTATATCTACACCGTTCATATACTTTTAGAGATCATTATAGGACATTATCCAAAAAATGAATAATATCAAGAGATCATCTCGACCACACCACAAATAGCAGTAGAGAATAATTTTCGATGTTAGTCTACTTGATAGTTAGATCTGTCTTATTTTTCGTCTCAAGCCATAATACGAGGTCACCAAATGGATGGACGATTTGGATATAACACATACCCCATGATTAAACCCACACAGCTCGCTAATATGGATACAAAATCAAATCTATCCATGTGCTTAAGTTTTGCAGTTTGTTGCCGTGCACGTAAAGTAACGTCCTGTGAAAACCTGAATATGCAGGTGAAAAGCTCTTTCAGAGCCATGTGGGGCCCACCTTGATGTATATGTTTTATCTAAGCCGTTCATCCATTTTGACATATCAATTTAGGCCTTGAGCAAAAAAATAGCATATATTAAAGGTTAAAGTGGACCACATTATATGAAAAGTTAAATTAAATTCACACGGATCCGAATCGTACCCAACTCGATCCGACTTGGTTTCTCTGACCGAGTCAGACTCGGTTCGAGTCAGGCGAATCATGTACCGGATCTGTTTGGATCTGGTGACCCGGATTTGATTCCGGATCTGATCGGGTTTGGGTCAAACTATTGTCATTTTGGATCTGTTCTAGTTAAACCCAATCCGCTCCGATCTGGACCGATGCCCACCTCTATGGGCGAGTGGATTAGGTGATACCTGGGATCCACCAAGGTGGGTGGGACCCTTGATTGTGGGGTCCACCATGATGTTTTTGCAAAATTCTCCCCATTCATATGTTTTACGAGCTCATTTTAGATCGCTCATTTGAGACCATGATATGAAAAATGAAGTGAATCCAAAACTCAAGTGGGCCACATGGGAGGGAATAGTAGAGATTTAATGACAACCATTGAAACATTAGCATGGCCACGAGAGTTTTGTATCAGTCCAAGTATTTTATTTTTTTTCACTTCATCCCAATGTTAATGACCTTATAAATGATTTGGATGGCATATAAACATCAAGGTAGAGCTAACATTACATGAAAAATGGAAAAAAAAAATGACGGATTTAGAGACGGTTCTGGACCGTCTCTAAAATTGCTTGGTTTAAAGACACTTGAGAGACGGCCGTAAACCGTCTCTAAACTTTTAGACGGCCCTTGACCGTCCTTAATGTTGTCTTAAAAATTTGTCTACAAATCATTTAAGACGATCAAAAACCGTCGTTAACTGCCGATAAAAGGCGGCCATTGACCGTCTGGAATAAGAGACGGTCTCTGACCATCTTATATGCAAAATTTTGAGACGGTCAAAGACCGTCCGTATTAGAGACGGTCATTGGTCGCGTCTTACTGGTAATCTGAGACTGTCAAGGACCGTCTCAATTAGAGACGGTCATTAGCCGTCTTTCCCTATAATTTGAGGCTGCCAAAAATTGTCTGAAATAGGGACGGTTCTTAGCTGTCTCCATTTGAGACTATCAAGGACCGTCTCTATTACAGACGGTCTTTGACCATCTTTTATTGGTAATTTGAGACTGCCAAGAACCGTCTTAATTATAGACGGTCATCGTCCGTCTTTTACTGGTTTCTAAGTACCATGTAAATTCTAAGCAGGCCCCGTTTGAGACTGTCAAAGACCGTCTCTATTAGAGATGGTCCTTAGACGTCTTATAGTGGTCATTTGAGACTGTCAAAGACCGTCTATATTAGAGACGGTCATAAACCGTCTCTAATGCTCAAGTCAAAAATTAAGAACAAAAAAATTTATGAATTTCGAAAAAAAAAAAAAAAGTTAAAAAGCTTAGAAAATTAACTAACAATGTTTAAGAAAAAAATTTAGATTTTGAAAAAAAAAGTGTAATTTTATAAAAAACTACATTTTGAAATAAAAACTAAGAACTTTGAATATTGTTGATAATTTTGAAAAGAGAAAATTCGATAAGAAAATGATATTTTGAAAAAGAAAATTTAAAAAATTAAACAAAATTGTGAAAAAATTGACAAATTGTAAAAAAAATATATTTTTTAAAAAAGAAACTAGATTTTCTATTTTGAAAAGAAAATTTAAAAAGTAATATAACAAAAGTGATAGTTAAAAAATGATATTTTGAAAAAGAAAATTTAAAAAATTAAACAAAATTGTGAAAAAATTGACAATTTGTAAAAAGATATATATTTTAAAAAAGAAAAGTAGATTTTATATTTTGAAAAGAAAAATTAAAAAGTTATATAACAAAAATGATATTTAAAAAATGATATTTTGAAAAATAAAATTTAAAAAATTAAACAAAATTGTGAAAAAAATTGACGAATTATAAAAAAATATATTTTTTAAAAAAGAAAACTAGATTTTGTATTTTGAAAAGAAAAATTAAAAAGTTATATAACAAAAGTGATATTTAAAAAATGATATTTTGAAAAAGAAAATTTTAAAAATTAAACAAAATTGTGAAAAAATTGACAAATTGTAAAAAATATATATTTTTTAAAAAAGAAAACTAGATTTTGTATTTTGACAAGAAAAATTGAAAAAAAGGGATCTATACCAAATTGAATGGATGTGGCCTACAATACACAAGGTAGGATTAAAACATGTAAACGTGAAAAGAAAAAAGAAAAAGAAGAAGAAGAAGAAGAAGAAGAAGAAGAAGAAAAAGAGTGCAACTCGAGGTTAAGAAAAAATATACACGTTTAAGAAAGAGGAGTGCAAATCAAAGTTCCTCAATACCTTGGTCAAAAAGAATGTTTTAAGGAAACCTTTCCTCAATACAGGATATGTGAATCACATTTAGGCAGGCCCAATATATGATTATGAATGTTTTAAGGAAACCCTTCTCTACTACATTTAAGTGAATTACTCGTTACCCTTACCAGAGTAATTAAACCATAAATGATTTGGATGGCATATAAACATCAAGGTAGAGCTAACATTACATGAAAAATGGAAAAAAAATGACGGATTTAGAGATGGTTCTGGACCGTCTCTAAAATTGCTTGGTTTAAAGACACTTGAGAGACGGCCGTAAACCGTCTCTAAACTTTTAGACGGCCCTTGACCGTCCTTAATGTTGTCTTAAAAATTTTTATGACTACAAATCATTTAAGACGATCAAAAACCGTCGTTAACTGCGGATAAAAGGCGGCCATTGACCGTCTGGAATAAGAGACGGTCTCTGACCATCTTATATGCAAAATTTTGAGACGGTCAAAGACCGTCCGTATTAGAGACTCATTAGTGGTGTGTTCGGGTAACTGAGATCGTCAAGGACCGTCTCATTAGAAAGACGGTCATTAGCCGTCTTTCCCTATAATTTGAGGTGCCAAAAATTGTCTGAAATAGGGACGGTTCTTAGCTGTCTCCATTTGAGACTATCAAGGACCGTCTCTATTACAGACGGTCTTTGACCATCTTTTATTGGTAATTTGAGACTGCCAAGAACCGTCTTAATTATAGACGGTCATCGTCCGTCTTTTTTACTGGTTTCTAAGTACCATGTAAATTCTAATGCAGTTCTGTTTGAGATCACAAAGACCGTCTCTATTAGAGATGGTCCTTAGACGTCTTATAGTGGTCATTTGAGACTGTCAAAGACCGTCTATATTAGAGACGGTCATAAACCGTCTCTAATGCTCAAGTCAAAAATTAAGAACAAAAAAATTTATGAATTTAGAAAAAAAAAAAAAGTTAAAAAGCTTAGAAAATTAACTAACAATGTTTAAGAAAAAAATTTAGATTTTGAAAAAAAAAGTGTAATTTTATAAAAAACTACATTTTGAAATAAAAACTAAGAACTTTGAATATTGTTGATAATTTTGGAAAGAGAAAATTCGATAAGAAAATGATATTTTGAAAAAGAAATTTTAAAAAATTAAACAAAATTGTGAAAAAATTGACAATTTGTAAAAAAGATATATATTTTAAAAAAGAAAACTAGATTTTGTATTTTGAAAAGAAAAATTAAAAAGTTATATAACAAAAATGATATTTAAAAAATGATATTTTGAAAAAGAAAATTTAAAAAATTAAACAAAATTGTGAAAAAATTGACGAATTATAAAAAAATATATATTTTTTAAAAAAGAAAACTAGATTTTGTATTTTGAAAAGAAAAATTAAAAAGTTATATAACAAAAGTGATATTTAAAAAATGATATTTTGAAAAAGAAAATTTTAAAAATTAAACAAAATTGTGAAAAAATTGACAAATTGTAAAAAATATATATTTTTTAAAAAAGAAAACTAGATTTTGTATTTTGACAAGAAAAATTGAAAAAAAGGGATCTATACCAAATTGAATGGATGTGGCCTACAATACACAAGGTAGGATTAAAACATGTAAACGTGAAAAGAAAAAAGAAAAAGAAGAAGAAAAAGAAGAAGAAGAAGAAAAAGAAGAAGAAAAAGAGTGCAACTCGAGGTTAAGAAAAAATATACACGTTTAAGAAAGAGGAGTGCAAATCAAAGTTCCTCAATACCTTGGTCAAAAAGAATGTTTTAAGGAAACCCTTCCTCAATACAGATATGTGAATCACATTTAGGTGTGCCCAATATATGATTATGAATGTTTTAAGGAAACCCTTCTCTACTACATTTAAGTGAATTACTCGTTACCCTTACCGAGTAATTAAACTCGTGGGGTCCACTGTTATTTATTTATTTTATCCACTCCATTCATCCATGTTAATAGATAATTTGACGTCTAAAGAACAAAAAGGAAGGATATCCAAAGCTCAGGTGGACCACACCACAGGAAATAGTGTTATTGAACCTCTACCGTTTAAAATTTCTTGGAGGTCATAGACGTTTTGGATCAAGCTGATGTTTGTGTTTTCTATTCATTCATATATTTTTGATATTATGAACAACCTTTAACCGTTTTTGGACAATCTGATCAGTCCAGATTGAAGAGTAAATAACTTCAGATGTTTAAATCAAAATTCACTCAAATTGTTGATCAATCTTGTTTGCCCAATATCTTTCTCATGTGTAGCATGATCGGGGTGAGTAATTAGTCAAATTGAGGGTAATGATTAGTAAAATAGAGTGAATGGACCTGACATGTAAAATGGGCCAAATATTCTGGTCAAAATTGTGACCCAACTTACTGACCTCGTGAGAACCTAAGAATTGATGTTAGTAAGTTTTGTGGACCCCATCATGATGTGTGTCGAACATCAATACTGTGGATTTGATGTGTCCCCTTTAGGCTATGAGATATCTCTTCATTTATATCTTTTTGATATTATGAATATGTTAGATGTCAAATAAACATTACTGTGGGCCCAAGGAAGGTATCAACGGTGGAAATCATTATTCCACACTGTTTGGTGTGGCATGGTACACTTGAGTTTTTGATTTACCGAAAATTTGGGATCAACCCACACAGTTCATCTATTTTTCAAGATAATTTTAGAGAATTATCCAAAAAATGAATCATATCCAAAGATTAAATGGATCACACTTCAAATAAGGGGAATGGATTGACTACTCCCCCTGACACCATCCAATGGCTAGTGGTTGGTGCTCTGTGAGCCCTACCATGATGTATGTGATTAATCCATGTCGTCTATCTATTTTTAAAGATCATCTTACAGTATAGGACCAAAAATGAGATATATCCAAATCTGAAGTGGACCACATTCCAGGAAACAGTGTTGAATGAGCGTCAACCATTAAAAAACATTTTGGAGCCATAAAAGTTTTGGATCAAGCTGATTTTTGTTTTTCCCCTTCAACTAGCCATGTATGACCTAATCAACATATTGGATATCAAATAAATAGTACAGTGGGCCTTAGGATGATTTTAATGAAGGATATTCAATCACTATTGTTTTCATGTGGTGTGGTGCACCTGAGATATCGATTTATATACTTCTCAATTTTGAGATCAAGTCATAAAATGATCTTTATATACCTCTCAATTTAGGACCACACCACATTTTGGATGAAGTTGATATTTGTATTTTTTTTTATATTTTTTTTATTATTTATATTTTCCTTTATGTCTGACCTAATCAACGGGTCGAATAAAAATAAATATTACAGTGGGCACTAAGGTGGGCCCATAAAGTTTTTAATGGTGGGTGTTCAATTAGCATTGTTTTTTTTTTTTTTTTTTTTTTTAATATGTTGTAGTCTACTTAAGATTTGAATATGATTCATTTTTGGGCTCATATCCTACAATGAGTTGGCAAAACAAATGGACCATATGGATATACAATATATAAATCAAAGTAGGCCCAAGGTCAAGTCTGGCATCAGGTTGACTGAGGTTAGGCCAAAGGAGCTGGTCAACAAAGACCTAATAAACAAATTGGATGTTAAATAAATAGTAAAGTGGGCCTTAGGAGGATTTTAATGATGGATATCCAATCACTATTGTTTTCATGTGGTGTGGTCCACCTGAGATTTATATACCTCTCATTTTTGGGCCCCACCATGATGTATGTTTTGTATCCACACCTTCCATCCATTTGGAGAGATCATTTTACGGTAATGTCCAAAGAACGAGTTAAACCCAAAGTTCCACTGGACCAGCACAGAAAACAGATTGGCTACTCCCCCTACCACCAGCCATCTGTGGGCCCCACCATGATGTATGTACTTCATCCATTCCGTTCATCCATTTTTACTGATAATTTAGGGCTTGATCCAAAAAATTAGAGCGATAGAAATCTCAGGTGGACCACACCACATGAAAACAATAGTGATTAGATATCCACCATTAAAATCCTCCTAAGGCACACTGTACTATTTATTTGACATCCAATCTGTTGATTAGGTCATACAGGCCTAGATTAAGGGAAAAAAGAAAAATCAGCTTGATTTAAAACTTCTATGGCCCCCAAAATGTTTTTAATGGTCACGCTTATTCAACACTGTTTCCTGTAATGTGGTCCACTTGAGATTGGGATATACCCCATTTTTGGTCTCATATCATAAAATGATCTGTAAAAATAGATGGACGGTATGGATGCAACACATACATCATGGTGGGTCCCACAGAGCACCAACCACCGTTTCCAACACTGGGCGCGCGCTCAAAAAAAGAGCTGCGCCCATTTTTTGTCATTTCGCTCTCTCTCTCTCTCTCCCCCCGTTCCCTAACCCTATCTCTCTCCCGATCTTCTCCAGCTCTCTCATCTTCCTCCCTCTCTCTATTTGTTCCCCCTCTCTCTCTCTCTCTCTCTCTCTCTCTCTCTCTCTCTCTCTCTCTCTCTCTCTCTCTCTCCTCCCCCCGTTCCCCAATCCGTCCCTCCCTCTCCGTCTCTTGCGGTCCATTGCCAAACGCCCTACCCACGTATGCCCTCTCTCTCTCTCTCTGAAGCTCGGTTGAAGGTCATTCACGATAGTGAGGTATCTCTCTCTCTCTCTCTCAATCTCTCTCAATCTTAATATCGATTTAGGGATTTGGGGATTTGGGGATTTAGGGCGTGTTTGGGCAGTGGGATTAGAAGGGATTAGGTGGGATTCAAGTTCTTCTTTCAAATGAGCTCTTGAAATGATTAAATCTGAAAGTGGAGTTTTTTTTTTCCTGCAAAGTTTGAGAGATTTCATATGTACGTTGCAAAGTTCCTTTGAATCACTTTCTAGAACTGAAAATGGCGTGCAATCCCTTGAATTGATCTTGGAGGTTCTGTTTTGCAGGAATCTGAGAGAATTGCATCTTTTATGTTGGAAATGTCTTTGAATTGATTATTCCTAAGTGGAAAATGGTGCAGAATTCAACATCTTCTTCCATCAAGAGAGCTCTTGAATTGATTAGCTCTAGAAAAGGGTAGATTTTACCTTTTTGTTCTTACCAGGAATCTAAGAGATTCTCATCTCCCTGATAAATATTGCCAAGTTTTTTAAAATCTTGCAATTTTTTGTGAAATATTAAATTAAAAAAATATTATCATGTCATTATCACGAGATACCAAAATCTTGGCAGTTTTTAATTTCTGTTATTTTATAGCGAATTTATTATGATATTAAATGGAATTATTTGAAATTTTTTTTCAAATAATCATTACATACATACATATAAATAAAATGATATGTTAATTTATCATAAATATTTTAAAATTTTATGTTTTAAGTGAGATTTTCCCAATAAATACACTGAGAAAAACTTCAAAATCTGAAAATCCCTTGAGAAATTCCTAACCGAAAAATAGGTGAGAATGAGATTTGTCACTGTGATTTCATATGTGATGTTAAAAATTCTTTTGAATTGTTCCTAATGGTTTAAATGGTGAAGAATTTGTGTTCTTTTAAAAGAGTGCTTGAATGATTAGCTTTCAGGATGGAATCTGCATGAATATGTGATATTTCAGGTTATGTTACAAATTTCTTGAAATAACTTCGTTTGGAGCTGAAAATGATGTAGAGTTTGACTCCTCTTTCAAGTGCTTAAAGATTGATACATCCAAACTATGACATCTTTGCCTCACTGAATTCGAGGAACTTTCATCGTAAATTTAGATTATTTTTTTTGAATCGCTTCTTCGGGAAGTGAAAATGGTCTATAATTCAACATTCGCTTCCCTCTAGAGTCTCGCATATATCTGAAATTGGTTTGTTGTGGTGTCTGTAACTACAACAGATTGGAAAGTATTCCTCTGTCTAATTCCTTGATCTTTCCCTTGTTGATGGACCGGAAATAAAGGGCTCTCATGTCCTTTTGGTGAGTGGCATATATTATCCTGTTATCTATACAATTTCTTGAAAAATGCTTCTTTGGGATCTGAAATGATGTAGAGTTTGATATAGGAGGCCCTAGTCTTGAATTTTAGTATCTTGCATTTGAGTTTCTGTAAAACTCTTAATTTTTTTTTAAAAAAACTTTTTTTTAATGCCTTCAGTTTTGAGCTGCTTGGTGTTGATTTCTGATCTCTAGAGCTTGAAGTGGGGCTTACTGATGATGTCATGTTAAAGTCAGACAGGCCCACAGATCTAGGTTTGCATGGAAATGGAAAAGGGTGCCTTTTTTTTTTTAGTCATGGAAGGATTTTTAACAGGATTTGGTTTTATTTTGGAAAAGTTGCAATGAGGTATAAAGCTTGATTTAATTGGGGTTCTTTCTTTCTGTTTTCAATAGAGGTAGAAGCTGAAGTTGTTAGGGCTTTCGAGGGTTGAGGATAAGTAATAACCAAGGCTAGCATTTAGTTTGGGGCTTTGTTGCTTTTGAGGATTTTACATGATCATAGCATTTTTTATTTTTTATTTTTCCATAGAATGCCTTTTCATTGAATTTAATACGAACTGCTAGCTATTCTACTTTTATTAAGTCTTTTTTTGCTGCCTTTCAATTCTAGATATGATTTCTTTGTTGAAGTGTATTCTATATGTCATTTAAGTTGATTCTTTTCACCTAGTTTTGTCATTGGTCGAGGAATTTCTATTTTGTCTAAAAGAAATTACTGATGTCCATCTTCTCGGCACCATGTCCATCTTCCAAAGCTGCCAGTCTTCCTTCTTCACATGGGTATTTACACTGCCTTTTTGTCAGGCACAATTCCAGTGAGACATCCGCCACCTTCCCTAGGAAATCAGGCAGCTCTACCACCTCTCCATGCATGTCAATTGCATCAGAGGATCTGTAGAAAACACTGAAAAAATGGCATTCATCAAGCTAGAGACTGCATACCAGTTGGCATGTCCTGCTCCAAAGATCTTGTTGCTTGCAGTTGACCAATAAATGGCCTGATATATAGCACAGTTCAAGTTTAGAGATTTGCAGCCATCCCAGAGAACCAGCCAGCTATGAACCACCAAGTTTTTCTTGTGAAATTCCAAAGCATGAAAACTAAATTTGCGGGTTTTTCTTTTTCTTTTTGGTAGCATTTGAGTGTCTCATTACCTGCTTGCCTTCTTCTTCTTCTTTTTTTTTTTTCCTTTCTTTCTTTTAATTGTAATTCTCTTTTACTGTTTTAGATCAACAAGGGACGTCCCCGTATTCCCACTTAACTCCCAATCTTTGCTAATGCTCTAAACATAATTTGGAGGATTCTCGATCCCAATCCAAAAACATGGATTAGTATAGCTGGAATTAAAGAGAATGAGTGGTTCAAGCAAGGCTACATTCCCGCAAATCCTGATGATGACAAAGAAGACACCCACATTGATGACGAGGCATTCTCGATTCAAGAGCTAGGAATTGATTTGATGGATATATATTTTGGGTAATTTGGAGAGCTCAAAATGATTGTTGTTTTAACAATAGGAAGGTAAATGATTCAAGAGCTCGATCTGCAATGTACATTTATGGAATTTGTGTGGTTCTTTACTTTTTATTACTTTTATTGGTATTTGTGTTGTTCTTTGTGTTTATTATTTTTATCTGTGTTTGTATGGTTCCATACTTAGTTGTAAGTAGTGGCTCTTAAAATGAAAAGATGAAGTGTGCATTAGAATAAGGAAAATATTCAAGTAGTTGAGAATCAAAGAAGAATTTCCCACTTTGCAAAAGTACCATAAATCCCCTGCATAGATAATTTGCTTTGCATATATGCATGTGTTTTCATCATTTGGATGATCATTGTATTTCATCATTTCTTTTCAAGCGAACCTTTGTTTTTTTACTCTTTCTGGCAATTCATGACTTCTCGGGCCATGTTGATATCAGGTCAAAGGCGAGCCGAATATATCATATATTTACTCTCGTTGTTATTGAGCACCTGAACTCATATTTGGGGCAACAGAATACACAACGGTAATTGACATTTGGTCTGTGGGCTGTCCTAGTTGAATTGCTTCTTGGACAGGTTTTCTGCACGCTAGAAAAATGCTTTAATGCACTTGGTATAGATAATGTCAGAAATAAAGACTCTTATCTTTTTTATTTTTCTTTTTCCGGCCTTGCAAAATTTGCTAGCCTCTCTTCCCTGGAGAGAGTGGAGTTGACCAACGTGTAGAGATAATCAAGGTAAGTGTTTTTGGAGTCCATGCACTAGGGAAAAAAAAAACTAATACTATTGGATAAGAATGTTGCTATCTTCAAGAAATATTACAAGTTCAATTTGCCTGTGTCTGCAGGTTCTGGGTACACCTACTCGAGAAGAAATCAAATGTATGAATCCAAACTGCACAGAGTTTAAATTCGCTCATATCAAGGCTCATCCATGGCACAAGGTCAGCTCCCTGAACTCTATGTTGACCTTTCAGCATTTTCACCAGTTGCATAGTAAATAAGTTCCTGTTCTTTTCTTTTAATGTTCTAGATATTCCACAAGCGCATGCCTCCAGAAGCAGATCTTGTCTCAAGACTTCTTCAGTACTCCCCAAATCTTCAGTGCACTACTGTGAATATTTTTTTTAATATTACCTTTTTATTTTGATTTTATCTTTAGTGCTCATACTGATTTCTTCCATCTGAACTTGCCAATCCCATAATTCTATTTATCGTCAGTGGATATTTTATGTTACTGCTGTTTTATTTGTTATATAATAATCTAATAATATTTTAGTTCTTTTTGTTAATTGTAGTTAGAGGCCCTTATCCATCCATTTTTTGCGAGCTCCGTGACCCTAATACACGGCTCCCTAATGGATGCCCCTTGCCTCCACTCTTCAACTTTAAACCCCAAGGTTTGTTATATACACTTGACCACATCCTCACTTATTCACTCCCACCCAACCTCTCTCACTTTTGCTGACCCTTTGCAGAGCTCAAAGGTGGAAGCAGATGGATTAAATCACAAGTATAAGCCCTTTGTATGCAAACAAAGTGGGTCTTTTTCACAATCCAAGGTTATCTTTTTTATTTTTTCTTGTTCACTAATCTACAATCATCAATTTTAATTTTCTTGTTCTTTGTTGTGCCTTGTAATCTTTATACAAGTGGGGTCCATGGTCAGTGCTCTAGCCTTCCATCAATTTTCATTTGTACAAGTGGGGTCCATGGTCAGTGCTCTTGACAACTGATCTGACGGACACCAAAGTGGGTGGACTGTGCCCACAATATCTCCTTGGTGGGACAGTCGTGACCCACTGATTGGTAGATGGTTGGTTAAGGAAAGGAATACATGACTTTCAACATTCAAGAGTAAAAGAAGGAAAGATATGTGATGGTTAGGACCATCAAAGCTTAGGTGATTTTTGGGACATGTTGAGTTAAGAGGGGTTAATCATATCCAACTGTTGGATCACTAACCATGGACCTCACTCATATAAACTGCCTTGGATGAATTGGGTCATTTCTTCTTTTGAATGATGATGCCCTCCTTTTATCATCCTTACTGTTTCTGCCATGTATAATTTTGAATGAATTTTGGAGTCCTTCTTGGTTAGGGTTTGGGCTGAAAGTACGAGTCTGAAGCCGACGTTTTCGGAGTCTAAACTCATTCTTTTGAAAAATAGAAAAATGGGAATATTAGTCAGCATATTTGAGTCAGCATAAACCTTTGGATCCTCTTTTTGAAAGGTATATTCACTCTAATCCAATTCCCAAGCCCGCAAATAAATTCAGCCCACAAATGTATTTCTTGCAATATTTCAAAATCTGAATGATATTTATTACATTGCTGACTGTAACATTATTTTCTAATATGTGCCACCAAAAAATTATTTGTTCCAAACAGGACATTTATGATAAAACAAATTATTTGTTCCCAACAGGACATTTATCAAAGGAGCACTATCAGGTGATATTTAAGATTTTCATTATAAATAGATTAAGAGCCAATGATAATTATAAGTAGACTTGCGGCCAAAAATAAAGAATTTTATTTTTTTCAAAACATGGAAAGACTAATTAGTCCTACTTCTTGTAAATTCAGCCACTGCTTCAAATGGAGGGACTGCACAAAGATTTGGTTAGGGAGACTACTGATGGTAAACTAGCAGCTACAACAAATATGAGAGATACAAAGGTGAAAAGAAATATAAGGCGATCGGTAAGATAAGATAGATTGACAGTACTTGTTTCAATTTTCTTGGATGGATGATGAATGTATTTGAAAATGTAAATGAAAATAAAAAACTTATTTTATATATATATATATATATATATATATGTTATCAATGGAGGATACCTTGTTTAGGGGGACATGAAATTCTTATAGCTTATGGTATGGTGCCCCAATATTGGTTGTATGTTACTAGTATGTAGTAGATAATACTAGGTTCAATAGTAGATAATACTAGAGAATCCCTAAACCTAAACCTACACCTAATCCTAATCTCAATTCCCTAACCTAAACCTAAACCTAAATTTATGACTTAACCTGAACCCGAACTTGATCCCGATTTCCTAAACCTAAACTTATGACTTAACCTAAACCTATTCTTAAATCCCAAAACTTGTAACCTAAACCTAAACCAAAACCTATAACCAAAACCAAAACCTATAACCTAAACCCGAACCCATTCTCAAATCCCATAACCTATAACCTAAACCTAAACCTTAACTTAAACCAAAACCTATAACCTAAACCTAAACCTAAACCAAAACCTATAACCTAAACTCGAACCCAAACTCAAACCCGAACCCGAATTCCTAAACCTTAACCTAAACATATAACCTATAACTTAAGCCTATACCTAAACCTAAAACCTTACTTATAACCTAAAACTATTCTCAAATCCTTAAACCTTAACCTATAACCTAACCTAAACCTATACTTATAACCTAAAACTATTCTCAAATCTCAATACCTATAACCTAAACCCGAATCCAAACCTGAATTCCTAAACCTTAACCTAAACATATAACCTATAACCTATAACTTAAGCCTATACCTAAACCTAAAACCTTACTTATAACCTAAAACTATTCTCAAATCGTTAAACCTTAACCTATAACCTAATCTAAACCTATACTTATAACCTAAAACTATTCTCAAATCCCAAAACCTATAACCTAAACCCGAACCGAACATGAATTCCTAAACCTTAACCAAAACATATAACCTATAACCTATAACCTATAACCTAAGCCTATAACTTAAACTTAAAGCTAAACCTATAACCTAATCCCAAACCTATAACCTAAACTCAAATCCCTAAACCTAAACCTAAACTTGAAAACCCAAACCTAAACCCGATCCCGAACCCGAACCCGATTTCCTAAACCTATACTTTAAACTATTCTTAATTCCTAAACCTATAACTTATAACCTTAACCTAAACCTAAACCTATAACCTATAACCTATAACCTATAACCTAAACCTAAACCTAAAACCTAAATGTATTCTCAAATCTCTAAACCTAAACCTACACCTAATCCTAATCTCAACTCCCTAACCTAAACCTAAACCTAAACCCGATCCCGAACCCGAACCCGATTTCCTAAACCTAAACCTTAACCTATTCTCAATTTCCTAAACCTTAACCTATAACCTAACCTAAACCTAAACCTAAACCTATAACCTACACTTATAACCTAAACCTAAACCTATAACCTAAACCTAAGCCTAAAACCTAAACGTATGACCTAAAACCTAAATGTACTCTCAAATCCCTAAACCTAAACCTACACCTAATCCTAATCTCAACTCCTAACCTAAACCTAAACCTAAACTTGAAAACCCTAACCTAAACCCGAACCCGAACCCGAACCCGATTTCTAAACCTATACCTTAACCTATTCTCAATTTCTAAACCTTAACCTAAACCTAAACCTATAACCTACATTTATAACCTAAACCTAAACCTAAGCTAAAACCTATACCTATGACCTAAAACCTAAATGTATTCTCAAATCCCTAAACCTAAACCTACACCTAATCCTAATCTCAACTCCCCAACCTAAACCTAAACTTAAACTTGAAAACCCAAACCTAAACTCCGATCCCGAACCCGAACCCGATTTCCTAAACCTAAACCTTAACCTATTCTCAATTCCCTAAACCTATAGCTTATAACCTAAACCTAAACCTAAACCTAAACCTATAACCTATAACCTATAACTTATAACCTAAACCTAAACCTAAAACCTAAATGTATTCTCAAATCCCTAAACCTAAACCTACACCTAATCCTAATCTCAATTCCCTAACCTAAACCTAAACCTAAACTTGAAAACCTAAACCTAAACTCGATCTCGAACCCGAACCCAATTTCTAAACCTAAACCTTAACCTATTCTCAATTTCCTAAACCTTAACCTATAACCTAACCTAAACCTATAACCCGCACTTATAACCTAAACCTAAACCTAAAACCTAAACCTAAGCCTAAAACCTAAACCTATGACCTAAAACCTAAATGTATTCTCAAATCCCTAAACTTAAACCTAAACCTACACCTAATCCTAATCTCAACTCCCTAACCTAAACCTAAACCTAAACTTGAAAACCCAAACCTAAACCTGATCCCGAACCCGAACTCGATTTCTTAAACCTAAACCTTAACTTATTCTCAATTCTCTAAACCTATAGCTTATAACCTAAACCTAAACCTTAACCTAAATTTAAACCTAAACCTTAACCTAAACCTATAACCTTAACCTCAACCAAATCCTATGACCTAAAACCTAAATGTAATCTCGAATCTCTAAACCTAAACCTACACCTAATCCTAATTTCAACTCCCTAACCTAAACCTAAACCTAAACTTGAAAACCCAAACCTAAACCCGATCCCAGAACCCGAACCCGATTTCCTAAACCTATACCCTAAACTTATAGCTTATAACCTAAACCTAAACCTTAACCTAAACCTAAACCAAATCCTATGACCTAATACCTAAATGTACTCTCAAATGCCTAAACTTAAACCTACACCTAATCCTAATCTCAACTCCCTAACCTAAACCAAAGCCTAAACTTGAAAACCCAAACCTAAACGCGATCCTGAACCCGAACCTGATTTCCTAAACCTATACCTTAACCTATTCTCAATTCTCTAAACCTATAGCTTATAACCTAAACCTAAACCTTAACCTAAACCTAAACCTATGACCTTAACCTAAACCAAAACCTATGACCTAAAACGTAAATGTATTCTCAATTCCCTAAACCTACACCTACACCTAATCCTAATCTCAACTCCCTAACCTAAACCCAAACCTAAACTTGAAAACCCAAACCTACACCCGATCCCGAACCCGAACCCGATTTCCTAAACCTAAACCTTAACTTATTCTCAATTCCCTAAACCTATAGCTTATAACCTAAACCTTAACCTATACCTTAACCTATTCTCAAATTCCTAAACCTACACCTACACCTAATCTTAATATCAACTCCCTAACCTAAACCTAAACCTAAACTTGAAAACCCAAACCTAAACCCGATCCCGAACCCGAACCCGATTTCTAAACCTAAAACCGTAATATATTCTCAAATCCCTAAACCTAAACCTACACCTAATCCTAATCTAAACTCCCTAACCTAAACCTAAACCTAAACTTGAAAACCCAAACCTAAACCCGATCCCGAACCCGAACCCGATTTCCTAAACCTAAACCTAAACCTAAACTTGAAAACCTAAACCTAAACCCGATCCAAAACCCGAACCCGATTCATAAACCTAAACCTTAACCTATTCTCAATTCCCTAAACCTATAGCTTATAACCTAAACCTATAACCTTAACCTAAACCAAAACCTATGACCTAAAACCTAAATGTATTCTCAAATCTCTAAACCTAAACCTACACCTAATCTTAATCTCAACTCCCTAACCTAAACCTAAACTTGAAAACCCAAACCTAAAACCCTATCCCGAACCCGAACCCGATTTCCTAAACCTAAACCTTAACCTATTCTCAAATCCCTAAACCTAAACCTACACCTAATCCTAATCTAAACTCCCTAACTTAAACCTAAACCTAAACTTGAAAACCCAAACTTAAACCCAATCCGAACCCGAACCCGAATTCTAAAACCTAAACCTTAACCTATTTTCAAATCCCTAAACCTAAACCTAGACCTACACCTAATCCTAATCTCAAATCCCTAACATAAACTTAAACCAAAACTTGAAAACCCAAACCTAAACCCGATCTCAAACCCGAACCCGATTTCCTAAACCTAAACCTTAACCTATTCTCAATTCCCTAAACCTATAACTTATAACCTAAACCTAAACCTAAACCTTAACCTTAACCTAAACCTAAACTCGAACCTATAACTCAGTAACCTAAATATATTCTCAAACCCCTAAACCTACACCTACACCTAATCCTAATCTCAACTCTCTAACCTAAACCTAAACTAAACTTGAAAACCCAAACCTAAACCCGATCCCGAACCCGAACCCAATTTCCTAAACCTAAACCTTAACCTATTCTCAAATCTCTAAACCTAAACCTAATCCTAATCTAAACTCCCTAACCTAAACCTTAACTTGAAAACCCGAACCTAAACCCAATCCCGAACCCGAACCCGAATTCTTAAACCTAAACCTTAACCTATTCTCAAATCCCTAAACCTAGACCTACACCTAATCCTAATCTCAACTCCCTAACCTAAACCTAAACCTAAACTTGAAAACCCAAACCTGAACCCGATCCCGAACCCAAACCCGATTTCCTAAACCTAAACCTTAACCTATTCTCAATTCCCTAAACCTATAGCTTATAACTTAACCTAAACCTAAACTTATTTATATGTATTATACATGGATGAATGTAATGTGAATAAGATTGTTTGTGTTTGGATGGATGTAGTTTATGTTTGGATGGATTTACGTAGTTTGGGTTTAGATGGATGTGAATGTGATGAAATGTGGATAAGATTGTTTTTTTACTTATGAAGTTAAACTTATATGTATTATGCGTGGATGAATGTAATGTGGATAAGATTGTGTTTGGATGGTTTTACGTAGTTTGGGTTTAGATGGATGTGAATGTGAATGTGATGAAATATATTGTATAACAGGTGTATATTAGGAAGATTGTGTTTGGATGGATTTACATAGTTTGGGTTTAGATGGATGTGAATGTGAATGTGATGAAATATATTGTATAACAGGTGTATATCAGGAAGAAGACTGTAATAGGTCAAATCTGAAAAGTCCTTTAAGGGTCATAAGAGACGGCCCATAGCAGTCCTTTTAAAGGATAGTCCATGATCGTCCTTTAAAGGCTCATACCAGACGGTCCATGACAGTCCTTTTAAAGGACGGTCCATGACCATCTGTTTAAAGGACGGTCTATCGCCGTCATTTGAAGGCCCATAAGAGACGGTTCATGACAGTCTTTTTTAAGGACAGTCCATGACAGTCCTTTTAAAGGACGGTCCATGGCTGTCCTTTTTGGGCTCATAAGAGACAGTCTACGACAGTCCATTTTAAGGACGGTCCATGACCGTCTTTTTTTCGTCAATAAGAATGATGGTTTTTAACCATCCTTAAGTAATAGGACACGTCAAAATTTGACTACCTATGCGACGGTCCATGACCGTCCTTTTTGGTCATTTGAGACGGTTTTGGACCGTCCTTTTTTTGCTGTTTTGGCGTAGTGTAAGGAAGGTTTCAACGGTAGACATTTCTTTCTCCAATTTTTCCTCTCACGTTGAGTTTCAGATCCATCTCATATTTAGTCGTGTCCTAAAATGAGCTCGCAAAATGGATGGATAGGTGAATTTTTCACTAACATTATGGTGGGCCCCACCTAACATATCTACAGGTTGGATGGCAAATAAACATTCCCATGGAATCCATGAAGTTTTAATGGTAGGGATTCAATCATGATTGTTTCATATGGGTAAATGTGTCAAATTAACATATTTCAAATTGACGCGCATATCAGGGGCTGGCAATCTAGGTGCCTATCTCAGGCATGGAGAGCTGTCCTAGTTAAACACATGCTAGGGAGCATTCCTGTCCATTCTTTAGAGGCAGCCCATGTACCCTCACAAGTTCTGAAGTCTCTGAATAGTTGTATGGCTAATTTTTTCTGGGGTTGGTCGGATGGAAAGAAGAAGTTACACTGGTGAAATTGGGATTTGATTGCTCTTTCTACAGATGAAGGGGGTCTGGGAATTAGAAAGCTGGTGGATGTTATGAAGGCCTTCCGTCTGAGGATGGCTTGGGCAATCACATACAAGGAAAAGGGCAGTATTTGGAGCAGTTTTATGGTAGGGAAACATGGCCCCGACCTCTCTTTCACTATCCCCCATGCACGACCATCATCGCGTCCCCTTTATGGAAGAGAATCAGGTCTCTTTTCCCAATCGTCAACTCACAGGTGCAGTGGAATCTTAGTTCGGGCCAATGCAGTCTATGGTACGACAACTGGACCGGTTTGGGCCTTATTCAACACCTAATTTCATCCCCTATACCTGAGGCATTGCAACACATGAAGGTGTCCCATTTTCTGGATGCCAACGGTCCTCACCCCCCCATGGTGGTCTTCAATTTGCTCCCTCAGGATGTGATTGACTTCATCTTCAAGGCTGGTTTTTGCACATCTGAGGGTCTAGACTCCCCTTTCTGGCCCTTAACCTCGTCCGAAAAATTCTCGGTAAAATTAGCCTGGAATTTACTTAGATCGCCCAAGCAGAGGAAAGTTTGGGCGAGGCGGATCTGGCATTCTTCTTTACCTCTGAGAATTTCTCTTTTGGTGTGGAAGGTTCTGTAGGGGATTGTTCCGGTGGACATTGGTGTTCAGTCCAAAGGCATCCATTTGGCCTCTAGGTGTGTTTGTTGTGGGGGTAAGGCAAACCAGTCTCACTCTGCGGAGTCCCTTCACCATTTTTCATTGGTAGTAAGCTGGCGCAAGAAGTTTGGACCCACTTCGGATGCATGTTCAATATAGCTGTTATGCCAGTTCTTTCCATGGAATCACATCTTTCCCAGTGGTGGAATACCCTTACTCTCAGGATGCGGCACTCCTCAGTTCAGAAACTCGCTATATGCCTGATCATTTGGGAATTGTGGAAGGCTAGAAATGCGGTTGTTTTTTACGGTATGTCTACCTCGGCTCGCTCCCTGTCCAACTGTGTGTACAGGTGATTTTCTCATATCAGCAATGCCATTTCGGCTCCTTCCCCTGCTATCTCACCCAGGGCTGAGGCGCAGCTTTCTCAGTTCTCTCCAGATTTGAATTTTGTTTCAATTAGCTCGACTTCCAAACATCTATCTCTGATTAAATGGCTGAAGCCGAACCCGGGTTGGGTGAAGATTAACGTTGACGGCTCGTCCAGAGGCAACCTAGGGAACTCTGGTGGTGGTGGGGTCTGCAGAGGAGATAGAGGACAATTTATCTTCGCATTCACGGCAGGATACGGGGTTGGATCTAACACCATGGCAGAGCTTCGAGCTATCCATGATGGCCTATCCCATCGTCTCTCTTCAGGACTCTCTAAGGTGATAGTAGAATCAGACTCCCAGCTAGCCATTGACGTGCTGAATGGTTTAGTGCATCCAGGCTGGAAATGGGCCTACTGGACCCATAGGATCGACAGACTAAAGCTATTGGGGCAGGTACGCTTCGTTCATATATTCAGGGAGGGTAACGCTCCGGCGGATGCCATGGCCTGCTTGGCCAGCGCTGGTCAATTGTCAGTATGGTTCACTTAGTTTTCTCCCCCCCCCCCCCCCCCCTTCTAATGTTAGGGGTCTTCTTTTCCTTGACAATGTGGGCCTGGGGTCGATCGTGAGCGAGACGGCTTTTGAATTCTCCTTGGGTTTTTCGTTTTGTTTTCTCTAGTTTCACGATAGGCTCCCAGGTGTTTTTTTTTTTTTTTTTTTTGTACCCCTGGTTAGCCCGAATGTACATTGGTTTATCTTTTTTGAAATTAAATCATACTAATTTATTTTTATTTTTTTGAAAGGTGGGCCATCATATGAATTCGGAAGTCAAGTCTTTGTGTGGTTGTCAATTATTATTATTATTATTATAATATATATATATATATATATATATTTCAACGACAGTTAACAAACTAGTTATTCTACATATTACTTTTCCACTTCAGATTCAGACTTACGATTTTAGATTTAACAAACATGCCCTTAATTAAATTAAATAACTTTTATTATAGTACTCCAACTTAAATGTATCATGGATTCCTATGATGGGAAGCTATGCGGATTTCATAAAGTTATCCGTGACAAATCCACTCCCTTCATCAATTTCTCAAGTTTACCGGAGGGCAAGAGTCCAGGCAAATTCAAAACTCATGCAGACCAGGGACACGCCACATGGAATAGCGGGGATTAAATACCCACCGTTGATAACTTTTTGGGGCCTCAAAAGTTTTGGATCATGATGTATTTGTGCCTACAGTTTATCCAAATGGAAATAACTTTATGAATGGTCAGATGGCATTTAAACATCATGGTCGGCTCCCGGAAAGTTTCAAATGTGGACATTTTTGCTCTCACTATTTTTTGTTGTATGGCCCACCAGAGTTTTGGGTCTACCTGATTTTTGGACTCTTATTCTATTATGATAAATGGATGGATTGAGCGGATTTGTCACGGGAATCTTTGTGAGCCTCACATCCAATGGGGACATAGGCAACTAGCGTCCATGTATCTTATACCTAAAGTTAAAGTTAATGGAACATCCGCCAAACGGATTGGTGGAAAAAAGGACAACTGGTGTTGTTTGTCTCCCCCAAGCAAAAAGGAAAAAATAATTGTACACAACATATCTTAACTACAGGGACACCTAGAGCTGGGCATCGAGTCGAGTTAGACCGAGTTAGAACTGACCCCGCTTGACCCGGTTTTGAAATAGCACTTGTTGGGATGCCTTGCACAAACCTTAGGATCTAGCCTCTCGAAACAAACCAGAATTATGGATAATAAAGCAATGAAATAAATCAAAGCATCAATCACATACCACACGAGATTTTTACGTGGAAAACCCTCAAAGAGGTAAAAACCACGGGACCTCGTCCAGATCAACAATACACTATGAAGTAGAACGTTTACAACCTTCTTCACTCATGCAGGAGTGGATGAACAATGAAAGAATAAAGAAAACCAGAGAGATCTCACTGATTACGAGGACGTAGGAGCGCGGAGATATAGACTGCACCGTAGATCACCTCCACGAGCATAATCTCCCTTCTACAAGCTTCCTCTCTCTCTTTCTCCCTCTCTCTCTCATCTTTGATAGCCCTCTTGTGTTTTTCTCATCAACACAACATACGTAGAAAAATCCTAGGGACCCTTTTTTATAGTTTTAGAAAATCCTTTCCGCATCCTAGTTGCGAAAGGACTTGCGCATCCCAGTTGCGAAAGGACTTGCGCATCCTAGTTGCGAAAGGACTTGCGCATCTCAGTTGCGAAAGGACTTTGTGCATCCCAGTTGCAAAAGGACAACGAGTTAAAAAAACCCATCAAATCTCCCACTTTTTGACCCAAGAGGGATTCACCTTCTTTAAGTCAGTCAGGTTTCTACAAACCTCAAACTTGCCCTTAAGCAAGGCCTTGGTCATCATATCTGACCCATTATCGTCCGTGTGGACCTTCTCAAGCTGTAACACCTTCTGTTCCAAAGTATCCCTGATCTAGTGATACCGAATCTCTATGTGCTTTGACTTGGAATGCTGACTTGGATTCTTGCTCAAGTGTATAGCACTCTGACTATCACAATAGACCACGTGCTCCTCTTGCTTCAGGCTAAGTTCCTGTAGGAACCTCTTCATCCAAAGCATCTCTTTACATGCCTCTGTGACTGCAATGTACTCGGCTTCTGTAGTTGACAATGCTACGACCTTCTGTAGCTTGCTCTGCCAAGAAACCGCTCCTCATGCAAACATGAACATGAACCCCGATGTAGACTTTCTGGAGTCTATGTCACCTGCCATATCTGCATCTGTATAGCCCTCTAACACAGGTTTACCGTCACCATAGCATAGGCTCAACCTGGATGAGCCTCTTAGATACCGCAATATCCATTTCACCGCTGCCCAATGCTCTTTACCAGGATTGGCAAGATACCGGCTAACATCACCAACCGCATATGCTATGTCTGGGCGTATACACACCATAGCATACATCAAACTTCCTACAGCTGACGCGTAGGGTATCTTCTGCATCTCATCCACCTCTGCCTTCGTCTTGGGACACTGCCTGTCGCTCAATCTGAAGTGACCATCCAGTGGAGTACTGACTGGCTTCGCTGCATTCATATTAAACCGCTCTAAGACTTTCTCAATATACCGCTCTTGTGACAGCCAAAGCTTCCTGCTGCTTCTGTCACGGGTTATCTCCATTCCTAGGATCTGTCTAGCCGGGCCCAAGTCTTTTATCGTAAAAGACTTGCCCAACTCCTGTTTCAGCTTGTCAATCTTCTTGATGTCTTTTCCCATGATGAGCATGTCATCAACATATAATAGCAGAACTAAGAAATCACCATCTGAGAACTTGCGCGTGAACACACAGTGGTCCGAGTCCGTTCTGTCATACCCATGTTTCAACATAAACGAGTCGAACTTCTTGTACCATTGTCGTGGAGCTTGTTTCAGCCCATACAAGCTCTTCCTCAGCCTACACACTATATGCTCCTTGCCCTTGACTTCGAACCCTTCTGGTTGGTGCATATAGATCTCTTCTTCCAGGTCACCATGGAGAAAGGCAGTTTTAACATCTAACTGCTCTATCTCTAAATCTATGCTAGCCGCCAACCCAAGCAACATCCGTATGGATATCATCTTCAGCACTGGTGAGAATATCTCTTTGAAGTCTATTCCTTTCTTCTGACCAAACCCTTTCACCACAAGTCTGGCCTTGAACCTCGTCTGTGAATTCTTCTGCTCAACTTTCTTTCTGAACACCCACTTGTTGCTCAAAGCTTTCTTGCCCTTAAGCAGTTTCACCATATCATAGGTGTGGTTCTTATGCAAGGATTCCATCTCCTCTTGCATAGATTTCAACTACTCCCCCTTATGCTCGTCGGCTAGGACCTCAGAATAATCTTTTGGCTCTTCCCCATCAGTCAGCATAATGTACTCATGCGACGAGTACCTCTTGGACGGCTGTCTGTCCCTAGATGACCTCCTCACCTGTGGCTTAACAGGTGGATCAAGTGGGGGCTACTCCCTTGCTCCATCTTCTGAAGGAACTCTCTCGTCCTCTGCACCTTACTGTACTCTCCCGTCATCAAGCACCACAGGAGGAATAATTGGATCCATGTCCTCTAGCTCACCTGAACTAGGCTGATTCTTCTCTAGCGTACCAATGTCTTCTATAAACTGATCTTCAAAGAAAACCACATCTCTGCTCCTGACGAGCTTCCTCTCGGTCAGATCCCACAATTTATAACCAAACTTTTCATCACCGTACCCTAAGAACACACACTGCCTGATCTTCATATTGAGCTTGGACCTCTCATCCTTTGGTACGTGAACGGCTGCCCTGCATCCAAACACCCTGAGATGACTGTACGATGGATTATGTCCAGTCCACACCTTCTCAGGTACTTCTCCATTCAACGGGGCTGATGGAGACCTGTTTATCAAATACACTGCCGTGCGCATTGCTTCTCCCCAGAATGTCTTGGGCAACTTCGCATGGGATAACATGCATCTGATTCTCTCAACAATGGTGCGATTCATTCGCTCAGCTACACCATTATGCTGGGGGGTCTTGGGAACCGTCTGTTCATGCCGTATACCCAGAGACTTGTAGTACTCATGAAAGTCGCCAATGTATTCACCACCATTGTCAGTGCGGATGCACTTCAATGGTCTACCTGTCTCTCTCTCGACCATAGCATGAAACAATTTAAACATACCAAAGACCTCGTCCTTGGATTTCAAAGCATAAACCCAAACCCTCCTAGATGCATCATCTATAAAAGTGACAAAATACAATGCCCCACCCAAGGTTTTTGTCCTCATAGGATCACAAACATCAGAATAAACCAAATCTAATGCATGCACTTTATTAACATGCGAAGCAATTTTAACAAATGAAACTCTTTGCTGTTTCCCTAATAAATAATCAAGATAGGTTTTAAGAGGTATACCTGTCATGTCTGGAAGGAGTTGCTTCCTCGCTAGTAGCTGAAGCCTTTTTTCACTTATGTGGCCTAGACGCATGTGCCACATGTCAATAGTTGAATCTTCCGCTGCGTTCAATCCAACCTTGCTGATACTGACACTTGCCTTGTAAAGGGTGCAACACTTCTTTCCTCTAGCCATGATCAACGAACCCTTGATGAGCTTCCATCGCCCATCAGCAAACCAGCTTTCATAGCCATCATCATCCAGCCTTTCCGTCGACATCAAGTTGAGGCAAAGATTTGGGATATGCCTAACATCCCTGAGAACCAATGTGCAGCCCACATCAGTTTTCACACAAATATCACCGACTTCCACGATCTTTGATACGCCAGAATTTCCCATCTTCACAGTCCCATAGTCACCTGACTTGTAGCTTGTGAAGGAGTCCCTGTATAGAGTTGCATGAAAAGAAGCTCTTGAGTCTATCACCCAGTCGGTGTTCTGACTCGTAGCCGTGAGACATACGTCATGATTTGTAGAAAGAATAACTACCATGTCGCCATCTGAAGCGACCGCAGTGGAATTAGATTCATCTTCTTTCCCTTTTCCTTTCTTGTCATTTTTCTTACCACGACATTCATGCTTGTAGTGGCCCTTCTTACCACAATTTCAGCATTTAACATCTTTTCTGTTACTCGACTTGCCTCTTGATTTATCTCGGACCTTCTCGCCCTTCCTGTTCTTTCCTCTCCCTCGTTCCTACGTTACAAGAGCCTTTTGCTGAGTAGACCCCTGAGACTTCCTCCTTGTCTCCTCATTGAAGAGACAACTGGTTACCTGTTTTATGGATATCTTTCCGTCTGGCGCGGAGTTACTTAAAGACACCACCAATGTCTCCCAACTGTCAGGCAATGAACTAAGCAATAGTAAAGCCTGCAATTCATCATCCAGGACCATCTTCATAAAGGTGAGTTGGTTCACTATATTGCTGACCTCATTCATGTGCTTGGCCACAGAACCACCATCCTTGAACTTGAGATTCACAAGTCGCCTTATCAGAAATATCTTATTACCGGCTGTCTTCCTCTCATACAGCCCTTGTAATTTTAGCCATGGGCTTACGGCTGAGGTTTTCGTAGACACATGGTGGAACACAGAATCATCCAACCACTATCTAATAAACCCCACTGCCTTTCGGTCTGTCTTCTTCCAATCATCATCAGTCATATCCTTGGATTTTTCTGATATGCCTAAGATTGGAGAATATAGGTCATTGCAATGCAGCAAGTCCTCCATCTTAGCCTTCCATATGGTCCAGTTAGAACCATTGAGCCTGATCATCCTTGAGCCACCTTCCATAATTCAAAACCAATCCTATCCGTTCAATGAACTTAGCTCTGATACCACTTTGTTGGGATGCCTTGCACAAACCTTAGGATCTAGCCTCCCGAAACAAACCAGAATTATGGATAATAAAGCAATGAAATAAATCAAAGCATCAATCACACACCACACAAGAGATTTTTACGTGAAAAACCCTTAAAGAGGTAAAAACCACGGGACCTCGTCCAGATCAACAATCCACTATGAAATAGAACGTTTACAACCTTCTTCACTCACGCAGGAGTGGATGAACAATGAAAGAATAAAGAAAACCAGAGAGATCTCACCGATTACGAGGACGTAGGAGCGCAGAGATATAGACTGCACCGTAGATCATCTCCACAAGCATAATCTCCCTTCTACAAGCTTCCTCTCTCTCTTTCTCCCTCTCTCTCTCACCTTTGATAGCCCTCTTGTACTTTTCTCATCAACACAACATACGTAGAAAAATCCTAGGGACCCTTTTTATAGTTTTAGGAAACTCCTTTCCACATCCTAGTTGCGAAATGACTTGCGCATCCCAGTTGCGAAAGGACTTGCGCATCCCAGTTCCGAAAGGACTTTGCGCATCCCAGTTGCGATAGGACAACGGGTCAAAAAAACCCATCAGCACTGACCTGAACTTGACCTGACTGGATTCTGAGTCCAACATGCTTAACCCGATCTAATTTCGGGTCTAGCCTGAACTAACTTAGATCGAGTCCGACCCGGTCATAGGTACTGAGTCACGTCAGGTGTAGCAGGTATCCATGGGCTGAAATCACAGCTCAAGACCTAAGTGTACATGTGGCCTCTCCATCAGCTACGAGGCATCTCATATCTAAAATGTCATATCTGAGTTTTTTTTTATGTGTACCAGTCGGGTTTTATATTGAGTCAAGTTAGTATCGACACGGATTTTAGGTCGAGTCGAGTTGAGTTACTAGGTGACCTGAACTAACTCAACTCGGTTTGAATTCAGATTGGACGAAGCGTACTCAGTTTGGATGGACTCACCCTCTCGATTCGGGTTGAGTGGGGTCTGAACAAGTTGGATGAGTCAAGTTTGCCAAAATGAGTCATCCCATGCCCAGCTATAGGCCCACCTCAATAAGTGCATTGTATATCCATTCTATCTCTCTCTTTTCCAGCTTATTTTAGGATATGGTCTGAAAAATGAAACCATACAAATTTTACATAGATCACACCACAGGAAAGGAAACAGTGATCATTGAATGCTCACCATTAAAAGCTTACTAGTGTCCATTGTAATGTTTTGACCATCCAACTTATTAATAAGGTCAATATGACGTCAATGAAAATAAATAAATACCAGCTACATCTAAAACTTTTGTGGTCTACAAAAGATTTTCAGTGGTCATTAACCACTGTTTCTTGTGGTGTGGTCCACTTGAAGTTTGTACCTGCTTCGGTTTTTGTTTCATTGCCTACAATAAGCTGGAAAAATGGGAAAACGGATTACTAGCGTGGATATACAATGCATATATCAGGGTGCACCCTTGCGGTCAGGGTCTCACACACATCGCTCGCTCAGGGTCTCACACACAAGTTGCACTTGCATACACTGCGTTCCCACCTTGTAGGGTCATTTATTAGTAAGTGGTAGGCTGATTTGAACGAATAAGAGCAGATTTAGTAAGTTTAGGTTAGCCTAGTCAATGCATATCTGACCATGAGGCCCACCTTAATGTATGTGTTGTACATCCATGTCGTCCGTCTATATTGCCAGCTTAATTTAGGAGATAGCACTACACCAAAATCGCTGTTTTGCGACGGACTAAATCCGTCGTTAAACCAAATAAACGACGGACTTCGTCCGTCGCTTGGTCCGTCGCTGTTTACTGGGTCGTTTTTGGTTTTACAATGGATTTTACCCGTCGTTTAATCTGCGACGGATAACGTCCGTCGCACCATAGCGACGGATAAAATCCGTCGTAAAAAATAAAAAATCCGTCGAAAATATTCAAAAAATTAGTCGTCACTAAAAACATTAGCGACGGATAAGGTCTGTCGCTAATATGAGTAAGCAACGGATTTCATATCCGTCGTCGATCCAACGGTCGAAATTAGCGACGGATAAGATCCGTCGCTAATATAGTAAGCGACGGACCTCAAATCCGTCGTTATATTCAATATTCAGAAGTTAGCGACGGATTTGGTCCGTCGCTAAAATATCTGTAAATAAAAAAATAATATTGATAATTTATTATTATTATTTTTTTAATCTTGCACCTGATAGTCATTCAAAAAATAATTCACACTATTGTTTGATAAGAATCCTATTCACAAAATTGGTAACAACTCAATTCAATAAAAGAGGAAATGACCCGAGTGGCCCACTCCAACAAAAATTGACTTTTAACCCTCCTAACTAAACACTTCTTACCTGGAACTTCAACTAGTGGCAATGCATTGCCTTGAATTGGCTACTTAGTATCTTCTCTTGTTCAATCTTCTTTTGATCCCTTCCTACATATATTACAAACCAGATTCAATCCAAGAAAAGACTAGTTTAGTCAACCCTTCATATTTTACAAATAACCAGCTCAAATCGATGAAAAGTGAATAATTTAATCAACTGAAACCAATTAACAAAATAAAAGATTAGAATTCATCCTAGCCATTAGAGGTTCAGGTAAGAGCGTTTCTTAACTTCATAGCATTCACTGGGAGAGCACAATACAGTTTGAAAAGATCTTTAGATGTTAGAATCAAATACACAACAGCGCAATGCAATCTGCATTTAATGTGCTAGTGTCTAACAAAATGACCAAATGAAAGTGTAGGAATTGCGAAATTCTTATTTCCCAACAAGATACACCTGCATAATGAGAAGATAGCAACAACTTGTTAGTGCTTGTAACTTTCAAAAAGCATTTGTGTGCAACATCCAACCTGTCTAATTGGTTAAGCCCACTTTGAGGATCACCTTGTGTAAAATTCAGCCCCATCCACTCATCAGGTAGACAACACTTACTATTTTGTTATTTATCAACGGATATACTTGAGGTTATCTACTGGGTGCGTGGACAATAACGTATCAGCAAAGAGCAATTCTAGTGTAAATCAATATATGTATGTATGGAGTTTTGCTAAGCCCACACGTGTCTACAAGTCAGCTAATGCACCACCCACTGTATATACTAGTATGGTAGGCCAGTGAAACATCCAAGCCATCCACTAGGTGGAGTTGTCTAGAGCCCAAAGATAAAGGTGGTCCATTCAGTTGGTGTGCCATGATAGTAGAAATAAGCCAAGCGGATTAGAAAACTTTGGCTTTTTTTTTTCTCACAACCATACATTCGTTCAATTGATTATGGCCCACCTGACTAGTGGACTGACCTAATTCTTGGGATAGGGAATCTCATCATGATGGATGGCTTGGACATTCCACTTGTTCGCCGTGCTAGAATATGTGGCGGCATGTGCATTAGCTGACTTGAACATGCATGTGGGCTTAGCAAAGCTCTGTATGCATCAGCAAGGGGCAATTTTTCCCATGCAAAGAACTATAATCTGAGTCATTCAAATTTTACCTCTGAATCTTTCTTTGCTCACTTGTGCCTATGTGTGAGCATGTAAGAGATTCCAGCAACTCTCTTGATGTTCCTGTTGGAAGATCAAGTGGACCACACCAAAGGAAACAGTAGGTATTGAACGCCTACAGTTGAAAACTTCTTAGGCCACAGACAGAAATGAAACATTTACATGATAGTGGACCCCCACAGAGTCCAGTCACAATCACTAGGGATACGGGTGGTGTTGGGGTCACCACCCAATCCATTTCCCATCAGGTGAGCACACAAGGACAAAAGAAATGTGCACAGTTGAAAGACGTAGACCTGCAGTAGAAAGCTCTATGGCCCCACTGCAACGTCTGTGTGACATCCACTCCACCAATCACCTACTGTTGAAAACTTCCTTGAGAAACAGATATTTTAGATCAAGCTAATATTTATGTTTTCACTTCATCCTAGTCTATGTGACTTTATGAACAAGTTGGTTTGTAAATAAACATCACAGTGGGGCCTAGGAAGTTTTCAACAGTCACCACTAACTCCTATGGTGTGGAGCGCCCAATGCAAAACCTTCTGACAAAAATGCTGCTGGGGCACCCAGTGCTTACACGATCAATCTTGATAACTTCCAGAAGTGGCTGAAAGTGTTCTATTAACAACCAAGGTAAAGTGTTCCGCCATTATCAATTAATAGAATTGATAGAAGAAAGATCAGATTGTAATATGTTTCTTCATTTGCTTACTATGCAGAAGTGTCATTTTTGAATGCTATTGTAAGCTCCTAATCATGGCTGGTCAAATGAAAACAAAACAATTGTTCACTGACTATAACCACAAGTTTAGAGGGAAAAGGAAAGGAAAAAAAATAAAATGTGAACCCCACTGTGATTGGGCTGCAATCTCAGATTTTGATTTGAACATAGAACAAATATCTCAGGCTGGAAAAGCTATGTGAACCCCACCAAGATGTATGTGTTTAATCCAATTTCATCATTTTGTCAGCTCATTTTAGAGGCATGGGCTAAAAAATAAACGTAATTCAAATCTCAAATAGACTGTTATAGGAAACAAATTTGAATGAAATAAAAACACAAATTTTAACTCGATCCAAAACTTTTGTAGCCCTTACGTTTTTAAGGATGGATGAATGGAAAAAACAAATATCAACTTCATCCAAAACTTTTGTAGGCCTAAGAGAAGTTTAATGGTGAGCTGCATTTACCATTGTTTGATATGGTGTGGTCTATTTGAGCGTTGGACCTGCCTATATTTAGGGTACCTCCTAAAATGAGCTGGTAAAATGGATGAATGGAGTGGATAAAACATGTACATCATGGCTGGGCTATTGAACTTTTCCAGCACCAACCAGTGCCCAAATCAGTGTTGTGTTCCATAGATAGGAAGAATGACGTGTGGTGATAGAGATCCAGGTCAATCAGGTGTGCAGCCTCATTTTCACCCTAGATACCGAGATTTATGCAGAAAAAAGACTAAAGTGCTGCAACAAACTATGCATAGAAACAGAATGCAAGTATTTTAGTTTAAGAACAAAACTGCATGGTAGAAGAGCTCGTTAAACAAATTGCTATAGAAAATTTAAAAACTGAACTGAATTGTTGTCATGAATAACAGAATTTGATGCATTTACAGTGAATTAACTTAGTTTTACCATGTCTTCCCATGCATATTTTCTCTGCGGTGTTTCTCCAACTGTTGACCTAGTAAGCAGAGGAACCAACCACAAACATAAAACTAAGCATGACTTCATATGAGGAATAAAACAAATACAAAAGAAAGAACAGGAACAGGACACAAATTGCATGCACGACATATATCAACTCAAATGTCCACCATTCCCATAGGTACGTATATATGGTCAAACAAGTGTAATTTTTATTTATGATGATTGTAAACTGAGAGGACTTGTTAATGTACATCGTTTGTTCTTTAAGTGGATTTTCATGAAAATGTGTATGGATTAGCTTATTAAAAGAACAACTTTTCAAGAGAAAGCGTCATTGTGATGGACAATTTTCAAAACTAGCTTTTACAGTACAAACAATGAAAAACATAATATTAATGAGAAGGAAAAAAAATCATTCTTTCAACCCATTGTATAGGACTTGGTGCAGAGGACATTCACCATCTCCTGTGTTTGAACCAATAAGGAGGTCATGACTGTCGCTTGCTTCAGGACTAAATGCATGGCATACAGGGTTCGCTGTGTAAAGGTACTTGTGGAGAGAAATACCAATTCTACCATTCCTAGGAAACATAAAAACTAGGGAATGAATTCCCTGGCAACCAAACAGGCCCTAAGGGGCACTTCTTGCATTGATATTTTTCCATCAATACTAAGAGTGCACAATGCCCCTAGGCAAGTGACAAACATAAACTTTAGGAAAACAAGCCTTAACATGTTGGCAACGGAAAGCAACCCTCTAAATCTCACATGACTATGGCAGGTTATACAAAGAGAAGCTCAACAACATGTTGATTACCAAGCTTTGGCAAAAAGTAAGGAAAAATAATTCAAGATAGAGAACTCACAGTTTTGAACTTCTCCATGTTTGTCTCAAGACAACTCTCTAATTCTGACATTTTCCCAGTGCCATAGCTATTCGCCAAGTCAACGTAAGGGTGCCATGAAGAAACATTTTATGAGTTAACCGGTTGGGGTATTAGCACACTCTTGATGTATCAAATCCTATATATAAAGCAGTTCTTGATTCTTCTCAAAGCAACAACTCTTCATGGGAATCGATGAAGGAAATACTTTTGTGCAAAGTTAACTTCAAGAATGATATTATTGATCGGAGAGTGATTCTATATTTGAATGAGTGCTTATACGAGAAAATGCATTGCAAGGAGAATGCAACATATTTAGTTAGAATCGTTTGAAAAAGTCACTTTAAAGGATGTTGCTTTTGACTTCTCCATTGAATACCAAAGGCATCGACAAATACCTGAAAGTTGAAGCGAATCTGAGGCCTTGTTGGCCACATTCACCTTGATAAGATGCGCTTGAAAGGACTCGACCGGAGCATGGATGAGATCCTGCACTCTTGTCAAGAGGTTATAAATTGCTTTGGGAGAAAGAAGCACGCTCTTTCACCTTTTTAAAGAAGATTTATTTGTCTTCCTGCGAAAGTTGCACACTTCAGCAACAATGTGATGAGAAGTGGTCTCAGCTACCATGCTTGCAGTTCTTCTACAAAGATGGAAATGGTGGTCCGCAGGGTGAGCAAGGTGATACGATTGAGAAAACTTTGTAGATCATGGCTAAAGCTATCTGCCCAATTTTGTTGGGGACTCTGGTTAATGGTGACCCTCGAGTGCAGATGGCCAACATTATTTGGATTGGTTCAGATTCGACAACTTAGGTGAGAAATGATGGGAAGTTGCGGAAGGGTGAGGTAGCTGTTGAGGTGGTTATTGAGAAAGATGCAATCAAAAAAAGCGGTGACGCTTGGAGGGTAGCCATGGATTCATGCCTACCTGTGATGCACTTAATTGACACGAGGAGATCTACACCATATGGTGTTCAACAAATTCAAAAACCGCTTGGAATTTCATGTGCTTTTGGTCAGTCAGTTCAGCGACTGTCAACATCTATAAAAATGGTTGCAAAAGGCGTGCTAAAAGAACATCGATGCTTGTGGCAAATAGCATGACATGCGGTGGAAATCTTATTGGTTTCAATACTGGCTTTTGGCTACAAGGCCCTGTTTCACTCTTTGAATGTTCAAGTCCCATTTACAAAGCTGACCACCTTATTTAGGCCAATTAAATGTTTTGAGAGAAGCGGTGAAAGGTGTCACACGGATTCACTATCCAAAGTATAGTTGCATCATGTTCTTGGGGTAAACATGGCACAAGAACACCTTTCCAGATTATGTGGTACTTCATACTTGGACCAATTCCTTCTCCATGTAGTCCTACATTTTGAAATAAGTAACCAAAACCAACTCATTTGTGACCCTACTCAAATTTTATGGGAAAATGAGTTGAGGCAATTGATTAATTAAAAAGATAATATCTCATGTTGCCTTTGTGATGCATGTGATTGTGTTCAAGTTACTTAGGATCTCAAACTGATTTTTTTCCTTTTCTTTTCTAATCAAGTCATAAATAGTTAAATCAGCATTTAGTCCAACAAACTTGTCTTAACATGACAAAAATTTGCATGAACAGTCCACTCAACATGAATTCTAACATAATCAAAGTACATCAACTAAGAGTATTTATACTTAGACAATATCTACAAGCAGGAACAATGGGCGACACTAAATATCCATAAACTCTAGTGAGAAGATTAAATTGTGATGTAAGAGGAAGGCTATATAAAATTGCAAAGCGACGTATTGAACGATGTTACTGAAATTGGCAAGTACCAGGCCTAATGCTTGGAGAGAAAGAGTTTGCTAGCACTCCTTCCGACATGTCTACTTGGAATACAGATTACACATCAGATCGAAAACATTACAGTCAAACAAAATCATGAAGATTATCAACCACATGAGGAGAAAAAAAAAGTGTAGTAGGTGAAACACAAGCAAAATTTCAGAAACAATAAGGAAACACAGTCAAAATTCACCTGTTTTCAATCTTTTCCTCCTCACTTTTCAGAAACGGCAAGTGTCTAGGACATTGAGTGACACATGAAATGGCCTCCCCTATGAAGATGACAATACACGAAAGAGGAAACCTTCAACAAGCATTAACAAGCAAGAGGAATTATAAACAAGAAGAAAAATAACTCTCTTTTTCCAACCATTAACAAGCCAGAGGAATTACATGACAGGAAGCCCTCATTCACTTGGTGAAACTAATTTATTCAATAAAAAATAACAACAAATTTGCCATAATAACTCCATACTAGCGACTTTAAAGCCATATTACGAAGTCATACCAAAAACAAGAGAAGCTCAGTCTAATAAAGATTTCTAGACAGGATTCTACCAAAGATTACAATGATTGAAATCAACTTCAGGACTCGGGAGTTAACTGATTGGAAGATTACTGTTGAACAATGGGGTAGATTTGTTTTGCCAACACCACCCATCGTAATTCTAAAAAATCATCCAACCAGCGGTGAAGATCAACCAACTTGGATGATTTTTAGGCTACTCCAAATCAACGATAGAGCCCAATAGATGAACAATCCTTATCCTGAACACATGTATGAAAGGAACAGAGATTTAGTGGCCTAATATAGTTGAATTTCACACTGGATGCTTTCTCATTTCCATTATGAATTCATAATGCCTAGGACTTCTAGAATATTCTAATCTAGAGCCAAGTTGCTGAGCAATGTCATCATCTAAGCCTTATCCATGATCTCAATGAGCAACTATACTTGGGAGATCATGGACATTGAGAATAGCCACCAAACAAGCACAAAAGTGACAAACCAAGAGAACAATTTGCATTGAGTCAATGAGCCCAATGACCAAAAACCATGATGTTGTCATGAGTTTCAATGCGGGATATCTGAGCCATGCAAAAAGAATGCGCTTAGTCTTTTCCAAAACATTAAGAGGTTGTGACTGTATGATTGCTCCTCATGCAGAAACACCATATCGGGCAAGGAACAAGCTGCAAGAGCTTTTCCAAAACATCAAATGTTACGCACACTTATGCGAGCACATTTATTTGCATCTATTAAACAGCCCTTGGTAGCAAATACCAAGTAAAATATTGTAATAATATCTTTTTAGAATGAAAATAGTACAAGATTATCTCATTTGTTAACATAATGTTTTGCCATTTTTTTTTCGATAATAAAGAATTTTTATTTTTCTTTAATTTTTTTTATTACTGTTTACTATTTATCTACTATTCTCACTTTTCACTATTTTATTTATGCATATTGACTTGATTTGAATATCACCCAAGACATTCATGTACTAAGAACGTCTTTGTCACTTCACTGACATGAATTTTGAGACTAATCCATGGACACATTTGGTTAAAACTTGTGTAAAACTCTGCTGTACTCAATTTTTATAAAATTGTAGCATGCATGCGAGGCTTCTTCTAAAAGACATCCATACATAGAAACCACCTTTGACAAATCCTGTAATGGTCTTTAATACCAGTGATTTGCATGAAATATGCAAGATGAAGCATCAAGTTCTTTGAGATGTTTCAGTTAAAAGGTTTCAAGTTACCTGTAGTTCCAGATGAGAAAAGGATACTCGTGAATGCTTCCACAGGTTGTTCTAATGCAGTATAATCCTTAGCCCTGCAATTTCTAATAACATCATGAAAGGCTTACTTCGCATGCAAAGCTATTTCAGTAACACCTAAAAATGAGTTGATCTCATTTTAGTTAACTGAAATTACGTATAAGAGATTTTGATATTCAATACATCACTGTTGACTGATAATCCAGATTACCTGGGTAATGATTGTATTCTTGTAGAATTACAGAAATAGCAATAGATATATCAAATTACTAAGCTCAAACATTTGCTGGATTATGATCAAACCACAGAAGAGTCAAGGCAAAGAAGCCTTAACGTCGACATGATTCAACAGTTAAGGTAAATGCCAAATTAGAAAAAGGTGGCAACCTATTTTGTTTCTTCCTTTTCTTAGTTTTGACATTGCATTTTTGTTCTCTCTCTCCTAAATAACTCTACCATATTGTTGGTGAGTAAATACTTGATTGCTCCTTTACACTTTGCATCTTTTGATACTAATAACAACAAAGTTATCTCCATTAGAAATCATGGTAAATAACTTTTCGCGATCAAACATGTTTACTTGATCAAGATTGCAAATGAGAAATAAATGCAAAAGCATCGCAAAGAAGGTACATTATTTATATAAAGAAAATTAAAAATTAAAAATTACATATATATATATATATATATATATATATATATATATATATATATATATAAAGCAGGATTGTTTGTCTCAATTTATTTACACTCCATAGGGAAACAATTGAAACCCAAGTTAAGAAAAACATGTGCCTACTCCCATCAGTAAAGTAAATGAGACAAAAAAGCAAGTTACAGATATTAAGAAATGAAATATAATTAAATAGCATAATTATAGAAACTTTTTCCCTGCAGTTCCCAGATTTCAAAGGTCAAGCACATGGAAAAGCATCAAAGGTAAAACCTAGTATCTCCTTATTAATGGAGCAAATGCAGTCAGTAGAAAATCATTGCATGAGTTTATCTCCGTTTCATTGCTATGATAGAAGTAAGTTTTGCTCACACATTTGAGATTACACTCCATTTGGAGTTCATATATGGCTGCAGATAGAGTACAAGCAATTCGGGGACCTCCTCTTCTTTGCAAGGACTCGCCAGAATATGTTTCTAAAACTGTGGATGTTCGTGGACAACTCCTCATAACTGGTAATCTTGAATAGCTGGTAATCGATTATTCAATTTTTAGCGTGTTTTACTTCAATAAGATGCTGTGTGTTGCCTATGGGAACATGTTACTATTGCATTTTGATGTAGCCACGATAAACCCATCCCAAGAAACAACTTCTAAGGAAAGAAGCATGCTCACCATCTCCTTGTAGCCAGCATAGAGGAAGGCATGTTGGGCATTCCTGAAATCAAACAGAGAACATTAATACTCACAATATATATTATGGGGGTTTGCTAATTCTACACAAGGGCACATATGGAAATATGAAACACAGGTGTGAGATAGCTTTCCATAAGATTGGAAATAATGCTTATACCTTCTGCCTAAAAAATCAGACAATTTCACTCTTTAGGTGGGTCACAACATACAAAGTAAATTGATGATTGAACTTGTTTTTCCTCTAGACATTCATTTGTTTTGATATGTCTTGGCCAACCTGAGGTGTAGGATTGCTTGATTTAATCCAGAAGATCTAAACAATGTATCTCACCTGATGCTAGCCAATCTGTTCAAACAGACACAGAGACAGGTAAATGATACTTCTCATAGCAAACATAGACAGGTGGCTCTTTGAAAACAAGTGACAATGATCCAGTTTAACTAAGACATGGATTGGGTGGTGAGGAGCTCACCACTGACGTTGGTGATGAAGAATGCACATTAGACAATGAACACAAAATACAGAGTTCATGTTCTAAATAAAATGCTGAGTAAATGTGAACACAAAATATATACTTCAGTAAGCATGAAAGATTGGATATCAATATATATTAGACAATGAACACAAAATACAGAGCTAAAGATGTTGAGTAGCTATAAATGTGAGGATTATCTTATGTATAGCTTTTGTCATACCCAATTGATGAACATAGGGGAACCACTCACTGGCTTGGTTGCTTATGTACAGTTAACCTGGTGATTTGCTAGTGATATACACTTGTGGCCCCTGCTAATTGGCATAAAATTAAAGCAGTTTTCAAGCAATCTATTTCTGTACACATGGCATGCATAAATGAGATCTGAGCCATAATCACTTTGTATCTTTATATGTCGCATGCCTGTAATAAATAAATGGTTCACATGCTGAGGTGTGCATGATAGATTTACTCTTATATGATCCTAGCTGTCAATCGGAGGACTTCTTCCTATTGTATGAGGAACTTTGGTTGGATATTTTCTCTAATAATTTTTTTGAAAGATATTTTGTCTAATATATATATATATATATTTGAAAGATATTTTCTCTAATAATTATTTGTATATCTCAAAAATCCTTCAATTGTGGCTAAGGTCACCTGATTGTTTTTCCCAGTTATGGCTCATCCATGACACGATCCAGCAGATGAACTCTATATCTCATACATGTATGTGGCGTATATAGATATAGAGGGCTGGTAACTATCTTAGATATAGTTTAAAACCAGATCCTTTCCTATTATTTTGTGATACATTTTTATTTATAAGTCCAAATAAATGAAACATTGGGCAGCCTTTCTCTCAGAGCTTCATACATTTTATTCTATGGCTGTATGTACCACTTGCTTGTTAGTTTAGCTTACTAGCTTACCTAGGTTTTCAAGCACGTCCATAAGTGTTCAAAGCCAACAACATGCTAACCTAGCATGCAGCCATATTTCCCACCGTCATGTCGTATGTATGGGAAATTTGAGCCATTCAAGTGGTGGGCCCATCCATGAAGATCTTCTAGCACCTAATAGTAATCTCGTTCACTCATCAGGCGGGCCACACCATGGACTTTAACATGCAACTGTGGCCCACTCATCCATTCTTGTTTGAGGCTGGAAACAGGGGGTGATCTGGCTCATGATTCGAGGAATAAATTTAGTCAGATGTTCATTTTCCTTGTATAGTAGCTGGTTGTTGTGCCAATTAACTAACGGAACAATTTATTTGCAAATGGTCAAGAGTTAAAAGGAAAAAAGGAATGGAATATGAGAGCCCATAAACGACATCTGAATTTCTTTCTTAAAAGCGGTAGCTTGGCTTATGTTAATATATTAAAGAGATTGAAACATGCTAAAGAGCCCACATTTTACTTCTGCCGCTATTAACGAAAGCAAAAATTCCAACTATGTCCTAAACAGGAATTCTTATCAATGATAAAAAAAAATAAAAAATGAATCAATCTAAAATCTTACTCGTGGAAAGAGCAAAATGAGAATTTTTGTCATCTGTTTCCTGTTTTTCACCGAGCAGTAACTGGTTTGACAAGCTTAAGTGTAAGTGAAACCATACCAAAACAAACATAAGAATCATGGGACTCCATCAGTTCAAGGTCATTATGAACTGATGCATTTACAACACTCCAGTACATAAAGTGGGGGGCAAAGTTTAAACCTACTTACCAACCAAATAATAGTAACAATAATGATGATAGTAATTTCTACCGAGTTAACTCCATATTCTAATTTACAAATCGAAGCGAGAATACAGGGAGCGTAACATAACCAATAACCAAAATAACATGGAAGAAAACCGGTTGACAAATGCTATCACTTTTGTGCAATAAAAACTTCATCAAGCTAGGCTCTTAACATGTCGAGGTTCGGTAGAATGCATTGGTGTCCCTGATTACGTTTTCTAGCTTATTTTAGGCAATGGTCCCACAACTGAAGAAATAAAAATTTGGTGGACCACATCATAGGAAACGATGATTATTGGCCATTAAAATAAGCTGGAGAAACAGATGAATGACATAAATATACAATTAATACATATAGGTGGGTCCTATGGTTAGGGTCTCACCACATCGGTGGTGCTGGGGTCACATACAAGTCACTCTCCATAACATGGCCCACTTCAACTGCATCTGTAGACCACATTAATACCCTCTCTGTAAACAAGCTGAAACCACATCCTCTAATAAACCAATCATGGCCCCACATCCATCTGCACAATTAAGAAAAGGAGAAATACTTTGATACTCTTGCAGAGTGTGAGAGATGATACGCAGGCACTTAGAAATTTCATACATGGGATACCAGTAATTTAAATTTAACTGTCCAAAATATGTCTTCCCAATTTGGATGTATCCCTGAACTAGCTTAGCCAACACAAAATGGGTCCCATGACAAGCATACATGACAGTTGATTCTACAATAAGGCGGTACCAACGTAGACATTAATGGTCTGATTTCAAAGACCATCGAAACAAACGCGTCTTCTGATGAACCAACGTGGCCCATTTTATCCATCCTTGCTAAAGAAACAGAAATGGTCCACGTCATTAGCTAATGGCTTTAAAAGAATCAGATTCTATTTACCCCTAATCTTCCCACCACATAAAAGTTAGAGTAGGGAGGGGTGGGTCCCATCCTTCTCCCCAAAGAGAACTCATGGGTAGGGCTATCAATAGAGTGGACCATAGAGATTTTGAGTAGGCCCAGTTAGACTAGTTTTTTTTTTTTTTTTTTAATGTCTAAAATGACCCACGACAACCTCATTTCGGGGAAGTGCCCCATATACCAAGTGGTCCTCATGATTTTAAGTTGGGGTTAATGTGTAAATATTCACACTTGGCATATGTGCATTATATCCCAGCCATTTATTTAGCTCTCCACCACATAGACATCCTGACCCAAAAATAAGGGTAGCCCACCACATAAAACCGTAGGTCCATCTGTTTTTTTTAAAACATCAATTTGACCAACCTGCTCTCTATGACCCAATCCAGCACATAAGACACCCAAGACCCACCATCTTGTATATGTAAAATGCAATTCGTCTATCAGGTGAGCTCCTTGATTATACATCCTGAGACTGCCAAAAATCAGCCATTTCCATGACTCAGGTGGGCCACACAGCAGGTAACAACAGGCAGGAGACGCTAACCATAGGTTTTTGCGTAGGGCTACCATGCTCTGTATCTTTCCTCAAATTCGAAGATGCAAAATATTAATATGATCCAAAACTTAGTGGACCACAATGCCTGAACTTGATATTTTAGGTACAACTTTACATTGTTCCAGTAGTGTGGCCCACCCGAGCCTTTTATCGGCTAATTTTTCGCATGTAAGGTGAAGATAATTATTATCACCTGATATACGGTGTGGATTTCACGTATAAAACATGATTGCCCAAAGAACTTGGTGTTTTGGATGGGAAAGGACTACTGCTTCATGTGGTGTGGCTCACTTGAGTTTTGGACCTTTTTTTTTTTTTGGCCTCACTTCCTAACATAAGCGAGGCCTAATTGATATACGTGTCGATGTTATACAAACATCATGGTGGCCCCACAGAGCTTTCTGTCAGGACTCACAGAGCACCTTTACAAGCAGCAAACGGGAAGCATGCTGGGCATTTGATATACAGAGTCGATTTTTACAACCACATTAGAAAAAAAAAAAAAAAAACCTTAACATCTGATTAACAAAGATATGTTTGTCAAATCCAGACGATCAACTGCTTTTCATCTCAATCACCCATTCAACTACAACTGATCGTGTATTTATGATCGTCCACTCTGAATCGGGATTTGGACGGTTCAGATAGAGGTACCCGCTCACCAATGGACCATCACAGCCCCATCAGCCACACACATTCAGAAATAGAAAAACCAATACACACCGTCAAAACAACAATCCCCTCTACAATGTACCACAAACCGAAAAAACACACCAATCGGAAGATCCCAACCAAGAAAGAGAAGTGGTCCCCACAGAGATAAGGATCAGGAGCGTACATACCTTTTAGAAGCACCAACAGTTATGATAGGTGGATCCTGTTGGTGGGGGTCAGTGCAATGGCCGTCTCGATGGAAGAAGAAGCCGCGCCACTCGAAGGAAGACGACGCCTCGCCGCTCGAAGGAAGGGAGTGAAACTGTGATATGAGAGAGGGCGTTCGTTATGTTGCAATTCCTTTTCTAAATTTTATAAAATTTTGAAATACGAAACAGTGTGCGTTTACCACTGTTTATAATAAATACTCTGTTAACAATCGTACATGCAAGAAAGACCATTTTCTGTATGATTAAGATCGTATTATATATGAAAATTATAAATATTAAACAAATACAACTAGACGGATTATTTCAATGGCCTGGATAACTTTATATCATTGTCACTATTTTCATGAATGAGTCACCACTATTTTACATCATGTACAAAACTCACAGTTTTTTTATAGACAAATAAAAGGGTAAACAAAGATTTGGAAAGGGGAGGGCTCTATGGGCCCCACCATGATGGATATGTTTCATCCAATCCGTCCATATATTTTTATATATCATTTTATGATATGATTAAAAAAATGAAGTATATCTCAATCTCAAGTGGACCACATTACAGGAAACAATGTTGAATAAATTTTGACCATTAAAAACGTTTTAGGGGCCATAAAAGTTTTGGATCAAGCCGATATTTATTTTTTCCCTTCATCTGGGTCTTTATGACCAAATCAATAGATTGGATGTCAAATAAACAGTACAGTGGGTCTTAGGAGGATCTTAATTGTGAATATCCATTCATTATTTTTGTCCTGTGGTGTGGCCCAACTAAGATTTATATCCCTATCATTTTTTTGTATCAAGCACTAAAATGATCTGTAAAAATGGATGAACAGAATGGATGAAGCACATACATCATGGTGGGGCTCATAGAGCACCAACCACCAGCCACGGGGCTGGTGTCAGGGGGAGTAGCCAATCCATTCCAGGGACGTGGATTTCGTGCTAAAGCCTTTCGTAGGAAGTTACTGCGCATGGATGTTACTGCCAATGGCTGGTGGTCGGTGCTCTATGGGCCCCAACATGATGCACGTGTTTCATCCATGCCGTCCATCTATTTTTCCAGAAAATTTTATGGTATAAGACAAAAAATGAGGTATATCCCAATCTCAAATGGACCACATTGTAGGAAACAGTGTTGAATGAGCGTGGACCATTAAAAACCTTTTGGGGGCCATAAAAGTTTTGGATCAAGCTAATCTTTGGTTTTTCCCTTCATCTGGTCTGTATGACCGATCAAAGATTGGATGTCAAATAAACAGTACAGTGGGCCTTAAGATGGATTTTAATGGTGGATATCCAAACACCATTGTTTTCATGTGGTGTGGTACACCTGAGATTTATGTCCTACTAATTTTTAGTATAAAACTGTAAAATAATCTGAAAAAATGGATGAACAGAATAGATGAAACACGTACATCATAGTGGGGCCCACCCGTAGAAGAGGATTTTAATGATTGGATAAATATTGTTTTCCTATGATGTGGTCCACCTTAGGTTTATATCCCTATTATTTTTTTGATCAAGCCCTAAAATGATCGGTAAAAATGGATGAACATAACAGATGAAATACATACATCATGGTGGGGCCCACATAGCACCGAATACTAGCCAACGGGCCGGTGGGAGGGGAGTAACCAATCCGTTCCCATCCATGCTGGCATTTGTGCTGCGGTCCATTTAATCTTTGAATATGATTCATTTTTTGAATAATTCTTTGAAATGATCTCGAAAAATGGATGAACGGTGTGGGTTGATCCCAAATTTTGGGTAAATCCAACACTCAAGTAGACCATGCCACACGAAACAATGTGGAATAATGATTTCCACCACTGATACCTTCCTTGGGCCCATAGTAACGTTTATTTTCCATCCAACCTATTCATAATATCAAATATATATGAATGAAAAGAAAACACAAACATCGGCTTGATCCAAAACTTTTATGGCCTCCGAGAAATTTTCAATGGTAGAGGTTCAATCACACTATTTCCTGTGGTGTGGTCCACTTGAGCTTTGGATATGCTTCCTTTTTGTTCTTTAGACCTCAAATTATCTGTTAACGTGGATAAACGGAATGGATAAAATAAATAAATAACGGTGGACCCCACAAAGTTTACTTTGAAAAGGGTAATGACTAACTCACCTAAATGTAGAGGGGTTTCTTTAAAATTTTCATAATCATATATTGGGCTTGCCTTAATGTGATTCACATATCCAACCCACTCATTATGTGTGTCCCACTTGGATGAGGGGTCAGACTATGTTTTAGCCGCATCCAAAACTCATGTGGGCCCCACCAAGTGCTTTTATATTTTTTAAGATGTCTTGACATGGTTTTAGATGGTATGGCCCACCCGAGTTTCGTTTACGGATGATTTTTGAAATATCTCATAACCTAAAGGGGACACATTAAATGCACGGTGTTGATGTTTGATACACATCATGATGGGGCCCACAAAACGTATTAACATCAATTCTTAGGTTCTCGCAAGGTCAATAAGTTGGGTCACAATTTTAACAATAATATTTAGCCCATTTTATATGTTTATCCCATTCACTCTATTTTATTGATCAATACCTTCAATTTAACTAGTTACTCGCCCCAATCAGGCTAGCTACATATGAAAAAGATATTGGGCATACAAGATTGATCAACAATTTGAGTGAAATTTGATTAAACATATGAAGTTATTTACTTTTCAATCTGGACTAATTCGATTGTCCAAAAACAGTTAAATGTTCAATTAGTGGATGTGCCTAATAGTTTATTAATTTTTTTTCCACAAATAAATTTCAATTTCCATTTAAAAATAACAATTTTTTTCAAAATATATATTGTTTTACCTTTAATTTTTCTTTAAAAACTTTTAACAAAATATCATTTTTATTATAAAATATTTCAAAAAATAAATTAAAATATAAATTCGGAATTTTTATTTTTAAAATATCTAAAATTTTCATGAATTTTAATTTTTTTTTTCCCCAAAATTCCAAAATGCCAATTTTTTTTTTCTTCAAAAGCATCGTGTTGTTTACAACTTTTCAATTTTTTTGAAATTATATATTTTTTCAAAATCTTAGTGTTTTTATAAATAACTTTTTCTTTTAATTTCAAATTTTGAACATTATCAATTATTTTTCAAAATCACAAAATGATTCAACTTATTTATTTTTCATTTCAAAATGTTTGTTTTTTGATAAAGTATCGATTTTTTTTATATCATTTTATTTTATCTTTCACTCAAATTTTATTTTGAGTGAAAATAAAATAAAATTTCACATTTTTTAAAATATGAAATTTTATTTTATTTTTCAAATTTCAAACTCATTTTCTTTTTCTAAAATATTTTCATTTTTCAACATTGTGAAAATTTTCACATTTTTTAAAATAATTTTAATTTTTTTTAGGATATTATTTTTTCTCAAAATCAATTGCTTTTTTTTTTTTTAAATTTATCAACTTTATTCAAAATTCTTTTTTGTTCCCACAAAATAGATTTTTATTAAATTACGATTTTTATTTTTTTGAAATTTAATTTTTTCTCAAAATTGTTAAATTGTTTTAACTTCTCAATATTCTTTTTCATGTGATATTACAAATTATTTAAATATTAATTTTAAATTAAAAAATAAAATTAAAAATTCCACTCATTTGATATAAAAATAGAATAAATTTTCTTTTTGCATTCAATCAATTGTTAAAAAATAATCTTAGATATAAATATGTACAATTAAACCACCGAAATTCTATTAAAAAACAACTATTAGACTATAAAAAGAACTTAATTTTCCACCACATTCTTAAAATAATGAAAAAAATTTAATGTGAAGGCAAGTCCTTTTACGGCGGACATGATCCGTCGCAAAAGGAACTGAAAAAGGGCGCCATTTGGTGTTTTGGGCGGGAATCTTAGATGTGAGAAAATCGAATTTGCGACGGATGTCATTCGTCGCTTTTTAACGACGGACCAAAATCCGTCGTAAATACGTCATAAATCAGATTTTAACGACGGATTTTGGTCTGTCGATAAATTCAACGTCTAGACCGGATTTTTGAGAAACACAGGATTAGCGACGGACTTTTTTCGTTAGCGACGGATTAAATCCGTCGTTAAACCAAAAGATTTTAGCGACGGACTAAGTCCGTCGCAAAAATAGTCCGTCGCAAAAATACGTCGCAAATCGCCCATTTTGGCGTAGTGTAGACCCAAAAATTAAGCAGATCTAAATGATTAGGTGGACCACACCACAGGAATCAGTGATCATTGAACTCCCACCATTAAAATTTTCTCAAGGGCCAATCAAGCTGATATTTGTCCAAGGGTAGCGAGAGACTCGGCTCATGGTGGAATGTCCAGCTCCCGTGCAGCAGTTTGTCTCGTTTACGTCGTCTTACTCCATGTTTAATCCTATGGGAAATATGGAAAGCTAGGAATTTTGTAAGGTTTGAAGGGATCAGTCCAAGGGTGGACAAGGTAGTGGACCGAATCAAATGGTGGATGTCAAAATTATGTAGCGGTCTCCCTGGCCCCAGGCCCAATAGCCGTTCCGAGTGCTCCCTCTTCCAATGTCTAGGGATCCTGGCCCGGCCTATCAAAGCAAAATCGATGTAGATTGTGCAATGGTCCAGACCAAGCACGGTGTGGGTGAAAGTGAAAATGTAGACGGCTCTACTATAGGCAACCTTGACCCATCGGGGGGGGCTCTGGAAAGATTCCTCCGGCTCCTTTTTGTTTACGTTCTCCTCTGGTTATGGGTAGGTACGAATAACAGAGCTGAACTCTGGACTGTGCATGACGCTATGTCCTTCAACGTGGAGTATGGGTAAAGTCAGGTAGAGCTGGAATCTGACTCGAAATATGTGGTGGATGCGTTCAATGGGAAATCCTCTACAGCAGATATTGGTGGGCTAGAATCACCAGTTTGAAGAAGAGGGGAATTTTCTCGATATCTCTCATCCCAAGAGAAGGGAATGGCCCAGCCGATGGCCTGGCAAAGGCTAGTGCAATGAATCAAAATCATTTGGTGTTTGATACTGTTAGAGACCTCCCGATGTACATCAGGGGCCTGTATATGTTAGATAAGATAGGTCTGGACTCCATTAGGGAGACCTGAAGATGCCCATAATAGAGTTGGGTGTTGAGTCTGTACATGGATATGATAGGCAATCCTGGGTTCCTTTCTTTCCCGGGAGGCCCGAATCTTTGTACCTCTTTTTTGAATATATATATATATATATATATATATATATATATATATATATATATATATATATATACACAGACACACACACACACACACACACTATCAGATTTTTGAAAAAAAAAAAAAAAAGAGCTGATATTTGTATTTCACCTTCATCCAAGCCTACGTCACCTAATCAATAGGTTGGATGGAAAACAAACATTACAATGAACACCGGAGTGCTTTTACTAGTGGGTGTTCCATTTTCATGTTGTGTGGTCCACTTGAGATTTGGATTTACTTCATTTTTAGGTCATGCCCTAAAATGAGTGGCAAAGTGGAAGCGATAAAACACACATGGCATGGTGGTTCCCTATATCATAATTGATCAAGCAAATTAGGAAAAGAAATGTGTCATTACAAGGGAAATATATGGCATACGAAAATATTAGAGCGCTCCTCAAGGATTTATGGCTGGCACTGTTAAGCAGTCTAAGGAGTGGGAAGATGCAATCAAGCGGTTGAGAGAAAATCGGTCGAGCAGAAAGATGCGGCTGACTAGTCCAAGAAGCAGAAGGCAATCAAGAGACGAAGCCTGACTGAAAGAAAATGAAGTATCAAAAAGAGAAACATAACAAGAAAAATAATTTAGAGGAGGATTCTTCGATTACCATAATTGACGAATTGAATGAGAGAAGCATCTGGAAGAAAGCTACGACATAACTTTATAAATAGCAGAAGAAATGTACGGAGAAAAAGTGAAGCCAAGAACGCTAATCAAACTAAATCAAATCTATCAATTTACTTTATCTTAAGTTATCCTGGGAGTAACAGTAATCTTTAGCCTTAATTATTAAGTGCAATCCAAATCCATGCTCATACATTAGATTTGTTTTTTCCCCCTAATGTCAGGCCGTTCTTTCAAGAGAACATTCTTGTTGTCTATCTTAGCAATGGATTGTGAATTTTTTCTTTGGTTTGATTGCACTGATATTAATCTAAAAAGTCATTTCCTATAAAAGGCAAAAATCAACTCATCTTTGAAGGAAGAACCTCACCCTTCGACTATTGCCTAATCATTATAAGATTTTGCAAGTGGCTGAGTAACCAACTGATCTTCTTAGATCTTTTTTTTTTTTTCAAAATCTGGTATTATATATATATATATATATATATATATATATATATATATATATATATATATATATATATATATATATATATATATATATATATAACGAGCTACTGAGATTCGGGCTTCCCAGGAAGGAAAAAAAAAAATCCCAGGACCACCTATCATATCCAATAATAGACCCAACAATCCAACTCTACTATGGACAAGTTACTGTCTCCCTAATGGAGCCCAGATCTATCTTGTCTAACATATACAGGCCCCTAATGCACGTCGGAAGGTCCGTCACAGTATTAAACACTGAATGATCTTCTCAGATCTTGATCATATGTGTTCATTTTGGACATATCTACTTATTTAACCACTTATAGTCAAAAGTTATGTCGATTTTAAAAGTCGAAGCGTGACGTGAGTAACTCAGCTTGAAATCAAATTTGCTCTCATTGGACAACGTCCCAAGTGCAACATGTTTCTAGAACAATCGATCTCCAAGATACAACGACTATGACCCGGTTTTAATGATGCACTCACTATACGCGGAGTTGAACCACTTGCAGTTTTAACCCAAATTTGAAAATACTTAAACAATACTTTTAACATAAAACTGAAGTTTTTATTACTCATATAAAACAGATAAGAGAAAGTCTATTTATAGAGTTTGTGAAGACACCCTTAAGGGTGTTAAGACGCTCTTTGAATAAGGATTGTGACTATTTGGTTTAAACTAAAATGGTGCAGCTCTTTAGCTTAAGAAGACGCAACTTTTCAAAACAAAATATGAAATATTACAATCCTTTGAACTTGCATGAAAATACACCCGTAGAACCCATGCGCACCTATGGCCACGCACATCGCCCATCCCAGCAACAATTTTAAAACACTAATTTATTTTAAAACAATTTAAAATACAACATTTGAATCCAGAGGGTTTATTAATTCAGGCACCAACGCGCATTCACACACAACCAAAAAAACAAACGAAAGTGCCAACCGATACCCACATGGTTACGGGAAACCTACAACAACAGTCGGTATTTATAAGCTTAAACTGCAAGTCGGCTTGTGAGGTGAGCTTCTTCCTCTTTCTTTTTTTTTTTTTTTTTTTTTTTTTTTGGTCTGTACACACACTCCATGTTAGCCACCCCCCCTGGGATCGATTCCAAGACCTCAAGTTTTGAAACGAGGAATCGCCACTCAATCTGCAAGTTGAGCTATGGATCTGGAATCGCCGCTCAGTCTGCTTGTGAGGTATGTGTTATATCCAAACCGTCCGTCCATCCATTTGGTGAGCTCATCATAATGCTTGAGCCTAAAAATAAGACAGATCCAAAGATGATCAAGTGGACCACACTGCAAAAAGCCCACAGTGGAGGATTGAACGTCTACCATTGAAGCCCTTTTGAGGGTTACAGAAGTTTTGGATCAATATGATATTTGTTTTTACTCATCATCCACATCTGTGTGACATTATGAACAGATTGGATGAAAAATAAACGCAACGTTGGCCCTACGAATGTTTTAATGGTGAGGATTACTGTCGCACTATTATTTCTAGTGTGGTCTATGTGAGATTTAGATATGACTCATTTTTGGTCTCATGATCTAAAATGATCTCTCCAAATGGATGAACGGTGTGGATATAATAAATGATGGGGCCCATATAGTTATATGATCTATTTTGAACCGTTACTATAACTTGGAGCCGGAGGAGCGTCATAGCTCGTCTACGCACGAAACGTACCAACACCAGCCAAGTCGGTGGTGTGTGGTACACCAGCAAATCCGCTTTCCCTAAATTCCTGTCGTGGGAAGCTACATGGGCCCAACGATGTGTGTGCAAGAATCACCCCGTCCATCGGTATCTCTGGCTCATGTTAAGAGAAAATCCTAAAAATAGGCTGATCCAAAACTTAATGGACCCCACAACAAGATCCAGTGGGAATGAAAACGCTCACCATTGCAACTGTCTTAGGCCCAACCATGATGGTTATATGCCATCCAAACCGTCTATAAAGTTATTCTAACGAGGATGAACTGAAAGCACAAATATTAGCCTGACCCAAGACTTCTATAGCCTACAAAGATTTCAACCGTTCCATCCCAACTGTTTCTCGCATTATGGTCTACTTAAGTTTTGGATCTGCTTTATCTTTTAACTAAGTCTTAACACGAGTTTGAAAAACCATATGGTTAGGTGAATTTCTCACGGACATCTCAGTGGGCCCCACATAGCTTCCAACCTAAGGAACTTGCCAACCTGGACTATGGTTTCCAGGGAGAATATGTGGGGCCAGACATGATGGATGGATTGGATATGATTAAAACATCGCGTCATGGTGGGCCCCACACATCAACTTTATAAGCTTATCTTAGTGGCATGTATTCTTTTGCCTTTTTGCTTGCTCCTGGCTTAACAGAGGAACAGTTTCTCTTCCATTCCTCAGCTTCTTACAGCTGAAGTCATATACATCGATTTTTCACAGCATTACTTCCCACCACTACTTTCAGTTCAATCCTCTGCGACCTTCAAAAACACCGTTGCCTGCGTATCAATCCATCCATCCATCACAACTCCGAATATCTGCGCCTGACGTTTCTCTGCACGTGGATGGAGCTTCACTCTAGGACTTTGCATATAGGTTTTTCTCCTCTCATCATCTGAGATTGATCTCAGAGAGAAATTTATACTATAAACAGTACGGCATCGGCAATCCAATAATATTCGATAGCAACAATTAAAAGGTATGGTCATATCTAAAATCTCTGTTTTAGCTCATTGTAGAAACTTAATAATATGTAACGGTGATTCATAGTGCTTAATTAATTAATTTACACTTGTAAGAAATTTTATTTTCCACTATGTTTTTAAAAACTTCAACAGTGATGCACCTACATGTATTGAATCTGCTTGATGGTTTTAGAATAAGGCCAAAGCATGAATGGTGCATCTATGAATAAGGCAGATTTCATGTAAACAAAATTTTCCCACCATAACCAGTGTAGCTAGGCATAAGTGGCTTGACTTGTGCTTTGATGGAGGGAATGACTTGTATGTACATGAGATTCATCCTGTACATCAGGTATGCCACCCTATATTTGGACACAAGCCTAAAAATTTACCACTCCATATTTGGACATAAGCCTAAAAATCTAGCTGATCTAAAGATCAAGCCGAAACTGATCAGATAGGAACACCAACCTGAAAACCTTTAAAATGCATGTGATGTCCATTATGATGTGTATATTGTTGTTGATGTTTTAAATATGTAAGCAGCAGGTCTCGATGCCACCGACAGACCACTCAATGCCATCGAGCAGTGAAAATCTGAAAAATTGTGGTACTATGTGGTGCTATATATATGGGGTGAATTGGGATTTGGAAATAAGAAGAGAGGTTCTAGGCTTTTTAATTCGTTCCTAAAGGTTGCAAGGGTATAACTTCGGCTTGAGAGGTAGATTCGAGGCTTGTTTGAATAGATACATAGTTGCACCATGAAACATGGGCGATATAATAAGCAGTGCACAGATGAAGTCACTCAGTCTTTGGGTCTTGATCTCAAGGTGATAGACAAATGCATAGGAGATCCTGCTGTAGATGAAGAGAATCCAACACTTGAAGTAGAACTGTATTGGAGTTGCAAACTAAAACTGGCATTTTCCAGCAACAGCCGGTGACCATTGAACTCCCCATGCATAACAGCCTAACAGCCTGTAGCTGTTATGCATGGGGAGTTCAATGGTCACCGGCTGTTGTTGGAAAATGCCAGTTTTAGTTTGCAACTCCAATACTCCTCTTCAAACCAAAATGCCAGTGAAGATATCTGCCACTTGTTCAGTAGTATGACAATACTCTAGCTTCATTGATTTCTGCTTCACTTGATCTCCCAGAAAATGATACCTTGTATCAATGTGCTTGCTCCTTCCAAGCTGTACTGGATTTTTGGCAATTTCGATTGCCGATTTGTTATCTACATATATAACGGTAGATTCCTCTTGTGGATGTTTCAGCTCCTTTAACATGTTCTTCAACCATATTGCTTCACAGACTGTGGGCAATGCTGCCACATGCTCTGCTTCACACGTGGACAAAGCGACAACACTTTTCTTCTTTGAGTTTCATGTGAAGGCAGTTGACCCGAGATAGAATACATAGCCAGTGGTGTTTTTCCTTTCATCTTGGTCACCTCCCCAATCACTATTGAAGTATCCATACAGAATCGCCTCATCATCGTATGGATAAAAGAGACCGAATTCCATAGTTCCTTTCACATACCTAAGGATTCTTTTTGCAACAAGCCAGTGTGACTCTTTTGACGCTTCCATATACCGGCTTATAAGCCCAATACTATAGACAATATTTGGCCTAGTCATTGTGAGGTACCTTAGGCTTTCGATTATGGTCTTGAATAAAGTTGAGTCAACATTTCTTCCTTCGCCATCTTTCGTGAGCTTCAGGCCTGTTACAACAAGTGTATTCACAGCTTTATAGTTGGTCATCCGAAACTTCTCTAGAAGTTCTTTTGCGTACTTCTTCTATGATATATAGATGTCGCCGACTTGTTGTTTCACTTCGATGCCTAAGAAGAAGGACATCAATCCACCGCCGGTCATCTCGAACTCATTGAACATAGCTTGCTTGAATTCTTCAAACATCGCCTGGCTATTTCCTGTGAACAACAAATCATCAACATATAAACAAGCTATAAGCATATCGTCATGGGCATTCTTCTTTATGTAGACAGCATGCCCATACAGACATTTGACGAAATCATTCTCTTGAAAATAGCTGTTGATCTGTGCATTCCAAGCACGAGGAGCTTGCTACAACCCATACAGAGCTTTCTTTAGCCGATGCACCTTGTTTTCCTCTCCTTGCATGACAAAGCCTTCGCGGTAGTCAACAAAGACTTCTTCTTCAAGTACTCCATTTAAGAATGCAGATTTCACATCCAGCTGATAGATCATCCAACTATGATGAGCTGCAATGGAGATAATTATCCTCACAGTGTCAAGGCGAGCAACTGGAGCGAAAACTTCTTCATAGTTTACCCCATTTTTCTGTTTGTAGCCTTTTGCTACGAGCTTTGCCTTATATGTTCGATCTTGCCATCGGCATTCCACTTGATTTTATACACTCATTTGAGACCAATGGTCCTTTAACCTTTAAGGAGTGAGGTCAGCTCCCATGTGTGATTCTTCTCGATGACATGGATCTCTTCTTCTATAGCCTTTATCTAACAATCTTCATTCACAGACTCCTCGAATGTGAAAGGCTCATGGTTCGCATACAGGCAAAGCAAATTCACTTCCTCAGTTTCTGCGTAGATCTCATTGAGGCTTCTCATTTTGATGGGAGCCAAAGGTGAAGGAGAATTGGATGAAGATGTCCTGGCTAAATTCTAATTTGATGAAGTACTTCCAGGGGATCAGGGAATGTATTCCTAGACTTCTACGATCTAAAGGGGGTGATGTGGGTGTCTGCTCTTGATTCACATGACGCTCTTCTTCATATTCTTCAGCCTTGACCTGATTTTCTTTGGCTAAATCTTTCTGGGTCTATTCACACCCCAAGTATAGGATTGTGATGTAGTAATAAACTGGTGAGACCGAGGTCTAATCCACAGGGACTAAAACCTGTACGTAATCTGAAACTAACTAGAACTAGAACTATAATGAGAAAAAATCTAAATCGAATGTAATTTGAGGAATAATGGTGAGATATTAATTTGAAACTTAAGGAATTCAAGGAAAGGACGAAACTAGGGATTCAGAGGATCCACTTATAGAGATTAGAGAGATCTTATGCCTGCTTCAAGAACTCAATTGGACTTAGAGTCAAATTGAACTTTCTTTGATATAATTTTCAAGAGATGAAAAGTATATGAATTAGAATGGATTCCATCACCAAACCATACCCAGGAGACAAAGTAAATAACAGAATTAAACTAATTAATAACCAATTAACATGATATGAAGGTTAGGAAGGGTACTGACATCCAACCATGCCCAGGAGACGATGGTGAACAACAGGACTCCCTGACGTCATAAACATAAAAGAAAAGGAACATGCTCTAAGCTATCGCAGACCTATTGTAATTTCAGTCACAACATACCATTAAAAACTAAGAACATTCCCATAATAAAATTAAATCAAGATCCATTCAATCTAAACAAAAAGGCGCAAGCACAAATTCTCCCATCACGCTACAAGTTTCACCTCTTAGCTCTGGCTAAGAGGTTTAGCCTAAAATAGACATGATTAGGCTAAACATCTTAAAACAAATAATAAAACTAAACAGAAAAGCTCCACGTTCAGCCCCAAGCCGAGATCCCTGGATATTGAATGTCCCCCCCTCTCTCTCTCCTCTCTTCTCCTTTTATAGCACCAACAGGGTCGGTGCCTCAGTGGAGTCGGTGCGGAACTCTCTTTACGCACAGTAGTGCGTAGCTTTTACGTATCCAGCAATACATACCATCAGCCTCTTGCGCTCAGTTGATGGTGGGGCCCATTATTGCAATTACCTGAGACATCTACCTCGTCCAACAGCTTCTCCTTGAAAAACCAACCGGGAATGATGTGTTTTGGCTTAAATTTAGTCTCAACCACGAAGTTTTTGATTACACCATCCATCCTTCGTTTGAAGGGCTGAAATCATATACTCACTATTTCTTGGAACTTTGACACCTAGGCCTTGGCCATCTGACCCATAGAATTCTAATAGACGGTCCGGATCAAAACATCGCATCATGGTGGTGGCCCACAAAGAAAAATCGTAAGCTCTGTTGTGAGACAGAGCTTTCGCATTAACGCTGTAAAAGTCGATGGGTCCCAACTTGATGTTTATGGCGAAATCCATTCCATCCACTGGGGTCCCCATGAAAAACTATTGGCCCATTTTTGTCTAATTTTGATGTGGTCCATTGAACTTTGCTCGCTGCCGTCCATCCTGCGATTTACGGTGGAGATTTCCTATGTACATGCATGGGACCAAATGAGAACCATGCATGGTTGTGGTCGTCCCCACCGTCAAGGAACAATTTACGGTCCTGATCTTCCAGAGGATCAATGGGTGGGGCCCACTATATGAAAATGGATGAACAGCGTCCGTCCGCTGCCTGGTTTACTCCTGGGCTCGAGTCAGCGCCTGCTGACCGAGTGTCTTGATTCGGTGTAGCTCGGAAGTGCACCGCATGGTGCACTCCCACCTCATATGTGGGATCCTCTCGTGATGCTCGTGAGAAATCCATACCATCCATTATGTTCCCATATACTTTAAGGGGTTGAGACCAAACTTGAAGCATATCAATGGATCAGGTGGGCCCCAATGCACCAATTTATGGGCTGATCTATCCGTTGAGCCACTTCCACAATGATCTAATGGCTGATTTTTTTACGTGTATGGTTAATTTATGGTCCCCAGGCCAGATGTGAAGTTTCGAGCCGAACAGATGGTGGAAACCCTGTGATCTTGCATTCTGGCTGACTTTCAGGCCATTTGAGCTTCAGTTTCTCAGTTTTCTCGGATCTCTTTGTGTTAGTCCGTCGATCTTGGTCCCCTGGGGTCCCGTCCATTGCCTTGGTGATTCCTGAGCATTAAATCCTTGCTTTTAGCATCTTTTTCGGTCCAGGCTCCTAACTTCACCTTGCACCACAAACACGATTAAAATAAACCGTTAAGCAGTATCATGTTCGTAAATCTAGGTGGTAACTGGGGTCTAATATGCAATATTTGACCCTCATCACAACCCCCAACCAGCATTTTGCTAGTCCCGAGCAAATTATGCGAAAAATAAGTTGAGAATTACAGGACAATTTCTATCAACTCGAGTGATTTTTGAAAAAACAATCCAAATCCTAGAGTTCTAAGATTCATGAATGTTGGGCCTTACCTTCTCATTGACTCAAGCGCGCGATAAATTCCATAATCAAGTTCAAAGTATTAATCCATCAATCAGAAAAATTCTAAACATTGAGTTCCATGGGTGTATAGTGTAATCTCGGCTTACCATCATTAAGAGATCTAAGTGTCAATTTCCATAATACATTGATGATCGAATGAGCATTCAGGACAACCAAAACCTAAACCAGAACTTGTCTTACCATTTTTCTTTTTATTTTTCCATCTTTTGATTTTTCCATTGATGAGCCGGGGAATTGAATCCTCACCTATAAGGAGCAAACCTATGGTCAAGACCATACACCCAACCTGCCCCAAATATCAATCTTAGGGACTTGAGTCCGCACCTATAGGGAGCAAACTCATGGTGAAGACCATTCGCATAATCCTTTTCTGATGACAACTGTTGTTTTTTTCTTAATGAACATGATGGACAAATTCCTCAGGTTGGTTCCTTCCATGCTTAATGATCACCAAGTTATCCCTTCAATATCGAACCGAAACCTTAATGTGCAAGCGAGATGTGTCTTGTAAAATCATGACTCAATCAATGTTTACAACTTCTAATTCTGGATTAACAATTCAAACTTAATTGTGAAATCTAACAGATAACTGAATGCAAGAGTCATAAATTACTAACATCACTTATCTTATAATTCTAAATCAAATATGGCCGTCAAAATTATTTCGAATTCACAAGAAATTTCAGAAAAAATTAAAAAATTTTACAATTTCACAATGTTTGCTCAAGACCAAGAAAACACTAATTAGGTAACCTAATCTCTCACCCCCAACCTAAAATCTACATTGTCCTCAATGTAAAAGATATGACCATGCACTGCACATGGGACAACGAAAGTAAAGGGAAAGTGAGGGGACGATAGTACCTGGATAACGAATCGAGAGACTTTTCCATAGAGATCTCAGCTTGAGAGCGGGTCAGTACGAGAGTGAAACCAACGAAAGCAACATATCCTAAAATAACTTAAAAAGCAAACTAACCTAACAGCATAAAGCCGACTATCCTAAAACGGCATCAAGTAAACTATCCTAAAACGGCATCAAGCAAACTATCCTAGTCCTATGAAAGCAGGGAAAAAGTTACTCAGTCATGCCGCAAGATTCCTCTTCTGGCCAATATCTTGATAAGTTTCTCAATAGGTTTTTTAACAAGATCATCCAAAAGCCCTTTTTGCAATAGGCTTGGATGCCCTGGAGCATGAATTTCTAGAGAAACTTATGTACCTTATCAAAAAAATTTCGTTGAATAGCTTGAGGTATCCAAAGAATATATGATTCACCTGTGACAGAAAAAGTGTTAATGTTAGTATCTCATGGTGAATCAGAGACTACAAGTAAATAAAATCCAGAAAACTTCGCAAGAAGTGATATAGTCTCAACACATTCTGAAGTATCAGACTTCGGTTCCATTGTCAGCTCATCCTCCTTTAATGGTAGACAGTGAGGATCTGGGGAGGAAGAGGCTTCAAAATAAGGATTCTCTTGATCCGTGACAACTACCGAGGTATTGTCTTGCAAGGCATCCACTATTTCTTGTATTATGGGATTGTTTAAATCTGCAGAGTGTGCCAAGCAATCGTCCAAAGAGTTGGGTAAGTCATCTAAGAATAGCTCATTTTCTGCATCAAAGTTTGTGATGATCTGCCCAAGGATTTCATCATCTTTAAAAGTAGATGGAGGTATGCTCTCTTGCTCCAACCCTACGCAAACAACTTGAAGGTCAAGAGACGAAGTATCGATGTGAGGACTCTGTTCATTGATACTACTCAGAAGAGGCATTGAATCGTCAAAAGTGTATAACTCAGATGGTGGTCTCAACTGGGTGGTTTCAACTTCCAAAGTCATATCAGGTGGCTCGTTCATCTCCTGAATCATATCATCATCCAATTCAGGGGAGTGATCTAAACATGCCTCGCAAAGGTTGGAAGGTTTAGGTGAAAGTAGTTCATCCTCCACATTTAAATTAGCCATGTTAGATAGGTGGAGTAGAACTTCACATGCCTTGTGATCACCTTCCTGGATCATAATTGAAGTTGATTCCAGTGAAATTTGGGTTGTGCTCTCATGAATCTCATCCCAATACTTATCAGCTTCCAATTCAGTGCAGTACACACTTGGGATGGGATTGCTTTCCTCACATTCTATTCCTAAATTGGGTTGAGGTTCGAATAAACTGACCTCTTCCTCATCATTGAACTCGAGTGTGTCATGTGGGTGAAGTGTGCTATCATCATTGTATTTGAAAGACACCCATGTCTCTTCACCATTCTTTTTAACAGTCATCGAGAAATTGAACCGTATACTCATTATCCCAAACCAACTCTGTATTCCAAATTCCAGAATTTTCCACAAGTGAGTTAGGATCACCTTCCTCGCATTGTATTTCTGGAATGGGTTGTGGTTGGGATGAACGAGCTTCCTCTATCTTATCAAGGCGCGAATTAAGTGCTTCCATACTTTTCTCATTTCCGCAAGACACTCCATGGTATACTGAATTGAATCCTCTTAGATTGTTTCTGGTTGGGTCTCAAAGGTAGGGTATCCAAGAGTACTCATTATAATATGTTGTTGCTTTATTTTCCCAATTTTGATGTTTTCACTGGTTATAGTCATACTGATCATACATGGGAGAATACGATGGTTGGTAATACTTATTATCACTCATAATATAATCACGCATTGTTTTCTTCTTATCTGATGGGTGATAATAGTCCTCACACCCATAATTATGATAACCCCAACACTCACGTACTGTTTTGTTAATCCGTGGGGTGTAATTATTCTCCCTCATATGATCGTGTAAGGACTTCTTAACCCGTGGATCATTATATTCCAATTGATTCTCGATGAGCTTGAGACATAGGTTGATTTCTAGCATAAGCATTTAACACGTTTTCACGGAACCTCTCGTTTTCTAGAAATAGATAACCATACTCACATGCCCACTCTAGCCACTCTTATTCGTTCATTGTGAATCCTTAATTCTAAATCTAATCCTTAAAGAAAAAAAAAAGATCCTACAACAGTATGGAAAGTAAGATGAGAAGTTAGAAAGATGTTACCAAATAAGACGTTCGTATGTTAAGATCCTGCAAAATAAAACAAATCAAGATAAAACCTAATCTAAAGAATAGAGAAAGTAAAAAAATTAGGATGAAGTTACCAATTTAGAAGATCTATCAACAACCCTAAAAAACAGGAAAGTTAGTTCTAAAAATCAAATAGAAAGAAAAATCTAAAACTAAAATTAGTACAATCCTAATCTTACTCTAATTCTAAAACCAATTAATTTCAAAATACATAGCCGTCAGTCCCTAGCAACGTCGCCAAAAACTTGTTTACACCCCAAGTATAGGGTTGTGATGTAGTAATAAACTCGATAAGACTGAGGTCGAATCCACAAGGACTGAAACCTGTACGTAATCTGAAACTAACTAGAACTAGAACTCGAATGAAATGAAATCTAAATCAAGTGTAATTTGAGGAATAATGGTGAGATATTAATCTAAAACTTAAGGAATTCAAGGAAAGGAAACTAGGAATTCAGAGGATCCACTTGTAGAGATTAGGGAGATCTTATGCCTGCTTCAAGAACTCAACTGGACTTAGAGTTAAACTGAACTTTCTTTGATATAGTTTTCAAGAGATGAAAGGTATATGAATTAGAATGGATTCCATCACCAAACCATACCCAGGAGACAAAGTAAACAACAGAATTAAACTAATTAGCAACCAATCAACATGATATGAAGGTTAGAAAGGGTACAGACATCCAACCATGCCCAGGAGATGATGGTGAACAACAGGGCTCCCTGACGTCATAAACATAAAAGAAAAGGAACATGCTCTGAGCTATCACAGACCCATTGTAATTTCAGTCACAACAGACCATTAAAAACTAAGAACATTCTCTTAATAAAATTAAATCAAGATCCATTCAGTCTAAACAAAAAAGAGTAAGCACAAATTCTCCCATCACGCTACAAGCTTCACCTCTTAGCCCTAGCTAAGAGGTTTAGCTTAAAATAGACATGATTAGGCTAAACATCTTAAAACAAATAATAAAACTAAACAAAAAATGAAATAAAATAATTAAATATTACTCTATCTCTGCTCCACGTCCAGCCCCAAGCCGAGACCCCTGGATATTGAATGTCCCTCTCTCTCTCCTCTCTTCTCCTTTTATAGCACCAAGAGGGTCGGTGCCTCAGTGGAGTCGGTGCGGAACTCTCTTTACGCACAGTAATGTGCGTGCGTAGCTTTTACGCATCCAGCAATACATACCATCAGCCTCTTGCACTTAGTTGATGGTGGGGCCCATTCTTGCAATTCCCTGAGACATCCACCCCGTCCAACAGCTTCTCCTTGAAAAACCAATCGGGAATGATGTGTTCTGGCTTAAATTTGGTGTGGTCCATGGAGTTTTTCATTACACCATCCATCCTTCGTTTGAAGGGCTGAAATCATATCCTCACTGTTTCTTGGAAATTTGACACCTAGGCCTTGGCCATCTGACCCGTGGAATTCTAATCAATGGCCCGGATCAGAACATCGCATCATGGTGGTGGCCCACAAAGAAAAATCGCAAGCTCTGTTGCGAGACAGAGCTTTCACGTTAACGCTGTGAAAGTCGGTGGGTCCCACCTTGATGTTTATGGAGAAATCCATTCCGTCCACTGGGGTCCCCACGAAAAACCATTCGGGAAGGCCCGTTTTAGTCTAATTTCGATGTTATCCATTGAACTTTGCTCGCTGTCGTCCATCCTACGATTTACGGTGGAGATTTCTTGTGTGCATGCATGGGACCAAATGAGAACCATGGTTGTGGTCGTCCCCACCGTCCGGGCACAATTTACGGTCCTGATCATCCAGATGATCAATGGGTGGGGCCCACTACATGAAATCGGACGAACAACGTCTATCCACTACCTGGTTTACGCCTGGGCTCGGGTTAGCGCCTGCTGACCAAGTGTCTTGATTCGGTGTGGCTCGAAAGTGTACCGCATGGTGCACTTCCACCTCATATGTGGGGTCTTGTCGTGATGCTCGTGAGAAATCCATACCATTCATCATGTTCCCCATATACTTTAAGGGGTTGAGACCAAACTTGAAGCATATCAATGGATCAGGTGGGCCCCAATGCACCAATTTATGGGCTGATCTATCCGTTGGGCCACTTCCACAATGATCCAATAACTGATTTTTAACGTGTACGGTTAATTTATGGTCCTCAGGCAGGATGAGAAGTTTCGAGCTGAAAAGATGATGGAAACCTTGTGATCTTGCATTCTGGTTGACTTTCAGGCCATTTGAGCTTCAGTTTCTCGATTTTCTCGGATCTCTGGCATGTAAGCCCGTCGATCTTGGTCCCCTTGGGTCCCGTCCATTGCCTTGGTGATTCCTAAGCGTTAAATCCCTGCTTTTAGCAACTTTTCCGGTTCAGGCTCCTAACTTCACCTTGCACCACAAACACGATTAAAATAGACCATTAAGCAGTATCATGTTCGTAAATCTAGGTGGTAACTGAGGTTTAATATGTAATATTTGACCATCATCAGGGTCCACTTCCAGGATTCTTCATCGCAGAACACTGCATCTCTACTTACTACCTTGTTAGTTAGTGGGTTGTAGAGCATGTACGCCTTCGATTCTTCACTGTAGCCGATGAAGATATACTTCTCATCACGATTATCAAGTTTCTTCCTTCTTGCTTCTGGAACTTGAGCGTAGGCGACACACCCAAAGATCTTAAGGTGCGCCACTCTCCGCTTGTATCCATTTCATACTTCCTGCGGTGTCTTGAATCTGACACTTTTGGTCAGAAACCTATTGAGCAAATAGGCAGTACATGCAACTGCCTCTTCCTAGAAATTCTTTGTTAGACTTTTTTTCCTTCAGCATGGTCCTCGTCATGTCGAGCATGGTATAGTTTTTTGTTCCGCGATTCCATTCTGCTGTAGCGTATAGGCTGTAGTGTGTTGTTGCTTGATTCCTTGATCCCTACAATACTCTCAAAAGGCATTTGAGGCGTACTCTCCACCTCTGTCAGATCTAAGGGTTTTGATTTTAAGACCACTTTCCTTTTTAATAAGGGCCTTAAAATTTTAAAAAATGGTAAAAGCAGCAGACTTCTCTTTGATTACATGCACCCACAATTTTCTACTAAAAACATCAATGAAGGTAATAAAGTATTTATTACCTCCAAGAGAGATTGGCTCCAATGGTTCATAGATGTCAATGTGAACCAATCGCAACGGTTCTCTTACTCTTCAGGATACTCCACTTGAAAAGGAGTTCCTTTGTTGTTTTTCAAGTGTATAAGCCTCACACACTTGTTCTGGAGCTTTAATGGTAGGCAAGCCATAAACCATGCTTGATGACGACAAAAGTTTCAGGCCACTGAAATTTAGATGGCTAAAGCGAAGATGCCACATCCAAGAATCATTCTTTATTTTTCCATAAAAATACATCTCAAACATTGTGTTTATATGGAGCGGAAACATACGATTCTTCGCCATTTGGACTTTTGCAATCAAATGTCCATGCATATCTCTTATGGAAAGAGAAGAATTCTCCATGTGTATGAATATCCTTTTTCAAGGAGTTGTCCGAGACTCAGTATATTACTTATCATGTTGGGCATGTAGTACACATTGGAGATGTAGTTTGGAACATCATTCTTCTGAAAGATTTTAATTTTGCCTTTAGCTTTCACCGGCGTCTTTGACGAGTCACCGAATGTCACATCACCATGAACTCCTTCTGTGAGTTCCTCAAATAGTCTTTTGTTTCCGCACATGTGATTGGTCGCACCTGTGTCGAGATACCATACATCTAGTTGATCACATCCTTTCTCTTGTGCAAGGAGCATTGTAGAGTCTTCCTGGTTATGATTCGATGCTTCAACATAGTTGGATCGTTCATCATGATCCACTGTCTTGTTCCAACAATCCGAGGCATAATGGCCAAATTTGTTGCAATTCCAGCATCGAATATTTCTCATATTTTCGCGACCACGTACAGATCAGCCTCTACAATTCCCTCTTCCACGAAAATTGATAAATTTCTATTGATTTTGTGGATGGTTCAGATGATATCCACGTGCCCTTCCTCTTGTATTAGTGTTGGTGCCATGACCTCCACGATTTGTATGACCACTATTTTGGTCATTTAGAGTCAGCTTAGACTCTAGGGCATGTTCCAACGTCAATGCGTTATTTTTTTTGCATTCGTTGCTCATGCACTTACAACGATCCCATCAACTCATCGACGGACAAGTTTTCTAAGTCCTTCCTTCATATGTGCATCTTCGAACTCGGCTCTAAGGGTTTGAGTCGAACCCTCCTGACACGATCAACACCCTTGAATATGGTGCTGAGACTCTCCCATGCTTACTTGCATGTCATAGCTTCGACAATTCGTTCAAAGGTGGAGTCATCCAACTCTTGATATATAAAAAATAAAGCCTTCTTGTCCCTTTTTCTTTGATCTTTGAGAGCAGTCTTTTGTTCAGCAGAATAGGAAGCTTCTTGTTCCATTGTGGGTTCTATATACTCATCACTGACGATATCCCATAGATCTTGAGATCCAAACAAAGTCTTCATTTGGATGCATCAGTTTTCATAGTTATCCTTTGATAACTTTAGAATTTGCAGTTAGATCGAGGACGCCATCACTTCTTCACACCACGGATCAACAACAACGCCTTTTTCTTGACGTAGCAGTGGCAACACCTTGATCACACGATCTGCACCTTCAAACTATACCTGGTACCACAGGATCGTCTCGCTCTGATACCAATTTGTTGGCATGTATGTTGTCTTTTCTTAGATAAGGAAAAGAAAATATCAATTTCAGCAGTTTTTGTTTTGCAAAAGAAAAAATTTCAGCAGCAGTCTCTCTGTGTGACTGGCTGAAGCTAACAACATCTTTCCTATTGTGCATGGTACAACAATAGCAATTGAGAAATCCTATTTTCTTATCTAAGCAAAGACAACATACGTGCCATCAAACTAGATGTACAGAATAACAAAGGCTCTCAAGGAGATGTGACGATACTGCCGACTCTTGTAGTCAACAACCAAATATATAGAGGTGAGCTGGACAAAGGCGATGTCCTCGAGGCCATTGCGCGGGTTTCAAAGACACTACTGACATGGCCATTTGTTGGGAAACAATAGCAAGATCACTATGATCACGACAACGATCCATAGGATTTAACCAAATCTAGATTCGAATTATAATTTATGTTGTTTTTTGCTAAAAGATCCAATAGAATATATCTGTTTGTAATGGTAAAGTGTGAGTTTGGACCTGAAATTGAAGGCTCGATTATATTAGTACTAGTTGGGATTGACTTTTCTTCTAGACTATTCCGTTGACATTATTCTTATCATGATAAAGTGTGGGCTTGGGCTTGAAAAAAAAAAAAAAACATTTTATCTCTTGTAATTTCTGTTTTTATAGTGCATACTTGTCGCTTAAATTATGCCGTGATTTTTTTTTTCGAAAGGATTTTTCCACGTAAAATTCGAATTCTTTGTGTTTGGACTTGGTTGTGAGATTTGTAATACTTTGCTTAATTCATCTCTGTGTGCTTCCATGGTTCCCCAACATATATTTCATCCAATTCATCCATTTAACGTGTCCCACCAAGATAAAGGAACTGATATGGGCCACACCAAACCACGGGAAAATTAGAGATTTTAGACACGATTTTATTCTATTGCCCATTAAGTGGCCCTCTTAGCTTTTGAATAGGCATGAGTTGTTGCATTCGTTGAGAAAAATTGAGGCATGCACGTAAATAAGGAGATCTAATGAATGCTTTTCTGGATTCAATTCATGTTTTTCCCACGTTCTACTTGGTTAGTGAAAAAAAAAAAAGTCATGTCATTGTGTGTCTACTAAGTAAAAAGTAATTATGAGTTACAGGGATGACTCAAAGTCGCATTTGCTCTCATTATGGATGAGGACAATCCGTCTACTCTTCAAGAAGCTTTTGATGAGACAGATACTGAAAAGTGAAAATGTGCGATGAATGATAAGATAGAGTCCTTGTACAATAATGAGACATACAAGCTAGTAGAGCTTCCCTACCAGCCACAAAGTGATCCGGTATAAGTGGATCTTCAAGAATAAATATGATAGGTACAAGGCAAGGTTAGTAGCGAAGGAACATGTTTAGAGAGAAGGTATTGACTTCACCGAGATATTTGTGCCAGTTGTGAAGCAAGTATCTATCATATTCATGTTAGCGCTGGTTGCTCAATACGATCTCGAGCTAGAATAGATAGATGTGAAGACTACTTTCCTGCTTAGGGAATTGGAAGAGCATATTTACATAAAACAACCAAAAAATTACGAAATACAATAGGCAAAGAACAATGTTTGCAGGTTAAAGACGTTGTTGTATGACTTTTAACAGTTGCATAGGCAGTGGTATAAAAAGTTTAATTCTTTCATAGTGAATCAGAGGTTTACTAGGTGTGAATATGATCACTGTGTCTACTACAAGATACTAAATGATGGAAAATTCATTATTCTAGTTTTGTACGTCGATAACATGCTTATCACCAGTCATAGCATGTCTGAGATCAACTTAATGAAGACTTAATTATCAAGGACATTCGAGATAAAAGATCTAGGTTTTTTTTTTTTTTTTTTTTTTTAACATTGTGTGACTATTGCATTCATATGGAGAAATTTACAAATTTTTTCGGGTGGGCAACACAAAAAGATGAAAGCCTCACCTATCATGTAGCTCTACCATTAATCTACAAAAGACTAATCTAACTACTACCTCCAACCTCAGCCCAACTTGACTACACTTAACCCCACCTTGTCGAGGAAAAAGTAGCCTCAAGCATGAGGGGAAGGCCCGCTGCTGTCTGGTAGAGCGTCCTGCCTTAGACCTCACTCCCAACTTCGGCCAGCCCGTCGGCCACTCCATTGGCCTCTCTTGGCGTAAAGGAGAACCTCACAGTGGCCCTCTGCTTTAGACGAGAGATAATGGCCCATGTGTATCAGAGAGCCCAACCCATGTAGCCAGCCATCCTTACAGAGCAGGTCCACCAAGCACTTAGAATCGCTCTCCATGACAATGAGGGAATGACCTTTAATGATAGCCAGATCTAGGCCATCTGCCAAAGCCTTAGCTTCAGCCCTGAAGTTCGTTCTAATGTCATAGTGTAACGCCCCGTGTTTTCAGGACCCGAGTATTAACCCGTTTCCCAAGTATTAACCCGTTTTCCAAAAACCCGAGTGTTGGCTTATAAAATCCAGTGAAAATTTGAACTGTTTATCATTAATCAGAATTAACAGCAACGAAGCTAGAATAAACCATGCATTGAATAAGAACATTTTAACCATAATGAAATTCCAAATGTAGTGACTATACGGGACTTATACAATCATAAATAACCAAGTTCATTAAACACAAGCAGGAATCTATTAACTAGTGGTGAAGCTCAATATAGGCCACAAGGACCTCATCTAGCTCTCAGCTACCCGATCTGCTCTAGCAACCCAGTGAACAACATCGGCTCGCCCTACACATGCATCAACTATTATGGTTTGATATCGTCAATGGCTATTGCAGTGAAAAGCACCCTCTAAGATACGCACTTATCATTCATAATCCAATATAAATCGCAAGTCTTAAAATTTTGATATATTAAACAAGGCATTGCATGATCATAATCATATACTAAAAAATTAAACCAATCAATAGAATTTTATCATAAACAAATTATAATAGCAATCGTAATGCAAGAAAATATGTCCAGATAACCAAACAATCAACCATACGACTTTCTATTACACCCGAGAATCGCATTTGTACGTGAACTCCGCAAGATGGCTAGAAATCGATAAACGAACTTCAACTCCATCCGAAAATCATGGTACAAGTGAAATCCAGGAGGTGAATAGAAAATCAACCTTCAACCTTTTCTTCATCCAGAGATCATGTCGTACGTGAACTCCGCAAGATGGCTAGAAAATTGATAAGTGAACTTTAGCTCCACCCGGAAATCATGGTACGACTAAACACCACAAATGAAGAGACAAACAACATACAAACCCTAGACCACTCGGAAATCATATCGCACGTGAACACCGTAAGATTACTAGAATATCGATAAGAGAACTTCAGCTCCACTCGGAAATCATGGTACGACTGAACACCGCAAGATGGCTAGGAAAATAAACATACAACTCTAGACCACCCGAAAATCATATCGTACGTGAACACCACAAGATGGCTAGAAAATTGATAAATGAACTTCAGCTCCACCCGGAAACCATGGTATGACTGAACTCCGTAAGATGGCTAGGAAACAACAGGGTATGCGAACATACCCAACAAGCCACAAAAGGGCACCAATAGACCATCAAAGCCAAGAGGAAAAATATACGATCTAAGCCGCAGGGGCAACGTGTGGTCTAAGCCATGTAAGGCAAATAGGGACCACATGATAGTAAGTCCAAGATAGGTTCCATTCATTCCATCACTTAAGTGCAAATGATAATATGTAGTTAATCAATGCATGTACAACTAAGGAAAATATCATGTTATCATCAAACCATTTGTGCATGTTATAATTAAAGAGAGATGCCTTATCATCCAACACATGAATTTATTTCATAATAAATTAGCATATTCAATGGCAAGGTACGTAACTCGATTAGAGGAATCATGTCATCATCTATATCCAGATTGATGAAATTAAGTGGGAAGCTCAAAGGGTGAGTCCTCACCTTAGGATGTAAGTCCACTTCTTCGTAGGGTTTGAAAGTGTGAATTAGCTTGAATCAATTTAACCCGAGTTAGAGAATTTTCCAATATACAATAAAAATACTAACAAATCTATTTAATGATAATTTTTAATCTAAGTAGTTATCTTAAACTTACCTGATTTGGTCGATCCGATCTAGTCCCGATTGCTCGTCTTAACTTGAAACAACTCAACCCGAGTCGACTCGATAGGTGCAACAACCACCCATCCTTCCTTTCTATCATCCCATGCTGGAGTGTCCAGCAGGGCCTAGACTAGCCCCAAGTCCATCTTGACTCGGCTGGACTCGGTTTCAACCGAGTCAACTCGACAGCCCCCCAACCCAACACCCTATCTTCTCTCCTCTTCTCCTTCCCCTTTTTCCCCCTTTTTTTTTTTTTCCTTCTTCTTTCTCTCACTCACTCTCTCTTTTTCTCTTGCTGGGACGTCCCACAGCAATCTGGACCGAGTCAAATCCCGGCTCAACTCGGCAGTGGGGCATGGTGCAGCGCAGGCGCACATCCTCTCTCTCCCTCTGTCTCTGTTTCTTCTTCCCTTTCTCTCCTTCTTCTCTCTTTTTTTCTCCCTATTTCTCTCACATTCCCTGCTGCTGGACGCATCCAGCAACGGCCGTCAGACCCGGCCTGACTCGGCCCGAACTTGGCTTAGTGGAGGAGATGACGGCTGCCATTAATGGCGTCTTTGAAGCCGACGCCTCTTCCTCCCATCCAACGCTTGAAAACAGTCCTTTTGGACACTAGGAAGCTTGCAGACAAGCTCCATTGAAGCTTGGAGGACGATGGATCGGTGGGTTCGAATGGAGAAGGGAAACGGCCGTTTTCTTTGCAAATCGGCTGTGGTTCTGTTTTTACTAAGGTGGAAATGGTTTCGGACGGCTGGGATGCCCTCAAATGGATGCTCCAGATCGTGTTAGAAGCCCCTCACGCGGATCGCTAAGCTGGAAGAAAAAGAGCTTCTGTTTTTGAAAATGTTGGTTTTGTAGAGCCCGTTTTCACCGTAGATTGTGCCCATGTATGTGTGACTGATCGAGTGAAATTTTGTGGTTTTGGATAAACGCGGACCCTCTACCAAACGGACGGCTTGGATCGTGCACTTGGGTACGATGGTGGGCCACATTCGCAGCAAAACGGACGTTCGTCCGTCGGTTGCAGCAACTGAGGAGAGAGGGAGACATTTCCCTTTTTTGGAGGGACACGAGTCAGAGACGTCTGACCGTGCCCATTGGCTCAGTGCTCAGCAGGTGCTCCGCCCTTGGTGCACATGCAACTAGTGCGTGGGGTCCACAGGGGTATGTGAATCCGATCCACTCCGTTCATCTGCTTCGTCAACTCATATTAGAGTCCAATCCAGAGTTTGAGGTCGATCCAACTCTTAGGTGGGCCATACTAATAGAATTAAGGTCCTTTATTGTCGATTGCATCAATCCAGCAGTCGGATTAGTTCCATCTTGACCACCAATGGTCAAAATACTCTAAGGGATCATTCGTGTGTCTAAGCACTCCATCATTACTATTTGAATAATATATAATTTTTTTTTAATTTTTTAATTTTATTTTCATTATAATTACGTATAAATATATATACATATATTCATTGTATGGTTAAGTACAATTACTAACGTATTATATCTTTTATATTAATAATCATTTATCAATTAATAAAATATTTAATTGGCAATATTATATAATCTTTTTTTCTTTATAAATTAATATCATTAATAATATTCCAAATATACTATAGTTAATTAATGTAGTATTCTTATACATTCATATTAGTAAATAATATCTTAGATTATATAATAAAAGTATATTTACATGCTTGTTTAGTATTTATTTACAATCATTAATATTTATAATGTACTTTTGTGATTATATATGCTTATATTAGCATAACAAAATTAATATTAAGAGATATATATTTTATATATAGTATAATACATTAGTATATAGTTAGAGTTATAAAATGTAAATGTTAATTAATATACATTGATTATATAATAATGTGTTGGCCTACAATTTGTTCCATATATAGTTTAAATAATATACATAATTTAAGTAACATACGTATTTTTACAATTACTTACAAAATTATTATTATTATTATTTTGTATTATAATATATATACGATTATATCCCATTTAAAATGAATTCTTTGGTCTTCCTGGTAACACCCGAGTACTGAAAAGTACGGGGTGTTACACATAGCCTAATGCGAATACGAAGAGGAATTCCCCGCTACTCCCCTTGCATATCCCCCCTCCACCAGATTGTCCCGGATTGCCCCTGGCTGATCCATCAACATCTACTTTAACCTAGCCATCAGCAGGCCTGGACCAGGCCACAATTAAAGAACCGTTGTTGTGGATGGGAGCATACCTGATGCCCAGTGCCTGCAAGGACTGCCGACGGGAGGAAATTACACTCTACGGGTCGGGAACAGAAAGGATGATCCGCTGCATCCAGTGTACTACCTTGTTGATCGTATGCTGCCCATTAACCAGCCTATCATCGAACTTGAAATTATTCCTGTCCAGCCATAATTCCCAGAAGATTAAGCAAGGCAGGAGGCCTTGCAGCGAGAGGAAAGCATTGGATGCTCTGGCCATGCTCCACCAGTGGTTAGCCCGAGTTGACATGGATTGGGATGACATGATGGCCATATTAAACTGAACCCTAAAGAAAGACCAAACCTGCGTGGCGAGGTCGCTGGAGGCGAGAAGATGGTCTAACGATTCGATGACAGGCGGGTGATTAGATTCCAGGGGACAACATTTGTATATAGATTCCATGCAAATCCCTTTCTTCATGACACACTCGTCCACCCCGACCGCTCTGTGTAGAGCCCTCCAAACAAATATAGATATTTTGGGGGGTAATTTAGAATGCCATACCCATCTGACCCATGACTTTTTTCGGGACTCCTGCCTATACAAATCCCATGCCATCCTGACTTCAAACTTACCCGATGGGGACACTGTCCACATGCATCTATCGGCCCCTACTGATGTATAAAATACTTCCTTGAAGATATGATCCCACGTCTGTTAAGGCAAAAGACTCTGGATGGGGTTTTGGGCCATTAGCCCATCCGGACTCAAGATACTATTCATAGACAGCCCATGAGTGTCTAGAGGAATTACTCGTAGAGCCAACTACTATAACAGACCCAAACTAGTCCAGTCCTGCATCCATAAATTAGAGTCCCCCTGGCCGATTAGCCACCTTGAATGTCTATCTACCAAAGGTAAGAGGGCCTTGATAATTTTCCAGAAAGGGGAAGGAGGGGGAAGCGAGTGAGTGGGACTGGTTGGAGGGTTATTAAGGTGAGTAGCATACTTTGTTCTGATGAGGGAACCCACAAACTGTTTGGGCCGTTCGTTCTTGCCGACACGCTAGTTTCATGTTGAAGCTCATCATTACTTCCTTAAACCTCTTGCATCTAAGACCTCCTTCAATTTTTGGCACTCACAACCGTTTTCAGCTCCACCAATGGAGCTTCTTGCGGCCTTCCTCCCATCCCCATAAGAAGTTTGAAAACTCCTTCTCAAGAAAGACCAAAACCGCTATAGAAACATCGGTTGCTGCTAACGTGTGAATCAGGATGCTTGCAAGGACATGGTTGAGAAGCATAAGTCTGCCCACTTGGGACAACAGCTTTGCAGACCAGCCTTGGAGGCGCTGCTGGATTTTCCCCAAAAGCGGCTAAAAATATGCTAACTTGGAGCGGCCAATGAACAATGACACACCTAAGTAAATCAGTGGGCTTTGTAAGGTGGGGATCCCGATTAGCCTCTCCATTCTCCTAATCCCGTTGCTTGGCAGGTTTAAAGGGACAATCAACTTGCTCTTTGGCTTGTTGATCTTTTGACCTGATCTCCTCTCGAAATCTTTAAGGAAATAATTGACTATCTTGAGGGAGCTGTAACATTCCAAATTTTCACGGCCAGAGTTTATACTCATGCCCGAGAAAATCGGGTGTTAATAATTGAATGAATTGAATGCTTTAAAAATCGCACCATATTTTTTTTATTTGGATCACATCCAATTATATTTATGAAGGTAACCGTTCACAAGAATAAAATCAACTATATTTATTATTTCATTAGAGTAAAAGAATTCAACAATTTATCAAATTCCTTCTCAATGGGAGTTTATTACATTATCGAGTTTGTAGTGGAAATATAAAATTATCTTCTTATTTTTTCAGTATAATCTTCCATAGGGAGATGGTCCTCTAGATCTTCAATTTGTACATCACCTACATCATTTGTACGGTTAGACAGGGTCAATGCCCTACTTATAGTGATGGTTATCCTTTAAGATTAACAATAATTCAAGAGATTTATAAAAGTAATGTGAGGGTTCTGATACATCCCGTACTCCACTACTACGAGGGGTATCCGTATGCGCAACCAATGTATATAAGTACATGCCTAGCAAAGTGTGTGTGGCTCATCATATGTAGTGATCATCACAATGTAGAATATAATTCATAGAAAAATCGACTCGCCCTGCATCCCATAATTACGGAGATTCACCAATGTGTCCAACGTTAATGTGAATTTATACGAACATTTCAAGGTTACACAACAATGCGATTAAAAGATTTATGTAACACAATGTGTTCATGGAGTGACTATTTGCGACATCCAATCCCAGAAAGTGATGTAACACGCATGACGATTTATTTACATCGATTGTGCACCATATCAACTAACCCACGAAATTATGTGCCGATTAAGAGGGCCGCTACCCGTAACGCATTACATCCAAAATAAATATTTGAATAAGTAGTTACGATTTCTCTAATACATCACTTGCATTAATAACGAGATAATTTGAATCATGAGAGTTTTGGAATTCCAAAACACATGCCCAAGCCATAAAGTTAGATAGCACATGGCTAATAAAATAATGGGAGAGTAGTAATGGCTAACTCAATAAAGCAGAGAGTGGCAAGCCAACTCAATAAAGAGGAGAGTAGCAATGTCTAACTCAATGAAGAGGAGAGTGAAAATGGCCAACTCAACAAAGATGAGACTAGAAAGAGTTATCTCAACAAAATCGGTAAAGGTAAGGGCAAGGCTTGTATCCATCGCCCCATATGAAAATAATGAAGATAATTCATAATTAACATCATATCATAATTTCTAAAGGATAAATAATTGTTGGTGGTAAATTAACAACTGCAGGGAAAGAATCATAATATCATAAAAGTATAAAAAGGCAAGATAGGACGTAGTAACTTAAATTATTGTAAGCTTAAATGATTCCATCTCCTTAACTTAGATATAAACCCTAGGTAGATATCCATGTAAGAAAGCTACTACATGAATCACGATATGACTTGAGCAAGAGAGAGATACCATATGTTTGGAAAAGGAAGCGGATGATGGACATCTAGGCTTCTCTTTCTCTCTCTTTCATTTTCTCTCTCTTTCTTTCTTTTTCTTTTTATTTTTCCTTCTCTTTCTCTTTCTCTTTCTCTCTCTCTTTCTCCTTGGACGTTTGAGAGGTGGGAATGTCAGTGGAGAGGGGAACGCACACCCCCTTTTTAAAAGGGAGTGGGCGTGTGAGAGGGACGTGTTTTACATCTCACTTGGATTGGATTTCTCCAATTTTCCCTTTTCTGATTATCTTTCTATAAATTTAATTCATTCATTGTGTCAGGGTCATCAAATAGGGCCTGGGTATATGATTTTCTGGGTGATTCGAAATTTAGATTGACCTATCTTCAAAATTCTCCTAACGGGTGTCAAAACGAACTTGATCTCAATTAACGGTCCACACTTTATGATCAGTGCCCAATTTTGAGAAAAATGTGTAGTTAGGATAGGCAAACAGTTGGATAAAACTTGGTGGTTAATCGAAGGTGGAAAAAGCCTAAATCTAAAATTTCACCTTTTATACCAAAAAGAAGGAACCGACTTCAACCTTCAACGGTGTAAGATAATAGATCGGGGCTTAAATTTTATATAACCTTTAGTCATATGAGACCAAAGTATGGTCCAAATTTAGGTTACGATGGACGGAATGAAGTGGATAAATCGGAAGATCGAGATTTATAAGGAGTTAGTAGTCCTTGAAATGATAACTTCGCGCCTAAGGAAAAGCCTACCAAAGTGAGGTCTTCATATTTTACACTTATTCCATATTATGAGCATTCTAAGTCGTTCATATGAAGGGAAATATCCTACTACGACTACCCATAAGGTTTATTCACTCGATGGACACCAAAATCAACGGTTAAGGGGTGATTTATCAATTGAGTACTTTTACAATGATCTAAGGGCTGAAATTTGACATGTATGGTTAATTTATGATACATAAGCATGGTATAAAATTTTACATCAAACTGATCGTGGGAACCATGTGATCTAAAATTCAAGGGTCTAGGTTAATGACATTTTCGTAATTATTGCTGATATGAGAGTTTTGGAAAATCTAATTATTTTTATAGTTATAGGTATGTTTCTAAGTAATTCTTACAAAAAGACTTATATTTAAATCATTATGAATAAAGAGTTATTCACCAAATTAATTAGTAAATGTACATATATCAAACCACACAATGGATGGTCAGATGACATGTTTAAAATAGAAAAACTTAATGGTTAGTAATCTAGTCATGTAGGTAGGTAGTAGTACGGTCGGTTTTATAAATGGATGAACACAAGTGGGTTTTTGGAGTGATCAAGAGGTAGAACATGTATACCGGTAAATTCAAGTGATTGGTCACATGTGTAAGTTTCTCAAATTGTAATTCTGATGGTAGGTTAAGTATATTCTTAGGTAGTTCGAAAACTCCAACTATACGCTTCAACTAGAAGGATGAACAAGCTTGGCGATAAAGGGTCTCCTTGCCACAGGCCACAAGACGATTTGAAAAAACCGTAGCTTTCCCCATTAATTAGAACCGAGAACCAACAATTGCTTTAACATTTCTTGACCTATTGAATCCACTGCCGACTAAATCTGAATCTGCTCAACACTGCCACAAGGAAGCTCCGCTCTACTCTATCATAACCTTTCTCCAAGTCCAGCTTTAGTAGAACATTGGCCCCCCTTACCTTCCTACCCAAATCCCTAAACACTTCCTGGGCGAGAGTGATGCTTTCAGATATGAATCGGCCCCTGACAAAATTCCCTGTTCAGGGGAGATCAGCTCGGACAATATTGAATTTAACCTGTTAGCAATGACTTTAGAAAATATTTTGTAAACACAGTTACACGACTGATGAGGTGAAAGTTGAGTGATGTTATGAAAGCTCTTGGCATGCTTCCTCCCTTGAATAAAGACACCACCACCTGGTGAAGGTCTTGCACTACAATCTCTTAACACATCGAGAAGAAAGCGCCTGAGAAGCTGTTGAGGCCAAGAGCACCATCACTAGGAATGGACTGGACTGCTGCCCATACCTCTTCAATGGAAGGATTGATCAAAAGAGCCACGTTGTCTTCAGCCAAAACAGCCTTCGGGATAACATCCAGGATATCACCAACTAGTTCAAGTGGCTCTGCCGTTAATAGGTTGGTAAAAAAAATTGACTGCCTCTTGTTTGATTCTCATCTAGTTGGCCATCCTACCTTCTTGACCCAGGTTTATCTCTATAATAAATGCTCTCCTAGCTCGTACCGAAGTTGTCTGGTGAAAGAACTTGGCATCGCTATCGCCTTCCTTTAGCTAGTTGTTCCTAGATTTCTATTTCCAGAAGACTTCTTCTAGGAACTCAAGGTGACTGAGACGGTCCTTGGCTTCCTTTTCCTTGTTCCTGACTTGAGCGGCTCCATCAAGTTGGGCTTCCATCTTAGCTAAGTGAAGGTCTTCCTCAACTTTCTTGATAATTAGCTGGAAAATGTTACCAAACACCTCCATGTTCCACCCCTTAAGTGTGGTCTTTACGTTCTTCAGCTTGTCTTGAAGGACAAACATCGGCTGACCCGTGATGTTAGGCACCCATGATGTCTTAATCAAGTCGATGAAAGAATTGTGGAAGACCCACATCCTCTGAAATATGAAGGGCTACGGGCCTCCCTGGATGTCAACTGGGAATTGAAGTAGAAGAGGGGTATGGTCAGAATTGGTCCTGGCTAGGTGTAGGACCTGAAATCCTAGAAAACGGAGCAGCCATTCGGAGTTAAATAATACCCTATCTAGCCTCTCCCACAAATGGGACCTCCCCGGATGGTTATTGCTCCATGTAAACCTGCTTCCCGTAAATCCTGTGTCTATCAGACTTGCCTGGCTTATTACTTCCACAAATTCTGACGAAGCTCCTGGATCAGTTGGCCAACCCCTAAGCTTCTCTCGCGGGTCGATTGTGGAGTTGAAGTCCCCCCCCCCCCCCCCCACTACCCAAGCTCCCTGATAATTGGTCGGAATCTGTCTCATCTCATTCCAGAGCTGCCTACGAAGAACCTTAGAACATTTGGCGTATATTACAAATAACAGAATCCTATCGGTTATCCCCTGGAGGCCCACCTGAACTAAGATGATTTGGTTGGCAGTCGACACTCTCTCCACTATCAAGGGTGAATTAAAGAAGAGCTAAAATTTTCCTCCCTCCTTTACATTAGATATAGAGGAATGAAACTCAAGCCGCAACCCTGTACTAATTCTCTTACTCTCACCTAACATTGGTTCAAGAAGGGCCATGATACCTAGTTTGTGCTTGACAATATGCCTTCTAGCTGACCTGATAGTCCCTGCGTTTCCCGCACCTCGAACATTCCACATGAGGATACTATCCATCGGTTACACACCCCAAATTAATGGCCCTTCGCTTTTGTTTTCTCTATCTAGCACTCCTTTTGGGGAGAGGGATTTGGGAATGTAGTCGAACTAGTACCGTGCTTGGGCTTAATGTAGCTGATCGTGGCTGAACCTGTTGCATAATTGGAGCCCCATTAGATGGATGACAGTTGCTTGGCTCCTTGACGCCCTGGTTGAAGCTCGAATCGCTGGGTAGCTTATCCCCTTGCACTTGGGTTGAAAGAGCAAACAAGTTGGAATCTTCAGCTACTTGGATACGTCCCCATAGATGCTTCCTAACACCGCTACCCTGCTTTGGGTCTGAGAAGCTACCGAGTGTATGTAAACTAATCTAACATTTTCCTATGACAGCTGGTAGTTGAAGTGGGAACCGCTTCTGTAGGTTCAATCAAGGACGGACTCCAAACTCTGCAACCCAGCTCTATTCCTCCTGCTAAGCCATTGTTGTTTCACATCACTCCTTTTGTGTTGGCTATTACCGGCCTCGCTCCCGAATGATCTCTTGTGAAGTAAGGGAATAAATCGATCGCCAATTAAGGCTGGAGGTTTTGTGTCAATCCTCCCTGACAATGAGAAATCCTAAACAATTGTGGAGGAGAAAGTTATCCCTGCAATCAAATGGCTCTTGTGACGACTCTAAGGGGGAGGTCTGCACTTCACTGTTCACTGGGATGTTCCCTGCCAATTTAGATCTGCCCTCTTTCCCACACAACGTCAGTTGAGTCTGGGATGTTATCTTTTCTGTGGGCTGTCCCTCTTGAACTAACACGGCTTGCAGATCAAAGGGAAAAAGACTCCTAATGATAGGGCTCTCCTTAGGAGATACGATCAGGATTATTGGGGTCGACTGGACTACTGGAAGCGAAGATTCTGCCCAGAGTAGCGGAGAATCACCATTGCTCGAAGTATGGCTGTGATGTAAATGTGGGCCCAGAGGAGGCACCATTGTGATGGGGTCTAAAACGGGCTGTCCACATACCTATCCTCTTCAACGAATGCAAGGAACCCCCTTGACATCTCCATGATCACAGATGAGACCCGGATAGGGGGGAGTTGGAGGTGGATCGCATTAATGTCCCTCCCTGGTTGTCCCATATGGTTAACATTGATACTTTAAAATGGAGGGCTATGTTGGGGGGCCCTATCGCTAGCAGTAGGGGGCAGGGCTGTGGGGAATTATCAGAGGTGTGTGAGGGATAGAGATGAGAGGCGTTTCAGTTTGGGCTGGGTTGTTCACTAACATCTTGGAGTCTGGGTTGCAAGACATTACCACAAACACCAGGAGGGCAAGGCTACGGGGCTTCAACGCACCCTGATGAGGGGAGTCTCTGTGAGGCATTTCCACGAACAGTTGGATGGCAGGGTTGTGGGTCCTTATTAAAAACACCTGGGGGATGGGTCGGTGAGGCATTTCGACGAATGATTGGGGGGCGAATAGGCGGAGCATCCCTTGCTGAAGGGAAGACCCTGCTTACCCATTCTCTGGTCGACTTTGCCCCTGAAGACATATGTGTAGAAGAAGGATTGCGTCTACCTTGAACCCCTAAGTTCTCGAGGATCCCAAAGATGGGGTAGGATCTCTCTGCTACATTGATCTTCTGCACGCTGTGGACATTCGAACCTGTTGTGTGAACTGCTCTCACTCATGCAAACACCTGGAAGATGCCTAAGCTGGCCACACTGTTGACTTCCACAACCTCCCCAAAAGAACTGGCGATGTCCTCTATCGCAGAACTAAACCAAGAGTGTGTTGGAATGCCATGGAGGCGGATCCAAATACCATCTCTGCCTAGAACCTAGTCTAGAGACCAGGTCGCCACTTCTAACAATCTCATGCATTGGTCTAGGGTCGAATCTGCGACGAAGGTGGATATCTCCTTTCTAGATTGGAATTTCATTAGGAATTTGTTCGGGGCAGTATATTCTAGTGAAGTCAATCTACAAAGCTGCAAAGGTGGAATTACGAACTGAGTCGATTAGGTGCAAGATCGAGATAGGGTTGATAACCGTTGTTCCGATTAGGGTGGAAGCCAATTCTACCCTCTTCCTGTCAACCTCCTTGGCATCGGCCGTAACTGTAATACCCCCCTACTGTGACTTTTGACTAACCCCGCTGGTCCAGAGATTATTGGCCTAGTCGAGCTGAAATGAACCCCCCACCCTTTGCAGCCTCCAAGAAAGGGTTGGGCACATTGACGCCTTAGGCTCCTTTTCCGCAGCTGGGTGATGGCTGGGATGGGCTGCTGCACAAGGCCTTACTTCTGAGATTGTAAGAATCCGACCATCTACCCTCTTCCTATTCAGAGAACCTAAAGCAACGTTGACATCGTTAGGGTAGCGGAATCGGATGAAAGCGAAGCCCCTGGATCTCCGGAGCGTATGATCCATAGGGATGTAGACATCCGTAATCTTGTAATATCTCCCGAAAATTCTTTGGAGATCATCGGCATCAGTGTCGAAAGTGTGGTTCGCAACGGAAAGGGTAAATGTTTTGGGATGTGATTTCCTCACCGAGACCTGCTTCAATTCGCTTGAATCCCTCATTTGAAAGATCTGGGGGTTGTAAAGAGGGTTATCGGCATTGATATATGCAAAGACAAGAAGAGCTAACTATGGTTATCTAAGGTAGAATACCTTGGGAAGGTATTGATGAAGTATGGGATGGACAAGGCAAAGACAAGCATTCCCCACGTATCTATTTTAAGCTTTCTTTCGAACAATGTCCTAAAACAGGTGAAGAAAAGTAGGTAACGTCTCGTGTGCCTTATTCGAGCATAGTCGGCAACTTGATGTGTGTGATGATATGTACAAGACAAGTTATTTCACATGCAGTGGGTGTTGTTAACAAATACATGTCTAACCCCGACAAGCAACACTAAGAGGTAGTGAAATGACTGCTTCGATATATTCGATCTACACAGGACTACATCTTAACATTTGAGAAATCAAGGAATAAGTTAGTAGGCTATATAGATTTTGATTATGCGGGTAGTGTGGATAATAGAAGGTTGACTTCCGGTTACTCATTTATGCTAGCGGGTGGAGCAATCAGTTGGATGTCGAGCTTAAGTCTGTGATGCCTCTTTCCACAACCGAAATTGAGTATATGGTGGTAACAGAAGCATTCAAGGAATATGTTTAGTTGAGGGGGATAATAAATCTGTTGAAGCTTCAGTAGGAGGCCGTGACAGTCAATTGTGACAACGAGAGCGCGATCAATTTGGCTAAAAAATATGTTTGTCACTTACGTACTAAACAATTGATGTACTAGCACATCGATTCGAAACTATCTTGCAACACGAGACTTTCAAGATCTGAAACATTGTAAAACCTTTACTCAACAAATTAAAGAATCTAGAGAAAGAAGGAAAGAAAATAGAATTAGGAAGGATAGAGAGAGGGAGTCGTGTGTGGGATCCGAGTCAACTCAGTTCATACCGAACCAAGTCTAGACTCATTTGCGGCCACTAACTTTGTGGGATGTGAATTGCAGAAAGAAGAGAAGAAAGGAGAAGGAAAGGAAAAGGGAAAAGAAAGAGAAAGGAGAGAAAAAAGAAAGAAGAGATAAGTCGAGTTGACTCACTGAGTCAACTCGATGCGAGTTGATTCGAGAGCCGCTGGTTCAAGGATCGAGTCGTGCCTGATTCAAGTGGACTCCAGTCCAGAAATGTGGAGAACCTCATTAGAAGGGTCGTAGATCTAATAGGAGTCGTTGCACAATCGAGTTGAAATCGAGTCGATTCGAGAGACCGAACGTAAAACGCGTTCACAAAATTACAATAACTTTTGAAGGTGATCCAACTTGTAAGGGTAAGATTCGATTCTAAGGGCGCACACACTTCCTAGCGACTCTAATAGGTTATTTGACTCATAAGGTGATGACGTTTTCCCTTAGACATTCCGCTTTAATGTTAGTTTAAGTGAGAGTTTCCTTTAAAAATTTGACTGATAATTGATATCCTTAATTCATGTTTACTTGTGTTGTTATTGGAATAGATCCTCAAATTATATGTTCAACATTTATCTCGTATAAACACTTACATGTTGCACATGAATATCTTTTCATATTTGCCGATTGTTTATGAATCTTGAATTGCCACGTCAATTAGTGAAAAAATTCACTTATATATGTATATCTAAAATTGTGATGTAACTTGATTGATTGTGATTACAATGGATCATCGAACTAGTGGTCATTTTCCTCAATTAATTAAATGGAATTTTGTTGCGGACTTACCATTTTTTGGATCATTTGTGCCTATGCGGCTTTCAAGGATAATACTTTTTTATTGCATCATTTAATGAAATATTTTCTCTATGTGGCTTTGATTTACTATTTTTCTTATATGGCTTTAATTTAATATTTACCTCATATGGCTTCGATCGAAGATTTGCCCTATGTGGCTTGATGAATTATTTTTGTATAACCATCAACTTGGATTGTAATATTTATCATCCAACCTATGGATTAGGTTATACAACTTGATTCAAAAAAACAAATATCAGCTTGATTCAAAACTTTTTTAGCCCCGAAAATATTTTAATGGTGAGAGTTCAATTAACAGTGTGTGGCCCAGTTGAGATTTTTATCTACTTCAGTTCTGGGTTCACATTATAAAATTATTTCAAAGAATGAATAGAAAACATGGATAAGATACATACATCATGTTGAATCCACAGAGCACTAACTACTAGCCAATGGCCAGTGGTAATTAAGAGAGTAACCAATCCATTTCCATTTAATCCACTGACAACACCAATGGTAACTAATCACGTTGCAGGAAAGTATTGTATTAATGCCGTAGTAGATTGGTTGGTGTATCTCGTACGTACTAGCCATCTAGCTTGTGTGGAGATGTCACCAAGTGACATGGTACCATCATAAGGTATGTGTTATATCCAAACCATCCATCCATTTAGCAAGCTCATTTTAAAGCTTGAGTGAAAAATAACACAAATCTAAAGATCAAGTAGACCACGCTGCAAAAAGCAGTGAGGGATTGAACATCTGCCATTGAAACCATTACAAAAGTTTTTTTTTATCAATATGATATTTGTTCTTCCTCTTCATCCATGTCTGTCTCTGTGACCTTAAGAACCAATTGTATAGAAAATAAACGTTAAGAATGTGTTTTAAAGGTAAAAATCATTATCCCCGTTTCTATATGTGGTGTGTGGTCTATTTGAGCTTTGGATATGATGTAGAGCTGGTCACGAATACTTTCATGACCAAGATGGACTAGAGAAGACCCGATCAAAGGAGGAAGTCATCAAGATCGTCAGAACCTTAAAACAAGCATATCTCGCAAACCAAAATGAGTTACTCGATGTACCATATATATATGATTTTGGGGTAGGACGAGCTATTTTAGCCAACCGATGCTGGGTTGCCCATGCCGAATTTGCGAGATTCCATCATATCGGTGGTCAAATTCCATGTTTATTTCCGTTTTTACTATTTTTTAGTAAGTTTTAGTTTGATTATAACTCTTCATCCATTGGGCTTTAGCAGTTGTCGCCAACATGAAAAGTGTTTAGAAAAATTAGGAGAATAACGTGGTTAAGCCACATAGGACACTTACTAAGTTGCAAATTCTAGGAGTTTTTGTTATAGTTTGCTTATGATTTCTCTCTCATTGCTTGGTATCCCTATTTAAAGGGTTGTGAACTTGTTTATTTTGATAATCAATCAAATTTTGAATTTATTAGAATTTTTTTCTATTTTCTTGCTTTCTTTCTTCGTGGATTCGAGAATTCTATGTGAGTCCAGAGAAGCTCCGTGGATTCAGATTAGTTATCTTTGAGGAAGACAGTGATTGACCTCATCACGTTTGTTCCAGCGTCAATTGGTATCAGAGCGAGGATTCCCCTTGGGCCGATGGTAAACAACGAAGGTATGAATCAAAATCCTGTAAACGGTGATCTAGAGATTCTTTATCTTTCAAAAAGAATAGAAACTTTTCACTGGGAGAATCAGTTGATCATGCAAGGGTTGTAGGTAACCCTCGACCATCTGGCGGATGCGCTACTTCCATCCCGAGCCCTAGGTGATGCTCCACCGCCTATGGTTGCTCCACTGCCCGTGGTTGTTGTACTGCACAACCCTGATTTTCGTAGAGCACTACCAGTGGAAAATCGTAGGGCTACACTAGATGATTCGAGTTCTAGTGATGAGGACATTAATGAGGGTTTTACCGACGACCAATTCATGGAGGCAATCATCTAGATGGTGCTAAAAGAGACTATCGAAGTAAGGCTGAACTTCCTAGTTTTAATGGTTTATTACGCACAAAAGATTTTATCAATTGGCTATCCGAAGTAGAGAGATATTTTGATTACATGGACGTGCCAGATCATAAAAGGTAAAATTGATAGCGTTTAAATTAAAATCCGGTACTTCTAGATGATGGGAGCAATTATAACTCTCACGTGCCTGCCAGAACAAGGTATCTATCTCATCATGGCCATAGATGAGACACCTTCTTCGATCACGATTCCTCCCCAGTGATTTCGAGCAAAATTATTCCAACAATACCAGAATTACCGACATGAAAATCGAACCGTCACAGATTACACTGAGAAATTCCAACGGTTGGCAACTGTAGACACCCCACCCAAACAAACATCTTGAGAAGGCTAAGACAGTCTAGGAATCATGATTAAATCCTAATCCCAGCTTAAACCTAACCCAAAACCCTAATCTAAAATCTCAAACTTCCAATCCGCAACCTGAAATCCTAATCCAAACCGTTTAATCCACATACAGCCCCTGCCTATACACTGTACCCTGACCAGAACCCTTTACCCAAACCTAAGCCCACCTATCTGAACCCCAAAACCCCAAAAATGGGGACTATCGGATGAACTAATGCATCAAACAAGCCCATACGCTTGAGCTCAGCCTGAGCCCTTACCGGGCAATAGTTTGACTACCGTCGGCAGTACTCGGAGTGTCGCCGCTCACGACCAGCATGTAAATTTACGGGAGACAAATTGTCCCGGCATTAAATTCAACTTTCTTCGAAAATTACCCCCCCCCCCCCCATCCGACCTTTTTTACCATTTTATCAACCCCAATAGCCAATGAGAGTGCATCACGTGACATCTCTCTCTCCTCAACTAATCACCACTTGCCACATCAGCATTCACCCCTCTCAAACTCAGAAATTACCACTTAACCATTGAAAAATGTTATAAATAGCCTTCTCCTCTTCACATTTAACAACTTCTCATTCCCAAAGCTAAGTGAGAGAGAGAGAGAGGGAGAGAGAGAGAGAGAGAGAGAGAGAGAGAGAGAGAGTGAGGGTGAGGAGGAGCTCCCAAGCCTCCAAGTCCAGATTTTTCAGCTATCCCCTTAGCCTACTCCCTACATTCCTAACCATCCCAATCCCCAAGTCTAGCCTAGATTGATCATGGCTCAGTTCATGTCTTAACCTACTCAAGATCAAGCTAAAGATCCATTCATTTTACATACAAGCATTCATCATGACATCTATTCTCTTCTCAACCCTCCTACTTCTCTAGACCTCTAGTGAACGTATGCTCTGTGACTTGCCGTACACCAGATCCTGTCACATCAGAAATTCCTACTGATCTAGTCCATTTTTCTTACCTCTTTGCATAAGTATCATCACATCCGCCTTCTAGACACGCCGTTGGATGTATACTCTGTGGCTTACTGAAATCTCGGATCTTGCCGCATCAGAAATCTATGTGTGTGCCTAGTCTTATCCCAACCACATCGTCCATCCCTTGAGATTGTTTTACTACACAAAGTAGAGACCGTATATTTGTACAGGCAGAGAGGGTGCCTAACACCTTCCCTCTTTGTAACCGAGGTCCCCTACTCGGAATCTCGGATCGCAGACCAGGAGTCAATCTAAGGTAGGAGAGTCTTCAGATTTCTCCAACCTTACGTATTCTGCGGTTCTAGCCAACTGCGGGATTCTGAGATTATTCGGCTAGTAGCGACTCCAACATCCACAAATCAGTGTAATCACCCCCACCATTAAACCAAAACATAACATACAAATCAGCGTGGGCGCCGATTTCCAGTGTCTACAGCAACACGAAACGATCTGTCATAATCTAAGTCACAGAAGGTGGCATGATTTATAGAAGGGTTACGATCGACAATTCAGGATTGAGTTCAGATGCACCCAGTTAGGACCGTGGATGAAACAGTTCAGTTAGAAGGTAGGGTAGAAACGCAACTTGCAAGAGTCTCAAATCGGCCTTATCCTTCAACTCAACCCCTCATAATAGGTTTCATGCAAGATCCAGTGCTGGCACGAAGAACAAATCAGTAGGAGAAAGTCCGCAACCTCTCCTGATTGCAAATAGTGATACGGGAAGCGGCTCATCTAGGCCTCAACGTATAACACCAACAACAGCAGGCCCGAGTAGGATTCCAAATCCCTACGTTCGACCAAGGTCGTACAATTGTTACCGTTGTGGCCAACCGAGCCACTTATCAAATACCTGTCCTCAACGTCCCGTAGCACACTTGGTGTTCACACCCCAAGTATAGGGTTGTGATGTAGTAATAATCTCGGTAAGACCGAGGTTGAATCCATAGGGACTGAACCTTTTACGTATTCTGAAAGTAACCAGAACTAGAACTAGAATAAGATGAAATCTAAATCAGGAATTTTTAAGACAATAATGGTGAATAACTTTAACTAAAACTTGTAAAATTCAAAGGTTGGAAACTAGGGTGCCAAGGATCCACTTGTAAAGATCAGGGAGATCTATGCTTGATTCACGAACACAACTAGATTTAGAGTCCCATCTTCATCCAATTGGAGGATATAACATTAAAAATCAAATCTGAACTTCCCTTGATCCAGTTTTCAAGAGATGAGAGGTATAAAAATTAGAATTGATTCCATCACAAAACCATGCCCATGAGACAAAGCAAACAACAGAATTTAACTAATCCACAACTAATCTGAGAGATATATGAATGTTAGGAAGGATTACATCATCCGACCATGTCCAAGGGGCGATGGTGAACAATAGGGCTTCCTAACTTCATAATCATAATAATGAAAAGGAAATACTCAAAGTTATCGCAGATCTATTGTAATATAAGTCACAACAAACCATTAAAAACTAAAGGCATTCCTTATAATCAAACTAGAATCAAAATCAGTTTAGTTTAAACATGAATCAAAAGGGCATAACAAAAAGTCTCCCATCACACTACAAGCTTCACCTCTTAGCCCCAGCTAAGAGGTTTAGCCAACCATAAGTATGATTAACTAAAGGCTCAAAATAAAACAAATAAAGAAAAAAAAAAGGAAGGAAGAAGGAAACTCTTTTGCTCCACTCTAAGGATGCCTCCACGGCTGATCTAATGATCCCCACGTCCAAACGATGATGAATCTCTCTCTTTCCCTCTCCCTTTTATAGAGAGCAAGAGGAGGTTGGTGCTGCTGAAGTCGATGGAACGTTGTACGCACAGGAGGTGTGTGCGCAGCCATGAAATGCGACAAGTTGCGTTTGGATTGAGTTCTCCACCAATAGACGTCAAAGAAACCAATTTGGACTCCATGGTTGGGGTGGAAACCCCCCTCTGAAGATTCTGGATGGTTTGGATCAACCATCCGAACACAAACGGTGGCCCACAACACCCTGCAACGTCCGAAAAAATCGGACGTGCGTAGGGTACGAAAATTCCTATGCTGTGATGCTCAGTGGGTCCCACAATGATGTTTTCGACAAAATCCACCCCATTCATTGGATTCCTGTCGAAAGTTCGGTTGGAAAGGAGTGGTTTTGGTTGAGTTTTGGTGGAGTCCACTGTATCAAATCACCTCGTTGTTCATCCTGCGTTTTCCAATGATCCATGTGTGTACGTGTGCATGGGGCCAAATGACCTCCATGGCTAGGGTCGTCCAATGATCCAGCATTCAGATGTGCGAACGTTGGCGTCAATACGAAGACGGGTCGGGTCAAAGTCAGTTTGACTCGACTTCACTTCCAGTGCACGTGTGTTGTGCACATGCACTACTGAATGTGGGGTCTACTGTGATGTTTATGAGAAATCTGCATCGTCCATCCATTTTATCATCAAATTTAAGGGGTTGAGACCATAATTGAAGCATATCCAGATATCAGGTGGGCCCTAGATTAGTGTTTTATGGGCTAATCTGTCTGTTGGGCCAATTCCTTAAGGATTCAATGGCTGAAATTTGACGTATACGGTTAATTTAGGGTCCTCAGGCCAGATATAATGTTTCAAGCCAAACGGATGGTGGGAACCCTGTGATCATGCATTTAAGCTGACTTTTAGGCCTCTTTATCATCAATCACTCTATTTTCTCGGATCTTTGGTGTGTAAATTCTTCAATCTTTGTCCCCGAATGTCCGTCCTTTACCTTGGTGATTTTAGAGTGTTAAATCCATACTTTTAATACCCTTTTCAGTCCAAGCTCTTTAAATTCACCTTGCAACAAAAACACGATTAAAATAGGATGTTAAACACTATCATGTACATTAAGTCAGGTAATAATTGAGTCTAATATGCAATATTTGACCCTCAACACAATCCTCAATCAGCATTTTGTCAGTCTCGAGCAAAGTATGCGAAAAATAATTTAAGAAGTACGAGACAAGTTCTATAAACCCGAGTGAATTTTGAAAAATAATCCAAATACTAAAATTCTAAGATTCATGAATGTTGGGCATTACTTTATCCTGGACTCAAGCGCATGGTAAACTTCATAGTCAAGTTCAAAGTATTAATCCATTGATTAGAACAATTCTAAGCATTGAGTTCCATGGGTGTATGGTGTAATCTCGGCTTATCATCATTAAGAGATCCAATCGTCAATTTTCATGATAACATTGATAATCAAAATAGTATTCAGGACAACCATTACCTAAACCAAAACTTGCCTTACAGTTCATCTTTTCATTCTTCTAGCTTTTGATTTTTCCATCAATGGTTTTCACGCTGTGTCAACCTTTTTAAAGATCTTTAATAGGTAGTCGTTTTCGACGACAACTGTTCTCTAGCTGGGCATTTATTTATTTTTCTTTCTTTTCAATTCTTCTTTTTCTTTTCTTTTTTTTAATCTTCTTATTGATCATCATGGGCAAATTTCCCAGGCTTTCCTTCCATGCTTAATGATTACCAAGTTAACTCTTCAATATCAAAGTAAAACCTTAATGTGTAAGTGAGATATGACATGTGAAATCACGACTCAATCAATGTTTAAAACTTCTAATAATGGATTAATGATTCAAACTTAACTGTGAACTCTAACACGTAACTAAATCCAAGAGTCATAAATTACTAACATTATGTATCTTATACTTCTAAATCAAAGGTCACCTTCAAAATCACTTTGAATTCACAAGAATTCCCCGGAAAAGTTTTAAAAATTTTCACAATTTTTGCCCAAGACTGAGAAAACACTGATTAGGTAACCTAATCTCCTATCCCCAACCTAAAATCTACATTGTCCTCAATGTAAAAGATATAAGCATGCAATGCACATGAGATAACGAAAGTAACGGAGAAGTGATAGAAAGATAGTACATGGACGAAGGACTCAATAGGCTTTTCCAAAGAGATATCAGTGGGAGAGCGGGTCAGCGCAAGAGTTAAACCAATGAAAGCAAACTATTTTAAACAACGTAGAAAACAAACTACCCTAACGACATAAAACCAATTAACCTATAACAACATAAAGCAAACTACTCTAGTCTTATGAAAGCAGGGAAAAAGCTACTCAATCATGCCGCGAGGTTCCTCTTCCGGCCAATATTTGGATAAATTTCTCAGTGGGTTTCTTAACAGGATCATCCAAAAGCCCTTTTTGCAATAAGCTTGGATGCCCTGGAGCATGAATGTCCAGAAAAACTTATGTAGCTCAGTAAAAATTTGTCGTTGATTCTCCTGATGTATCCAAAGTATATATGATTCACATGTGACAGAAAAAGTTTCAATGTTAGTACTCCATAGAGAATCAGAGACTACAAGTAAATAAAAATCAGAAAAATTTTCAAAAAATGATGTATTCTCAACACATTCCGAAGTTTCAGACCCCAGTTCAATTTTCAGCTCATCCTCCCTTAATGGTAAAAATTCAGGATCTAGGGAAGAAGAGGCTTCGGAATAAGGGTTCTCTCGGTCCGTGACAACTAACAAGGTACTGTCTTGCGAGGCATCTATTATTTCTTACATCATGGGGTCGTCGGGACCTGCAAAGTGTGTTCAAGCATTCATTCAAAGAGTTGAAAAATTCAGCTGAGAGTGACTCGTTTTCCGCATTGAAGTTTGTGATGATTTACCCAAGAATTCCATCATCCCTAGGGCTAACTTGCCCAACCACCCTCACTGTTAGGTGAGTCAGAAAGAATGTCAGATCTTACAGGTAGAAGTGAAAGAACTAATAAATACTAGTCAAGTCAAGAAAATCATGAGTACATGTATTGTGTCAGCTCAAAAGCCTAATGCCAAGTACAAAAAAATGGCTAATAAACATCGACGTCAAAAGTTATTTCAGAATCATGAGACAAATCCCCTGAGTAACTCGAAGACGATTTTTTTTCAAGTGAAGGGGTCTGATGTAAAACGTGTCACATATGCATTTCTATCATGGTTAGACCAAAAAAAGGTGGACCGTAAATTGATAATAACTTTTGATCCAAGTAACGTTACGACGAACCAAACCAAGTATCAAGAACCGAAACAGCACGAGAACTCGAGGACGAGTTCTTTTGAAGTGGAGGGGACTAATGTAGAGTGGGTCACGAATACTTTCATGACCAAGATGGACCAGAGAAGACCCGATCAAAGGAGGAATTCATCACGACCGTCATAACCTTAAAATAGGCATATCTCGCAAACCGGAATGACTTACTCGACATACCATATATGATTTTGGGCTAGGACGAGTTATTTTAACAAACCAACCCGACTGTCCCAGGTTGCCCAAACCGAATTTGTAAGATTCCATCATATCAGCAGTCCAATTCCATATTTATTCCCGTTTTTACTATTTACAGTAAGCGTCCAGTGTGGCTTAACATTTTATTTATCTAAGTTTTCTATCTCATCATTTTCATCACTGTGTCAGGATCAAACTGTAAAATGATCTTAAAAAATTGAATAAACCGTGTCAATATAAGAAATAATCATTTTCGTGCGCACGTAACTTTGATCTCCTTTGTACCGTCCGTACAACTTGGAGCTCAGAGAGTGTACCCACACCAGATAGATCGCTGGTGTGAGGTCAATCCGCTTCCTTCCCTTTGGAAATGGATTGGCTACTCCGGCCCCTACCACTAACCAGTGCTCCGTAGGCCACCATGATGTATATGTTTCATCACCGTCCATCTATTTTTCTAGATACTTTTATAAGAAAGTGTTTATTTGAATGTTGACCATTAAAAACCTTCTGGGACCGTAAGAATTTTGGATCAAGTTGATCTTGTTTTTTCCCTTCATCTAGGTCTATGCGACCTAATCAACAGATTTGATGTTAAATAAACAGTACAGTGGGCCTTACGAGGATTTTAATAGTGGATATCTAATTACTACTGTTTTCCTGTGGTGTGGTCCTGACGTGTTTATATCCATCTGATTTTTGGGATCAAGCCTTAAGGGCCTGTTTGGCCGGGCAGACTGGATGGGATTAGATTGTGTTGGGGACAAAAATACCAAGTCCGAAGACTCGGATCTGGTGCCTCGGCTTAGAAAGCACTACGTCGGATCCGAGGCACGGCACGTCGGATCCGAGGCAGGGTCAATAACTTTATGAACCGAGACAAAAAGTTAACTCGCCCCAGACGAAGAACTAGTAACCCGAGGATGCATCGGGCCGACCCTCTTCACAGAACTAGCCGAAGGACAGCGTGAAACCGGATTTCGTCCCGAACGTTTTGGGATAAGATCCCCGATCCCGAAGCTTGCGGGATCAGACGAAGATCGCGGACGGATGCCACCCGATGTCCGTGATCCTAGGAGGAGAATCCTCTCACGATTAAACGAGATCAGGAGAAGAATCCTCCTACGATTAAACGAGATCAGGAGAAGAATCCTCCTACGATTAAATGCTCTAGCAGCTATAAAAAGGAAGCTTTCATCATCTAAAAGGTACGCACAAAATTCTCATCGAAGCTCCCTCAATACTTTACGACCCAGATTCCTAGCCTGACTTTGGCATCGGAGGGTCCCCTGCTCTAGCCAGGGTCTCCTTTGTCTTCTTCTTGTGCAGGTGTTCGAAGGTCTACAGAGGGTGAACCAGATTTTTGCATCAACAGTTTGGCGCCGTCTGTGGGAAACGTACAAGAAAGCCATCCCATATTCCTTTATTGCATCCCATGGTGATGACTAGAAGGACGGTCCCAGAAGAAGATCTAAATGAGGTCGCAGCTACGGGGCCAGCAGGCCCAGTCGCGGTCTCCGCAGTCCAAAACCTACCTGCCAACCGCCAACGAGGAGCGACCAGAACAAGCAACAACCAGCGAGGTCGGAACGATGGGCGGTTGGATCAGGAGGTCCAAGAAATTCGATCTGATATGAATATGATGAAGCAGATGTTAGAACGAATGTATCAGCGGCAAATGCAGCCACTCCCGCCTCCTCAAGGGGAAACGGCACACGTACTAACGGCATGGTGATCCTCGGCTTTCGCACCACGGTTTTTTTCGCCGAGCCAACACCAAGGCGTCCCTGAACCGGCCGAGCCAACTCCAGCGCAGTCGGCCAACGCATCTCTGCCCCCAACCGACCTTCGGCACGAGATAGAGCGAAGAAGGCGCATCCGACCTCCCGAAGAAGGCACGGCAGAAAGTAGTGAACCATGGAAAGCCGATATTCAAAACTTTAAAAAAGAAGTGCGGGAAGAAATGGCGAAAGAAATGGCGGATATGAAGCATAGTCGAAATATGCATCCAACCAGATACGAGGCAAAGGCGTCCCCCTTTGTGGACTCGGTAATGGCGGCTCGGTTGCCCGAGAGGTTTCGGTTGCCTCAAATCACTCCCTTCACCGGCAAGACCGACCCAATGGAGCATATCGAATGCTTCAGAACATATATGGAGCTCCACGACGCCTCGGATGCAGTGATGTGTCGGGCCTTTTCTCTTACATTGACCGATGTAGCCAGACTGTGGTTCAAACAGTTGAAACCAAAGTCCATTAGTTCATTCATGAGCTGAGCGACGCCTTCCTTACGAACTTCATCGGCGGAAAGAAATTGAAGCCCCCGCACATCCGAACAACATAGTTCGAAGCGAGGAGAGCTATTTGAAAGACTACATAAAGCGCTTCAATTTCGAGTCCCTTCAGTTCGGAAACATTCGGAAGAAACGGCTCTCAATGCGCTCATGCAAGGAGTTAAAGATAAGCCATTCTGGCATCTTTAGACAAAACTCCGCCCGATACTCTGGCAGAGTTTATGGCACGGTCGGATAAGTATGCCAACGCCGAAGAAACGCGAATCCTGCGTGAAACTAAAACCTCGGTCAAAGATTTGGTCAAAAAGGAAGCCGACTCGACCGGGGGAAAGAAACGCAAGGATGATCAAGCGTATAATGAGCGAAGATCAGGAAAACGACCAGATCGCAGTTTTTCCACATATACTCCCCTGAACAAAACTCAGGAGCAGGTATTGATGGAAATCAAAAGCGAAGGTTTCGTTCACTGGCCCAATAAGCTCAAAGGCAATCCGAATCGGCGGGACAAGGATAAATACTGTCACTATCATCGTGATCATGGGCATAACACGAGTGATTGCCGTCATCTAAAAGAAGAAATCGAGCGACTCATAAAGGACGGCCGACTCACGAAATGGGCTATCGAGCTGAGTGAGTTTGATATTCAGTACAAGCCGAAGGCAGCAATCAAAGGGCAAGCTGTTGCTGATTTTATTGCCGATGGAACCCCACCAAATGATCTCCTAGTCGATGATATGCCGACAGATGTCGTCGCCCCAGCAGCGGCCGCTACGCCGCCCCTACCCTGCCCTATTCCCTGGAAACTATTCGTCGACGGCTCTTCCAACTCGAAGGCAAGTGGGGCTGGGATTGTACTAGAAACCCCCGATCATACCTACATACAGTATGCCTTACGACTCGGATTCCAAGCGTCGAACAACACGGCAGAATATGAAGCACTTGTTGCTCGGTCTCGACTCACTGGCACCGGCATGGGAGTCACGCACTTACGTGTGTTCAGCGATTCTCAATTGGTCGTTAATCAAGTGACAGGAGTATACCAGACACGGAAAGACCAGTTAAAAGCGTACATGGAGAGAGCGAAACAACTTATCAATGGATTTCAACTCTGTCAGGTCACTCGGATCCCTCGTACGGAAAACGGCAAAGCCGACCTATTAGCAAAGCTCGCCTCTGCTGATGAAGATGACATACCCAGGTCCGTCCCCGTCGAATATGTCGATAAACCAAGCATTAATGAACCAATTACTAAGGCTGTCAATGCCATCGACTCGGAACCATCCTGGATGGATCCAATCCGCCAATACCTTGACAAGGGGGAACTGCCTGAAGATCGTGCCGAGGCCCGCCGACTTAAGTTCCGAGCCTCCCGTTACACCGTACTCAACGATACCCTCTATAAGAAAGGTTACTACGCTCCGTTGCTTCGGTGCCTCACACCCGGTGAGGCGAATTACGTATTACGTGAAGTCCATGAAGGAATGCGGAAACCACTGGAGGAAGGTCTCTCGCCCACAAGGTTTTACGGGGATACTGCGGCCCACTATTCAACACGACACTCGCACGCTCGTCCAAAAATGCGACAAATGTCAACGATTCGCAGCAATCCCGAGACGAGCCCCCGAAGCGCTAACGCCAATGACTGGTCCCTGGCCCTTTGCACAATGGGGTATTGACATCATAGGTCCACTCCCTATGGGAAAAGGTCAAACCAAGTTCGCCGTGGTAGCAGTGGATTATTTCACGAAGTGGGCCGAGGCCGAGCCATTAGCCAAAATAACCGAGCAGAAGATCACCGAGTTCGTCTGGAAAAACATTATCTGCCGGTTCGGAGTGCCCCATACCATTATTACAGATAATGGAAGACAATTCGACAACAGGAGTTTTCGCGATATGTGCAACAACCTCAGAATCAGAAACATCTATTTTTCACCTCATCACCCTCAAACTAATGGGCAAGTCGAAGCGGTTAATAAGATTGTCAAGCAACATCTTCGGACCAAGCTCGACCGAGCCAAAGGAGCATGGGCGGAAGAGCTCCCGAAAATTCTTTGGGCCTACCGAACCACAGCCCGGACCGCCACAGGAGAAACTCCCTTTTCACTCGCTTACGGTTCGGAAGCCGTCACTCCCGTTGAAATCGGCCTGCCTTCGGCCCGAATCACTTCATTCGACGAGGATGAAAACGAAGAACTCCTCGCACTCGGACTCGACCTCTGGACGAGCGAAGGGAATATAGCACGATCACAGCGTACTGAAGCCGACAACGACAAGTGGCACGGTTCTACAATGCCCGAGTTAAGATCGAGACGATTTCGGATGGGAGATATGGTTCTCGAAAAGTATTTACGAATACTAAGGAAATTGGGTCGGGCACATTAGGACCAAAGCTGGAAGGACCCTACATTGTCTCGGGTACCATCCGGCCAGGAACATATCGATTGGTAGATCTAAACGGGCAATCGCTGCCTCATCCGTGGAACGCTGAACATCTCAAGACTTACTATCCTTGAACTCAGTGCTCAATGTAAAGATTCTGGACTAAGCAAGATCAAAGCCGAGTCAAATAAAACTAAAGTGTTTTCTTTCATTCATCAACCACATCCGAGTACAACATACAAAAAAAAACAAAAAAAAAAAAACAAATAAGGGGGGCCCCGGTTACTGCCCGCCGGTCGGAGCGGTCCCCGAAGCATTCTCACAAATGCCGACCTCTTCCCCACCAGTGATTTCGGCAGCGGCATCCAGATTCTCAGGCTCCAAGGCTCCACCCTCGATTTCCAGAGATCGAGGTCGGGAAAAGATTTCTTTATCTCCTTAATGCATTCAAGAAATCCGCTTTGAAACAAGCGATCCCTCTCATCCTCGAACTCCTCGGATTCGAGAAATGTGGACGGCTTGATCCCTAGCCTTCTCGGCCTCTTGAGTCTTCTCATTGGCTTTCTTTGGATAAGCCCCGCCGCCTCATGCTTAGCTCGAGCTAAGTCATCTGCATGCAAGCAAAGACATGGATCTGTGAGAACTCGTCGGGTTTCCTCTTCACGGAAAGAAGAACCGATACCCGACTAACTTCGGCTTGCGTTTCTTCAAGGGCTCTCTGGAGAAAGCCGCCTCTGCTTTCGCATCCTCAGCAGCTTTTCGGGCGAGGGCCGCCTCCGCCATCAAAATACCGGCCCGAGTTTCGGCCTCTTCACGGCGCCCTTCAGCTTCCGACAGAAGGGTCTGCAGCCGATGGGTTGAAGATAATTCCTTGCTGGCCTTAACCAAGCAAGGAGCGAGTTCAAAAAGCACCCTTGCCGCATGACCAACGGTTTGCGACGAAGGAGCGTTGTAGAGGCCGATGAACTCTTTCTCGCTCCCGTGGGCTAAAGCCCAGGGAACCATCCCCGATACCACCTTCTGCAATACGGACGGCCCTTCTTGAATCGTCTCCTCCCCTCTCGAGGATGCAGTCCTCGTCTCTTCCTCCCCTCTGGAAGACGCGGCCCTAATTTCTTCCTCCTGCCTCGGGACCTCCGTCGAAATATGTTCCGAGTCGGGTGCCGCCCGAGGTTCCGAGGCCGCGGTCGCCGTCACTTCCACCCTTTCCTCCGGGTCAGAAATTACGACAACAGGGGGAGCAGAAGAACCCATAGGTTCTTTTTCCTTCCGTACCACTTTCTGTCTCTTCAGCGGCCGAGGTTACGACGGAGGCGTCGTGGAGGAGCCTTCAACTTTGAAATCATCCTAGGAGGAGGACGGGCCCCGGTCATCTTTGAAGGGACCGGTTCGGAGGGGGTTGGCTCGGAAGGGGCTGCCTCAGAGGGGGCTGGCTCGGGAACAATCCGCAGATGGGGACGAGCTTCGGGCAAGTCTAAAAGTAAAAAGAAAGAAAGAGGAGAAATTCAAGTCAGGAAAAATCCAAAAGGCACATGAAGATGCATTTTCAATTACCTGTGACAGCCGAGTCTAGACCTGCGAGATGGAGGCGCTCCGGCTGTAAAAGTACTTTCCAGGACCTATCTGTCGGGTCCAACGTCCTCAGTTCTTTGATCCGAGCTGCGGCACTTGAGCCGAGCTTTTGTCGCTTCTTCGGGATATCTGCCAAACACAAGCACGTCAGACTCGGAACATTGCAAAAATGATGGAGGGCGTGGAAGAAGAGCCAAGTCACCTGCTCTTTGGAACGACCGGAGGACACGAGCCTCGTAGGACCCGGGTTCAGCCGACTCCCAACGGCCACAGGCCCAAAACCAACGCTCCCTCCAATGCTTATTAGAAGTGGGAGGGTCAGTTATTAAGGAGCCGCCTCCGCCCCGCCAAGCGGCGAAGACGTAAAAGCGGGGTAGTTCGGATTCACGCGCACTTGATATAAATGAAGGAATTCGTCGGCGATAACGGCATTTGTTCCATCTCGGCCTGACACCGCACACCCGAGTAAGTTCCTCCACCCATTCGGAACTATTTGCCCCGGTGCAATCCGGTCGGGATAAAACTCCCTGGACAATGGGTTGAAGGGCGGTACGCAAGCCACATTGCATCGAGACTTGGTAAATCGCGACCGCCCAGGAGGAGGATGATCCGGCGGTGGCTCGGACGAGGGAGATAAGTGATAAGCGGTCGGGGATATGATACCCGAGTCGGATTCTGTCTAAATCCGCCTCGGTTAGAACCGAAGGAACCGGCCCGCTTAGGTCATCCCCCGATCCTTCTCCCTCAGACTCGGCACGCGCCGACTTATCAGCAGGAACCGACTTAGAGGTTCTCTCGGCCATCACTATCTCTTCTTCTTCCTCCTCTTCTTCCTCTTCTTCCTCCATGCCCCTTGGACAATTGGGCCTTCCCGGACGGGTTATCAAAGAGGATCCACCCCGAGAAGGGTTAACAGGAGCAGGGCGCTCTGCCGGAGCTTCGGTGACCCGCTCAGAGAGAAATGCAGCATTAGCATCAACTGCCATCTCCGTTAATAAAGAAGGCGATTCCGCAACGTTCCAAAAACGTTGCGCTTCGCCTTCATCTCCGGAAACTCCTTCCTGGGGACTTTGAGAACCCCTAGTCGCCATTATCACTAAGTAAAGAGGAAGGAGAGACTCATAGGAAGGAGGAGAAAAACGGAAATGGCGGAGAGTGCCGCTGACAGTCAGCAAAGAGGAAGGGAAGGAAAGGAAAGACCGAAGACAGGAAAAGCTCCAAAAGAAATGAAAAGCGGGAACGGCAATAATAGTTTGAAATGCGGGGCCCTTACCCTTTTATAAGATTACCGTACGCCGGAAGTAATTAATGAGGAAATGATTCGACGCTGCATCGACTCACGGCTCGACACGTGGCGCACGTCGGCGACGGCAATAACGCCCTAGCTACGTGTCCAACCCTTATTGGCGGGATGAGCGACTTGACGGTTCTTGCGGCGCATGCGTTGTCGGCCCGATCGCCTCCTATCAAAGACAGCACAGGATGCATTAAATGTACTTATTGCCTCGGACCAGGTCATGAACCGACTCACAACTCGTTACTCCTGAGTGTCACGTGAGACACACGGAGTAAGGGGGCTTACTGTTGGGGACAAAAATACCAAGTCCGAAGACTCGGATCTGGTGCCTCGGCTTAGGAAGCACTACGTCGGATCCGAGGCACGGCACGTCGGATCCGAGGCAGGGTCAATAACTTTATGAACCGAGACAAAAAAGTTAACTCGCCTCAGACGAAGAACCAGTAACCCGAGGAGGCATCGGGCCGACCCTCTTCACAGAACTAGCCGAAGGACAGCGTGAAACCGGTTCGTCCCGAACGTTTTGGGATAAGATCCCCGATCCCGAAGCTTGCGGGATCAGACGAAGATCGCGGACGGATGCCACCCGATGTCCGTGATCCTAGGAGGAGAATCCTCTCACGATTAAACGAGATCAGGAGAAGAATCCTCCTACGATTAAACGAGATCAGGAGAAGAATCCTCCTACGATTAAACGCTCTAGCAGCTATAAAAAGGAAGCTTTCATCATCTAAAAGGTACGCACAAAATTCTCATCGAAGCTCCCTCAATACTTTACGACCCAGATTCCTAGCCTGACTTTGGCATCGGAGGGTCCCCTGCTCTAGCCAGGGTCTCTTTTGTCTTCTTCTTGTGCAGGTGTTCGAAGGTCTACAGAGGGTGAACCAGATTTTTGCATCAACAGATTGTATTGGAAGGGATTGGCCGGGCGTGCCAAACAGGCACGTTGAACTCCTGCCTGATTGGAGCAATCCCATGGGATTGCCAGCAATCCACTGACATCACCGTCATTACCTTGAAATCCACCCAATCCCTCCTAATCCCATCTATTTTGCCTGGGACATGTTTGGGTGGATGGATTGGAAGGGATTGCCCTGGGTAATCCTGGGATTGGCCAGCGGGCCAAACATACTCAGTGGTGGATTACCTGATATAGCAATCCCATGGAATTGCCAGCAATCCACTGACACTGCCATCCACCCCCAATACAATCTAATCCCATGGGATGGGCCCGTCCAAGCACGCCGTATAATGACATGTGAAAATGGATGAACTGCATGGATAAGACATACATCATGGTGGATCCCACATAGCACCGACCACTAGCCACCGGGATACTGGCAGGGAGAGTAGCCAGTCCGTTTCCTATTTCGACGAGCTTATCCTAGGAATTAATAGCATTTGTACTTTGCCACCCTGGTCGTATTTAATTTTTTTTTTCTTTGTTTTTTTGTCAACAGGTCCTCATCCTTCGTCAGCTTCCCAGAAGTGAAGTTATATACACATCTTTCATAGCATTTCTTCCAACAGTAATTTCATTTCATTCCTGCCCATCCATCCATCTACAATGGAGTTGTTAAGTCCAGTTGTGGATATCGTTCTCTTCTTCTGGAATCCTGTTTCTCGGCGAATTCGTTATCTCACACACCTCAATAACAACGTGGAGACATTGAAGCAGGAAACGGAAGAACTACAAGACCAGCATAATGGAATTCAAGCGGACGTCGACCATGCTGTATCAGTCGGAAAGACACGGAAACCCCTGGTGGATAATTGGCTCGAAGACGCCCGTAGCATCGAAGCAGAAGTCAATTCAATAATATTGGAGTTTGAAGAAAGAAGAACATGCTTTAATGGTTGTTGCACTGATTACTTCTCACGTTACAAACTCGGCAAAAGGGTCATTAAAAAGCTCGAAGACGTCAAAAACCTCATAGTAAAAGGGATCTTCAACAAAGTGGCTGACAGCCCTCGCCCGATGCCGGAGAGGCAACCATCGCTACCACGTGGACAGCAAAACACTTTTAATAAAACCAAGGAGGAGATATTGCAATGCTTACACAACGAGGAGAATGGGGTTGTAGGTGTTTATGGGATGGGTGGAATAGGTAAAACCACTCTCATGGGAGCCATAAACGATAGCCTCATCAGAACCGGTGACTTCAGCGTCGTCATTTGGGTAACTGTGTCCAGAGACCTCAACTTGGGAATAATCCAAGAGCAGATTGGAAAGAAATTGGAAATCAGGTTCGACAGTAACGAAGACATCGTAGAGAGGAGGCACAAGTTGTATGCTCAGTTGAAGAATGTGAGGTATCTGCTCATCTTAGATGATCTATGGGAAAAATTTAGCTTGAAGCAAGTCGGAATTCCAAAGCCAGATAAGATAAACAGATGCAAGATTGCCATAACCACCCGATCCTTTGCAGTGTGTAATGATATGGAGGTTGATGAGGCGATTAAAGTCAGGGTTCTCACGGAGGAGGAAGCGTGGAATTTTTTCTGTGAAACATGTGGGCATGTGGCTCAGTCATCAGAGATTCGATCGGTAGCAGAGGAGGTTGTGAAGGAGTGCGGCGGATTACCACTTGCAATTAAGACAGTGGGTGGGGCCATGAAACGAAAACATAGGAAAGAGCTATGGGAGGATGCATTGAGGGCATTGAAAGGATCATCACCTGAGGTTCCAGGTATGGAGCGTCAAGTGTTTCTTCCTTTGAAACTTAGCTATGATTACCTTGACAATGAAGAGATAAAATCTTGTTTCCGGTATTGCTCGTTGTTTCCGGAAGATTATGATATACCAATAGATTGGCTAGTAAGATATTGGGCCATGGAGGAAGGATTCATTAAAAATGTGAATAACTTGGAAGAAGCATCAAACAAGGTGCATGGCATTATTGAAAGAATCAAGGACGCGTGCCTCTTGGAAAACGGGAATACACAGATGAAGTTTTCTGAATTGTACAGAACCGTAAAGATGCATGATTTGCTCCGCGACCTAGCTATATGGATTACTTCACGATTGTCATCCTCATCCAAGGATGGTTCAAAATTCCTTGTGAAAACAGGGGAGGGATTAGTGCAGCCACCAGAAGAGAAAATGTGGGGAGGGACGGTAAGGATTTCATTGATGCGCAACAAAATAGAACATGTCCGAATTACGCCCGATTGCCCTAACTTAGTCTCTTTGTTCCTCAATGACAATGATCAATTGCGTACCCTTTATAGTGGTTTCTTCGAGCTCATGCCGAATCTTCAGATCCTCGATCTAAGCAATACTTGCATTGAATCTCTCCCAGTGTCGTTATCGCTATTAATGAATTTACGTGCACTCATTCTAAGAAACTGCAGACATCTAGTTGAGGTGTCACAATTGGGAAAGCTGGAGGAACTCCAACTTCTAGATCTCTCTGGATCTCGTTTGGAAAGATTGCCTCAAGGCATTGCAAGCTTGGTTAGACTTAAGTGGCTGGATCTATCATCTATGAATGATCTCATCGCAATTCCCTGGGATATGGTATTCGGGCTACCTAGTCTGGAGGATCTAAGAACGTTCGGGTCGAGACACGTGGACGGAGCTACTTTCAGTGAGGCTGCGACCATGACACGGCTGACTTCTTTAAGAATTCAACTGTCCAATCTTAATGGCTTCATCGCACATGATATGCTCCACCAATGGTTTTCAGGTTTGAGAAGATTCCATGTTGAAGTTGCCTATCAAGAGGGTGAACCCGTCTATGTTGAACCTGGTAAGCATATAACCATTCGTGGATGTGACAATTTCCCCTGTGGTATTGAGGGGTTGATAAAACATGCAACCGGTTTATGCTTAGAAAAATGCAAAGGTCTAACAAGTCTTTCTCAGTTACCAGCCGATTCAAAGAACTTAATAAGTCTCCGTGTCCATAAATTCAGGGGAGTGGAATGTATTATAGACTGGAGGGAGGTTGGAGATGATGCATTCCAATGTTTGCAGTTGTTGTCTCTCCGTAGTTTACCAAACTTGGAGAAGGTATTCGATGGTGGAGCGCCTCAGCCGAACACATGCCTTCAAAACCTCGAAAGAATAGATGTTCTGAAATGTCCCAAGTTAAGGTGTCTCTTCTCCTCTAATATGATAGAACATCTACATCAATTAAAAGAGCTTTGGGTATGGAATTGTTCTGAAATGGAGGTGATTATAGAAGGCAACATGCTTCCTCATAATTCATTCCCAAGATTACGCATCCTACATTTACAAAGCTTATTCAAATTAGTAAGCATTTGTGGCCAGCGACTTACTTTTGAATCTTTGGAAGAGATGGAAGTAACTTACTGTCCTAAGTTGAAGAAGCTCCCCCTCTTCAGCTCAAGCATCCATCAAATAAAAGGAAAAATAGAAGGCAGGAGAGAATGGTGGGAAGGATTAGAGTGGGAAGACGAGAACGCCAAGTCCCTCTGCTCCACAATTTACAAAGAAGGTAAAGTTACTTCTTTTATTAACTTATGTTTTACGTTGTGACAAATATCATCTGGATTTTAAAAACTCACGATACTTTCATGGGAAATTGATAATGCGTTATTATTATGATAATAGTGTAGGATTTTCAAAATCTTAGAATATTTTAATTTTTTCAAGTTATATAGCAAAATTTATTACTATAAAAGAATTTCTTTTATGCTGGCATATTTAAATTAAGTTCTAATTATTTATTAGTTTATAGTAACTGTTTTTTAAGATTTTATTTTCAGGAATATTAACACTGCCAGAACATCATTAAGCTCTAAAATCTCTCGAGATATTACAATGCCGCCAAACTCCTGAGAAGGTAATTTGTAAATATCTGTTTTATATTTATTTTGCTGTTATTGCTGTGTTTATTATTGCCTTTAGTGGCACTCACACCCACTTAGGTGTAGAAGGAAGCGGATTGCGTACTGAGTAACTCCGTACCCTTAAGTGTACTGAGTAGACTCTGTGGGGTCCACCGTTATTTATTTATTTTATGCACTCCATTCATCCGTGCTAACATATAATTTTAGGACTTGAACCCAAACTTGAAGCATATCCATAGATCAAGTGTACCACACCACAGGAAACAATGTGATTGAACCTCTACCATTGAAAAATTCTTGGAGGCCACAGAAGTTTTGGATCATGCTTATGTTTGTGTTTTCTCTTCATCCATGTCTTTGTGATCTTATTAACAGGTTAGATGACAAATAAACATTACCGTGGGCCCTAGAAAGGTTTCAACAGTATAAATCAGTACTCCACACTGCTTCCTATGGCATGGTCCACTGGCGCTTTGGATTTACTTCAATTTTTGGATCAACCCCTAGCAGGGAAAATGGATGGACGGTGTGGATAAACCACATACATTCACAGTGGGGTCAACTGAGTTTACTCAGTGCGATGAAAGCGTACTGAGTAACTCAGTAGCAATCCGATTTCCTTGTAGAAGCACTCCTAGCCGTTCACTTTTGTGGAGATTAGGTGCGGCCCCTCCTCACCCAAGGACTCAGGGCTCACTTTGTCATATGTATTATATATCCACGCTGTCAATCCATTTTTATAGCTTATTTTAGAGCATGATATCCAAATCGTAACATATCTATAGCTTAGGTGGACCACATCATAGCCAACAGTGGTGATTGAATGTTCACCGTTAAAAAATTTCTCCTGCACATAATAACGGCCAAACGTTACCAATGTTTACTTGCCATGGAAGTTGTTGATAAGGCCACTAGGACAAATGAAAACAAAAAAACAAATATAACCTTATCCTAGATTTTTGTAGCCCAAAAAAGCTTTTAATAAACAATTATCCTAAATTTGTCTTAGTTTTCTTCTTTCCTCATGATAGGCTGCCCGTCCTTTTGTCCTAGGGGCAGCCCGAAGTGCTCTATTGTAAAGTTTCATATAAATACATGAAGTTTAGAAGATTTTTTGAAAAAAAAAAAAATTATCCACTTGAGATTTGGAACTGCTTCCACGGTGCGGTCCACTTGAGATTTGGAACTGCTTCATTTTTAGGCTCTCAATCTAAAATGATCCACAAAGGCAGATGTACAGCATGTATATGTATTACATACATCAAGGTGGGCCCCACAGTCAAGGTCGCCACCCAGCCAAGCTGCTCCCTACTTTTCCGGATCAGGTGTTTGTTGCCAACGACCAGTCTCAGGGGTGGCGTGTTGATGTTTTAGCTGCTCTGGCCATCCTTTTGGCTCCTTCATTTTAAGGCACGAACCCAAAAATAAAACAAATGGTAGACTTAAGTGTACCACTAACACTCACCATTAAAACTTTTTGGACAAGGCTAATATTTATTTTGCCCTTCATTAAAGCTTTAGAGGCCTTATTAATTGGTTGTATTACAAATAAATATTATCATTAGCCCTAAAAAAGTTTCAATGGTGGGTGTTGTTTTCCAAATTGTTTGTTGTGATCAGCTTCATTTGGAAAAAAAAAAAATGCCACGTCAAGATATCTGCTGGAGAAGATATACTGGAGAAGACAGAGCACCACCTGCTGCAATGAAAGCGCCCTGAAAAATGCAACGACAGGATATCTGCTGGAGAAGACAGAGCACTGCCTGGCCCGCATTAGCTAGTTTTCCTGACAACAAGATCTGCTGAAGAAGACAGAGCACTGCTGGATTTGATTGGCCATGTGTACTGTTCAAGGTGAAGTGTGGATGCTGGAAAAGCTCTCTGACCCACCGGTAAGTATGTGTTTTATTTATGCCCTCCATCTGAAAAAACATGTAGATCTAAATATCGAGTGAGCCACGCTTTTTCTAATTGAAATCGACACGGATAAAACGGAAAAGCGTGGCTCACCCGAAATTTGAATCTGCCTCGTTCTTTCCTACTCTAAAATCAGCTGGCAAAATAGATAATAGTTGATTTGGAGTTTTGTTTGCTTAAAAGGATTGAATTTGGCATTTTGGGTTTTGTTTTCAAGAGATTTTTAAAGGTTCTTGTATGATAAAAGTGGGATTTTTGTCATCTTTTGGAGTGGGATTTCAAGTTTCTAGATCTGGGTTCTATTCTTGGAAATTTTTGAGTGGGAAAAAGGTGGGAATTTTCAAATTTGAAAGGTTGGTCTAATTTGTTGGGATTTTGGCCTGCGAAATCACACAGATCTAGATCTAGGATAGCAATTCAATGGCACCAAGCACATACAAGAGAACACACAAATTTAACGTGGAAAACCCTTGCGGGAAAAAACCACGGCACAAAGCGACAGAAATCCACTATGAAAGCATCAATTACAAAGAGAGAGGACTTACCTGATTCGAATAACCTCAAATCTCACCCTTGCTACACCCTTTGATAACCCTAGAACCCTTTAGAATACCTTTAGGAAGCCTTAGAATTATTTTCCATACCCTACAAAAACCTTAGGGACACCTATTTATAGTTTAGGCAACTTCCCTTTCGCACCCTTGTGAAAACCGACTCAAATTTCCGCAGTCCGCATCAAATCCGGAAACGAATCTGCGTAACCACGACTGGTCGAGCAGAATTATTTCCCATACCATAGAAAAACCCTAGGGACACCTATTTATAGTTTAGGCAATTTCTCTTTCGCACTCTTGCGAAAACCGACTCAAATTTCCGCAGTCCGCATCAAATCCGAAAACGAATCTGTGTAACCACGACTGGTCGAGCACACTGCTCGACTGGTTGTAGGACCCCCTCGACCAGTCGAGCATGGGCCACGACCGGTCGAGCACCTCGGACCTCAAAAACAGACGCTTGCTAAACTTTAATCGAGCAGCTCCCTCGACCAGTCGAGCCAGACCCACGACCGGTCGAGCAACCCAAAAAACTAATGATTGAAGGCTTTCTGACAACAATCTCCACCAAGTCTTCAATCTTCAATCGTGTAGCTCCTTAACCTCTTTTCTTATCTCTGCATCACATCATAGCTTCTCATTCACACTTCGTCCTTCTTTTCCGCCATCGCCAAGCCCAGAGAAGTTACACAGAACTTGAACTTCTTTGTAGGAACGATCTAGGTGAACATGCCTATCGAATATGAGTCCATGTGCTCAACCACCTTTGTTCTTGTCTTCTCAAAAGGAAAGACGTAGTCTTCTTACCATCTCACCGCTACCCAATATTGCTTGCCGGGGTACTTGCTCACAACACTGATAGCCTGTGAAATAACCGATCTAATCCAGACTCTGGCATACATTGCCAACCGCATTCGAATAAGGCTCATGAGACATCCTGCTTTTCCTCATCTGTTTTAGGACATGTCCTGAGGAAAACTTGAGGAGAGACGCGTAGGGAACGCTCTCCGGCTTTACCTGGCCCATCACATCCTACACACAAGGTATTCCTCATGTGATTACCAAAGCCTACTCCTCTTTTAGTCTCAACACCGAGAACCATCTTTACAGCCCCCCGATCCTTCATCCTGAATGTCCCACTTAACCGAGTCTTCAGTACATTGATTTCAGACATGTCATAATTGGCGATCTACATGTCATCAATTCCTGACTTACCATGAAGGAATCAAACAACTGCCTAGGCGACAGGTCGAACCACAACCTCCTGCAAAGTCTTTTCTCAGCCCCTTTAACTTCGAACCACTCTGGTTGCGTCATGTAGATCTGCTCTTCACTTTCTCTTGCAGAAGTGCAGACTCCACATCGCCATCCTTCCAGCTCAAGATCACATTGGCCAACCAGCTTCAATCACGGATCTAATAGACATGTTATACCGTCGGCGCGAATATCTCTGAGAAGTCGATCCCTTCTCTCTGAGTATAACCCTTCGCTACAAACTCGCCCTGTATCTATGCTATATCCTTCTGAAGATCCACCTGCATCCAATCGCTCTTCGACCCACTGGAAGCTCCACCCGCTCCCATGTGTCGGTCTAGTACAACGAATTCATCACATCGCCCATAGTCACCTTACACTTCTCAGCACCAGACTCACCTAGAGTCATCTGAATAGAAGATGAATCCCCTGCGATATTGGAGTCATCCATGTACCTCACCGATATCCTACGATCATGCCGTGTGATTCTTCTCACAGGTAGCTCCTCCACTTGCTCTGTATCCCTGTCCGCATGTCTCAGCCTTTCTGCCCTGCCGCTCATGTGGCCATGTCGAGCATGCCACACACGTGCAGAGGTGAAATCTGCTACACCCACTACAGCTCCACCTTTTGAAGTGCTCCCGATCACCTGTACATGTTACTGAGTCGTTGCGCTTTCATGATTATCCGTGTCCCCTTAGATACGTTAAGAGCTCCATCAATACCTGTGAACTTGCAGCCCGTTGCCTCAAGTACACAAAGAGAAATCAGATTTGGTTTCAAATCAGGAACGTGCCTGACATCAGTCAACGTACGCTCCACCCCATCAAACATCCTGATGCACACCGAACCAACAGCCACAACATTACAGTCAATGTCATTGCCCATAAATGTCTGTCCACCATCGCACTCCCTGTAGCTGGTGAACCAACTCCGATGAGGAGTCATGTGAAAAGATGCCCCTGTGTCTAGAATCCACTCGCCCTTACGATCATCGTATGACCGTCTGATTGTAGACACAAACAAAACATTACCATCACATCTACTCGATCCATCTGACGTGGCAGCATTGGCCTCCCTGTACGAAGCATCAAAATCTTCCCTCTTCAATTTAGGATTTCCACAATCCTTCTTCATATGTCCTTCCTTCCTACAATTCCAGCACTTTACCTTTCCTTTGCCCTTGCCTTGGATTTGGATCTAGAACCTGAAGAACCTGTACCTTATTCAGAATTTATACCCCCTGTAAATAGTGCATCAGAAGATATCCCCATGTCGATGTTGAACTTTCTTATGGCCTTCCCTTGAAGGGCTGAGATAACAGTGTCAACACGCAGGGTTTTATTCGTGGATCACATTGTGTCCTTGAATGACTCATAAGACGTCGGAAGAGAATTCAGCAACATACATGCCTGTTCTTCATCTTTCATCACTTCTTCTATATCCAACAATTTGCAAACCAATTTATTAAAGTTGCTGATGTGAGCCTCCAGATCTCCACCCTCTACCATCTTGAAGTTATACCACTGCCGCTTCAAGTGTAGGCGATTTTCAGAGAATTTTTTCACATAGACATCCTCTAACTTCGCCCATAACTTAGCCGCAGTTTTCTCCCTCATAACGTTGTAGAGAACCTCATCTGTAAGACATAAACGGATCGATGATAAGGCCTTCTTATCAAGAGTATTCCAATCATCATAAGTCATAGTAGACTTTCGCTCCTCAAGAGCACCATCTTTGCCTTGCTTGATTAAGAAACTCATCATCTTGATCTTCTATAACTCAAAATTATTTTTCCCTGAGTACTTCTCAATCTCATACCTAGTGCTTCCCATTATTACTAATCCTGCAGATTCATATCTGTGCCCCAACGATTGCCTTGATACCACTTGTTGGGATTTTGGCCTGCGAAATCACACAGATCTAGATCTAGGATAGCAATTCAATGGCACCAAGCACATACAAGAGAACACATAGATTTAACGTGGAAAACCTTTGCGGGAAAAAACCACGGCACAAAGCGACAGAAATCCACTATGAAAGCATCAATTACAAAGAAAGAGGACTTACTCGATTCGAACAACCTCGAATCTCACCCCTGTTACACCCTTTGATAACCCTAGAACCCTTTATAATACCTTTAGGAAGCCTTAGAATTATTTCTCACACCCTAGAAAAACCTTAGGGACACCTATTTATAGTTTAGGCAACTTCCTTTTCGTACCCTTGCGAAAACTAACTCAAATTTTCGCAGTCCGCATCAAATCAGAAAACGAATCTGAGTAACCACGACTGGTCGAGCAGACTGCTCGACCGGTCGTGGGACCCCCTCGACCGGTCTAGCATGGGCCACGACCGGTCGATCACCTCGGACCTCAAAAACAAATACTTGTTGGACTTTGAGTCGAGCAGTGCTCGACTGGTCGAGCAGCTCCCTCGACCGGTCGAGCCTGACCCACAACCGGTCGAGCAACCCAAAAAACTGATGATTAAAGGCTTTCTGACAACATAATTGTGGTGAAATTTCTAGTTTTTTTTTTTTTTTTTTAAATTTGGGGTAGCTTAATTTTTGCCGAGCAGTTTTTTTATTGAGTTTTGAATGAAGAAGCTAAAAAGTTTATCTTTTTTGCTTAAGTTCTCATGGAAATGGTGGTTCTGGTATAAGAATTTCAGGTGGGAGATTTTCTTGTTATATTGCAGTTGTTTCTCATTTGGGCTTTTACTTTTGTGCTTATGTTGGTTTTGTGTATGGAATTTCACGTGGAAATTGCTGGCTTTTGGTCTATGGTGATCATGGTGTATTATCTTTGACAGTGAGAAGAGGGTGAGAGGTTTTTGGAGTGAAAGAGAGGATGTAAAGGAGAGATTTTCTATTTTAGAAAGTGAGTTTACTGGTTTTGGTATGGGTGGAGAGCTCCAATGCAAGTCTTCTCCTTCTGGAATAAACTACGAAGGTCAGTTTTGTCTCTTGTTTTCTTTTTTCCCTTCTCTTCATGCATTAATCTGTTTGCTAGGTTTGTCTTGGCATATAGCTTTAACAATGAATTATTTATGCTTGTTCAGATTAGCTCGAAATGCTTGGGAGTGTATACTTTCCTCAATTCCTGTGTTCTTATGAGATTATTGTGAGAGCTTGACAGCCAATTCTATGAAAGCAGTCCTTGGCTAGACATAGAGATTCTGTTCACAGGACACAAGGTTCCATTTAACAAGTAGCTCTGATATGTATGTGCACAAATAGAGAACTCCTTAAAAAGATATTGGGAACTCTACCCGATCCATGGTGCTGGTTGTTAAAGGGCACCACAAGCCTCTGTATGGATTTCCCTGTTGACTTCTTCCATGCACTACATTTGGATACATTTTATAAGAACAAAAATGATTGTCGTTACCTTTGTTTTTAAACTGATCAAAATGTATCTGACAGGTGAACCGGATTCACAGCAATGCAGGAGCTATTTAGCAAATGCCAAGAGCATTACCAACAACATTTGATAACAGATTTAATGGGGAAGCATCATCATCGGCTCTATTTTAGAACATAAACCTGTGAACAAAGTGCTTGGAAGCTACTACAACGTTTTAGGTGATTTGGAGCAGTTACAGGCCTGTTTTGGGGAGGGGGGATCTCAGAGAGATAAGAGTTTGGGGCTGTTTCTAATTTTCTTTCTCCTAATCGAGCATGTGTTCAAGCAGACGGTATATGCCCATGGTTTGTTTGGCTGTGACTTGTGCTAGCTTGAAGGCTGTTTCAGAGTGTGTTCAGATGCAATGTGAAATTGAATTGTAATATTCTAGTAGCTCTACAACAGTAGAAGCGTGGACATGATTGAATTGTGATTACCTCCCTTTGCACCATATTGAAAGATTGGCCTCCAAATCATAATGACATTCCTTTCCAGATGGAAGGAATTGTAACTGCAATTTTTGTGCTAGTTCCTCATTATAAATTCTAAGAGATCCTCATTTTTTGTTGTTTCCTCTTGGTAAAAATAAAATTTCACAATTCAGTTCAGCTACATTTTCATCCCAGCCTATGGCATGGAGGTATTGAAATACAAATATGCGCATGCTAGTATGTATGGATTTTACAGAAATCAAATAAAGCAGACACCCTAATCTATATGAAGCCAGTAGAAGGGAGATAACTTCATTTTGTAACTTGTAGGATATTATGAAGCTTCTAGCATGCAGAGAACTCCTTTTCATAACTTGTAGTGAATATCACTGAACTTGTGTCTGTTATTAATGGCAAATAACGAGTGGTTGTGTCCTAAAAAGGCATCCAACTTGTTGCTGCTGAGTGATTTATATAATAGAATTTAGTAGCTATGAGTTAAGCACTTGATTAGGTCGATGGCTCTTTCTATTTGCAGGCAAGCTTTGGATCTCTTTGGCAACCTCATTCATGATAACCGGAGGTTAAGACCTGTATCAGGCTATTTCGCGCTTAAGTACAGTATGACAGGAAACATGCTACTGGGTTTAGAAAGATAAACCCTTCACTCTAGGACTCTATTTTCTTTTTTATTTGTTATACATGAGTATTTGCTGGCAGCTCTTGTGGCGATTGTTAGAATCTAGTTCAATAGCGTACTTTCCTTTATCTTTTAACTAATGTATCCTATATGCCTATTTACCGGGTAACTGAAGTTCTCTCTCTGTACCTTTTCCAGTTAAGTTATGATTAGATGTTAATATTGTTTCTCAATGAATACTTGAGAACATTCCTTTCTTTTTATTATTATTTTGCATATCTTTTGTTTGCAGGAACCTGTGCGGCATCTAAGTTTTTATGTGCTAATGGAATTACTATCTTCAAATTACGAGAGGAAACTGTCAATTTACTTGGAAAATCGGACATGTACTGCTTTAGTCCTGAGCCTCCAACCTTGACTGAACTAGTTCAAAGGACATCCAATTGGGCTCTAGATGAGAAGATAAAATCAGGTAATTTTGAAACTATTTTCTCCTCACTTCCTTGTGCAGATTGTAGCTTTAATAGCTTTAAGGACATGATTTCTCAAGTTTGTTTGCTTTTTGGGAAAGAATTTGGCATCTTGAGTTTTGTTTGCCTTGAGGATTGAATTTGGCATCTTGAGTTTTGTTTGCCTTGAGGATTGAATTTGGCATTTTAGGTTTTGTTTTTGGGAGAATTTTGAGGATGCTCGTATGATAAAGGTGGGACTTCTGTGATTTAGCGGGGTGAGATTTCATGTTTATGCATGTAGGTTTTGTTCTTGAATCTTCGAATTGGTGGTGAAATGGTGGTCTGATTAGGGTGGAATTTCAGTGGTTTATTTACTTATTTATTTATTTTTGCAGCTGAGTTTTTGCTGAGTGGTTTTTTATTGGGTTTTTAAATGAAGAAACTAAAAAGCTCTTCTTTTTTTCTTTATTTCTCATGAAAATGGTGGTTCAAGTGTGAGAATTTTAGGTGGTAGGTTTTCTTGGTGTGTTGAAATTGTTTCTCATTCGGCTTTTCCTTTTGTGTTTGTATTGGTTTTCTGTGTAGAATTTTATGTGGAAATTACTGGCCTTTGGGTTATGGAGGTTTTGGTATATTATCTTTGACAGTGAGAAGAGGGTAAGAGATTTTCAGAGTGGAAGAAATGATGGAAAGGAGAGATTTCCTGTTTTGGGAACTAATTTTGCTGGTTTTGATATGGATGGAAAGCTCCAATGCAAACTTTCTCCTTCTGTCATAAACTATGAAGGTCAGTTGGGTTCTCTTATTTTTATTTTTAGCTCCCTTCACACATTATCTGTTTCCTAGGATCGTCTTGACACAGGTTTAATAAATTATATATGCTTGTTCAAATTGGCTTGAAATGATGAGGATTTGTTCTTTTGAGGTTTATATGAGAGTTTGACAGCCATTCTATGGACAAAGTCCTTGGCTAGACATAATGATCTTGTTCACTGGCCACAAGGTTCCATTTAACAACTGGCTCTGATGTGTATGTGCTCCAATTAGGAACTCTACCCAATCCATGATGCTAGTTGTTGAAGGGCACTACAAGGCTCTATATGGATTTTCCTGTTGACTTCTTCCATGTGCTAAATTTGTAAAAAATTTATAACAAAAAAAAAAAAAAAAAAAAAAAAAAAAAAAAAAAAAATTGATGGTCATAACCTTTGTTTTTAAACCCAGAATGTATCAGACAGTTGGAACTGGATTGAGAGCAATGTAGCAGTTATTGATCAGCAAATGCAAAGAGCATTACTAGCAGCATTTCATAACAGATTTGGTTGCAATCATCAGCTCTCTTTTAGAACTTGGAGAACCTGCGAACGAAGTGCTTGAAACCCACAATGTATTAGAAGATTTGGAGCAGCTACAGGCCTCTCAGATCTGTCCTCAGGTACCCGAATCACCAGATGGAAAAAGCAGTGCATCTTCAACCATAAAAGTTGGGAGTCTGAAAGAAATCCATGAATTCATTAAATCTTCAAACTTCAGCAGTCAAAGGAACAAAGAAAGAGGTTGTTCAAAGAGGAATGCCTCTAGCGAACTGATACTTCTGTTGAGGAGACAACTGATACTTCAGAAAGGAATGCCTGCACCAGTAATGGAAGAGATCAGCTCGAGTGCTTAACAAAGGATGAAATTCAAACAATACTAGAGATGTTGCATTAAAGTGCATACAGGTATTTACTTTTGTAGATTTTCTGTTGGTCTTTCATTGGTAGGAAATGAGGTGAAGGGAAGTGTTTTAGCATGAGTGTGATGACATTTCGAATTGTTGTTATGTATGCCCAAGTATAATATAATGATTGTTTGAGGTGCGTATCAATTTCATATTCCCTACATATCTACCATCACACCCAGCAAGAGTACCCAAGATTTTCTCTTCATATGCCAGACACAGTGCAATCAAGAAATTGTTGCTCCAAAAAAATTTCAGCATTGCATTCTTAGGTGCATATACATTGTGATGAAAATTTCATTCAAAATGTAGCTTTGTCAATCTTAATTCTTGCAGCAAGGTGAAGGGAATTTAGATTAATACAACAACATGCGTTCTGAAGTTTATTTGAATTTATGTTTTTTTTGGTGAAAATCAATGCTAGTATAATGTGTTGCCGACATCTTGGTACTACAACAAGTGCGGTTGATAACTTGCTAACTTACACTTAGTCCTGTTAAGTCTGTAAAATTGGCTTATTCATGTTTCTCTGTTGGGAAAAGACATCTGATATCTCAAGCCTAGGTAACGGTCGCTGGACTGCATCTCACGAGACCCAATATAAATGCTGCCGCTCATGTTTCTCTCAGTGAATTCAATTTGCTTTATCACTCTCTCGTTGCCATTCAAATTCTTCAAATGCCCAATCTTCTCACCAGGTCTCTTCTCCAAGTTTTGAGACTGAAATTTTGTTCTAATCAATAAAATTATAAGTGGTGTACTCCCACCTTTCTCAAAAAAAAAAAAAAAAAAAAAAAAAAAAACCCGAAATTATAGCCAGCAACCTGTCTTCACCTGTATAGAAAGGATCCATATAGATATGCATCCTAAGTTAAAGAAGCGCTCCCGGCAAAAGAGAATGGTAGGAACATAGGTAGAAGTCTATCTGTATATACAAGTTCGAGCTGTTGGAAAAGGCATTGGGCGAGCTGTTGGAAAAGGCATTGGGCGATTCTAGGGCGATTTTCCAGGAATAGGGATCTCAACATCGATCGCTCCGGGGCGTTGCCTTCTTCATGAGGGCCCTCCGAAGCAGGGGAGGTAGGATCGAATATCCCTTTCTCCCAAATCACCCTGTAGGAAGAAATCGGGGTAGATCGAGATTTCCAGAGCTACATCACCAATGGATAAAAGCTAGACGAAGACACGATCAAGGGTAGTCGTCCATCCTCTGACGCAAAATCATTTCAGAACAGCTCCAGAGCAGCAAAGAGACCTACAGCGAAGACACAATGAAGGACCCAGGAAGACATGGAGAGTAATAAAAACACAGAGGCAAATCGAACGAACAGGGACGATTTTGGATTATAGCCTCTATGTGGGGAACCTACCATTCGACGGCACAATACAAGATATGGAAGAAAATTTGTAGCAGTTAAGAAGCAAGAAAACGAACAAACACAACTCAGAAATCAGGTGCAGAACATAAGGGTCTGAGAGAAAAAACCATCTGGGATCCATACTTTACAGGCATCCTAACATAATCCAACATATGCCCAGATGTTAGGGAAGTCCCCTCCTTCCCCACTTCCGCATAACTCATGATGTCCGGAATCATTCACGTCAATAGCAGACTAGGAGGCAGTTGCTGAAAAAAGGAAAGCTCTGGACATGGCTATTGTGGGACATGTGGGCAGCTGCCAACCTTCCATCATTGATCTGATTCAGGTCATTAGGAAGTCAAGATTTGCAGCTTCGGCAGTCGATATCGCAAGGCTATCGCCCAAAACCTTTCTATTGGGATTCAACTCCAGAGAAGAGCTTCTCGACTTCTTTGCCGATCAATCAATCCAAACAGAAATGGGATTGGAAAGAATTGAAGCCTGGCATCTGAGCATTGTTCTGGCATATGGAGGAAGCTGGATTAGATTGTACGGGATACCAGCCCACGCCTGGCTGGAATCAACAATCATTGAGCTGGGGCAGCACTACGGCAGACTTATCGAAATTGATATAGTCTCTAGATATGGCCTATTTCAGGCTTTCGCAAGAGTAAAACTCATCTTACATCCAGGGAGGGAACTATTCAAGGTACTGGACCTCAAGGTGAGTGGTCGATCATACCCAATTTTCGCAACTATGGAAATGCCGTATGAGTTGGGAGGCAAGAGAGCAAATAAAGAAGAGAAGACATCAACAAGAAAATGGGTGGAATCAAGCTTCTACAACAAAGCAGCCCAGCAGATAGAACACCCGCAAGCTGTTCGACAGAATGCTGCTTAGAAACCAGCTGATGAAGAAGGATGCAAGATAGACCCACTTCAGGGTATGGTTAATACACCAATTCAAGTCTCACCCACAACTAATGTCAACAGAATTTCGGTGGAAGAACACTTCATACCAGATCAGGCGCCTCCAATTCAACATGGTCATTTACTTCAAGCACCTTTAACAATGGGGATCTAATTACAACGGTTTCCTGTATCATGGTCTACTTGAAATTTATGTACGCTTTTTTTTTAAACCATGTCCTAAAATTAGCTGATGAAATGGATGAACAGCGTGGATATGCAAGACATACGCCCCACGGTCGGAGACTCATCACTGAGCTGTTAACCGACTCGCGCTTTGAGCAGTCGCGGTTTTGGTAGCAAAATAAACTGTGGCCGCGTTTTCGAAGCAAAAGGAACGACATCGAATTGCATGTGCCACGAGGCACAGAGATATACATATTCCTAGGGCTGTATAGGTTCACAGAGATGTCCTTCACAAATCTACTCTGTCCATCTGTTTTTAAAGACCCCCATAGGTTAGGAATTTAAAACTTAGGCATATCCAAAACTCATGTGAGCAATACCCCATAAACAGTAGAGATTGAACTATTGGGGGTGACATAAGTTTTATACCGTATCATATTTATTCCTAAAGTTTATCTGAATCTTAATAATCATACGAACAGTTTGGACGGCATGTAAACATCATCGTCAGCTCTAAAAGTTTATTCCTAAAGTTCCCACTGTTTCGTTTGTGGTAGCCCACTTAAGTTTTGGATTTGACTATTTTTAGAATCCTATTCTATTATGGTCTTTCGTCTCCAGCTGGGAACGGGAAGGGGTTTTGAGTGTACAACGTGATGTATGGGTTTTATCCACACTGTTCATATATATATATATATATATATATATATATATATATATATATATATATATATATATATATATATTTTCCTATCATTTTAGCTTATGAGCCCAAAACTGAGGCAGATCCAAGACAGAGATGGGCTTCAAAATGGGGATTACACTCGTACCGGGCACATGTATACGTGGGGCCACAAGTTTTGGATCGAGTTGATATTTGTGTGTTCTCTTCGTCCACGTATATATGACTTCATGAATAGGTTGTAGGCCCTATAAAAGTTTCAACGGTGAGAATCATTTCCACCGCTGCTTCATGTGGTGTGGTCCACTTGAGACTTATATCTTCTAAATTTTGTTCCTATGTCCTAAAATGCCACGGGTAAATGGATGGACGGTATGGATAAAACTAATACATCAAGGTGGCCACTCAAAGCTCCTGCCCGTTCCAGCTAGCGACATGCGGAGTAGGACGCAATCCGCGCCCAGTGGCCACTGTGAATTTTATATCCAAGCCGTTCATCCATTTTGTGAGATTACTTTTTAACATTAGAAAAAAAGAATGAAGCAGATCAAAATCTCATATGGACCACAGCTTAGAAAGCAATGGTGATTGAATGCCAATACTTTTGTGGCCCTTAATTTTTAATAGCCAATCAACACTGTTTCCTATGGCGTGGTCCACTTTCATATCAAGGTGGGCCCACTATCATGTATGCATTATCTTGGCTGTCCATCTATCTCGCCATTTCATTTATGAGTTCATTTACAAAAATGAAGTAGATTCAAAGTTCAATTCAACCACACCATGGAAACAGGGAATAATAATATTCACCGTTGAAATTTTCCTAGCCATAACTGTGTTGTTTATTTGTCATCTATCCTCTTTATAAGGTCACACTGACATGAATGAAAGAAAACCATAAATATCAGCTTCATCCAAAACTTTTCTGTCCCAGAAGTTTTCAAAGGTGAGATTTAATTTCCACTATTTTATGTGATATGATACACTTCATCTTTGAATCTGCCTCATTTTGTGGCTCATGTACTAAAATTAATTTTTAGGCTCATGTCCTAAAATTATCTGGAAAGATGGGTGGACGGCATGGATAAAACACATACATCATGTTGCGGTCCACATAGCTTTGACATCAGCTAGCCGTAGCTGGTTAACCAGCCAAACCAACCGCCTCCATTCTCTATCCACGCTACTCATGGCAGAGGCATTTGTGTTTACAAGCTTCTTTTGCATTATTCCTTTTTCTTTTCTCGAGAGTTTCTCTTCCCTCCGACTCCTCAGAAAGCTGAACTTATATAAACAGATTTCACAGCATTTTATTTCCAATGGTACTTTCATTCCATTCCTCTGCAACCTTCAAAAACACCATTACCATTCCATCCATCTAGAATGGAATTGTTGGGTCCAGTTGTGGATATCATTCTCTTCTTTTAGGCTCCTGTTTCGGGCAAATCGGTTATCTCAAAGACCTCAATAACAATGTAGAGACATTGAAGAACGAAACCGAAGAACTAAAATGCAAGCTTGATGAAATTCAAGCAGACGTCGATGCTGCTATATCAGTCGGAAAGACTCGGATGCCCCTAGTGGAGAAGTGGCTCATTGATGTTAGGAACATCGAAACTCAAGTCGATTCTATTAGTTTGGAATTCGAGCAACAGAGAACTTGCTTGAATGGTTGTTGCACTGATCACTTCTCTCGATACAAACTGGGAAAAAGAGTCAATGAAAAGCTCAAAGGCGTCCAAAACCTCAAAGATAAAGGGGTTTTTAATAAGGTGGCTGAGAGCCCTCCCCGGATGAGGGTGTTGGAGATGCAAACATCGCTATCGCAAGGATAACAGAGCACATCTGAACAAACCATGGAGGAGATATGGCAATGCTTACAAGACGATGAGAATGGCATTGTAGGTGTCTATGGGATGGGCAGAATAGGGAAAACCACTCTCATGAAAGCCATAAACAATAGGCTCATCAGAACTGATGACTTCAATGTCATGAATTGGGTAACTGTATCCAACAACCCCAACTTTGGATTAATCCAAGAGAAGATTGGAAAGAAGTTGGATGTTGGGTTCTCTGATAAAGGGACAGGCTGTTTGCTCAGTTGAAAAATGTGAGGTATCTGCTCATCTTAGATGATGTATGGGAAGCATTTAGCTTGGATCAAGTCGGAATTCCAAAGCCAGACAAGCCAAACAGATGCAAGATCGCGATAACCACTCGCTCTGTTGCAGTGTGAAATATGATGGGGGGCGATAAGCAGATTAAAGTCATGGCACTTTTTTTTTTTTTCGTAAGGTGGGAGCACACCACCTGGATTTCATTGATGAGAAAACCTGTCTGTACAAAAATTAGTGTGGGCACCACAAAATGTCCGGGCACCACCAATCGAATTCTTATTATCAAAGATTCAGGGGCATGCCCCTCCTTTTGGATTTTAGAGAGAGAGAGAGAGAGAGAGAGAGAGAGAGAGAGAGAGAGAGAGAGAAGGCGGAGCGGTGGGAAGACATCGCCTTCTTTTGAAGCTCCAACAAAGAGTGGCACGTCGCGGGAGCCAAAGTTCAGCTACTCCTCTGCTGCTCAGTCTGGCCACCTGTTTGCAAGGAGTCAGTTCCTCAGACCATTGGCGAGGTCGATGCATTCCCTGATGGTAGGTATGCCTCAAAATCCCCCACCAGTGACAGTAAATCCCATCCCAAGGCATTCAGATCAAGCATCCCCTCTACCATCACCAATGGTTGTTTTTTAAACATCAGGAGCCATCCTACGCAGCTACGCAGCTCTGGCCCAAGCCCTTTGGGTTCCATCTTGAGAAGCCTTCCTAAGAGTATATCCTCACTTAAGCCCTTGGCTTTCTTTGTGCTGGGCCTAGGTTTGCAGGAACAGGAGTTGAGCCATCTACTTAGGCCTTCTAGTCCGCCAGTTTTGCAGGTATTTTCTAGTCATGCCATTACTTCTGATGGTCAGGCATTGTAGGTCCGAGACCGGATATCGCAGGCCCAAAAAAACGTAGGTAGGGAAATGATTACCGTTGAAACCTTGGTGGGATCCACAGTGATATTTATACGCCATTCATATCGCTCATGAGGTCATTCCTATTTGGATGAACTGAAAGCATAAAATTAGCCTGATCTAAGACTTCTGTGCCCCTAAGAAAATTTCAATGGTGGACGTTCAATCCTAGCCATTTCTTGTGGTACAGCCCCCTTGTATTCTGGATCGTCTCATCTTTTGTCACATGTCATGATATAATATGGCAAAACGGATGAACAGGGTAAATTTCTCACAAGCATCACCTGACCCACCTAACTTCTCGTCCCAAGAAGTTAGTCAGTTGACAATGTCGCAGTTTGCTGGAATACATCCCCAACAAATCGATTGAAGTTGGAATTCCGTAGCCGTTCGATTTGAAATTTTCCAATGACCCAAACCCGTTTATTTGATAGAGTTACCAATTGATGGGGGAATATGAGAAATAACTCTGAGAATAAATGTTACAACCATTTGATTACACAAATGTTTGATGGACGTTCATGCTCAAGGAAATAGAAACAAATTATCAAAGGTGGAAATATTCCAATTAAAAGCTTTTATCAATTGAATTTTCACAAATTATCAAAGGTGGAAGTAAGGGGCTCACATGATATAGACATCGCAAGTAGAGGTAGGCATCAAGTTGAGTTGGACTAGGTTAGGGCTAACCCAACTCCAACTCAATCCAGTTTTGAAATAGATCTAACCCGAACTCAACCCGACTCGGTACCAAGTCCAGTATGCCTGACCCGATCCAAGTCTGGATTTGGCTTGGCCTAATCCAGACCGAGTCTGACCCGGTCACAAGTACCGTGAATTAGGTCGAGTCCACACCAAGTCGCATCGGCTGCAACGAGTATCCATGAGCTGAAATCACAACTCAAAACCTAGGTGCACTTGCCAAAATTGCAGCCTTTTCATCATGTACACGGCATCTTAGATGTGAAATGTCAAATTTCAGTGTTTTTTTGTTTTTTTTTTAAAAAATAAAATAAAAAATTAATACACATGTACGAGTCAGGTTTTAGATCGAGTCGAGTCAGTATCGAGTTGGATTTTGGGTCGAGTTACCATGTGACCCGAAACTTGACTCAATTTGAGTTCTAATTGGACGAAAGTCTACTCAGTTTGGATCAACTCACCCACTCGGTTCGGTTCGAGTCGGGTCCAAGCGATTCGGACAAGTCAAATTTGTTGAATCGAGTCATATTGTGCCCAGCTCTATAATCACTAGTCACTGAAACATTACGGAGGGCCTCAAATGTGGATTTGTTCACATTCAAAAACTCTAATGCCAACTTTCTTTACAGTAATTTGTGTCCTGCCCACGTATCAATTTGCTTGGATAATCCAAGCCGTTCAAAAGGTGGACTTCATCATAATCTAATTGAACCAATCTGTCGCAACCATAAAATGAATAGTACCTTTGGCTTGCTATCAAGTTCGATGGTGAATCACACCTAATGTGTAGATTATACTTGTTCTCGTTATCTTTATGTTGAGGCCCACTTTTTTGACGGATTAGATGTTCTATGGAAATGACATATTGAAGGAAGAGAGCGATGCATGTAATGTATGTGAACAATTTCGTTTGATTGGAGGACAATTAGACAAAATTTGGCGCCTTTATAGTCTAATCTTGCCTCCTCTGAATAATTTTGCCTTAGACAAATTTTGCCGCCTCTATAGTTTAATCTCGCGGCCTCTGTTGAATAATTTCTCCGCTCCTCTATATAATGCTTTTTCTTTGTCTTTTTAAGAATTTTGTTTTCCAAAAATCACTTTCAGTTTGACATATAAATCAATAACCATTTACTCTTTTCAACTTCTTCTTACATTACTTATTTTTAAATCATTAGTGATTTAGACGCTTGATGTTACTTCCCGCCTTGCTTATGTACTTTTTTTTTTTTTGTTAATTTCATATTTTAAACTTATCTTTGTTAAAATTCCACCCACCAATCATACGTATTCCAAGAGAGAAAGTGAGTCCTGGGGCACAGCTTTCCTAACGACCAACTTGATCATGGATCAATGTGAATTTTATTATGGACAGTGAAAATGAGATTCTAAAACGTGTGAATGGAGTGGATTTTGGACATGCACCACATCCATCTTTGTAAAGGTTGGACGTTGCACGTCCTTTGTGTGTGACCCAAATGGATGCTCTTTAATGTACTTGTATTAGTAATGCCTACCGTTGAAGTCTCTTTAGTCCACCTTCATTTTTACATGCCTTCCATACTGTTCACAGGGTCGTTCTCACTGAGATGAAATTAAAGAACTGAAAACACAAAAATATTAGTCTGATCAAAAACTTATGTGCAACAGTGTACATATCCAATCCTCACTTTTTCATGTCGTGCGGTCCACTTGAGTTTTGGAATATAGACAAAATATTGTACTAATTATAAGATAATCCTAACCATCTAATTTTCCCTTCTAATTTGGACTATACTCATTATTGTACTCTTAACCATCTATTTGATTGTCATTAAATATTGGATTTAAACGGTTTCTTGATTATTTGATCAGAGGGGGTAAAAAATAAAAAAATAAAAATAAAAACTAAAATACACCAAGACCCACAATATGGATGGTTTGGATAGCTTTATCTTAGTGCCACTGTGCGAGGAGGATGAGTCATCCCTTTTTTTATCAAATGGTACAAATTAAACTAGCACAGCTATTTAGCCCTCATTTCATCGTGAAAAAGTTGAAACCCGAGAAACTACACAGGGCCCACCGTGATTATCTATCTTATCCACGTTCTCCACCCTTTTTAATAGCTCATTTATGATGTAGGGAGTGTCGTGTCTTCCTCATGGGATAACTACTCCGAATCCAGGAGACACAGGGAGTGTCTTGATGAGATGGATCACCGTCTTCCTCATGAGATAACACCTTATAAAGATTTCGGGATGAAAATAAAAATAATTTTTTAATAAATTTAAAATAAATTAATTGATGATAAAAAAATGAAATTACAATCCTTCAAACAATCAGCTCAAATCTAAGATGAAATTTTAGACTCAAACTCCCTAAAAACCTGACTAATTATAAATAGTAAACTTATTAATTATAGATGGTCATGATTTCTTCTGAACTTTATAGTTTTCGGTAAAAAATATTGTCTAATTTATCTTAACCACATTATTCTCTTAATTTTGTAAAGCCATTTTCATGTTGGGCATGACTCTTGCAACTCAAAGGATCAAAAGTTATGATCCAATTGAAATTTACTATTTGTAGTAAAAATGAAAATAAAATAGACTTTTGACTGCCAATATGATGGAATCTTACAAATCACGCATTGGCAACCCGGCATAGCGGGGTTGGTTGGCTAAAGTAGCTTCTCCTACCCAAAATCATATATAATAAATTAAAAAACTCATTCTGATTTGTGAGATACAACTGCTTTAAGGTTCTGGCGGTTAGGATCATTTTGCATCCAATTGGGCATTCTATGGTCCATCCTTGCCATGAAAAGTATCTAATTGGGCCTTCTTTGGTTAAAATTCCCCGACTTTGTGCAGGGGTATAACAGTAGAACGGCAGTTCATTAGGGGTAGAAAAGTCCGAATGGATGTTGACAGCTTTTACTTTTTCAAACGCCCGCCGGACAAAAAAAATACACCGATTTTTTTAAAATTTCTAAAGATTGGCAGGAAAGTAGGTGATCAGTAGTTTATATCATACACATAAGCAGCTGTTGGAATTATTATTATTATTTTTTCCAAATTCACCTACCATCATTGTCATCACATTGTGCCATGTTCATCCCATCTAATCCCATCCACCAAACACCTTCTAACATAAATATAGGTGGCGCTTGGAAATTATTTTTTTCCAAATTCACCTACCATCATCATCGTTCATCTACATGCTAGATAATGAGCTGCAACAGAGGTAAAATGAACATTTTAACAATACCCACACATGAATCTACTTGTGGGGCTCACTGTGATGTCTCAGCCCCATCTAATCAATCCTTCATGTAGCCCCTCCTATTCTTGTTGGCTTCCCAAGCACGGGTTGATCCAAAACTTAGGTGGGCCTCATGTTGTGAAATCATACCTGAAACCTCTAAAATTATGTTTTGTGGCCCACTTGAATTTAGGAATGAGCTGATCTTTTATTTGTCCATTCATCCTGGTTAGATGTATCTTTTGAATGGATTAGATGGAATACGCAATGCAAACCGGAAGGCTTTTAATGGTGGGTTTCCCCATCCCAACTTTAACCTGTGGTGTAGTCTACCCGAGTTTTTTTTTTTTTTTTTTCCTGTTATCAGCCTGATTTTGGCGCACACATGAAAAGTATAGGTGGTTCACATGACGTGCATGTCATTTGTCACTTAGAATATCACGGTGGGCCACACTTGCCCATTTGATCAAATGGTTTCCTGGTTGAGAAATGTTCACATGCAAATACTCCTATGTGAATTCTCTGTACAACGATTTGTTTCCTGCCAATATATCAATGTGTCAACCATCCAAGCCGTTCAAAAGGTGGGCTACACCAAAATCAAATTGGACCAATCTGCTCATTAAGTGGGCTGCAACCACAAAATGAATAGTATTTTTTGCTTCCTATCAAGTTCGATGGTGAATCACACCTAATGAGTATATTATACTTATTCTAGTTTTCTTTATGTTGAGGCCCACTTTTTTGACGGATTGGATGTTCAATAGAAATGACATGTTAGAGGAAGAGAGCGATGCATGTGATGTATGTGAACAATATCATTCGATTGGAGGACAATTTGACTAAATTTGCCACCTCTATAGTCTAATCTCACCGCTTCTGTTGAATAATTTCACATTAGAAAAATTTTGCCACCTTTAATTATAATCTAATCTCGCCGCCTCTGTTGATTAATTTTGTTGCTTCTCTAAATAATGCATTTTCTTGTCTTTTTAAGATTATTTCTTTATAAAAGCCACTTTCAGTTTGAGATATAAATCAATAATCGTTTACTCCTTTTCAACTTCTTCTTACATCGCTTATTTTTAAATCATTAATGATTTAGACGCTTGATGTTAATTCCCGTGTTGCATGTCCTTTTATTCATATTTTAAAATTTTAAAAACTATCCTTGTTAAAAATCATACATGTTCCAAGAGAGAGTGAGTCCTTATATCTTTCCTCCTCTCCGTCGGTCACGGCTTCGGTGTTGGTAGATCCTATAACCACCGAGGTTGGTGACACAAGTTACTATGGAGCCCACCTTGATGTATGTTCCTTACATTCATGTCATCCAACCATTTTGACAGCTCATTTTAGAGCGTGATTCAAAAAATGAAGAAGATCCAAATATCAGTTGTACCATACTACAGGAAACTCATGGTAACTGACAATCAAAAACTTCTTGTCGGCCACAAAAATTGTGGATCAAGCTGATATTTGTGTAGGTCATTTATCCAGGCCTTTGCGACCTTATCAAAAGGTTGGATGGCAAATAAACATTTCGGTGGCCCCAGTGATGGGGATGCAATCACTACTTTTTCCAATAGTGTGATCCACCTACGATTTAAAGGGATAATGCCCCTCGATGTAAGGAACGTACATTAAGGTAGGCCATACAGTAGAGATCCCACTGCTACCCTCTCCATCTTCCATCTCTCTAGTAGTTGTGGTTCATCATGGTCGGGCCTTCTCTAGTCCATCTTGGCCATGAAATTATTCACAACCCACTCTACATCACGTTGCCACTAAGATAAGGTGGACCAAGGCTGAGTAGCTAAAGCCTGGTCCAGGAAAGCAGACTGGGCTGCCCAAACAAGTCCTGTAAAGGAAAAACTTTCCTAATCCGGTAAGGTGACAGGATTTATTTATTTATTTATTATTATTATTATTATTTTTTAAACTATACCTTTGTGTATATGAACAGAGGAAGTACAAACCAAGATATCAGGGGGGCTCCACAAAAACAAAAAGGGCCTCACTAACTTACAGCGGACAAGCAAATAGCAGAGGGAAATAAGAAAAGCCTACCCTAAAATTTATTTACTTGGAAATTGCATTTTTGGCATACAACTTAGGCCTGTTTGCTAACGCTGAAATTCTTAACTTAGGCCTGTTTGCTAACGCTGAAATTCTTAACTTAACACTGAATGTGGAAAGCGTTCGATGTTTAGCTGTGCTTGTTAATGCCGAATAAGGAACGCTCTCCATCATTTTATGCCAAAAAATTTTGATGAACGAGGTCTAACTTAATGGTGAATCCATAAGGCTCTCTCTCTCTCTCTCTCTCTCTCTCTCTCTCTCTCTCTCTCTTTTATTTTTTTATTTTTTAAATCCAATACTGCCCAGATTTTCTTGTTTACGTGATAAACGACTCAACTTTAAAATACTTTTCTGGGCCCACCATGATTTGTGTTACATTCACACTGTCCATCAACTTTTTTTCATACCATTCTAAAGCATGATCCCAAAAAATATGCACATCCAAAGTTCAAGTCAACCACACACAGAAAGTAGTGAGAATGGAACAACTACCGTTAAAATCTTCCTGAGGTCACACAGATGAAGGGAAAACACAAAATTAGCTTGATCAAAGCCTTCTGTGGCCCAGGAAGGTTTTAATGGTATGCACCCAATTTCCATTTTTCCTTATAGTGTGGCCCACTTAAGCCTTATGCAGCCTCGTTTTTATCTTACTTTCTAAAATGATATGAAAAAAAAAAAAAAAAAAGGATGAACGGTGTGAATAAAACATATATACCATGGTAGGCCCCACAAAATCCTTTTGAATGTTCGTCTCTGGTTGGTATGCAATCTAGCTAGATTTAGGTACGCTGATTGTAACGCCAGTCTTTCACATGAAGTTTTTGTGCTAGAAACCAACGTGGGGCCCACCATGATGTTTATGATGGGGTTTTTTTGCCCCGTCTACGACCGGTCCTGGGTCCCGCTCGACCGGTCGTGGGAGGTGCTCGACCGGTCGTGGGTTCGAGCCCTGGCACGACTCGAAGTCCAGCGAGTTCGTTTATTTTTTCTTGTAGCTAGGGCTGGTCGTGGGAGAGCTACGACCCGGTCGTAGGTGGTCTACGACCGGTCGTAGGAGAGCCGAGACTAGTCGTAGGTTACGCGGATTGTTCGCGATTTTTTGTAGCTGCGGATTTGAGTCCTTTCGCATGGCCGGGATGCGGAAAGGAGTTTCCCAAAACTATAAAAGGGGTTGCCTAGGGTTTTCTAGGCATCTAGGCACAAAAAAATAGCAAGAGGGTTTCCTAAAGCTTTGCGAGGATTTTGCTAAAGGGTTTAGGGCTATCGAAAAGGTGAGAGAGAGGGAGAAAAGAGAGAGAAGCTTATAGAAGGAGGTTACTGCTCGTGGAGGTTCTCTACATTGCAATCTACATCTCGGCGCTTCATGTCCTCGTAATCGGTTAGATCTCTCGTTTTCTCTATTTCTCTTATTGTTTATCCACTCTGCGTGAGTGAAGAAGATTGTAACGTTCTACTTCATAGTGGATTGTTGATCGGGACGAGGTCCGTGGTTTTACCTCTTTGAGGGTTTTCCACGTAAAAATCTCTTGTGTGGTGTGTGATTGATGCTTTGATTTATTTCATTGCTTTATCCATAATTCTGGTTTGTTACGGAGGGCTAGATCCTAAGGTTTTGTGCAAGGCCCCCAACAAAGTGGTATCGAGCTAAGTTCATTGAACGGGTAGGATCGGTTTGAATTATGGAAGGTGGCTCGAGGATGATCGGCCTCGATGGTTCTAAGCTTGGACCATATGGAAGGCTAAGATGGAGGACTTGCTTTGTGCGAGGACTATATTCTCCAATCTCGGGCATATCGGCAAAATCGAGGATATGGTGATGATGATTGGAAGAAGATGGGCCAGAAAGGCGGTGGGGTTTATTAGACAATGGTTGGATGATTAGTGTTTCACCATGTGTCTACTGAAACCTCGGTATGGCAAACTATGGCTAAAATTACAAAGGGTGTATGAGAGGAAGGCAGTAGGTAATAAGATATTTACGATAAAGGCGACTTGTAAATCTCAAGTTTAAGGATGGTGGTTACGTGGCCGAGCATATGAATGAGTCGACAATATAGTGAACCAACTCACCTCTATGAAGATGGTCTGGATGATGAATTGCGGGCTTTACTATTGCTTAGTTCATTGCACGACGGTTGGGAGACATTGGTGGTGTCTCTAAGTAACTCGCGCCCGGACGGAAAGATATCCATGGAGCAGGTGCAGTTGTCTCTTCAATGAGGAGACAAGGAGGAAGTCTCGAGTCACACGTGAGAGGCTCTTGTGACACGAGGAACGGGGAGAGGAAAGAACGGGAAGGGCGGGAAGGCCGAGATAAATCAAGAGGCAAGTCGAGTAACGAGAAAAGAGGTTGAATCTTTGGAATTGTGGCAAGAAGGGCCACTCTGAGCATGAATGTCGTGGTAAGAAAAACGACATGAGAAAGGAAAAGGGAAGGAAGAAGAATCGATTCCACTGCGGTCGCTTCGGATGGCGACATGGTAGTTATTCTTTCTCTGAGATCACGACGTATGTCTCACGGCTACGAGTCGGGGCACCGTGGGTGATAGACTCGGGAGCTTCTTTTCATGCGACTCCACACGGGGACTCCTTCACTGGCTTCAAGTCGGTGGTATGGGATTTGTGAAGATGGGAAGTCTGGCGTATCAAAGATCGTGGGAGTCGGTGATATTTGTGTGAAGACCGATGTGGGTGCACATTGGTTCTCGGGGATGTGAGGCATATCCCGGACCTTCGCCTCAACTTGATGTCGACGGGAAAATTTGGATGATGATGGCTATGAAAGCCGTTTCTTTGGTGGGCGATGGAAGCTCATCGAGGTTCGTTGATCGTGGCTAGAGGAAAGAAGTGTTGCACCACTGTACAAGGCAAGTGTCGGTATGTGCAAGGGTGGGTTGAACGCGGCGGAAGATTCGGCTATTGACATGTGGCACGGGCGTCTAGGCCACATGAGTGAAAAAGGGCTTCGACTACTAGCGAGAAGCGCTCCTTCCGGACGTGTGGTATGCCTCTCAAAACTGTCTTGATTGTTTATCGGGAAACAACATAGAGTTTCATTCATTAAAGCGCTTCTCATGTTAATAAAGTGCATGCATTAGATTTGGTTTATTCGATGTTTGTGGTCTATGAGGACAAAAACCTTGGGTGGGGCATTGTATTTTGTTACTTTTATAGATGATGCATCTAGGAGGGTTTGGGTTTATGCTTTGAAATCGAGGACGAGGTCTTTGGTGTGTTTAAGTTGTTTCATGCTATGGTCGAGAGAGAGACAGGGTAGATCATTGAAGTGCATCCGCGCGACTTGTGATGGTGGTGAATACATTGGCGACTTTCACGAGTCTATGCAAGTCCCGGGGTATACGGCATGAACAGACGGTTCCCAAGACCCCCTGACATAATGGTGTAGGCGAGCGAATGAATCGCACCATTGTTGAGAGAATCGGATGCATGTTATCCCATGCGAAGTTGCCCAAGACGTTACGGGGAGAAGCGTGCGCACGGCGGTGTATTTGATAAACGAGGTCTCCATCGGCCAGTTGAATGGAGAAGTACGAGAAGGTGTGGGCTGGACATGATCCATCGTACGGTCATCTCGGGAGTGTTTGGATGCGGGACATCCGTTCACGTACCAAAGGACGAGAGGTCAAGCTCGATATGAAGATCGGGCGTGTGTGTTCTTAGGGTGCGGTGATGAAAAATTCGGTTACGGGTTATGGGATCCGACCAGAAGAAGCTCGTCGGGAGCGAGAGATGTGGTTTTCTTTGAAGATCGGTGTATCGAAGACATTGGTAAGCGAGAGAAGAACCGGCCTAGTTCGGGTGAGCTAGAGGACATGGATCGGTTACTCCTCCGTGGTGCGATGACGGGGAGTACGGCAAGGTGCGAGAGGACGAGAGAGTTCCTTCGGGAAGATGGACCGGGGAGCGGCCCCACTTGATCCACTGTTGAGCCACGGGTGAGGAGGTCATCTGGGACGGACGGTAGTCAAGAGGTACTCACCGCATGAGTACATTATGCTAACCGATGGGGGAGAGCCGGAAGATTATTCGAGGCCCTGGCCAGACGAGCATAAGGAGGAGTGGTTGAAAGCTATGCGAGAGGAGATGGAATCCTTGCATAAGAACCACACACATGACATGGTGAAATTACTAAGGGCAGCGAAAGCTTTGAGCAACAAGTGGGTGTTCGGAAAGAAGGTTGAGCGAGAAGAATTCACGAGACGAGGTTTAAGGCGGACTTGTGGTTAAAGGGTTTGGTCGGAGGAAAGGTATAGACTTCGAGGAGATATTCTCACCGGTGGTGAAGATGACATCCATACGGGTGTTGCTTGGGTTGGCGGCTAGCATGGATCTGGAGATAGAGCGGTTAGATGTTAAAGCGCCTTTCTCCATGGTGACTGGAAGAAGAGATCTACATGCACCAACCCGAGAGGGTTCGAAGTCAAGGGCGAGGAGCATATGGTGTGTAGGGTGAGGAAGAGCTTGTATGGTGAAACAAGCTCCACGGCAATGGTACAAGAAGTTCGATTCGTTCATGTTACGACATGGGTATGACGCAGTCGGACCACTTGTGTGTTCACGCGTAAGTTCTCGAGATGGTGATTTCTTAGTTCGCTTATTATACGTTGATGACATGCTCATCATGGGAAAAGACATCAAGAAGTGTGGTGAAACGGGAGTTGGGCAAGTCTTTTGCGATGAAAGACTTGGGCCGGCTAAACAGATCTAGGAATGGAGATAACCCGTGTGAAGCGGCGGGAAGCTTTGGGCATCACAAAGCGGTATATTGAGAAAGTCTAGAGCGGTTCAATATGAATGCTGTGAAGCGGTCGGTACTCCACTAGATGGTCACTTGATTGAGCGACGGCAGTGTCCCAAGACGAAGGCGAGAGGTGGAAGAGATGCGAGAAAGATACCCTACGCGTCAGCTGTAGGAAGTTTGATGTATGCTATGGTGTGTACACGCCCAGACATAGCATATGCGGTTGGTGTAGTCAGCCGGTATCTTGCCAATCCTGGCAAAGAACATTGGGCAGTGGTGAAATGGATACTAAGGTATCTAAGAGGCTCATCCAGGTTGAGCTATGCTATGGTGACGGTAAACTGTGTTAGAGGGCTACACAGATGCAGATATGGCAGGTGACATAGACTCAGGGAAGTCTACATCGGGGTTCATGTTCCCACGTTTGCGGGGGAGCGGTTTCTTGGCGAGCAAGCTACGAGAAGGTCGTAGCATTGTCGACGACAGAGGCCGAATACATTGCGATCACGAAGCATGTAAAGAGATGCTTTGGATGAAGAGGTTCCTACGGGAACTTAGCACGAAGCGGGAGGAGCACGTGGTCTATTGCGATAGTCGAGTCTTATACACTTGAGCAAGAATCAAGTCGGCATTCCAAGTCGAAGCACATAGAGATTCGGTATCCTTGGATCGGGGATACTTTGGAACAAAAGGTGTTACGGCTTGAGAAGGTCCACACGGACGATAATGGGTCGGACATGATGACCAAGGCTTTGCTCGAGGGCAAGTTTGAGGTTTGTAGAAACACTGGTGGCTTGAAGAAGGTGGATCCCTCCGGGTCAAAAAGGGGAGATTTGATGGGGTTTTTGCCCGTCTACGGCCGGTCTGGGTCCGCTCGGCCGGTCGTGGGAGGTGCTCGGCCGGTCGTGGGTTCGAGCCACAGCACGACTCGAAGTCCGGCGAGTTCGTCTTTTTTTTCTTGTAGCTAGGGGCGGTCGTGGGAGAGCTACGACCCGGTCGTAGGTGGTCTACGACCGGTCGTAGGAGAGCCGGGACTAGTCGTAGGTTACGTGATTGTTCGCGATTTTTTGCGAAAGCTAGCGGTTGAGTCCTTTTGGCGGGATGCGGAAAGGAGTTTCCCAAAACTATAAAAGGGGTTGCCTAGGGTTTTCTAGGCATCACAAAAATAGCAAGAGGGTTTCTAAAGCTTTGCGAGGATTTGCTAAAGGGTTTAGGGCTATCAAAGGTGAGAGAGGGAGAAAGAGAGAGGAAGCTTATAGAAGGGAGGTTACGCTCGTGGAGGTTCTCTACATTGCAATCTACATCTCGGCGCTTCTATGTCCTCGTAATGTCGGTTAGATCTCTCCGTTTTCTCTATTTCTCTTATTGTTTATCCACTCTCTGCGTGAGTGAAGAAGATTGTAACGTTCTACTTCATAGTGGATTGTTGATCGGGACGAGGTCCGTGGTTTTACCTCTTTGAGGGTTTTCCACGTAAAAATCTCTTGTGTGGTGTGTGATTGATGCTTTGATTTATTTCATTGCTTTATCCATAATTCTGGTTTGTTCTGGAGGGCTAGATCCTAAGGTTTTGTGCAAGGCCCCCAACAGTTTATGATAAATCTAACCTGTCCATCCATTTTTTGAGCTCATTTAAGGACTTTATACCGAAAATAACCAGGATACAAGACTCAAGCGGGCCGCATTAAAGGTAAGGGTGGGTAGGAAAATTTCCATCATTGAAACCTCCCTAGGGTTGACTGTGATGTTTACATGCCATCAATATGGTTCATAATGTCATTCCTACATATATGAACTAAAACCGCAAACATTAGCCTGATTCAAAACTTCCATGGCCCCAAGAATATTTCAACCATCGAGGTTCAATCCTCACGTTTTTTTGCTTGGATCCAGCTAATTTTTTGCCCCACGCAATACAAGAAAACTGGCCTTTACCAGCGGTCAAAACCGCCGGCAAAAGCCAAGAAAACTGCCGTCAAAGCCTTTGCCTGCGGTCTGCTAACATTCTGTAAAGCCTCAGTCGGTAAAGCCTTTACCGACGGCCAAGACCTTTACTAACAGTTGTGCTGGACGCCGCTAAATCGTCAGTTTTTGTTGCATAAAATGGTCAAAAGCTACGGATAAAATCCGTAGCTAAAGATGACCAGCCCACAGTACGACCGTAGCCATTGGTAACTGGGTTGATGGACATTTCTAGCATGAAAGAAAGATGGGGGAAAAGTAGATGATGGGTATTCTGTTGAAACAACATAGACATGCATGTTGTTCTTGGATTCAAACTCAGAAGAGACATATAAACATTGAATACAAAGATAAAGATGTATGCAATTAAAAAATAATATAAAAGAACCTCTAGACTCAAATAGCACCAAGTTCTTGATTCTATTACCAGCTAACCTTGCAATCTATGAAACATAACAAAGTCAGAGTATTTAAGCACAGAGATAAAGATGTGAGTGGGTGGGTGAGGGAGATCAACAAGCAATGATCAAAATTAAGCAGCAAGATCAAATCCTAGGCATATCGGTACGTGTACGAATCTGAGAGTATTAGGAAGACGTAAGGCTAGGGCCATTTCCTTTTCACCAACAAAAATCGAAGGGTGATGAGGACAGAATTCACCTGATCTTGTTTGAGGTCTTGTGAAGAGATTGGTGTTGTATGTGAATGGCACGAGGGCGGTTTGGTCTTCTATGATGAATGGAAGGGGCACATGGGCCACATAGACCTCAACGAAGGTAAAACATAAATATCTAGCCTTCTACATAGCCTTCTACATTTTTATTTTATTTTTTGCACACACCATCCAACCATAACTGGCAAAAGTCCTATTTATCTTTTCTTTTTTTCCCTCTACATTACAGCAGCCTATGAGCCAATGTGAACTGCCTCTGAATGTATAGCATGCAGTAAGATAAGTGATAAACAAAAACAAACCATAATCTGATCCATTAACAATACCAGCTATGTCTTCAACATAATCACAGATGATACACTAAGTCACTAACCCAAGATCTATCGGGAAGCGACTCTTGCATTTTGCGAACTTGGTTCAAGAGCTTCAATCATGACTCTTTGTTTTCCACGATAACACTGGAGCGGACACAGGATCTTACATCTGCATATTGAAATATATGAATCAAGAATTTGCCCATTTCCAAACTGCAAAATTATAAACCTCATTCAAGCATGGCCAATTGACTGAAGTTGGTTGTAAGTGTAATATAGCTAAAAACTAAAAAGACTACTGAAAAACATCTTAAACTACTAAAAGATCAATCAGCTCTTGTAAATTACGAGCATGATAAAGATTAAAATTCTAACTTAAAACCTCATCACTAAGATGTTGCTTTGTTGAAGGCCAACACAGGAAATTTCTAAATACTTCCTTTTTTTTTTATTTTTTTCTTTTTCTTTTCCTTTTTTCGCAAATCTAAAAGAATGACATCTGAAGCATGCATACTCTTATGGGACACGTATATGGAAAGCTATGAAAAACAGTGCCATTTTCCCAGATTTTCAGAGCAGAATTCAAAATCTCGAAATGTATATTGAATTAAATAGTTTAAAATTCAGGTGGTGTGGGGGATCTAAGCCTTAATGTTCAGTCAGGACTCAGCCATCTCAGTCTCATTAGCTGAAGTACTTCCATTTTTGGATATCCAAACATGTCGTTGATGTCCATTTTTTGTTCTCAGATACTAAATGTGCCAAACTGAAGCAATTAAAAACTAATATGGAAATCTAACTGATTACTTTTATCATTTCAAGATTGAATCTCTAAAATCAGAGAAAAAAAAATTTACTTAAGATCATGTTCTTCTATATGAATTCTGATATAAACTTTTAAACACCTGAAGTGCCAACATAATTGAACAATAACAAACAAATTACACACCTGAAGTGCCAACATAATAAGCACACCTTTTGAGCCAACATGGACAGTTCTGTGCTCAATCACAGTTCTAAGATATAGATAAACAACACGGACTGATATGACCTTTGATTAATATTGGTAGCTGTGTTTGCTGAATTCAGACATATGAGCTCTTGTAGCCAGTGATGGCCAGAGGACATCACAGTTCTAAGATGTTAAAAGTTCAAAAAAATGGATTGTTAAAAGTTCTCAACAGCCATACTTATGGCTATGTCTATCACACATCAGTAGAGTATAAATAACTGCTACCAACATCTAGGTATAGCCTCATTTACAGTAAAGAAAGAAGAAAAAATGAAGCCTGCAAGAAGTTTTTCATCTTGGTAATTTTAATACCACCCAATTCATGAAGTATGTTGTTGAGACATTTGAGCAACCCTTTACCCAATTAACAAATTAGGCAATTAGATGGTCCAAAAGCGTGGTGTCAAACAAGGAAAAAAAGTAAATTCCACAATTCCTGAATCAGTCAATTCTACTGACAAAGTGATCTTGAGCTCCACAATCAATAAAATGGCCCATGAAATCAAACGTGTGGTCCATAGGATGGTTGGTGAAAATCAGTTAGTCATGAACCAATTTTGTAGGCCATTGACATGGATCATTCATTTTAATGACTATTGATCAAGTTAGTAGAATCATTTGATTGGAGTAATGCATGACAAATCTACTTGTTATGTAAGAACATTTTTTGTGCCTCCTGCAGTGTCCATTAAGAAGGAAAATCGAATACATAGCTCTACCAAACAATAAAAAAATTTAAGAAATTTTCAAACCTCTATAGCACCAGGGCCAGTAATCCTATCTAGGCCACTAGGAGCAGCAAAAATTTGACGCCCCACATACACCTGTCCAAAAATACCTTTCCCAAGCATCAACCATATTCCTCCTACCCGGCAATATGGAGGCACCAATCAAGTTGATACACGTCATCCAATCATGGAAGTAGGATGCAATAGTTTAGATCTCAGAGCATGTAACTGTACCTCAAAAAGAACATAAAGATAAGGTGGCTGAATGTCTGCCTTGAGAGTTAAGACTAATAATTTACAATTTAGCATTCACGGAAAAATAATAGCTCCTCATAAAGAATGTTCGCTGACGGTAGACAAATAAGTAGGTGAAGACCAACAAACACGATCTTTGACCACCGAAGCTAGGTAGCTTTAACAAACTCTCCAATGTTGGATAATGAGTCCATTATGTTCTGTTTATTCGAGAATCACCAACATCATCTTTGTCACATTTATTAATGTGAAAAAGGAAGCGTGATACAACACAAACTCATTGTTAAGAAAATGTAAATATGACAAAATCGCAAAAAAAAAAAAAAAAAAAAAAAAAAAAAAAAAAGAAGAAGAAGAAGAAGAAGAAGAAGAAGTAAACATGAGCAAGTACTGTGAAAGCGCAAAAGCAGGACCATTGTTCAAAAAAATACCAGGGAACCCTCCTTTCTCATATATATAGTTCTGTGAGAATAGAGAATCGGTAGTTGGGTTTGTGCTTACATTTAGAATTGAAGGTTCGGGCAATGGACATCGGTGGCTAATTAGTGTCTAGAGGTTTAATCGGATGTTCGGCGGCTTAAAATCCACTACAACTTCAACCCTATGGGCGGCAGAGCAGCTGAAAATCCTTGGTTTCTTTACAATAAGGAGACCCAGATGCAAGACTAGCTTACACAAAAAATCTTTCCACTCCAAAACCAGATTTTTCCACTCCAAAACCACTAGTGGGATGCTCTTAGTCAATGATAATGACATACATAAGAGGCTTGTGTACGGTCCACCCAAATCCTCATACTCTTGGTAGGATATTCTTAGTTAATGAATAGTGACAGACACAAGGGCTCGTGTACAAGTCCACACAAGTCAGGATTGATTAAACATTGCAATAGAACCAATTGCCTAGCATTTAGATTGGAGCAAAGAATAGGAACCAGCCAGCTTTTCCACACCGAACCACAAATGGGATATTCTTATCCCACTTCGACTTGAATAGAGCACATCAAGTGTGCTGAAAATTGGGGAATTCCAAATGGACCTTGAAAGTGCATGATTAGCTTAAATTGGTGCAAGCAGCATAACAAGATATAACATTGAAACATATTTATGAGTATCACCAACTATGGTGTCTATAATGGCCATAAAAAAATAAACTTTCTAAAAGACTTGTTAATTAAAAGTGTAAGACCAACACAAGAATTACCTCCCCATAGAATGTCAGGTGAAATCTTGAAGTCCAAATAAACCCTCAGAGCTCTAGTTTACTCCACCCTTATTTTTGAAAACCACCCAATATTGGCCAATCTGCAAAATAGGAATTGAATCATTTTTGCAGTATGTCATATTCATGGAAGTACAGTATTGTCTACTTACACCATACAAGTTAGCACCAGCCTGGAAAGTCTGTCGGAAAACATAACAGTCCCACCAACATGTCCACATGACATCTACCCTGTCCATCAGTTTTCGCCAATGAAGGTTTCAATGGTGGGTGTTCAATCTCCATTGTTTAATTTGGCATGGCCTACTTGAGTTTTGGATCCAGTCATTTTTGCGATCATATCCTAACACGAGGTGGTGAAACTGATGTACATGGGCCAACATGCATTTTACTAATAGTATCTAGTTATGAAGAAAATTAACATCATTTGTTGGAGAAATTGCAAACGTAGGTGTCAGAGGATTAATGGGCCAGTTGTTGGGCTTGAGATTAATGGGCCTAACCCATGGATCATAAGCCTAGTTCAGCCTACATCAAATGGGTACATAGTAGAGGATTGTATCTCTCTAGGAAGCCAATTATCTCTCTAGGAAACTAGTTGTCATGTATACCACTCAAGTTTCAATGGGATACAAACAGGTAATATGTGCACTGCTCAAGGTAGTACGACCATAGCCTAAGATTTACAATGGAAGGCAAGCAAGGTGTCAAAAACTGAAAGATGAGAAGTTTCATGTTTACATGATTGCTCAAACAATTATGAGAGAAATTACCTCAACAATTCTGCCTTTGGGAAGACCCCCACCTAGAGCAAAATCTAACATTAAGTAGCCACTTAGAAAAGTTTCACTGCAACATAGACGCAATTTATCAATGCACATCTACCTTCTTTTCCTTAAATGTATAAACAGGCAGTATTTGAACCACAATAACAGGATTTGAACATTGGTAATAGCATTGCAATCTAGAAACTATTAGCCTCTTGTTGATAAATGTTTAGCATAAAACATGAGATCTTCAATTCAGGATTCGGCTTCATCTAGTGTAGTTAAAAGGCAGAAGCCACAAGTGCCCTTAGATCACTCTAGCGGCCTGGATGCACCTAGATGCAACTATCCTTTTCTTGTAAGTGGAAATTTTATTTGAAAAACAGAGAAACAACAACAACAAAACAGAGCTAAAAGATCACGGGTAACCAACCCTACAAAGACAAAGGGGGGGGGGGGGGGGGGGGAAATAAAGCAGTAAAGCAATGCAATTTTTGCCTTATCTTCTTTCAAAAATAAGAAGAATACTCCTGCTTGCCCTGTTCCTAGGAAGATTGTCCATGCCAGAGTTAGCCTCTATAGTAATTGAGTATTTAAAAGTCGATATCAGAAGCACTTAAAAGTTCTTTAAGGAAAAAAAAAAAAAAAAAAAAAAAAAAAAAAAAAAGGAGGTATTGGTTGTACCCCTGTATGCATTTTCATTACGTGAAAGTGGATAAAAGGAAGTGTTATCACTATAAAAAAAAAAGGTCAATTGCCAAAAACGATAGGATCGTCGTCGAGCAAAGTGATCAAAATCATTATTGCATATATGTAGAGCCTAAGGCCCTGTTTGGCCAGTTGCATTAGAGAGTATTAGGGGGGATGGAATTGCATCCGGTCATGTGCCAATTCCACTCCATGTTTGGAAAAGCTTGGAAGTAGATTAGCTGGAATCGCATTGGTCCTCGTGCCAATTTCATTCAATGTTAGCAAGTTGTGTAGGTCTCACCATGATGTGTGGGCTATATCCACACCGTCCACCCATTTTTCGAGATCATTTTAGAGCATGGGCCAAAAAATCAGATAGATCTAAAGCTCTAGTGGACCCCACCATAGAAAGCAATGGGGATTTAATACTTATCGTTGAAAACTTCTTTGGGGCCACATAAGTTTTGGATTTGCCTAATTTTTAGGCCTATTCCATAAAATGAGGTTACAAAACAAATGAACGATTTAGATGTAACATATGTGTGTTATTCTAAATAGTTTCAAATGATGGTGAGTATATCCATTCAATGTACCACCGCATTACAAACAAAGCATGGAACTTAGCTTATCCCATGGTAACAGGGGACAACCCCTGCCATGGATAATAATTATGTTTTTTGGAATTCAATCCCCCCAATACTTTCTAATGCAACTGGCCAAACAGGCCCTAAAGATTATATCGTTGGATGCACCATCATCATCAGCACCACTATCACCACCAACAACAACAATACTATCATCAGTCTTGCCCCACCTATTTGAGGTCCAAAAATAAAGGATACAGAATAACCCAAGAGTGATAGGATCCACAAATTGAGGCTTTTCACTGTACACTCAAATTTTCTGGCACATGGTTCGGAAATCCAGGCACTGAATTGTTTCATCACACTGTAGATGGACCATGCCCCAAAAATTCCCAAGAATGAAAGATCTAACAACCGATTTTGTTAATCACATCCTACAAGATTCATTTGAGCTACTAAAAAATAGAAAAACATGTTTTAAATTTTTTTAGAAAAATATTATTTTGAAACAAGTATGAAAAATAAAGTTTCTTTTCTCACATTTCTTAGAAATAAGATTTCTAGAGAAACAATATTTCCTTTCCCATGCTTTTAACAAGTCCAAACAGGCCCTTAAGGTGTTATTAAAAAAATCTTATTGAAAATAAAACACTAAAAAATATTCTTTTCTTTTTTCTTTTTTCAATTTCTCTGTTTTTCCTCCTAATCAAAGAACTACACCAAAAAACGATCTCCTCCCCGGAAATTTCAAATCCCTCAATTAAAAGAAAATTTTAAAAAATAAATTAATTAATATTCAAAAGATCTACATCATCAAAGCACAAATGAAAAACATCAGACAAAATTTTTTAAAAATTAAAAAAAAAATCCTATGAAACAATCTCAAGATCAAAATGCAGCTCCAGAAACCCCCAAAAATCATTGCAGAATACAAATGTGACTCAAAAAACCCTAAAAAACATAATGCAGTTCGATGAAACCCTAACCTTACAATGCGGGAAGACGAGATCGAAAAGATTGTGTTTGCTCTTACCTTAAATCGATAAAATGGGAAGCAAGAAAGTAACATAAACCCTAAATCCGATGCGAACGCGATAACCAAACGGGTCCACCTTTGAAAACGTGAGCTCGTTGAGATCTGCGAATCCAAAGGAGAGCTCTCTCCTCCAGCATTTAAAGTGAGAGAGAGAGAGAGAGAGAGAGAGAGAGATGGAAAATTGGTAGTAGGGTTTTCTGAGAGAATTAAGGGAGCGGGTCGGAGAAAAATTCCAGAGCTTTTACCTTTATCGCTACTGCCGGATTGGGAAAGGGAGAGGTTGAGTGCGAGAGAGAGAGAGAGGGGGGGGTGGGGGATCGAGAGAGGGCGAGGGAAAGGGAGAGGCTTTTGGGTTTGGGAGATGGGCGCGCGAGAGAGAGAGGGATTTATGTTTTTTCTTTTTTAATAGAAAGGGACCCTTTGCCCACAGCCGTTAAAACGGGCTGCGGGCAAAGGGTTAGCCCATCAGTCAGCTATGGCCTGATTTGTTGTAGTGACGTGCTAAAATGATTTCATAAAATGGATGGATGGGGTTGATTTCTAACAAAAACCATGCCGCCCCACTTAGGTTTCCAGCGCCGAAACTTCCTGCTAAAGTCTTTGCAAGGAAATCCTCGGGGATGTGGGCGAACGGATTAGGTGGGACCCTTGAGAACGGATTAGGTGGGACCCTTGACTGTGGAGTCCACCGTGATGTTTTTGCAAAATACGTTTTGCAAGCTCATTTTAGACCATGATATGAAAAATGAAGTGGATCCAAAACTCAAGTGGGCCACACAGGAGGAGATAGTAGAGATTCAATGACCACTGTTGAAATAGTAATATGGCCACAAAAGTTTTGTATCAGCCCAAGTATTTTAATTTTTCACTTCGTCCCAATGTTAATAACCTTATAAATGATTTGGATGACATATAAACATCAACATAGAGCCAAGGAAGGTTTCAATAGTAGACATTTCTTTCTCCAATTTTTCCTCTCATGTGGCCCACTTGAGTTTCGGATCCACCTCATATTTGGTCATGTGTCCTAAAATGAGCTCACGAAATAGATGGATGGGTGGATTTCTCACTAACATCATGGTGGGCCCCACCTAGCATATCAAGAGGTTGGATGACAAATAAACATTCCCGTGGAATCCATGAAGTTTTAATGGTAGGGATTCAATCATGATTGTTAATTTCATATAGGTAAATGTGTCAAATTAACATATTTCAAATATTTAAACGTTAGTTAACAAAGTAGTTATTCTACATTCATTATAATTAGTTTTCTGACTTCAGATTCAGAATTTAGATTCAGATTTCAGATTCGGACTTAGGATTTTAGATTTAACAAACATGCCATTAGTTAAATTAAAGAACTTATATTATAGTTCCAACTTAGATGTACCATGGATTCCTATTATGGGAAGCTATGCGGGTTTCATCAAGTTATCCGTGACAAAATCACTCCCTTTATCAATTTCTCAAGCTCACAGGAGGGCAAGAGTCCAGGCAAATTCAAAACTCATGCAGAGGACGGACCACGCCACATGGAATAGCGGGGATTGAATACTCACCGTTGATAACTTTTTGGGGCCTCAAAAGTTTTGGATCATGATGTATTTGTGCATACAGTTTATCCAAATGGAAATAACTTTATGAATGGTTAGATGGCGTTTAAACATCATGGTCGGCTCCAGGAAAGTTTCAAATGTGGACATTTTTGTTTTCACTGTTTTTTGTTGTGTGGCCCACCAGAGTTTTGCGTCTACCTGATTTTGGACTTTTATCCTATTATGATATTGAGAAATTGATGGATTGAGCGGATTTGTCACAGGCATCTTTGTGAGCCTCACATCCAATGGGGACATAGGCAATTAGCGTCCATGTATCTTGTACCTAAAGTTAAAGTTAATGGAACTTCGGCCAAACGGATTGGTGGAAAAAAGGACAACAGGTCTTGCTTGTCTCCCCCAAGTAAAAAGGAAAAAATAATTGTACACGACATATCTTAGCTACAGCGACACCTAGAGCTGAGCATCGAGTCGAGTTAAACCGAGTTAGAACTGACCCCGCTTGACCTGGTTTTGAAATAGCACTGACCTGAACTTGACCTGACTCAATTCTGAGTCCAGAATGCTTGACCCGATCCAATTTCGGGTCTGGCCTGAACTAACTCAGAATGAGTCCGACCTGGTCATAGGTACCGAGTCGGGTCAAGTGTAGCAGGTATCCATGGGCTGAAATCACAGCTCAAGACCTAAGCGTACATACCGGAATTGCGGCCTCTCCATCAGCTACGAGGCATCTTAGATCTAAAATGTAAATCTGAGCTTTTTTATTATTATTTATTTTTTATGTACGAGTTGGGTTTCATATTGAGTCAAGTTAGTACCGACATGGATTTTAGGTTGAGTCGAGTTGAGTTACTAGGTGACCTGAACTAACTCAACTCGGTTTGAATTCGAAGGGGACGAAGTCTACTTGGTTCACATTGACTCACCTTCTCAGTTCGGGTTGAGTCGGGTCTGAACAAGTTGGATGAGTCAAGTTTGCTAAACTGAGTCATCCCATGCCCAACTGTAGGCCCACCTCAATGAGTGCATTGTATATCCATTATGTCCATCTCTGTTTTCTAGCTTATTTTAGATATGGTCGAAAAATGAAACCATACAAGTTTTAGATAGATCACACCACAATAAATAGTTATCATTGAATGGTCACCATTAAAAGCTTACTAGTGTCCACTGTAATGTTTTGACCATCCAACTTATTAGTAAGGTCATTATGACCTCGATGAAAGTGTTTCAACCAGAAACGAAAAGCATTTGATTCGGGGGAATTTATTCAACGATAACAAATAGACCATGAGAGAACAGATATCACAGAGTATTTATTCAATATGAGTGATCTTTTACATCCTCACATTCCTTGATTCTAAAACAGAGTACAATCAATCAATGCAACGAATGAAAGAAGATAATCACAATGGCAATTTCGGCAGCATTTCAACGCTTTTTTATCATATCTCTAGGGGAGATGAGTTGTGTAGGCTTGAAGCCCTTGATTTGATCCACACTGAGTTGTGCGGGTCTTCCATCATGCTCTATTGCAACCCTCTTACAGATGAGAAGTGGCATATGAAAGTGGAGCGTGCACCTCCCTCTCTACATGAAATGGCATAAGGGGTTCTTCCAGGAGAAATGGCACAAATGTCGTGCATTAAGACAATGTCCATGCAAGGTGGCGCAAGAGGAAAGCATTAAGACAGACTTCCATCAGAAGTGGCGCTGGAAGGCTTGTGTTAAGACAATGTTCCATGAGAAGTGGCGTTGGAAGGCTTGCATTAGGACATGCTCCACATGAAATGGTGTTGGAAGGCTTGCATTAGGACATGCTCTACATGAAATGGCGTTGGAAGGCTTGCATTAGGACAAGATCCCATATCAAGTGGCGCATAAAGCCAAGCTTCAGGACAAACTCTCATCACAGGCGCACAACAACTCCTCACGGGAGCACGCAACTCTTCTTGGACTCCACAAAATGTGGCGTCTCCACAAAAGCAGCACAACTCACCTGCTTGAGTTGCGTGGGAGCGCACAACTCCCTTTTGCACTCCACAAAATGTGGCGCATGGAGACTTTTCTCCTTGAGTTGCGCGGAAGCGCGTAACTCCTCTGGCGTTCAGACAAAAGAGAGAGGGAAAAGTGACGTATGAAGCCATGCTTCTTGAGTTGTGCGGGAGCGCACAACACCCTTGGCGCACAACTCCCTGGCGCAACTCTCTCTCTCTCCCACACTCTCCTCACTTCCAAAAGTCCCAAATGAGGAGCGGGAGGGGGTATTTATAGGCCTCCCATGCTCTTAAACAGTGGTGATCACCACCACTTCTCTCTTAGGACTATGTCTATCCCTCTTTACTGCACACATCAACTCCGTAAATAGTGGTGATCACCCACTTCTTCCTTTATATAAGACAACATTCATCCCTTCTTCTTGCCAAATGATGCCTATGCACCCCTCCATATCAAATGATACCCATCCACTCCTCTACATCAGATGATGCCTGTCCATTCCTCTTCATCAAATGACGTCCATCCAATCTTCTACATAAATGACATTCATTCAATCTTCTTCATCAGAATGTGGAGCACACAATCTTCTTTATCATGGAGCAATGCTTCATAAGTCTTCTATACTTGTTATGGGCACGCAACCCTGGGAAGGATCTGCCAAATGGAATTCCCTTGCTGATATAATAAGCATGAGATGAGATTGGAATATTTTTGGTGCCTCAACAGAAAGGGAAAATAAATAAATACCAGCTAGATCTAAAACTTTTGTGGCCTATAAAAGATTTTCAGTGGTCATTAACCACCGTTTCCTGTGGTGTGGTCCACCTGAAGTTTGTACCTGCTTCAGTTTTTGGTTCATTGCCTACAATAAGGTGGAAAAATAGATTACCGGCGTGAATATACAATGCATATATCAAGGTGTGCCCTTCGGTCAGGGTCTCACACACATCGCTCGCTCAGGGTCTCACACAAGCCTTAGTTGTTCGTCCTTTTCTACAGTAGGCTTTATGATTGTAACGCCCCGACTTTTCAGGACCCGAGTACACAACCCGTTTCTCAAAAACCCGAGTGTTAACCTTAAAGGATGGTCAATTTTGAATGTACATTTTTTTTTCTTTTATCAGAGTAATTAAGCAGATGAGCGTAGAATGGACAAATTAACATAAAGAAAGTTTTCAATTTCATTTAGAGTATACAAGAGAGTGCCCATAATGACTTATACAAACCAATGTCTCAATCCTTACAAATATAGAATGAAATATCGTTACATGTGAAACAATGTAAATTGCAACAATCTTGAGCTGTGAAGTCCTGTAGCAGCCTTTGGCAAATATAAGCATGTACCCTTGTCCACCATAGCATGTTCCTTACCAATATGGATGTGAACATCATCAGGGCCACCTGTGCTACCTATACGGTTACATTTATTTGATGGATGAGTGGCCAACTCAGTGTGAACTCCCCTCAAGATTACACACTATCGCATTAGGTAAGAAATAGTATAAAACATCTGGACAACCAAAACAGAGTAAATGAAGTCTTATTAGGTGCATGGATGTATGGAATGCGTTCACGCACCGGAGATGCTCATCCGTGCAGACAGGGCCACCGCCCATGCAATCATCGAACCTGAGAAACATCATCCAGTCGAAACATCGAACCCGGGACACATCATCCAGTCGGAACAATACATACATCACGTACGATAGCAATAGATACTGGTCTGTGCGATGTATGCATAATTAGCCAAGTAATTATTAGTCCATTTACAACCAGCCGATTTAAATAAGTTCACGGTCACTACGGGGAGTACATGGCCCAGCCCAGGCCGACGGCTTGGGCATAGTATCCCATGACTACCATCCCCGGCCCATGAGGCTACCACCTTAAGATGTTTAATGAAAACCCATCGACTAGTGGTCAATCATATTATAGTATATGGGGCTTACCATCGTATGGTTGCATAGTATAAAACATCAAACCCATGTAGGAAAAATATCAAATCAAACCACGTAGGGAGAGTATCAAAATATGCCACATAGGGCGAATATCAAAACCATATGATAAAGACCATTCTTAAAAACCATTGGGCACAACAACCCTGGATGGTAGGCCCACATCAATGATCCATCTAGACCACCACTCAATAACCACCGAGTCGAATGTCCATTACGATCACAACTAGTCAAGTTACATCCCAAGTATGGGTGTACATTCATACGTGGGAATTTTCCACTAATGTACCAGTTTAAGTTCCGTAAGCAATCCACAAATAATCCACAAGCATGAACAATTATACAGGAGAATCATAAAGCATATAAGACAACAATTCAATTTCCACCAGCTAACACATGTGATTATAAAGGGAGATATCAGTTATAAATTTAAATAAAAACTATAACTTAAGCTAATGAGAAGATGGAAAGCTCAAGGGGAAGAATCATCATCAGTCAAACCGTAAAATGCTCCTAGGGACAAGTTCCCTTGAGGAGATGGTGCACTTACACCTTTTACGTGACTCCCTGCACAAGTTTATTCATAATAATAATAAATAATGAGTCACCAAGTTGATCATATGAGAATAGGTGAAGGATAGGAAGGTCCTAAACCAGGGTTGTTTGGGCTGTAACTAAGGGCGATCGGTTTTCAGCTTCACCGTCCACTTTCTTCCTTCTCGCCCATTTCCCAGGGCTACAATGCTTGTTTTATAGAGGGAGAGAGAAACAAGGGACGACTGAGATCATCCCCACGGTGGATGGCCAGGATGTACTCCTCCCAAAGAGGAAGGCGGTTCTCTCTCTCTCTCCTTCCTCCCACAGACCCCGGTCGAGTGGTTTCTAGGTAAGAATGGACAGTGACACTCAATCTTCTTCCTCCATTTATAAGTGACCAAACAGCTATACCGTTTTGTTTGTGTGGGTCCCACGAAGAGATTGGACGACACGGATGGTCCGGAAAGTGGGTGTGGTGGGCCACCTAGGGGCTTGAAGTGAGTCGGTTTGAACCCCTGCTAGCAGGAGATATTTGCATCTTGCAAAGGGGGTCAGTCAAGGCATGTTTGACCGAGCTAAGGGATTTGGTGTACTTAACACCTAAGTGTTTTTGGTGCACATGCGTCTTGCAGGGACCAACTAAAATGTTAGTGACTCAATCTATTCCGTCTGTTTGTATTGGGGACCCTTCACGGGGACCCTGGCCCATTTTGGGTCGATGCTGAGCCCTAGGTGGGCTGTGCTAATTGTTTGGAGGGTCCAGTCATGGACCTACCTTGATCTGAAAGTCGGATTATCTTGAGATCAAACGTCAACGGTTAAAAATGGTCTTAGGTACCACTCAATTAGGAATTGGTTATTGATTTAGGGATTATACGCCTTGACATGTGTTTTATGGTAACTAGTTAAGTACTTTTACCAATCCTTAAACATGTACTTAAACAAACTAATTAAATATTCTAACCCATTTAAGACATGTATTTAAGTTAACCTATCTGGTATTCTAATTCATTTCAAGATGTTTGTTAAGTAAAATAACCAAGTATTCTAACTAATTCTAGGCATGAGTTTAAGTAACTAAGCAAGTATTCTAACTAATCAAATCCATTCTAAGACATGTGTTTAAGAGAGCTAATTAGATGATCTAATCACGTTTGGGAGATAAGTTCAAGTAAGCTACTGAGTGAATAACATTTAAGGGTCATCGTTCGTAGTTATAATAAGAACTATCATTAGTCTATTAGTGAATTGGAATCCCAAAAATAGGTATCTCTGGTGGTATGGTGATCCGTCCTGGGGAACCGACAGATGGACAACTTGATATGATAAATCAGAGGGTCGTGTGGTCTAAGGCCTGCGACAACTGACGTGAAATCCAAGTGTCTAACAAGGTTATTAAAATCCTAAATTAGGCTTCCATCCTAACACTCGAGTACTAGAAAGTATGAGGTGTTACAACGATAAGCTTCCTTCAGGTCCTTTTTTCCTGGCGAAGCCCGAATGTCAAAAGGATAGTTTTTTCCTTCTTGGGCATCGGTCTCTCTCTGGGGGGAGGATCTGGGTGCCTTGGGGTTTTATTCTGGGAGATTCAGTTCATGTTTGTTGTCGGTTTGATCCTTTTTTCGGGTGCGCTCTAGGGCATTAGGCTGTATATCCTCTGTTTATATTATCAATGAAAAAATGTCTCCTGTTTTTTTTTTTTTTTTTTTTTTTTAATTTTTTAAAAGTTGCTCGCATACAATGCGTTCCCAGCTTGTAGGGCCATTTATTAGTAAGTGGTAGGCTGATTTGAAGGAACAAGAGCGGATTTGGTAAGTTTAGGTTAACAACCTAGTCGATGCGTATCTGACCATGAGGGCCACCTTGATGTATGTGTTGTACATCCATGTCGTCCGTCTATATTGCCAGCTTTAATTTAGGAGATAGACCCAAAAATTAAGCAAATCCAAATGATTAGGTGGATCACACCACAGGAATCAATGATCATTGAACGCCCACCATTAAAAATTTCTCAAGGGCCAATCAAGCTGATATTTGTATTTCACCTTCATCCAAGCCTACATAACCTAATCAATAAGTTGGATGGAAAATAAACATTACAATGGACACTGGAGTGATTGTAATGGTGGGTGTCCAAATTTCATGTTGTGTGGTCCACTTGAGATTTGGATTTACTTCATTTTTGGGTCATGCCCTAAAATGAGTGGCAAAGTGGATGGGATTTTTGGGTCATGCCTTGAAATGAGTGGCAAAGTGGATGGGATAAAACACATATGGCATGGTGGTTCCCTATATCCTAATTGATCGAGCCAATTAGGAAAAGAAATGTGTCATTACAAGGGAAATATATGGCATACGAAAATATTAGGAGTGCTCCTCAAGGATTTATAGCTGGCATTGCTAAGCAGTCTAAGGAGTGGGAAGATGCAATCAAGCGGTCGAGAGAAAATCGATCGAGCAAAAAGATGCAGCTGAAGAGTCCAAGATGCAGAAGGCAATCAAGAGACACAAAGCCTAACTGAAAGAAAATGAAGTATCGAAAAGAGAAACGTAAAATAAATAAATAAATAAATAAATTTACAGGAGGATTCTTCGGTTACCATAATTGACGAATTGAATGAGAGAAGCATCTAGAAGAAAGCTACGACATAACTCTATAAATAGCAGAAGAAATCAACGGAGAAAAAATGAATCTAAGAACACTAATCAAACCAAATCAAATCTATCAATTTAGTTTATCTTAAGTTATCCTGGGAGTAACAGTAATTTTTGTCTTAATTATTAAGTGCAATCCAAATCTATGCTCATACATTAGATTTATTTTTTCCCCCTAATGTCAGGTCGTTCTTTCAAGAGACACATTCTTGTCTATCTTAGCAATGGATTGTGAATTTTTCCTTTTGTTTGATTGCACTGATATTAATCTAAAAAGTTATTTCCTATAATCTTCGAAGGAAGAACCTCACCCTTCGACTATTGCCTAATCATTACAAGATTTTGCAAGTGGCCGAGTAACCAATCGATCTTCTCTGATCTTGATCATATGCGTTCATATTGGACATATCTACTTATTTAGTTACTTATAGTCAAAAGTTATGTTGATTTTAAAAGTCGAAGCGTGACGTAAGTAACTCGGCTTGAAATTGAATTTGCTCTTATTAGACAACATCCCAAGTGCAACAGGGTTCCAAAGCAATCGATCTCCAGGATACGACGACTATGACTCGGTCCTAATAATGCACTCACTATACGCAGGGTTGAATCACTTGCAGTTTTAACCCAAATTTGAAAATACTTAAACAATACTTTTAACATAAAACCAAACTTTTTATTACTCATATAAAACAGATAATGTCACACCCCAAACTCGGAGACCGGGCTCACAAAATTTTCGATCGCTTAATCCGGCGCTGACAGCCTCCATAGTACCCCATTCTCGGCTCCCGGCACCCATTTACCAGGTTCTGATCCTGGGATCCTACAAAGAGGATTTCTAATATCAATTTGATTCGTAATGAGCATAACCATAAGCATAACCCACGAACAATAACCACAAGAACACCATCACAAAATCCACTATAATAAAAAACTTTGAGTACAATGCATATGAAAGAAATACAAGATAATGAAAATAACAGAAACTCTAGAAGCTCGGCTGCACACTCCAACTGCGACGAGGCTATGGCTGCATCTTGGCGTCACCTACACGCATATCGTGCATAAGCTTATAGAAAGCTTAGAGGGTGGTGTAAGTGTGTGCGTAATATGAACGTGCTCAGAATGCAAGGTCCGAGTAATGCAAAATCATGCTGATGAGTACATGAATGCAAGCAGCCGTACCAAGGCTAAGCGGTGCAAGATATGAATGTTATCGGCCATATCAAGACCATGCGATGCATGATGCAACTCAAGCATACCAATCCTCATCCAAATTCACATACAACTCATCAAATATCAATACAGTTCTCATTCTAGAGAATCATCGGGGTTTAGTACACTCCAAATGGCACTGCCCCTCTCCCAGCCACACAGTCCAAGTGAGCATAAGAAACCTCACTATCCGCCTAACCAATAGTTTGCCAATACCTATCCTGTACGTCGATAGCGGATCTATTCACAAGCTAGTCAAATCAGCCTAGTAATGCCCCCTACCCTAGGGCGAGTAAGGCCAAACTCCTTTCCAACCGACCACGACATAGTGGGAGACGCGGCCTCCTGGTATTCGGCCCTCATGCGCTCATATATCCACTCGGTCTCGACATTAGAGTCATCCTCTGGTACCATCGAGTTTAGGGATTTTCACACAGGGACATCTATGGCACTCCAATGCTAGAAACAGTATTTTCGGTATCCAATCCAGTCACCCACAATGTGTCTGTGAAAGCTATGACCCTGATGTCGCTAGGGCATATCACAATCACACCAATGCAAGTGCATGAATCACCCTACTAGACATGCAACAATCATGCGCGTACCGACGCTTATGTAGGGCAACTCCGCCTATCAGGGAGTCCATAAACAATCGGCCCGAAGGCATATGCTATGATCAGTCACTCCTCATATCAAGCATACATATGATGCATATGATCATGAATCATGGATCTATACTAAACATGTGATGTGGTGATGGGCTCTGATCATAACGAAGATGGGCCTAGACGGCCTACACACTACAAGCATAGGCCTATCAATGGGCCCTAGGGAGAGTGATAATGCGGACATTTAACCAACATCACCCTTACAATGTGAACATCAAACCATCACTGCTCCCAAGGCACGGCCTACCATGAACATCATTACATAAACCATGGTGGAATCACACATTGTAATGGGCCTTATGTACATCACGTTGGGCCTCGACCCAAGGGCTCCAAATACATCAAATGGGCCGCGTCACATGGGCCTCATATATATCCATGTGGGCCTCACATCGGGCCTCATATATCACATCAGGCCTAGTCAAATGGGCCAAAACAGTGGGCCGATTAAATGGGCAGATACAGATGGGCCGATACAAATAGGCCGATACAAATGGGTCGATCAAATGGGCCGATACAAGTGGGCCAAATCAAATGGGCCGAATCAAATACACCATGCAACCATTGCTAGGGATCATAAGAATGAATCATATTCAAAGGATCATTTGGACCATACCACAAATGACAGTGGTGGTAATGATTTCCACAGTTAAATTTCTAATGGGCCCACCATAGTATTTATTTTCCATCCATACTATTCATAAGGTTTAGGATCTGAACAGGGAACGAAAACAATTATGGTATTAAATCAAACTGCTGTAACCCAAAGGGATTTCAAGGGTGGGCGTTCAACACCACTGTTTTCTATAGGGTGGTCCACTTGATATTAGATTTGCCTTATTTTTAGTCTTAAGCTTTAAAATGAGCTTTCAAAATGGTTGGTTGGTTTGGACGCAACATATGCATCATGGTGGGTCCCATAGGGATGGACGGTATAGATAAAGCAGGTGGGACCCACAGAATTGGTGACGCCACTACAGCAGCCATGTAATGAGGTACACCAGCCGTCCCACCTCCCTATGCGTGGGGAGGAGTGCTATACAATACATGCATCAGTGGGTCCCACATGGGGCCCACCATAACGTTTATCTTCCATCCAACATGTTGATAAAGTCACACAGACCCTGATGGAGAGGAAAAACAAAATTTTAAAATGATCCAAAACTGCTGTGACAACCCCAAAGGGTTTCAATGGCGGACGTTCACTCCCACGGTTCCCTGCCGTGTGGGCCACCTGAGTTATGTACAAGGCTGATTTTTGGGGGGAACCACCGTTTGGAAAGGGGCCCACCTAATGCACGGTGTTGATGTTCCACCCACATCACGGTGGAGCCCACGATTGGGACCCACGGACGTCCAGTGCAGGACGCTACTGCGTCCTGACGGTCAGCAGCAGCAGTGCCTGTTGCTGCTGTTGTTTTTATTTTTATTTTTATTGTTTTTCCAAGGTTTTTCATAGGTGGGACCCGCATAAAAAAAAATTCACCCCAGCCATTGGATTTTACGGCACGGGACAGACCAAACGAGCCCGCAGTATGTTTTGGTGGGTAGAAACGTCAAGGTGGATTTCGACGGTACAAATACTATTTTCTATGCTATGGCCCGCCAGATAATCGGATTAACCTCATTTTTCAGCCCAACGCCTAAAATCAAATGGGGAATGGAATGGACGGCGTGGATTAGACCCATATATCAAAGTGGGGCCTGCATGAGCAGCCCACCCCAAAAGCTCAATTTTTTTTTTATTGTTAGCTTGTTAGTACACACCCATGTCAGTACACACACTCCATGTTAGCCGCACCCTGTCCAGCGTCCAAGGACGCTGGACGGCATGGATATAACACAAGCATCATGGTGGGTCCCACATGTAGGTGGTCCATGTGTCATCAAGGTGGGTCCCACATGAACGTGGCCCACCTGATGGGTCTGATATTTGTGTTTTCTCATCATCCAGGCCCACTGGATAGCCTGGATAAAACAAATGGACAGCATCGATAAAATACATCCATCATGGTGGGTCCACGATTGGTGTGGATCTAGTGGGCTACGCCCATTACAAAAGAGAGAGAGAGAGAGAGAGAGAGAGAGAGAGAGAGAGAGAGAGAGAGAAGGGGAGGGACCCCACCACTATGGGCCCTCCCTAAATACAAAGCATACATCAAGATGGGTCTCACCATATGTGGGCCCTCAAATAACAAAATTGACGGTTAGATCACCTACTTATTGCACTCCTCTTTGATCCCTTAGACTCCTATGCTACTTGCCGTCACTTTTGATGGTAATTGATGGGGTTTTGATGGTGGGGTTGAGAGATGAGAGGGTGGGCCACACTTGAGTTGCTCTTGGAAACTTGGGGAGTTTGGACGTTAGATTTTTTTGTTGCTTGGGAGAGTGTTTTGAGAAATGAGAGAAAGAGGAAAATAATGAATAAAAGGCAGGATGGAATGGTGGGTGTAAGGAAAGGAGATGGGGAAGCATGACTTAGTTTGAAATTTTGTAAAGAGGGATGGTTAGGGGAGGGAGAGAGTTGACTTATGGAAAAGGAGGGATGGGTTGTTGTACTTGGGATATGGGATGTACTTGACTTGATGAGTGATTGATTGATTGATGGAACATGTTTTAGAGATTCCCTTGAAATTCGCAACGCGTGGCATTTCTTTAGAACGAACGCGGGCTCACCACTTTTAGCCTGGGTATCGGATCGGTGCGCGAGTCGCGACGTTGGAACCACGGCGATGGCGTGGTCGCTAGGGTACAAGCTTCGGGTTGAGCCGACTTTTGTATGCAGGACTCGACTTAGGTTCGCGCGCAAACATTGGATACAGGTCGAGGGTTGCCGGAATTCGACCGGAAGAACCGCGGAAGTCTACGAAACGGTACGGACTAGGATACGGATCTTACAGATAAGAGAAAGTCTATTTATAGAGTTTGTGAAGACACCTTTAAGGGTGCAAAGATGCCCTTTGAATAAAGGTTGTGACTATTTAATTTAAAATGAATTGGTGCGCGCTTAAGCTTAAGAAGCCACAACTTTTCAAAACAAAATATAAGATATTACAATCTTTTGAACTTAGCATGAAAATACACACCCGCAGAACATGTGCACACCTATGGCTAGGCACGTGACCCATCCCAACAAAAATTTTAAAACACTAATTAAAATACAACATTTGAATCCAGAGGCTTTATTAAATCGGGCACCAACGCGCATTCACACACAACCAAAAAAACAAACGAAAGTGTAACCAATACCGACATGGTTACTGGAAATCTATGACATCAACCGGTATTTATAAGCTTAAACTGCAAGTCGGCATGTGAGGTGAGCTTGTGAGGTATGTGTTATATCCAAACCGTCCGTCCATCCATTTGGTGAGCTCATCATAATGCTTGAGCCTAAAAATAAGACAGATCCAAAGATCAAGTGGACCACACTGCAAAAAGCATGCAGTGGAGGATTGAACTTCTACCATTGAAGCCCTTGTGAGGGTCACAGAAGTTTTGGATCAATATGATATATGTTTTTACTCTTCATCCACGTCTGCGTGAGATTATGAACAGAAAACTAAACGCAATGGTTGGCCCTATGAATGTTTTAATGGTGAAAATTATTGTCCCACTATTATTTTTTGTGTGGTCCACATGAGCTATAGATATCACTCATTTTTTGTCGCATGATCTAAAATGATCTCTCCAAATGGATGAACGGTGTGGATATAATACATACATCATTGTCGGGTCCATGTAACTTTAATCTATTTTGAACCGTTTGTACAACTTGAGCTGGAGGAGCGTCAGAGCTCGTCTTCGCACGAAACGTACCAACACCAGCCAAGTCAGTGGTGTGTGGTACACCAGCCAATCCGCTTCCCCAAAATTTCCTGTCGTCGGAAGCGACATGGGCCCAACGAGATGTGTGCAAGAAATCCACCCCGTCCATCGGTATCTCTGGCGCATGTTAGGACACAATCCTAAAAATAGTCTGATCCAAAACTTAAGGGACCCCACAATAAGATCCAGCGGGAATGAAAACGCTCACCATTGCAACCGTCTTAGGCCCAACCATGATGGTTATATGCCATCCAAACCGTCTATAAAGTTATTCTAACTAGGTTGAACTGAAAGCATAAACATTAGCCTGACCCAAGACTTCTATTGCCTACAAAGATTTCAACCGTTCCATCCCAACTGTTTCTCGCATTATCGTCTACTTAAGTTTTGGATCTGCTTTATCTTTTAACAAAGTCTTAACACGAGTTAGAAAAACATATGGTTAGGTGAATTTCTCACTGACATCTCAGTGGGCCCCACATGCCTTCCAACCTAAGGAACTTGCCAATTGCCATGGGCAGGAGACAAAGGAAACTCGCGTCCTAGCTGAACTTCGGTTTCCAAGGAGAATATGTGCGGCCACACATGATGGATGGATTGGATATGATTAAGACATCACATCATGGTGGGCCCCACACATCAACTTTATACAAGCTTATCTTAGTGGCATGTATTCTTTTGCCTTTTTGCTTGCTCCTGCCTTAACAGAGGAACAGTTTCTCTTCCATTCCTCAGCTTCTTACAGGTGAAGTCATATGCATCGATTTTTCCAGCATTACTTCCCACCACTACTTTCAGTTCAATCCTCCGCGACCTTCAAAAACACCGTTACCTGCGCATCCATCCATCCATCCATCCACCACAACTCCGAATATCTGCGCCTGGCGTTTCTCTGCATGTGGCTGGAGCTTCACTCTAGGACTTTGCATATAGGTTTTTCTCCTCTCATCATCTGAGATTGATCTCAGAGAGAAATTTATACTTTAAACAGTAAGTCATCATCGGCAATCCAATAATAAGGTATGGTCATATCTAAAATCTCTGTTTAGCTCATTATAGAAACTTAATAATATGTAACGGTGACCCATAGTGCTTAATTAATTAATCTACACTCGCAAGAAATTTTATTTTCCACTGTGTTTTTAAAAACTTTAACAGTGATGATGCACCTATATGTATTGAATCTGCTTGATTTTTTATTTTTTTTTAGCATACATTTTTTGGGCACCCTCAGGTGGTAACAGATTTTAATGCTTTCCTAAAGGATAATAGAGATCTTTGACAAATTTCACCATACTTCTCCGAGTTGATGTTTCTGGGACGGAAGCGGATTGCCTTGTAACTCACTGCTCTTAGCATAATGAGTAAACTCTGTGAGGTCCACCATGATGTATGTATTTTATCCACTCCGTGCATACATTTTATCAGATAATTTAAAGATTTGAGCCCAAAAATGAAGCAAATAAAATATTCAAATGGATCACACCACAGGAAACAGTTAAATTGAATGCCTACTGTTGAAAAAAATTTTGGGGCCACAAAAGTTTTGAATCAAACTTAGATTTTTGCTTTCCCTTCATCCATGTCTGTACGATCTTATGAACAGGTTGGATGACAAATAAACATCACTATGGGGCCTAGAAAGGTTTCAACGGTGGAAATCATTATCCCCACTGATCCTGTGGTATGATCCACTTGATCTTTGGATATGCTTCAATTTTGGGTTCAACCTCTTAAATTAGATGGAAAAATGGATGGACGGCGTGGATAGACAACATACATTCAAGGTGGGCCCAACTGAATTTACTTGGTATGATAAGAGTGTATTGACTGTTGAGTAACATTCAATATATTCAACTGTTTGATCTAAAACTTTTGTGTTCCCCAAGAATTTTTCAATGGTAAACATTCAATTCAACTGTTTCCTGTGGTGTGGTCCAATTGAAAATTGGATATTTTTCATTTTTGGGATCAAGCATTAAAATTATCTGGTAAAATGGATGGATCGAGCGGATAAGATACATAAATCATGGTAGACCTGACAGAGTTTACTCAGTACGCTAAGCGTAGTGAGTTACTCAGTTACTCACTACGCAATCCACTTCCAAGAAATTAAGTGACTGGAAAGTATGCCTATTGTTCATTCGTGGGTTGTTCATGATGTCCATCAAGTTTATCTGTCTGATTTTTGAGTTACTTTTGCTTAATTTTCCCTCTTTGGCTAAAGAGAAGCTCTAGTCACTAATTTAGAGAAAAATATTACGGCTTGTGTAGTGTTTCTATTTTTAAAAAAATTTGGAAACAACACTATAATTTCATTCCCTCTTTCATTTTATTTGAGAGAATTTGCGAATTGTCAATTTGTCATTGATCGATGAAGAAAAATGTGTTTCCAAAATTATAAAGAAGCCCTTTTAAAAAGCACAATTAGGATAGGCATATGTTATTGGGCTTTATTTGGTTGAGGGGTGAGAAAGAAACACAACTTACCATTGTTCTTGGATTGATGCAAAGTGTGATGTCCATTATAATGTGTATATTGTTGTTGATGTCTTAAATATATAAGTAGCAGGTCTATCGATGCCGTCAACAAACCACTTGATGTCATCGAGTAGTGGTTGATGGTATCAACATATGCTCGATGCCATTGGAAAAATCTGAAAAATTCATGTTTTGTTACATAATTTTTTTTAGTGTTTAAATTGATGTCATCGAGCACACAGCTCAAAATTCTATAAGTGTGGGATTTATTCACACACATAACAAAAAGACAAATGAAAGTGCCGACATGGTTAACGGAGACCTTGGCTTTTAATCTATCTTGACATGGATACAGTACAACTGGCATTTAGAAGCTTAAACTGCAAGGCGGCATGTGAAGCGAGCTCGTACAGTATGTCTCAATTATATCCAAACTGTCCGTCCATTTGGCGAGCTCATCATAAGGCTTGAGCCGAAAAATAAGACAGATCCAAAGATTAAGTGGACCACACTGCAAAAGGCGGTGGAGGATTAAATGTCTGCCATTGAAGCCATTTTGAGGGTCACATGAGTTTTGGATCAATACGATATTTGTTTTTCCTCTTCATCCACATCTTTGTGACATTATGAAAAGATTGGATGAAAAAATAAACGTAATGCTTGGCCCCATGAATGTTTTAACAATGAGAATTATTGTCCCACTTCCATTTTTGGTGTGGTCCATTTGAGCTTTAGATATGACTCATTTTTTATCTCGTAATCTAAAATGATCTCTCCAAATGGATGAACGGTGTGGATATAGTAAATACATCATTTTTGGGCCATGTAACTTTGATTCCCTTTGAACGGTTCGTACAACTTGGGGCTCGAGGAGCTTCAGAGCTTGTCTTCCCACGAAACGTACCAACACCAGCCAAGGCGGTGGTGTATCGTACACCAGCCAATCCGCGTCCCTGAAATTCCTGTCGTGAGCAGCTACATGGCCTAACGAGACGTGTGCGAGAAATCCACCCCGTCCATCAGTATCTCCGGCTCATGTTAGGGCACAATACGAAAAATAGGCTGAAACAAAACTGAAGGGCCAACCACAATGATTTTATGACATTCAAACTGTGTATAAAGTTATTATAACTAGTATGAGAAAGCAAAAATATTAGCCTGACCAAAGACTTCCATGGCTTTTAAAGATTTCAACGGTTCCAACATGAGACATGGATAGGTGAATTTATCACCCACATTTCAGTGGGCCCCACGTAGCTATAGGTGAATTTCTCACCAACATCTCAGTGGGCCCCACTTACCTATAGGTGAATTTCTCAGAGGCAGATTGCGTCTGCCCGAACGGTAATCCATCCGGGCAGGGCTCTGTGGGGCCCAATGTGATGTAAGTGTTTTATCCACACCGTTCATCCCATTTCTCAGATCATTTTAAATATGGTCTTAAAAATAAAGCAGGTCCACAGCTCCAGCAGACCACACCAAAGAAAGCTACAGTGATAATGACACCCACCGTTGAAACCTTTTTAAGGGCCAACGTGATGGTTTTTTTTTACCATCCAACCTATTCATAAGGTCATGTAGATGTGGATGAAGTGAAAAAACAAATATAAGCTTGATCCTAAACTTCTCAAGCTCCTAAGAAGTTTTTAATGGTGGACGTTCAATCCCCACTTTGTGGTCCACTTAAGCCCTGTACCTGTCTCCATTTTTCTCTTATACCTTAAAATAATCTAAGAAAAACGATGAACAGCGTAGATAAAATACTTACATCACGATGAGCTTCACAGAGCCCTGCCCAGACGGATTACCGTCCGATTAGGGTAGGATGAAATCCGCGTCCCAATTTCTCACCGACATCTCAGTGGGCCCCACGTAGCTTCCAGCCTAAGGAACTTGCTATGTGCAGGAAGCAAAGGAAACTCGCATCCTAGCTGGACTTTGGTTTCCAAGAAGAAAACACGGGGCCACACATGATGGCTAGATTGAAAGTTATTAAAACACCACGTCATGATGGGCCCCACACATCAAACTTTATAGAAGCTTTTAGTGGATTGTAATCTTTTGCCTGTTTTTGCTTGACCCTGGCTTATTAGAGGAACTGTTTCTCTTCCTTTCCTCAGCTTCTTACACGCCTAGAGTTTTCACCGCATTACTTCCCACCCGTACTTTCAGTTCAATCCTCTGCAACCTTCAAAAACACCGTTACCTGCACATCCATCCATCCATCCCAACTCCAAATATGTGCACCTAGCGTTTCTCTGCATGTTGCTGGAGCTTCACTCTTGGGCTTTGCATATAGGTTTTTCTCCTCTCATCATCTGAGATTGATCTCAGAGAGAAATTTATACTCTAAAGACTATGGCATCGGCAATCCAATAATATTAGATAGCAACAATTAAAAGGTATGGTCATATCTAAAATCTCTGTTTTGGCTCATTGTAGAAACTTAATAATATGTAACGGTGATTCATAGTGCTTAATTAATTAATCTACACTTGTAAGAAATTTTACTTTCTATTATGTTTTTAAAAACTTTAACAGGATGCACCTATATGAATCTGCTTGATTTTTTTAGAATAAGGCCAAGGCATGAACGGTGCATCTAACGAATAAGGCAGATTTCATGTAAACAAAATTAACCAGTGTAAGCATAGGTGGCTTGAATTGTGCTTTGACGGAGGGAATGACTTGTGTACATGAGATCATTCATCTTGCCCATCAGGTGTCCCACTCCATATTTGAACACAGGCCTATAAACATCTAGCTTATCAAAAGATCAAGCGGGAATCCATTTGGATTGGGACGCCAACCTAAAAACCTTTAAAGTGCATGTGATGTCCATTATGATGTGTATATCTCATCCAATTCATCCATTTAAAGTGCATGTCCCACCAAGATGAAGGAACTCGTATGCGCCATACCAAACCATGGTGAATTTAAAAATTTTATACATGATTTTATTCTATTGCCCATTGAATGGCCCACCTAGCTTTTGAAACAGGATGAGTTGTTGATGTAGAGGGGGTTATGGATACTTTCATGGCAAAGATGGACCAAAGAAGGCCCGATCGGAGGCGGAAGTGATCGTGATGGTTGGAACCTTAAATTAGTCGTATCTCGCAAACTGAAATAAGTTTTTCGACATGCCATATATGATTTGGGGCATGAGAAGCTACTTTAGCCAACCAACCCCATTATGCCAGGTTGCCTATTCCGGATTTGCAAGATTCCATAGATCAATGGTTGAAAGTACATTTTATCTCCATTTTTACTATAAATAGTAAGCTTTAATTTGATTATAATTTTTAATCCTTTGAGTTTTAGGTGCCCAATATGAGAAGGGCTTATAAAATTTAGGAGATTAATGTGGTTAGGCCAAATTGGACACTTACTATTTTTGGCCAAAAGCCATGAAGTCTAACCGGAAACACGATTGTTTATAAATAGTAAGTTTACTATTTATAGTAAGTTGCCTTTTTAGGGAGTTTGAGTGTGAAACTCCGTCCTAGGTTTGAGTTTACTATTTAAAGGATGGTAATTTTGTTTTTATTTTTTATTTTTTATCATCAATCAATTTATTTCGAATTATTAGAAATTATTTTTGTTTTCATCATTCATGCAGTATTTGAATAATCTCTATGAGAAGTCCGTAGAATCTATGTGGATTCGGAAATTAATTTTCTTAAGGAAGAGGGTGACCGACCTCATCACATCCTTTCCTACGTCAGTTGTGGCAATCATTGGAAATTTTGAGGCATATACATAAACAGAGAATCTAATGCATGTTTTTCCCATATATTGCATGGTTAGCGGAAAAAAAGAAAAAAGTCTGTTGTAATGTTTATCTGACATCTGATCTGTTAACTAGGTCGTATAGACCCACGTGAAGGGAAAAAGAAAAAGAAAAAGAAAAAAAAAGATCAGCTTGATACAAAACTTTTATGGCCCCCAAAAATTTTTTAATGGTTGACGTTCATGAAAAGCTATTTCCTGTAATGTGGTCCACTTGAGATTGGGATATACCTCATTTTCGATCTTATACCATAAAATGATCTAGAAAAATAGATGGACGGCATGGATGAAACACATACATCATGGTGGCCGTCAGAGCACCGACCACCCAGTCATTTGCTGGTGGCAAGGAGTAGCCAATCCGTTTCCTAGACAAGTGGACAAATTACGCGCTTACAATTTTTTATTATTTATTTATTTATTTATTTATTTTTTTACGCGCTTACAATTGTCCAGCGCTGGATCCAATACAAACAATCTTTGAGATCCTTAAACTACAAATTGGCATGTAGGGCCCATCATGACGTTTTAATCACATCTAATCCATTCATTACCTGAGACCCTTAATTTTCTTTGTGGAATTCAAAAATATGGCCGATCGGACAATCAAGTAGGAAACACCACAGGAATAGTTGGAATGGGAACACTGACATGTAAAACTTTTCAGATTGTAGGTGGGCTTACCACTTTTGATATGTGTCATCTAATCCATTCAAAAGATGCATCCGACAACGATGATCGGACCCTTAAAAAAGGACTATTTGAAACTTAGGTGGGCTGCAACACAATTTTAGAGGTTTTAAGCATAATTACATTGCATAAAGCCACCTAAATTGGAGATCAAACTGAGCTCTGGGGACGAGAGTTGCCTGTGCCATGGATGGGAAACTCCTGTGGTGGGAAGCTACTTAGGGCTCAGCAAGATTTCTATGAGAAATCCAACCCATCCATCAATTTCTCCGCTCATGTTAGTACATGAATCAAACAACTTAAAAGGGACCACACTGCAGGAAAAAGTGGAGATGGAATTGCCTATTATAGAAATCGTCATGGCCCACCATTATGTTTATACGCCATCTCAACTATTCTTAGGGTGGATGAAGTGAAAACACAAATATTAGCTTGATCCAAAACTTCTGCGTTTCCTGTCAAAGTTTCGACAGTAGCGTTCCATCCTAACTATTTTCTGTAATATGGTCCATTTCAACTTTAGATCTTTCTCATTTTCGGAATAATGTCAACTTGGAAAAACTGATGGACCGTCCAGATTTCTCACTAAGATCTTGATTGAGTCCCACTCGGTCAAGATCTGGCCACATGAACTTCCGATTAGCGAGGGAGAGGCGACCAAGATGTGGAAACCGAGCAGCTTCGGTGGAATCTTGACCGTGGATTGCACGTGATAAAAGCGAAATCGGATTGCGTACTGAGTTACTCAGTATGCTATTATGGTACTTAGTAAACTCGGTTGGGCCCACCTTGAATGTATGTAGTTTATTCACACCGTCCATCCATTTTTCCATATCATTTTAGGGGTTGAGCCCAAAATTAAAGCATATCCAAAACTCAAGTGGACCATACTACAGGAAAACAGGGTAAGTATTGATTTCCACTTTTGAAACCTTTCTAAGGGCCACAGTAATGTTTATTTGTCATCCAACCAGTTCATAAGATCACACAGACATGGATGAAGGGAGAGAGCAAATATCAGTTTGATGTAAAACTTCTCTTCTCCCCACCCCCCTCAAAGAACTTTTCAATGATAGACGTTCAATTCACCTTGTTTCCTGTGGTGTGGTCCAGTTGAGCATTGTAAATGCTTCATTTTTGGTCTAGACTCCTAAAATTATATGACAAAACAGATGGACGGAATTGATATAATGCATGAATGAAGGTGGCCCCACAGAGTTTACTCAGCACGCCCAATCCGCTTCCGATTAAAACATCAGATCAAGGTGGACCCCACACGTTAATTTCGACAGGCTTATCGTAGGAATTAATGGCATTTATACTGTGACAGCCTCGTCGTCTTTAATTATCTCTTCTTCTTTTTTTTTTTTGTTAACCGTACTCTTCCTCAGCTTCTCAAAAAAAATATATATATGCACATATTTTCTTGCAACAGTAATTTCATTTCATTCCTCTGCTGCTTTCAAAAGCACCGTTATCTCCCGTCCATCCATTCCTCCATCCATCTATCTAGAATGGACTTGTGGGAAATCATTCTCTTCTTCTGGGCTCCTATTTCTCGGCACATCGGTTATTTCAAAGACCTCGACAACAATGTAGAGACTCTGGCAAGGAAAACGAAAAAGCTAAAACGCAAGCATGATGAAATTCAAGCAGAAGTCGACGATGCTATAGCAGTCGGAAAGAGACAGAAAGCCGATGTGGAGAATTGGCTCACGAAAGTCAGAAATACCAAAAACGATCCAATAATGTTCAAGCTGGCACTAAGTAGAATATGCACCGATCACTCGTCTCGTTATACATTGGGAAAAAGGGTCGTTGAAAAGCTCGAAGACATCAAAAAGCTCAACAAAAAACTCAAAGTAAAAGGGGTCTTCGATGAGGTGGCTGAGAGCAGTCGACATCCAAGGGTGTTGGAAAAGCAAACATCACTACCACGAGGACAACAAAGCACGTCTGAGCGAACCTTGGAGGAGATATGGCAATGCTTAAACGAGGAAAAGAATGGAATCATAGGTATTTGTGGGATGGGTGGAATAGGAAAAACCACTCTCATGAAAGAAATAAACAATAGGTGCACCAAAACCCATGACTTCGATGTCGTGATTTGGATAACTGTGTCCAAGGATCTCAACTTGGGATTAATCCAAGAGGAGATTGGAAACAGATTGGGTATTAAATTGGACAGAAACGAAGATAAGGGGGACAAGCTGTTTACTCAGTTGAAGAATCTTAGGTATCTGCTCATCTTAGATGATCTATGGGAATCGTTTAGCTTGGTTCAAGTTGGAATTCCCAAGCCAGACAAGCAAAACAGATGCAAGATCGCGATAACATCCCGATCCGTCGCAGTGTGTAATGCAATGGGTGTTGATAAGGAGATTAAAGTAGGGGCTCTCACGTGGGAGGAAGCATGGAATTTCTTCTGTGAAACATGTGGGAATGTGGCTCAGTCATCAGAGATTCGACCGGTAGCAGAGGAGGTTGTGAAGGAGTGCGGCGGATTACCACTTGCAATTAAGACAGTGGGAGGGGCCATGAAACGCAAAGATAGGAAAGAGGTATGGGAGGATGCATTGAGGGCATTGAAACGATCATCACCTGAGGTTCCAGGTATGGAGCGTCAAGTGTTTCTTCCTTTGAAACTTAGCTATGATTACTTGGAAGATGAAGAGATAAAATCTTGTTTCCTGTATTGCTCATTGTTTCCGGAAGATTATCCAATACGAATAAATTGGCTAGTAAGATACTGGGCCATGGAGGAAGGATTCATAAAAAATGTGAATAACTTGGAAGAAGCATCAAACAAGGTGCATGCCATTCTTGAAAGAATCCAGGACGCATGCCTCTTGGAAAAAGCGGGTGCATTGGCGGAGTTTTCTGAATCGCACATAATCATAAGGATGCATGATTTGCTCCGTGACCTAGCTATATGGATTACTTCATTGTCGTCGTCATCCAAGGATGGTTCAAAATTCCTTGTGAAAACAGGGGAGGGATTAGTGCAGCCACCAGAAGAGAAAATGTGGGGAGGAATGGTAAGGATTTCATTGATGCGCAACAAAATAGAACATCTCCGAATTACACCCGATTGTCCTAACTTGGTCTCCTTGTTCCTCAATGACAACTATCAATTGCATACCATTCACAGTGGTTTCTTCCAGCTAATGCCGAATCTTCATATCCTTGATCTAAGCAATACTCGCATTGAATCTCTCCCAGTGTCGTTATCATTATTAACGAATCTACGTGCGCTCATTCTAAGACAGTGCAGACATCTAGTGGAGGTGTCACAATTGGGAAAGCTGGAGGAACTCCAACTTCTTGATCTCTCTGGATCTGGTTTAAAAAGCTTGCCTCAAGGCATTGCAAGCTTGATTAAACTTAAGTGGCTGGATCTATCATTTATGGAGGATCTCATCGCAAATATTCCTTGGGATATGATATTCGGGCTACGTAGTCTAGAGGATCTAAGAATGAGGGGGTTGAAACACCTGGACGGAGCTACTTTCAGTGAGGCTGCGACCATGACACGGCTGACTTCTTTAAGAATCGAACTGTCCAATCTTAATGGCTTCATCGCAGATGATATGTTCCACCGATGGTTTTCAGGTTTGAGAAGATTCAATGTTCAAGTTGACTATCAAAAGGGTAAACACTTAGTTTTTGAAACTCATGATAAGAATATAACCATTCGTAAATGTGACAATTTCCCCTGTGGTATTGAGGGGTTGATAAAACATGCAACCAGTTTACGCTTAGGAGAATGCAAAGGTCTGACAAGTCTTTCTCAGCTACTAGGTGATTCAAAGAACTTAACAAGTCTCAGCGTGGTTGAATTCAGAGGAGTGGAATGCATTCTAGACTGGAGAGAGGTTGGAGATTATGCATTCCAATGTTTACAGTGGTTGACTCTCCGTAGTTTACCAGACTTGGAGAAGGTATTCGATGGTGGAGCGCCTCAGCCGAACATGATGGGGTTTTTTTGCCCCGTCTACGACCGGTCCTGGGTCCCGCTCGACCGGTCGTGGGAGGTGCTCGACCGGTCGTGGGTTCGAGCCCTGGCACGACTCGAAGTCCAGCGAGTTCGTGCTATTTTTTACTGTAGCTAGGACTGGTCGTGGGAGAGCTACGACCAGTCGTAGGTGGTCTACGACCGGTCGTAGGAGAGCCAGGACTAGTCGTAGGTTACGCAGATTGTTCCGCGATTTTGCGCGAAACCTGGATTTGAGTCCTTTTCGCAACTGGGATGCGGAAAGGAGTTTCCCAAAACTATAAAAGGGGTTGCCTAGGGTTTTTCTAGGCATCACAAAAATAGCAAGAGGGTTTCCTAAAGCTTTGCAAGGGATTTGCTAAAGGGTTTAGGGCTATCAAAGGTGAGAGAGAGAGAGAGAGAGAGAGAGAGGAAGCTTATAGAAGGGAGGTTCTCGCTCGTGGAGGTTCTCTACATTGCAATCTACATCTCGGCCGCTTCTATGTCCTCGTAATCGGTTAGATCTCTCCGTTTTCTCTATTTCTCTTATTGTTTATCCACTCCTGCGTGAGTGAAGAAGATTGTAACGTTCTACTTTATAGTGGATTGTTGATCTGGACGAGGTCCCGTGGTTTTTACCTCTTTGAGGGTTTTCCACGTAAAAATCTCTTGTGTGGTGTGTGATTGATGCATTGATTATTTTCATTGCTTTATTATCCATAATTCCTGGTTTGTTCCGGGAGGGCTAGATCCTAAGGTTTTGTGCAAGGCCCCCAACAAAGTGGTATCAAAGCTAAGTTCATTGAACGGGTAGGATCGGTTTGAATTATGGAAGGTGGCTCAAGGATGATCAGCCTTAATGGTTCTAACTGGACCATATGGAAGGCTAAGATGGAGGACTTGCTTTATGCAAGGACCTATATTCTCCAATCTCAGGCATATCAAGCAAAATCCAAGGATATGACCGATGATGATTGGAAGAAGATGGACCGAAAGCGGTGGGGTTTATCGACAATGGTTGGATGATTCCGTGTTTCACCATGTGTCTACAGAAACCTCACCGCAAAAGCCTATGGCTAAAATTACAATTTGTCAGATGAGAGGAAGATGTAGGTAATAAGATATTTCGATAAGGCGACTTGTGAATCTCAAGTTCAAGGATGGTGGTTCGTGGCCGAGCACATGAATGAGGTCAAGAATATAGTGAACCAACTCACCTCTATGAAGATGGTCTGGATGATGAATTGCGTGCTTTACTATTGCTTAGTTCATTGCACACGGTTGGGAGACATTGGTGGTGTCTCTAAGTAACTCCGCGCCGACGGAAAGATATCCATGGAATGTAAACCAGTTGTCTCTTCAATGAGGAGACAAGGAGGAAGTCTCAGGGGTCTACTCAGCAAGAGGCCCTTGTGACACAGGAACGGGGGAGAGGAAAGAACAGGAAGGGCGGGAAGGCCCGAGATAAATCAAGAGGCAAGTCAAGTAACAGAAAAGAGGTTGAATGCTGGAATTGTGGCAAGAAGGGCCACTACAAGCATGAATGTCGTGGTAAGAAGAACGACAAGAAAGGAAAAGGGAAGGAAGAAGAATCTGATTCCACTGCAGTCGCTTCAGATGGCGACATGGTAGTTATTCTTTCTACAGATCACGATGTATGTCTCACGGCTACGAGTCAGGGCACCGACTGGGTGATAGACTCGGGAGCTTCTTTTCATGCGACTCCACACAGGGACTCCTTCACAAGCTACAAGTCAGGTGACTATGGAACTGTGAAGATGGGAAATTCTGGCGTATCAAAGATCGTGGGAGTCGGTGATATTTGTGTGAAGACCGATGTGGGCTGCACATTGGTTCTCGGGATGTGAGGCATATCCCAGACCTTCGCCTCAACTTGATGTCGACGGAAGGCCTGGATGACGATGGCTATGAAAGCCTGGTTTCTTTGGTGGGCGATGGAAGCTCATCAAGGGTTCATTGATCGTGGCTAGAGGAAAGAAGTGTTGCACCCTGTACAAGGCAAGTGTCGGTATGTGCAAGGGTGGGTTGAACGGCGGAAGATTCGGCTTATTGACATGTGGCATGGGCGTCAGGCCACATGAGTGAAAAAGGGCTTCGGCTACTAGCGAGGAAGCGCTCCTTCCAGACGTGATGTGTATGCCTCTCAAAACTCGTCTTGATTGTTTATCGTGGAAACAAAGATAGAGTTTCATTCATTAAAACCGCTTCTCATGTTAATAAAGTGCATGCATTAGATTTGGTTTATTCTCGATGTTTGTGGTCCTATGAGGACAAAAACCTTGGGTGGGGCATTGTATTTTGTCACTTTTATAGATGATGCATCTAGGAGGGTTTGGGTTTATGCTTTGAAATCCAAGGACGAGGTCTTTGGTGTGTTTAAATTGTTTCATGCTATGGTCGAGAGAGAGACAGTAGATCATTGAAGTGCATCCGCACCGACAATGGTGGTGAATACATTGGCGACTTTCACGAGTACCGCAAGTCCGGTGGTATACGGCATGAACAGACGGTTCCCAAGACCCCCAAAGATAATGGTGTAGCCGAGCGAATGAATCGCACCATTGTTGAGAGAATCGGATGCATGTTATCCCATGCGAAGTTGCCCAAGACGTTCGGGGAGAAGCAATGAGACACGCCGGCGGTGTATTTGATAAATGTGTCTCCATCCCCGTTGAATGGAGAAGTACCCGAGAAGGTGTGGACTGGACGGGATCCATCGTACGGTCATCTCGTGGTGTTTGGATGCGGGACATCCGTTCACGTACCAAAGGACGAGAGGTCCAAGCTCGATATGAAGATCGGGCAAGTGTGTGTTCTTAGGGTACGGTGATGAAAAATTCGGTTATTGGGTTATGGGATCCGACCGAGAAGAAGCTCGTCAGAGCAGAGATGTGGTTTTCTTTGAAGATCGGTGTATCGAAGACATTGGTAAGCCGAGAAGAACCGGCCTAGTTCAGTGTGAGCTAGAGGACATGGATCCGATTACTCCTCCCCGTGGTGCCCGATGACGGGGGAGCACAAAGAAGTGCGAGAGGACGAGGGAGTTCCTTCGAAGATGGACCGGGGGAGCCCTTCACTTGATCCACTGTTGAGCCACGGGTGAGGAGGTCATCAGGGACAGACGGTAGTCCAAGAGGTACTCACCGCATGAGTACATTATGCTAACCGATGGGGAGAGCCGAAGATTATTCTCGAGGCCCTAGCCCGACGAGCATAAGGAGGAGTGGTTGAAAGCTATGCAAGAGGAGATGGAATCCTTGCATAAGAACCACACCTATGACATGGTGAAATTGCCTAAGGGCAAGAAAGCTTTGAGCAACAAGTGGGTGTTCAGAAAGAAGGTTGAGCAGAAGAATTCACAGACGAGGTTTAAGGCTAGACTTGTGGTTAAAGGGTTTGGTCAGAGGAAAGGTATAGACTTCGAGGAGATATTCTCACCAGTGGTGAAGATGACATCCATACGGGTGTTGCTTGGGTTGGCGGCTAGCATGGATCTGGAGATAGAGCGGTTAGATGTTAAAACCGCCTTTCTCCATGGTGACTGGAAGAAGAGATCTACATGCACCAACCGAGGGGTTCAAGTCAAGGGCAAGGAGCATATGGTGTGTAGGTGAGGAAGAGCTTGTATGGGGCCGAAACAAGCTCCACGGCAATGGTACAAGAAGTTCGATTCTGTTCATGTTACAAAGATGGGTATGACAGAAGAGTCGGACCACCGTGTGTTCACGCGTAAGTTCTCGGATGGTGATTTCTTAGTTCTCATGTTATACGTTGATGACATGCTCATCATGGGAAAAGACATCAAGAAGATTGACAGTGAACACGGGAGTTGGGCAAGTCTTTTGCGATGAAAGACTTGGGCCTAGCTAGACAGATCCTAGGAATGGAGATAACCCGTAACAGAAGCAGCAGAAAGCTTTGGCTATCACAAGAGCGGTATATTGAGAAAGTCCCAGAGCGGTTCAATATGAATGAATCTGTGGCCAAGTCTACTCACTAGATGGTCACTTCAGATTGAGCGACAGGCGGTGTCCCAAGACGAAGGCGGAGGTGGAAGAGATGCAGAAGATACCCCTACGCGTCACCGTAGGAAGTTTGATGTATGCTATGGTGTGTACACGCCCGGACATAGCATATGCGGTTGGTGTAGTCGGCCAGGTATCTTGCCAATCCCGGCAAAGAACATTGGGCGATGGTGAAATGGATACTAAGGTATCTAAGAGGCTCATCCAGTTGAGCCTATGCTATGGTGATCGGTAAACTGTGTTAGAGGGCTACACGTATGCAGATATGGCAGTGACATAGACTCAGGAAGTCTACATCGGGGTTCATGTTCACGTTTGCGGGGGAGCGGTTTCTTGGCGAGCAAGCTGAAGGTCGTAGCATTGTCGACGGCAGCAGGCCGAATACATTGCGGTCACGAAGCATGTAAAGAGATGCTTTGGATGAAGAGGTTCCTACGAGAACTTAGCCGAAGGGAGGAGCACGTGGTCTATCATTGCGATAGTCGAGTGCTATACACTTGAGCAAGAATCCAAGTCGGCATTCCAAGTCGAAGCACATAGAGATTCGGTATCACTTTGGATCGGGATACTTTGGAACAAAAGGTGTTACGGCTTGAGAAGGTCCACACGGACGATAATGGGTCGACATGATAACCAAGGCTTTGCTCAAGGGCAAGTTTGAGGTTTGTAGAAACCCGGGCCGGCTTGAAGAAGGTGGATCCCTCCGGGTCAAAAAGGGGAGATTTGATGGGGTTTTTGCCCGTCTACGACCGGTCCCGGGTCCCGCCGACCGGTCGTGGGAGGTGCTCGACCGGTCGTGGGTTCGAGCCCGGCACGACTCGAAGTCCGGCCGAGTTCGTGCTATTTTTTACTGTAGCTAGGACCGGTCGTGGGAGAGCTACGACCGGCCGTAGGTGGTCTACGACCGGTCGTAGGAGAGCCAGACTAGTCGTAGGTTACTGATTGTTCCGCGATTTTGCGCGAAACTGCGGATTTGAGTCCTTTCGCAACTGGGATGCGGAAAGGAGTTTCCCAAAACTATAAAAGGGGTTGCCTAGGGTTTTTCTAGGCATCACAAAAATAGAAGAGGGTTTCCTAAAGCTTTGCAAGGATTTGCTAAAGGGTTTAGGGCTATCAAAGGTGAGAGAGAGGGAGAAAGAGAGAGAGGAAGCTTATAGAAGGGAGGTTACGCTCGTGGAGGTTCTCTACATTGCAATCACATCTCGGCCGCTTCTATGTCCTCGTAATCGGTTAGATCTCTCCGTTTTCTATTTCTCTTATTGTTTATCCACTCCTGCGTGAGTGAAGAAGATTGTAACGTTCTACTTTATAGTGGATTGTTGATCTGGACGAGGTCCCGTGGTTTTTACCTCTTTGAGGGTTTTCCACGTAAAAATCTCTTGTGTGGTGTGTGATTGATGCATTGATTATTTTCATTGCTTTATTATCCATAATTCTGGTTTGTTCTGGAGGGCTAGATCCTAAGGTTTTGTGCAAGGCCCCCAACAGAACACACGCCTTCAAAAGCTCAGAGAAATAAATGTCGGAGAATGTCCCAAGTTAAGATGTCTCTTCTCCTCTAATATGGTAGAACATCTAAATCAATTAGAAGAGCTTTATGTACAGGGTTGTTACGAAATGGAGGAGATTATAGAAGGCGACATGCTTCCTCATAATTCATTCCCAAGATTACGCATCCTACGTCTAAAAAGGTTATCAAAATTAGTAAGCATTTGTAGGCAGCGACTTATTTTTAAATCTTTGGAAGAGATGAACGTAATTTCCTGTCCTAAGTTGAAGAAGCTCCCCCTCTTCTGCTCAAGCATCCATCAAATAAAAGGACAAATAGAAGGCGAGAGAGAATGGTGGGAAGGATTAGAGTGGGAAGACGAGAACACCAAGTCCCTCTGCTCCACAATTTACAAAGTATCTTCCTCATAGAAAAGGTTAAGTAATTTCTTTCATTAACTCATGTTTTACGTTGTGACAAATATCATCTGGATTTTTAAAATCTCACGATACTTTCATGGGAAATTGATAATGCGTTATTATTATGATAATAGTAACTGTTTTTTAATATTTTATTTTCAGGAATATTTTCCTGGATAACACTGCGAGAACATCCATTAGGCTCTAACATCTCTCGACATATTACAGTGCCGCCAAACTCCTGAGAAGGTAATTTGTAAATATATGTTTTATATTTATCTTGCAGTTATTGCTGTGTTTTATTGGCAGTCACACCCACTTAAAGTGACGTCACCAAGTTCGGTGGGCCCCACCATGATGTATATTTTGTATCAACACCGTCTATCTATTTGGAGAGAACATTTTATGGCATGGGCCAAAGAATGACTAAGATTCAAAGCTGCAATGGACCCCACCACAGAAAGCAACAGAGAGAGTGACGTCCACCGTTAAAAAACTTCTAAGTGCCACGAAAGTTTTCGATCAAGCTGATATATATATTTTTTCCTTTTATAACGTCCTTTTAACTTATTAATGAGTTGGATTTCAAATAAACATCACGGTGGTGGACCTTAGGAAAGTTTCAACCATGGATGTCACTTTTTCCATTGTTTCCTGTAGTGGGTCCATTACGGATCTTTATCTGCCTCATTATTTGAATCATGTCCTGAAATGATGTCTCCAATTGGATGGACCGTGTGGATATAACACATTCATCGCAGTGGACTCAAGTAACTTGGTGATATCACTTCAGTAGCGATCTCGCTGCTCAACCTTTTAGTAGCTAATCCGCTTCCTACTTAGGTCGAGAAGGAATCGGACTGCGTACTGAGTAAACTTTATGGGGTCCACTGTTATTTATTTATTTTATCCACTTCGTTATTCCATGTTAACATATAATTTTAGGACTTGAACTCAAAACTGAAGCATATCCATAGATCAAGTGTACCACACCACAGGAAACAATGTGATTGAACCTCTACCATTGAAAAATTCTCCAAAGCCACATAAGTTTTGGATCATGCTGTTGTTCGTGTTTTTTCTTCATTCATGTCTTTGTGATTTTATTAACAGCTTAGATGACAAATAAACATTACCGTGGGCCCTAAAAAGTATCAACGGTGTAAATCATTATTCCACACTGCTTACTATGGCATTGTCCACTTGAGCTTTGGATTTACTTCAATTTTTGGATCAACCCTAGCAGGAAAAATGGGTGAACGGTGTGGATAAACCACATACATTCACAGTGGGGCCAACTGAGTTTACTTGCGGGGGAGATTACGTGCGGTGCGGGCCCCCTCCTCACCCAACAAATGAGGACTTAGGGCCCACTTTGTCACATGTAATATATATCCACACTATCAATCCATTTTTATAGCTCATTTTAGGTCATGATACCAAAATCGAAACATATCTATATCTTAGGTGGACCACATCATAGCCAACAGCGGTGATTGAATGTTCACCGTTAAAAAATTTCTACTACACATAGTAATGGTCAAACGTTACCCATGTTTACGTGCCATGGAGGCTGTTGATAAGGCCATTGGGACAGATGAAAACAAAAAATAAAATTAAAAAAACAAATATAACCTTATCCAAGATTTTTGTAGGCCCAAAAAGCTTTTAATAAACAATTATCCTATATTTGTCTTAGTTTTATTCTTTCCTCATGATATGCTGCCCCGGGTCCTTTTTTACCCGGGGCAGCCCGAAGCACTCTATTGTAAAGTTCCGTATAAATATACGAAGTTCAGAAGGTTTTTAGAAAAAAATAATAATAATAATTATCTTAGATTTCTGCGGTGCGGTCCTCTTGAGATTTGGATCTGCTTTATTTTTAGGATCGATACACAAAGGCAGATGTACGTAATACATACATTTAGGTAGGGCCCACAGTCAAGGTCGCCACCCAACTTTTCCGGATTAGGTGTTTGTTGCCAACGCCTACTCTCAGCGGTGGCGTGTTGATGTTTTGGCTGCTCTGTCCATCTCTTTTGGCTCCTTCATTTTAAGGCACGAACCCGAAAATAAAACAAATGGTAGACTTAAGTGGACCGCTTTATCAAAAACAGTGATGATTGAACACTTACCGCTAAAACTTTTTGGACAAGGCTAATATTTATTTTCCCCTTCATTAAAGCTTTAGAGGCCTTATTAATTGGTTGTATTACAAATAAATATTATCATTAGCCCTAAAAAGGTTTCAATGGTGGGTGTTATTATCCACATTGTTTGTCGTGATCAGCTTCATTTGGAAAAAAAAAAAATGGACAGCACAGACATAAAACACATCCATCATGTTGGCCCATTGTACCTACTCCATCAACATACTAATAAGAGAGGTCCATGGTGCCGGGGCCTGACACCACTGAGATGAGACAGCACGGCTGGATTTATTTTTGTTATTATTATTTTTTTACGGAACATTTGGATTTGTAGTAGTAGGGCATCAATGCTATACAAGAATTTTCGGGTGGAGACATGGCCCACTAATGATGATCAGCACCATCCAAACATTGTCCATATAAATCAGCACCGTCCAAACATTGTCCATGTAAATCAACGATTAAAAATAGTTAGTTGGTCACTCGGACATGCTCATATGAGACTTGGAATTTCATCAATTTCATCATTTTTGGGCAACGCTTATATTCGAGCAGACTTATCGTAACTATTGTATCAAAAGTTACATATCTCACTAATAAGAGACATTAAAATTGATTTAGTAATTAAATTTAAAACTGTAAATAGGTATTTTTGGATTAAAGTTACTCACAACCCGTGTTGCCAAACACAGGAGGATTGCATATCCAAGGGTTTCCAACCGTAGGGGTTCCGAATCCAGCGGTTACAGATCCACGCTCCCAAACAGGCCATAAGATAATGCAAAACAAGATCTGCCGGAGAAGACAGAGCATCGCCTGCTACAATAAAAAGCACCCTGAAAAATGCAACAACAAGATATCTGCTGGTGAAGACAGAGCACTGCCTGGGGCCTACATTAGCGAGTTTTCTTGACAACAAGATCTGCTGGAGAAGACAGTGCACTGCTGGATTTGATTGGCCATGTGTGCTGTCAAAGTCGAAGTGTGGATGCTGAAAAAGCTCTCTGACCCACCAGTGCGTATGTGTTTTTTTTATGCCCTTCATCCAAAAAAAAATGAGGTACATCTAAATATCGAGTGAGCCATACATAGATTGATAGATGTGGATAAAAGACATACATCATGTTGGGTCCACTAACATCAGTAGTAACAGGTCACCATCAGTCCGAGTCCGTTCGAAAGGGACTCGATTTCTTTTGTGTTGATTGTAGTTTAAAGGACAAGATTTCTTGAGTTCGTTTGCTTGGAGAAAAAGAATCTGGTATTTGGAGTTTTGTTTGCTTAAGAGGATTGAATTTGACATTTTGGGTTTTGTTTTTGGGAGGTGTTTAAAGGTGGTTGTCTGATAAAGGTGGGATTTTTGTCGTCTTTTGGAGTGGGATTTCATGTTTCTACATCTGGATTTTATTCTTGGAAATTTTTGAGTGGGAAAAAGGTTGGAATTTCCAATTTTCAAAAGGCTGGTCTGATTGTGGTGGAATTTCTGGGTTGTTTTTTAAAAAAAATAATAATAAATTTTGGGCCAGCTTAATTTTTGCTGAGTGGTTTTTTATTATTGAGTTTTGAATGAAGAAGCTAAAAAGTTAATCTTTTTTTGCTTTAGTTCTCATGGAAATGGTGGTTCTGGGGCAAGAATTTCAGGTGGGAGATTTTCTTGTTATGTTGCAGGTGTTTCTGATCTGGGCTTTTACTTTTGTGCTTATGTTGTTTTGTGTATGGAATTTCATGTAGAAATTGCTGGCGTTTGGGCTATGGTGATTATGGTGTATTATCTTTGACAGTGAGAAGAGGGTGAGAGGTTTTTGGAGTGGAAGAGAGGATGTAAAGGAGAGATTTCCTATTTTAGAAAGTCAGTTTGCTGGTTTTCGTATGGATGTAGAGTCCAATGCAAGCCTTCTTCTGGAATAAACTACGAAGGTCAGTTTTGTTTCTTGTTTTCTTTTTTTCCCTTCTCTTCATGCATTAATCTGTTTGCTAGGTTTGTCTTGGCATAGCTTTAACAATGAATTATATATGTTTGTTTGGATTAGCTCGAAATGCTTGGGAGTCTATTCTTTCCTCAATTCCTTTGTTCTTATCAGGTTATTGTGAGAGCTTGACAACCAATTCTTTGGAAGAAGTACAAGGCTAGACATAGAGATTCTGTTCACATGACACAAGTTCCTTTAACAAGTAGATCTGATATGTATGTGCGCTAATCGATAACTCCTCAAAAAGAAATTGGGAACTCTATCCAATCCATGGTGCTCGTTGTTAAAGGGCACCACAAGGCTTTCTATGGATTTTCTTGTTGACTTCTTCCATGCGTTAAATTTCCATACATTTTATAATAACAAAAATGATGGTCATGTTGGGTTTTGGACTGCGGAATCACACAAAGATGGATCTAGGATAGCAATCCAAGAGCACCAAGCAAACACAAGAGAAAACAAAGATTTAACGTGGAAAACCCTTTCGGGAAAAAACCACGACACAAAGCGACAGATCTTCACTATGAAAGCAGAAATTACAAAGAGGAAGGACTTACCAGACTTGAGCAATCCTCAAATCTCTCCCTTGCTCCACCCTTTTAGAAACCCTAGAAGCCTTTTAGAAAGCCTTAGAATCCCTTAAAATACCTCTCAATCCTGTTTACACCCACATATATAGTTTTAGAAAGAATCCCAAACAAAATCGGAAAGAATCATAAACGAAATCGGAAACAAATCCCGTACTTTCACAGTTGCGCGAAAAATCTACACAGAATCTGATTAGATTTAAGACATCAAATACAACGGGTCTTAACCTTTGTTTTTAAACTATGAATGTATCAGACAGTTGAACCGGATTCAGAGCAATGCAGTAGCTATTCAGCAAATGCCAAGAGCATTACCAACAGCATTTGATAACAGATTTAATGGGGATGCATCATCATTAGCTCTATTTTAGAACTTAGAGAACCTGCGAACAAAGTGCTTGGAAGCTACAATGTTTTAGGAGATTTTTAGCAGTTACAGGCCTGTTTTGGGGAGTGGGATCTCAGAGAGATCAGAGTTTGGGGCTGTTTCTAATTTTCTTTCTCCTAATCGAGCATGTGCTCAAGCAGACGGTATAAGCCCTTGTTTTGTTTGGCTGTGACTTGTGCTAGCTTGAGGCTGTTTCAGGTGTGTTTGGATGCAATATGAAATTGAATTGTAATATTCTAGTAACTCTACAAGAGTAGAAGCGTGGAAATGATTGAATTGTGGTTACCTCCCTTTGCACCATATTGAGAGATTGGCCTCCAAATCACAATGACATTCCTTTCAAGCTGAAAGGAAAAAAAAAAAAACCGTAATTTGTGTGCTAGTTACTCGTTATAAATTCTAAGAGACATCACCAATTTTTGTTGTTTCCTCTTGGCAAAAATAAAATTTCACAATTCAGTTCAACTATGTGTCCATCTCAGCCCATGGCATAGAGGAATTGAAATGCGATATGCGCGTGTTGGTGTGTATAGGTTTTACAGAAATCAAATAAAGCCGACACCCTCTGTATGAAGCCTATAGAAGGGAGACAACTTCATTTTGTAACTTGTAGAATATTACGAAGCCTCTAGCATGCAGAGAACTCATTTTCGTAATTTGTAGTGAATATTATTGAACTTGTGTCTGTTATTAATGGCAAATAATGAGCAGTTGTGTCCTAATAAGGTGTCCAACTTGTTGCTGCTGAGTGATTTATATAATAGAATTTAGTAGCTATGAGTTAAGCGCTTGATTAGGTCGATGGCTCTTTCTATTTGCTGGCAAGCTTTGGACCTCTTTGGCAACCTCATTCATGATAACCATAGGTTAAGACCTTTCCTTTCCTATGCTATTTTGCGCTTGTGTAAGTATAGTATGACAGGAAACATGCTACTGGGTTTAGAAAGATAACCCTTCACTCTAGGACTCTATTTTCTTATTTTATTTGTTATGCATAAGTATTCGCTGGCAGCTCTTGTGGTGATTGTTAACATCTAGTTCAGTAGCGTATTCTCCTTTATCATTTAACTAATGTATCCTATATGCCTATTTACCGGGTAACTGAATTTTTCTCTTTGTCGGTACCCTTTCCAGTTAAGTTATGATTAGATGTTAATATTGTTTCTCAACTAACACTCAATAACATCCCTTTTTTTTTTACTATTTTTTATATGTTTTGTTTGTAGGAACCAGTGGATCACATCTAAGTCTTTAAATGCTAATGGAATTACTCTTTTCAAATTATGAGAGGAAGGTGTCAAGTTACTTGGAAAATCAGACATGCACTATTTCAGTCCTGAGCATTCACCCTTGATTGAACTAGCTCAAAGGACATCCAATTGGGCTCTTGATGAGAAGATAAAATCAGGTAATTTTGAAAATATATATTTTCTCCTCACTTCCTTGTGCTGATGGTAGCTTTAATAGCTTTAAGGACATGATTTCTCAAGATTGTTTGCTTTTAGGGAAAGAATTTGTCATTTTGAATTTTGTTTGCTTGGAGGATTGAATTTGGCATTTTGGGTTTTGTTTTTGGAAGAATTTTGAGGATGCTTGTATGATAAAGGTGGGACTTTTGTGATTTGGTGGGGTGAGATTTCATGATTCTGCATGTTGGTTTTGTTCTCAAGAGGATTTTGAATGGAAAAAAAGGTGGGAAATTTTAATCTTCAAATTGGTGGTGAAATGGTGGTCTGATTAGGGTGGAATTTCAGTGGTTTTTTTTAAAAAAATAATAATAATAAATTTACAGCTGAGTTTTTGCTAAGTTGTTTTTTATTGGGTTTTTAAATGAATAAGCTAAAAATGTCTTCTTTTTTGTTTTATTTATGGTGACAATGGTGGTTCTAGTGTGAGAATTTTAGTTGGGAGATTTTCTTGTTGTGTTGAAATTGTTTCTCATTCGGCTTTAACTTTTGTGTTTGCGTTGGTTTTGGGTATGGAATTTTGTGTGGAAATTACTGGCTTTTGGGTTATGGTGGTTTTGGTATATTATCTTTGACAGTGAGAAGAGGGTAAGAGATTTTCAGTGGAAGAAAGGATGGAAAGGAGAGATTTCCTATTTTGGGAAGTAACTTTTCTTATTTTGGTATGGATGGAAAGCTCCAACGCAAACCTTCTTCTGTCATAAACTTTGAAGGTAAGTTAGGTTATCTTATTTTCTATTTTTAACTCCCTTTATGCTCTGTTTGCTAGGATCGTCTTGACATAGGTTTAATAACAAATTATATATGCTTGTTCGGATTGGCTTGAAATGATGAGGAGTTTGTTCTTTTGAGGTTTCTATGAGAGATTGACAGCCAATTCCATGGACAAAGTCATCGGCTAGATATAAAGATTTTTTATCACTGGCCAAAAGGTTCCATTTAACAACTGGCTCTGATGTGTATGTGCACCAGTTAGGAACTCTACCCAATCCATGGTGCTAGTTGTTAAAGGGCACTACAAGGCTCTGTATGGATTTTCCTGTTGACTTCTTCCATATGCTAAATTTGTAAAAATTCTATAAGAAAAAAAAAATGATGGACATAACCTTTGTTTTTAAACCCAGAATGTATCAGACAGTCGAACTGGATTGAGAGCAATGTAGCAGCTATCCAGCAAATGCTACCAGGAGCATTTTGTAACAGATTTGGTCGCCATCATCAGCTCTATTTTAGAACTTGGAGAAACTGCAAACAAAGTGCTTGAAAGCCACAATGTATTACAAGATTTGGAGCAGTTGCAGGCCTCTCAGATTTGTTCTCAGGTACCTGAATCACTGGATGTAAAATGCAGTGCATCTTCAACCATAAAAGTTGGGAGTCCATGAATTTGTTAAATATTCAAGCTTCAGCAGTCAAAGGAACAAAGAAAGAGGGTGTTCAGAAAGGAATGCATTTAGCCAACTGATACTACTGTTGAGGAGACATTTGATACTTCAGAAAGGAATGCCTGCACCAGTAATGAAAGAGATTAGCTTGAGTGCTTGACTATGGATGAACCTCAAACGATACCAAAGATACTGCGTTAAAGTTCATGCATGTATTTACTTTTGTGGATTTTCTGTTAGTCTTTTTTTTGCTAGGAAGTGAGGTAAAGGGAATTATTTTATCATGGGTGTGATGACAGTTAGAATAGTTGTTATGTATGTCCAAGTATAATATAATGACTGTTTGAGATGTCTATCAATTTCATATTCCTTGCATATCAACTATCACACCCTGCAAGAGTACCCAAGATTTTCTCTTCATACGCCAGACAGTGCGATCGCGAAATTGTTGATACAGAAATTTCAGCATTGCATTCGTAGATGTATATACATTGTGATGAAATTTTCATTCAAGATCTAGATTTGTCAATCTTAATTCTTGCAGCAAGGTGAAGGGAATTTAGATTAATACAATAGGATGTATTCTGAAGTTTATTCGATTTATTTTTATTTTTTGGTGAAATTCAATGATAGTTTAGTATAATGTGTTGTCGACATCTTGGTAGTACAACAAATATGGTTGATGACCTGCTAACTTGCACATAGTCCTGTTAAGTCTGTAAAGGTAGCCTATTCATGTTTCTCTGTCAGCAAAAGAGCGCTGATATCTCAATCCTAGGAAACTGTTGCTGGACTGCATCTCACAAGATCCCATTGTAAATACTGCCATTGTCATGCAGCTTGGTTGCCAACTCATGTTTCTCTCAGTGAATTCAATTTGCTTTATCACCATCCTATTGCCATTCAAATTCTTCAAATGCCCCGTCTTCTCACCAGATCTCTTCTTCAAGTTTAGAGACTGAAATTTTGTTCTAATCAATAAAATTATAAGTGGTGTGCACCCACCTTTCTCCAAAAAAAAAAAAACAAAACAAAACAAAAAAAACAAAAAAAAAAAAAAACAATCCTTATAGATATGTGTCCTAAGTTAAAGAAGTGCCTCCTCTTGTGCTCTCACATACAAGAAATACAAATACCAGGCAAAAGAGAATGGTGGGAAGGATTAGAGTGGGAAGAAAGACAACTCCAAATCCCTTTGCACCAGCATTTACAGGGAAAGAAGGTGGCCAAGCTGAAACAGACATCCTTCTTCTTGGATCTGGGTGTGGTAGATTGCTTTCATTAGATTTTGCTTCAGAGCATCAAAGCAATGTAAGTTAAGAGTGTTCCTAGTTGCATTGGGAGACTTGGACAGTCCAATCTATTGATCTAGATTGTTCATTAGGTCCAGTGCACATTTCATGAGTTCTCATGCAAGTTTCACACGCATTGAACAAATATTAGCCATTTGCTAATTGTTCTTTAATATGGATAGTCAAAATGATTGATGCAAGAAATAAGTCCAATTAACAATTTAATCCATCTATTTATCAGGGCCCATCTTGGATCTTTTCTTCTTCTTCTTATTCTTTTTTCAAATTCCAAAAGCAACTTAAATAAACGACTGTCATGGGCAGAGAAATCACTTCAGGCCCAATTAATAAATACACTAGGCCTGAGTTTTGGGCCAATTGCTGGGCATTTGTACGTTAGACTATCACCTCTAATTAAGTTCTACCAACCTCATGTAGTGTCGGTGGTAAACATGTATGAGATTTGGGTCATTCGTCAGTCAGGTTGCACGGTGGGTGTATCCTTGCCCCAATTAGACTTTTCATCCACTCATCATAAATGCCACATTTGTTGGAGCAGTTAGACAAAAGGGACCGATGGTCCAGATTCAACATACGTTTGGCCCACCTGTTGAACAGGCTGGCCAACGGTTTTGGGTTTAGGTTGTAGTTCGTACTAACAGTGTGCTCGATGTGATGAATGACTGGGATCTCTACCTGTGCCAGAGATTTCTCAAATCTACAAGGATGAAAACAGAAATAATTTCTCATAATTTGAAATAAAATTGATTGATGATAAAAATGGAAATTGCAATCCTTTAAATAGTGAACTCAAACCTAAGATGAAGTTTTAGAATCAAACTCCAACTTAAACTCCCTAAAAACATGACTTGCTATAAATAGTAAACCTGTTAGGTATCCAATTTGGCCTAACCATGTTATTTCTCCTAATTTTTATAAGTCTTTTTCATGTTAGGCACAACTACTAAAATTCAAAGGATTTTATAGTAAAAACGGAAACAAAAAGGACTTTTAACTGTTAATATGATGGAATCTCCCAAATCCGGTGTGGGCAAACCCGACATAGCAAATTGGTTGGTTAAAGTAGCTTCTCCTACCCCAAAAATCATATATGATGTGTCAAAAAACTCATTCTGGTTTGTGAGGTATTAATGTTTTGAGGTTCTCTCAATCCTGATCACTTCCGCCTTCGATCGGGCTCTCTCTGGTCCATCTTGACCATTAAAGTGTCTGCGACCCGTTCTACATTAGTCCCCTCCACTTCAAAAGAACTCATCTCACTTTAGTTTATGATACTCGGTTAGGTCCATGACGTTGATGATGGGGTTTTTTCCCCGTCTTCGACCGGTCGTGGGAGGTGCTCGACCGGTCGTGGGTTCGAGCCCTGGCACGACTCGAAGTCCAGCGAGTTCGTGCTGTTTTTTACTGTAGCTAGGACTGGTCGTGGAGAGCTACGACCAGTCGTAGGGTGGTCTCACGACCGGTCGTAGAGAGGCCAGACTAGTCGTAGGTTACGCAGATTGTTCCGCGATTTTGCGCGAAACTGCGGATTTGAGTCCTTTCGCAACTGGGATGCGGAAAGGAGTTTCCCAAAACTATAAAAGGGGTTGCCTAGGGTTTTTTCTAGGCATCACAAAATAGCAAGAGGGTTTCTAAAGCTTTGCAAGGGATTTGCTAAAGGGTTTAGGGCTATCAAAGGTGAGAGAGAGGGAGAAAGAGAGAGAGAGAAGCTTATAGAAGGGAGGTTCGCTCGTGGAGGTTCTCTACTTTGCAATCTACATCTCAGCGCTTCTATGTCTTCGTAATCGGTTAGATCTCTCCGTTTTCTCTATTTCTCTTATTGTTTATCCACTCTGCGTGAGTGAAGAAGATTGTAACGTTCGCTTCATAGTGGATTGTTGATGCGGACGAGGTCCCGTGGTTTTTACCTCTTTGAGGGTTTTCCACGTAAAAATCTCTTGTGTGGTGTGTGATTGATGCTTTGATTTATTTCATTGCTTTATCCATAATTCTGGTTTGTTCTGGAGGGCTAGATCCTAAGGTTTTGTGCAAGGCCCCCAACAAAGTGGTATCAGAGCTAAGTTCATTGAACGGGTAGGATCGGTTTGAATTATGGAAGGTGGCTCAAGGATGATCAGCCTCAATGGTTCTAACTGGACCATATGGAAGGCTAAGATGGAGGACTTGCTTTATTGCAAGGACCTATATTCTCCAATCTCAGGCATATCAGCAAAATCCAAGGATATGACTGATGATGATTGGAAGAAGATGGACCGAAAGGCGGTGGGGTTTATCAGACAATGGTTGGATGATTCCGTGTTTCACCATGTGTCTACAGAAACCTCAGCCGCAAGCCTATGGCTGAAATTACAAGGGCTGTATGAGAGGAAGACAGCCGGTAATAAGATATTTCTGATAAGGCGACTTGTAAATCTCAAGTTCAAGGATGGTGGTTCTGTGGCCGAGCATATGAATGAGGTCAGCAATATAGTGAACCAACTCACCTCTATGAAGATGGTCCTGGATGATGAATTGCAGGCTTTACTATTGCTTAGTTCATTGCCTGACAGTTGGGAGACATTGGTGGTGTCTCTAAGTAACTCCGCGCCAGACGGAAAGATATCCATGGAACGGGTAACCGTTGTCTCTTCAATGAAGAGACAAGGAGGAAGTCTCGGGGTCTACTCAAAGAAGAGGCCCTTGTGACACAGAACGGGGAGAGGAAAGAACGGGAAGGGCGGGAAGGCCCGAGATAAATCAAGAGGCAAGTCGAGTAACGAAAAGAGGTTGAATCTTTGGAATTGTGGCAAGAAGGGCCACTACAAGCATGAATGTCGCGGTAAGAAAAATGACAAGAAAGGAAAAGGGAAGGAAGAAGAATCCGATTCCACTGCGGTCGCTTCAGATGGCGACATGGTAGTTATTCTTTCTACAGATCACGATGTGTGTCTCACGGCTACGAGTCAGGGCACCGACTGGGTGATAGACTCGGGAGCTTCTTTTCATGCGACTCCACACAGGGACTCCTTCACAAGCTACAAGTCGTGTGACTATGGGATTTGTGAAGATGGGAAATTCTAGCGTATCAAAGATCGTGAGAGTCGGTGATATTTGTGTGAAGACCGATGTGGGCTGCACATTGGTTCTCAGGGATGTGAGGCATATCCCAGACCTTCGCCTCAACTTGATGTCGACGGGAAGGCTGGATGATGATGGCTATGAAAGCCGGTTTGCTGGTGGGCGATGGAAGCTCATCAAGGGTTCGTTGATCGTGGCTAGAGGAAAGAAGTGTTGCACCCTGTACAAGGCAAGTGTCAGTATGTGCAAGGGTGGATTGAACGCAGCGGAAGATTCAGCTATTGACATGTGGCACAGGCGTCTAGGCCACATGAGTGAAAAAGGGCTTCAGCTACTAGCGAGGAAGCAGCTCCTTCCAGACGTGACAGGTATGCCTCTCAAAACCTGTCTTGATTGTTTATCAGGGAAACAACATAGAGTTTCATTTATTAAACCGCTTCTCATGTTAATAAAGTGCATGCATTAGATTTGGTTTATTCGATGTTTGTGGTCCTATGAGGACAAAAACCTTGGGTGGGGCATTGTATTTTGTTACTTTTATAGATGATGCATCTAGGAGGGTTTGGGTTTATGCTTTGAAATCCAAGGACGAGGTCTTTGGTGTGTTTAAGTTGTTTCATGCTATGGTCGAGAGAGAGACAGGTAGATCATTGAAGTGCATCCGCACTGACAATGGTGGTGAATACATTGGCGACTTTCACGAGTACCGCAAGTCCCGGGGTATACGGCATGAACAGACGGTTCCCAAGACCCCCAAAGATAATGGTGTAAGCGAGCGAATGAATCGCACCATTGTTGAGAGAATCAGATGCATGTTATCCCATGCGAAGTTGCCCAAGACGTTCTGGGGAGAAGCAATGCGCACAGCGGTGTATTTGATAAACAGGTCTCCATCAGCCCCGTTGAATGGAGAAGTACCGAGAAGGTGTGGGACTGGACAGATCCATCGTACAGTCATCTCGAGGGTGTTTGGATGCGGGTGGCATCCGTTCACGTACCAAAGGACGAGAGGTCCAAGCTCGATATGAAGATCAGGCAGTGTGTGTTCTTAGGGTACGGTGATGAAAAATTCGGTTACAGGTTATGGGATCCGACCGAGAAGAAGCTCGTCAGGAGCAGAGATGTGGTTTTCTTTGAAGATCAGTGTATCGAAGACATTGGTAAGCCAGAGAAGAACCAGCCTAGTTGTGAGCTAGAGGACATGGATCCGATTACTCCTCCCGTGGTGCCTGATGACGGGGGAGTACAGCAAGGTGCAGAGGACGAGGGAGTTCCTTCAGAAGATGGACCAGGGGAGCAGCCCCCACTTGATCCACCTGTTGAGCCACAGGTGAGGAGGTCATCTAGGGACGGACGGTAAAGTCAAGAGGTACTCGTCGCATGAGTACATTATGCTAACCGATGGGGGAGAACCGAAGATTATTCGAGGCCCTAGCCCGACGAGCATAAGGAGGAGTGGTTGAAAGCTATGCAAGAGGAGATGGAATCCTTGCATAAGAACCACACCTATGATATGGTGAAAGCGCCTAAGGGCAAGAAAGCTCGAGCAACAAGTGGGTGTTCAAAGAAGATTGAGAGTGAAGAATTCACAGATGAGGTTCAAGGCCAGACTTGTGGTTAAAGGGTTTGGTCAGAGGAAAGGCATAGACTTCGAGGAGATATTCTCACCAGTGGTGAAGATGACATCCATACGGGTGTTGCTTGGGTTGGCGGCTAGCATGGATCTGGAGATAGAGCAGTTAGATGTTAAAACTGCCTTTCTCCATGGTGACCTGGAAGAAGAGATCTACATGCACCAACCAGAGGGGTTCGAAGTCAAGGGCAAGGAGCATATGGTGTGTAAGCTGAGGAAGAGCTTGTATGGGCTGAAACAAGCTCCACGGCAATGGTACAAGAAGTTCGATTCGTTCATGTTACAGCATGGGTATGACAGAACGGAGTCGGACCACTTGTGTGTTCACGCGCAAGTTCTCGATGGTGATTTCTTAGTTCGCTATTATACGTTGATGACATGCTCATCATGGGAAAAGACATCAAGAAGATTGACAATGAGAAACAGAGTTGGGCAAGTCTTTTGCGATGAAAGACTTGGGCCCGGCTAGACAGATCCTAGGAATGGAGATAACCCGTGATGTAACAGAGGAAACTTTGGGCATCACAAGAGCGGTATATTGAGAAAGTCCTAGAGCGGTTCAATATGAATGCGCCGGCGGTCAAGTACTCCACTAGATGGTCACTTCAGATTGAGCGACAGGCAGTGTCCCAAGACGAGAAGGCGAGGTGGAAGAGATGCAGAAGATACCCTACGCGTCAGCTGTAGGAAGTTTGATGTATGCTATGGTGTGTACACGCCCAGACATAGCATATGCGGTTGGTGTTGTCAGCCGGTACCTTGCCAATCCTGGCAAAGAACATTGGGCAGCGGTGAAATGGATACTACGGTATCTAAGAGGCTCATCCAGGTTGAGCCTATGCTATGGTGACGGTAAACCTGTGTTAGAGGGCTACACAGATGCAGATATGGCAGGTGACATAGATTCCAGGAAGTCTACATCGGGGTTCATGTTCACGTTTGCAGGGGGAGCGGTTTCTTGGCAGAGCAAGCTACAGAAGGTCGTAGCATTGTCGACGACAGAGGCCGAATACATTGCAGTCACAGAAGCATGTAAAGAGATGCTTTGGATGAAGAGGTTCCTACAGGAACTTAGCCTGAAGCAGGAGGAGCACGTGGTCTATTGCGATAGTCAGAGTGCTATACACTTGAGCAAGAATCCAAGTCAGCATTCCAAGTCGAAGCACATAGAGATTCGGTATCTTGGATCGGGATACTTTGGAACAAAAGGTGTTACAGCTTGAGAAGGTCCACACGGACGATAATGGGTCAGACATGATGACCAAGGCTTTGCTCAAGGGCAAGTTTGAGGTTTGTAGAAACCTGGCTGGCTTGAAGAAGGTGGATCCCTCCCGGGTCAAAAAGGGGGAGATTTGATGGGGTTTTTTTCCCCGTCTTCGACCGGTCGTGGGAGGTGCTCGACCGGTCGTGGGTTCGAGCCCTGGCACGACTCGAAGTCCAGCGAGTTCGTGCTGTTTTTTACTGTAGCTAGGACTGGTCGTGGGAGAGCTACGACCAGTCGTAGGTGGTCTACGACCGGTCGTAGGAGGGCCAGGACTAGTCGTAGGTTACGCAGATTGTTCCGCGATTTTGCGCGAAACTGCGGATTTGAGTCCTTTCGCAACTGGGATGCGGAAAGGAGTTTCCCAAAACTATAAAAGGGGTTGCCTAGGGTTTTTTCTAGGCATCACAAAATAGCAAGAGGGTTTCCTAAAGCTTTGCAAGGGATTTGCTAAAGGGTTTAGGGCTATCAAAGGTGAGAGAGAGGGAGAAAGAGAGAGAGGAAGCTTATAGAAGGGAGGTTCTGCTCGTGGAGGTTCTCTACTTTGCAATCTACATCTCAGCGCTTCTATGTCCTCGTAATCGGTTAGATCTCTCCGTTTTCTCTATTTCTCTTATTGTTTATCCACTCCTGCGTGAGTGAAGAAGATTGTAACGTTCGCTTCATAGTGGATTGTTGATCTGGACGAGGTCCCGTGGTTTTTACCTCTTTGAGGGTTTTCCACGTAAAAATCTCTTGTGTGGTGTGTGATTGATGCTTTGATTTATTTCATTGCTTTATCCATAATTCTGGTTTGTTCTGGAGGGCTAGATCCTAAGGTTTTGTGCAAGGCCCCCAACAGTTGAAAATACGCGAGATCTCTATATCATCCGGAAGATTAATAACGTAAACATCATTGTCGACGTTTAGGAGGATAGTGTAAGTCCAATCTTCTTTTTCTTCAACTTATTATAAGTTACCATCAGAGATCCTTCATTGCATAAATGCCTTCATTGCATAAATGTACCATAACATAGTCATCCACTTCGAACACCTTTAATGGTGGGCATTCAATTACCACAGTTTCTGTAACATGTCTACTTGAGAATTGTATTTGCTTCTTCTTTTTTTTCTTTTTTTTTTTTAACCGTTTCCTAAAATTACCTGGTAAAATGGATGGACAATGTGGAAATGCAACACATGCCTCGTGTGGCCACACACGGTCGGAGACTTATCACTGAGCTGTTAACCGGACTTACTCATTCGGCAGCCACGGTTTTGAGAATAAAGGAATTGTGGCCGCGGTTTTCAAAGCAAAAGGAACGAGAGCCGATTGCATGTGTCACGGGCACAGAGATATACCTGTCAATGGGGCTGTATGGGGCCACAGATATGTCAATCACAAATCCACTCTGTTCATCTGTTTTTAAATACCTAGGTTAGGAATCTAAAGATCAGACATATACAAAACTCATGCGGGCCATTCCACACGAAACAAGAAATTGAACTCTTGGGGGTAATAGAAGTTTTATATCAATGTGTTATTTGTTCCTAAAGTTTATCTGAGTCATAGTAACCATATGAAGAGTTTAGATGGCATATAAACATCATCGTCAACTCTAGAAGGTTTTAATGGAGGATGTTTATGCTCCCATTGTTTTGTTTGTGGTAGCTCACTTGAGTTTTGGATTTGACTATTTTTAGAATTTCGTATCCAATTGTGGTCTTTAAAAATGTATGGACGCAGTGGATTTGTTATGGACATCTATGCAGGACCCACAAAGCACCGGGCATAGGTATATATGGGGCACATGCAATCGGCTCTCGAAATGGACTTAAGCAACCGAACCCGACCCTATATACCCTAGTATTTTTGTAATTTCATACCTTGCATGTATATTATCTGTATTAAAAAAACCAAGAGGTCTACTCTAGCAAAGCAGCGTCCATTGATAGAAGTTAGGATTATTCAAATGATCTGATTTTGCGAATGTTGCTTGGTGGTGTGTGTTGGGATGCCTTGCACAAACCTTAGGATCTAGCCTCCCGAAACAAACCAGAATTATGGATAAAGCAATGAAATAAATCAAAGCATCAATCACACACCACACAAGAAATTTTTACGTGGAAAACCCTCAAAGAGGTAAAAACCACGGGACCTCATCCAGATCAACAATCCACTATGAAGTAGAACGTTTACAACCTTCTTCACTCACGCAGGAGTGGATGAACAATAAGAGAAATAGAGAAAACGGAGAGATCTAACCGATTACGAGGACATAGAAGCGCTGAGATGTAGATTGCAATGTAGAGAACCTCCACGAGCAGAACCTCCCTTCTATAAGCTTCCTCTCTCTTTCTCCTCTCTCTCACCTTTGATAGCCCTAAACCCTTTAAGCAAATCCCTTGCAAAGCTTTAGGAAACCCTCTTGCTATTTTGTGATACCTAGAAAACCCTAGGCAACCCCTTTTATAGTTTTGAGAAACTCCTTTCCGCAACCCAATTGCGAAAGGACTCAAATCCGCAGTTTCGCGCAAAATCGCGGAACAATCTGCGTAACCTACGACTAGTCCTGGCTCTCCTACGACTGGTCGTAGACCACCTACGACCAGTCCTAGCTACAGTAAAAAACAGCACGAACTCGCTGGACTTTGAGTCGTGCCAGGGCTCGAACCTACGACCGGTCGAGCACCTCCCACGACCGGTCGAGAGGGGCTCTGGACCGGTCGAAGACGGGGAAAAAACCCCATCAAATCTCCCCCTTTTTGACCCGGGAGGGATCCACCTTCTTCAAGCCAGCCAGGTTTCTACAAACCTCAAACTTGCCCTTGAGCAAAGCCTTGGTCATCATGTCTGACCCATTATCGTCCGTGTGGACCTTCTCAAGCTGTAACACCTTTTGTTCCAAAGTATCCCTGATCCAGTGATACCGAATCTCTATGTGCTTCGACTTGGAATGCTGACTTGGATTCTTGCTCAAGTGTATAGCACTCTGACTATCGCAATAGACCACGTGCTCCTCCTGCTTCAGGCTAAGTTCCTGTAGGAACCTCTTCATCCAAAGCATCTCTTTACATGCTTCTGTGACTGCAATGTATTCGGCCTCTGTCGTCGACAATGCTACGACCTTCTGTAGCTTGCTCTGCCAAGAAACCGCTCCCCCTGCAAACGTGAACATAAACCCCGATGTAGACTTCCTGGAGTCTATGTCACCTGCCATATCTGCATCTGTGTAGCCCTCTAACACGGGTTTTCGTCACCATAGCATAGGCTCAACCTGGATGAGCCTCTTAGATACCGTAGTATCCATTTCACCGCTGCCCAATGTTCTTTGCCAGGATTGGCAAGATACCGGCTGACAACACCAACCGCATATGCTATGTCTGGGCGTGTACACACCATAGCATACATCAAACTTCCTACAGCTGACGCGTAGGGTATCTCTTGCATCTCTTCCACCTCTGCCTTCGTCTTGGGACACCGCTTTGTTGCTCAATCAAGTGACCATCTAGTGGAGTACTGACCGGCTTCATTTGCATTCATATGAACCGCTCTAGGACTTTCTCAATATACCGCTCTTGTGACAGCCAAAGCTTCCTGCTGCTTCTGTCACGGGTTATCTCCATTCCTAGGATCTGTCTAGCCGGGCCCAAGTCTTTCATCGCAAAAGACTTGCCCAACTCCTGTTTCAGCCTGTCAATCTTCTTGATATCTTTTCCCATGATGAGCATGTCATCAACGTATAATAGCAGAACTAAGAAATCACCATCTGAGAACTTACGCGTGAACACACAGTGGTCCGACTCCGTTCTGTCATACCCATGCTGTAACATGAACGAATCGAACTTCTTGTACCATTGCCGTGGAGCTTGTTTCAGCCCCATACAAGCTCTTCCTCACCTACACACCATATGCTCCTTGCCCTTGACTTGAACCCCTCCGGTTGGTGCATGTAGATCTCTTCTTCCAGTCACCATGGAGAAAGGCGGTTTAACATCTAACCGCTCTATCTCCAGATCCATGCTAGCCGCCAACCCAAGCAACACCGTATGGATGTCATCTTCACCACTGGTGAGAATATCTCCTCGAAGTCTATGCCTTTCCTCTGACCAAACCCTTTCACCACAAGTCTGGCCTTGAACCTCGTCTGTGAATTCTTCTGCTCAACCTTCTTTCTGAACACCCACTTGTTGCTCGAGCTTTCTTGCCCTCTGTGCAGGTTTCACCATATCATAGGTGTGGTTCTTATGCAAGGATTTCATCTCCTCTTGCATAGCTTTCAACCACTCCTCCTTATGCTCGTCGGCTAGGGCCTCAGAATAATCTTCTGGCTCTCCCCCATCGGTTAGCATAATGTACTCATGCGGCGAGTACCTCTTGGACGGCTCCTGTCCCTAGATGACCTCCTCACCCGTGGCTCAACAGTGGATCAAGTGGGGCTGCTCCCCGGTCCATCTTCCGAAGGAACTCCCTCATCCTCTACACTTCTTGTGTACTCCCCGTCATCGGGCACCACGGAGGAGTAATCGGATCCATGTCCTCTAGCTCACACCGAACAGGGGTGGTTCTTCTCTAGCTTACCAATGTCTTCGATACACTGATCTTCAAAGAAAACCACATCTCTGCTCCTGACGAGCTTCTTCTCGGTCGGATCCCATAACCCGTAACCGAATTTTTCATCACCGTACCCTAAGAACACACACCGCCGATCTTCATATCGAGCTTGGACCTCTCGTCCTTTGGTACGTGAACGGATGTCCCGCATCCAAACACTCGAGATGACCGTACGATGAATCTGTCCAGTCCACACCTTCTCGGTACTTCTCCATTCAACGGGCCGATGGAGACACTGTTTATCAAATACACCGCCGTGCGCATTGCTTCTCCCCGTAACGTCTTGGGCAACTTCGCATGGGATAACATGCATCGATTCTCTCAACAATGGTGCGATTCATTCGCTCGGCCTACACCATTATGCTGTGGGGGTCTTGGGAACCGTCTCTGTTCATGCCGTATACCCCGAGACTTGCAGCACTCGTGAAAGTCGCCAATGTATTCACCACCATTGTCGGTGCGGATGCACTTCAATGATCTACCCTGTCTCTCTCTCGACCATAGCATGAAACGGCTTAAACACACCAAAGACCTCGTCCTTGGATTTCAAAGCATAAACCCAAACCCTCCTAGATGCATCATCTATAAAAGTGACAAAATACAATGCCCCACCAAGGTTTTGTCCTCATAGGACCACAAACATCGAATAAACCAAATCTAATGCATGCACTTTATTAACATGAGAAGCGGTTTTAATGAATGAAACTCTATGTTGTTTCCCGATAAACAATCAAGACAGTTTTGAGAGGCATACCTGTCACGTCTGGAAGGAGTTGCTTTCTCGCTAGTGCGAAGCCCTTTTTCACTCATGTGGCCTGAGACGCCTGTGCCACATGTCAATAGCCGAATCTTCCGCTGCGTTCAACCCACCCTTGCACATACTGACACTTGCCTTGTACAGGGTGCAACACTTCTTTCCTCTAGCCACGATCAACGAACCCTTGATGAGCTTCCATCGCCCACCAGCAAACCGGCTTTCATAGCCATCATCATCCAGCCTTCCCGTCGACATCAAGTTGAGGCGAAGGTTTGGGATATGCCTCACATCCCTGAGAACCAATGTGCAGCCCACATCGGTCTTCACACAAATATCACCGACTCCCACGATCTTTGATACGCCAGAATTTCCTATCTTCACAGTCCCATAGTCACGACTTGTAGCTTGTGAAGGAGTCCCGTGTGGAGTCGCATGAAAAGAAGCTCCAGAGTCTATCACCCAGTCGGTGCCCTGACTCGTAGCCGTGAGACACACATCGTGATCTGTAGAAAGAATAACTACCATGTCGCCATCTGAAGCGACCGCAGTGGAATCAGATTCTTCTTCCTTCCTTTTCCTTTCTTGTCGTTCTTCTTACCACGACATTCATGCTTGTAGTGGCCCTTCTTGCCACAATTCCAAAGATTCAACCTCTTTCTCGTTACTCGACTTGCCTCTTGATTTATCTCGGGCCTTCCCGCCCTTTCGTTCTTTCCTCTCCCCCGTTCTGCGTCACAAGAGCCTCTTCCGAGTAGACCCCTCGAGACTTTCTCCTTGTCTCTTCATTGAAGAGACAAGCGGTTACCTGTTCCATGGATATCTTTCCGTCGGGCGGAGTTACTTAGAGACACCACCAATGTCTCCCAACCGTCGAGCAATGAACTAAGCAATAGTAAAGCCTACAATTCATCATCCAGGACCATCTTCATAGAGGTGAGTTGGTTCACTATATTCTTGACCTCATTCATGTGCTCTACCTGACGAACCACCATCCTTGAACTTGAGATTCACAAGTCGCCTTATTAGAAATATCTTATTACCTATTTGTCTTCCTCTCATACTGACCCTTGTAATTTCAAACCATGGAAGCTTTAACGGTGAGGTTTCGTAGACACATGGTGAAACACGAAATCATTCAACCATTGTCTAATAAACCCCACTGACCTTTCGGTCCATCTTCTTCCAATCATCATCAGTCATATCCTTGGATTTTCTTTGATATGCACGAGATTGGAGAATATAGGTCCTTGCAATAAAGCAAGTCCTCCATCTTAGCCTTCCATATGGTCCAGTTAGAACCATTGAGGCTGATCATCCTTGAGCCACCTTCCATAATTCAAACCGATCCTACCCGTTCAATGAACTTAGTTTTGATACCACTTTGTTGGGATGCCTTGCACAAACCTTAGGATCTAGCCTCCCGAAACAAACCAGAATTATGGATAAAACAATAAAATAAATCAAAGCATCAATCATACACCACACAAGAAATTTTTACGTGGAAAACCCTCAAAGAGGTAAAAACCACGGGACCTCGTCCAGATCAACAATCCACTATGAAGTAGAACGTTTACAACCTTCTTCACTCACGCAGGAGTGGATGAACAATAAGAGAAATAGAGAAAACGGAGAGATCTAATCGATTACGAGGACATAGAAGCGCTGAGATGTAGATTGCAATGTAGAGAACCTCCGCGAGCAGAACCTCCCTTCTATAAGCTTCCTCTCTCTCTTTCTCCCTCTCTCTCACCTTTGATAGCCCTAAACCCTTTGAAGCAAATCCTTGCAAAGCTTTAGAAACCCTCTTGCTATTTTGTGATACCTAGAAAAACCTAGGCAACCCCTTTTATAGTTTTGGGAAACTCCTTTCGCAACCTAGTTGCGAAAGGACTCAAATCCATGATTTCGCACAAGCAAAATCGCGGAACAATCAAGTAACCTACGACTAGTCCCGGCTCTCCTACGACGGGTCGTAGACCATCTACGACCAGTCGTAGCTCTCCTACGACCAGTCCTAGCTACTGATAAAAAACAAAGCACGAACTCATTTGGACTTTGAGTCGTGCCAGGGCTCGAACCTACGACCGGTCGAGCACCTCCCACGACCGGTCGAGAGGGGCTTTGGACCGGTCGAAGACGGGGAAAAAACCCTATCAATGTGTCCTATGAAATGGGTTTAAGATTGGTTAATGTATGACTATTATACAATTTGTAAGTGTTTGCATTATTATTATTATTATTATTATTATTATTATTATTATTATTATTATTATTATTAGCTTGTTAGTACACAACACCAATGTCAGTTCATACTTCACTATTAGCCACCCCCACTAGGGAATCGATACCAAGCCCCGTTAGTGCTTGCATATCAAAGTACAATTGGGGTATCAAACAACTTTCCTGATGACACGTTTAGTACATGGGCTTAGATGGAATTAGGTGGATGGAATTGCATTTGGACCCATGCAAATTTCATCCAATGTTTGGGAAGGACGGGAAAGGTTAGGGTTAAGTGCGATGGAATTGCATTTAGTCTCATGCAAGATTTTCAATGAATTTTAAAATCCATCCCACGTAGGACTCACATTAATGCATGTGTTTTTTTCATGCTATCCATCCATATACGGCCTTTACATGCGACATTCTAGTTATATATGTGTATAAGTGATTGACATCTGTTGTGAATTTGGTTTGTTGATTACAATTTCAATGTTCATCAAATTGGATTTTACTTAATCTACTGTTTTTCCCATGGCAAGAATTTTATACCAAACATGAAATTAAATAGCCCAAATACCATGGTATTTTTAGAGATGTAATTATTGTGCAATAATGGTGTTAATTCCGTCTAATACAATTCCATACAATCTAATCCCACCGTGCTTGTAATAAATTGTAAATTTGTAATAATTATAAATTACAATACATGATATCAGTAGACATGCATTTGATCAGGATTACTTGTCTTTAGATGGTTGTAATAAAAGTGTAATGATAATATTTTTACATTCCTAGCTGTCAAATCAATAAAAAAAAATACAGTAAAATCATTGCCATGCCTTTGATTACAAATTCCTTTACTTTTCCCCGGTAAAGGAGAGTTACATTAAGACAGCTTTGTGGGGTCCTCCGTAATGCATGTCGAACATCTATGCTATCCATCATCTACAAGATCATTTTAGAATGAGAGCACAAAAATAAGGCATATCCAAGACTCAAGTAGGCCCATCACAAAAAATTGTGGATAAAAAACATACACTGTTAGAACTATTTTGGGACCCACGGAAGGTTTGGATCAGGCCGTTGGTGTTTTCCCTCAACCTTATCAACGTGTTGAATGGCATATAGACGTCATGGTAGGCTCTAGGAAAGCTTCAACGGTGGGCGTTTTTACTGGGGCTCAATTATACTACGAACTGGCTAACAGATGTATAGACCGGATGCCACATAAATTCTGTGGGCCCACCGAGCTTTGTGTTACATGAACTCCCTATTACACAAAACCTTGTAGCCCTTACAGCTCTATTTGGGCTCATGTTCCTGCCTCCGTCGCGATTTATAATGGAGGGTCATTAGACGCCAATTGGGGCCCACATGATGGAATGTCCAATGATTTTGAACCGTCCATCTTCTTGATACTACTGTAAATAAGCTATCACCACATAATCGACTTTTATTGATGATTCTACCGTCTGATTTTTTGAGTTGAATGGGAGCCACAGAAAATATCATTTTTCATCATTAGGCATTCATTTAGAGATTGTTATGGTCACAGTCATCCTTCGGTATAGGTTTCGTACAGTGGGCCTTGTGGCGTAGATTCCAAATACCACAAACGGTTCAGATCATCGAACCACTCAACACTGGCATTATAGCGTGGATTTCCCGACACAAACCCGACCAAACCTGAGACGGGAAAGGATTGAGGATACGTTTGAGTGGGTCGGCCTCGGGTTGGGCCCCGATTGGATCGGGGAACGCTTTAACCTTGCCTGAGGTCGATGCTCTGTGGGGTCCACAAATGTTATAAATGAAAATTTCACTCCGTACATCAAAGTAAGACCATTATTTGAACCGTACCTATAAAATATAAGATTGTTAAAAACTCATGTGGATCCCACCAATGGGAACAATGTAAAAATGCTAGCCAAACTGCTAGTTCACACAGTGTGGCCCACCTGAGGTTTTTTTAATCGGGATGATTTGTATTTTATATCCTGGTGAGTTAGACCTGATTAACGGGTTTGACGAAGGATATAAAACATGACGGTCCAACAAATGTATGGTCGGCATTCATGTGGTGTGGCTCATCTGAGTTGTGCATCTAGCTGATTGTTTATCCCAAGAGTCACAATCAATCATGGAACCTAATGAACGGATTGGATTTTACAATTAAACTATGTTGGCCCCACAGAGTTGGATGTTTACGCCGTGTTCCAAGGACTCCACGTGCTTCGCACATGCCATTACCAATGTCCCACGGCACGTGTGTAGCGTGTATACATAAACTGCCTTGTACACGCGTGTGCACCTAGCAAAGCCCTCTTCAGCACTCTTTCGCGCCGCCGTTCTCTCTCTTCCCGTGAGGTCTCTCTCTCTCTGCCCGTCTCGGTCTGCTGCCGGAGATCTGACCATCGATCTCATTCGCTCCGCTGTCCACAGACCAATCCCTCTTCCACCATCTCTCTTCGTCAGAGAAGAATGTGAATCTATGCATGGTGTCCATGGTGGAAGTTGTGTGCGAGATCCGGTCCGTGTATCAGATGGACCCACCATGTACAAGTACTCAAGCTGGTGATCATATATATGGTGGGTCCCACATGCTACACCGATAGGATCTCCCAAATGTTCCAGTCTGGCACGCGGGGCCTCATGTAGTGTAACGCCCTGAAATTCGGGGGTCGAGTATGAACTCAACTCCCGAGTTCCAACGCATCACTTATGCAACATACACAATGATGGTTAAATGTTGTCTGAGTTAGCGCAATAAACATGAATGAGATTATACCAAAACAATAATTCATACTCCAGTTCAATTGTATAAAGGCAAGCGGAAGACTGAAATTTTATATTCGAAATATGTAAAGTATCAAAATTTTGTGAACTCCAGAGTATGAGTACTAACTGAGTACCAATATACATGTATTGTTTCTACGTCAAAAATCAAAATACAACTCTGTAGATAAGCCCTGGAATCCCCGCGATGCAGTCGGCCTAAGCATAGCCGTCAGAGTACTGCATAAAGGAGAACTCCTCCTGATCCTCCTCGAAGTCGAGCTCCGGCTCCCAACGCAGGCGCCATCTACACCTGCGACAGAGTCTGGTGGGTGTTGCAAACACCGTCCCGTAATGTGGGAGTGAGTAGCTAACTCAGTGGAACAATAAAGCATAGGTTAACATGTTATCAAATCAATCAAACAGTAATGATAAAGCAGTACAAATCAAACATTTCTAACTACTCTTGTTAAGTGTAAAAATGATATGACATGATACTGTATGCCCTTGCCAAACCACCCTTAAGCGACATCATCTTACATTCGCGAATGCTTACTCCCTCAGTGCGCCACATTTACAAAGCACATGCGGTGCGATGATGCTCATGATTACCAAGTTTTTATTAGTCCATTTCAATCAGCAGTATTGGAAAACTAAGGTACCTCCCTTGTATCATTCCCAAACATGATCCATTCTAGAGTCGTCAGTCCTAGTTAATCTCATACGATATTATGGTTTGAGAGGCGTAGCGAAGGCATCACAAAGGGCTCGTCACCCGTCGGACGGATACTGAGATCTCACCGTATGCGGCTCAAGTCATTGACGACCGTCACTCGAGTACTGAGTCTCACCGTACTCGGCTCAATCACTAGCCGTCACTCGAAAGTACGGGTCTCACCGTACTCGGCTCAACTCATACTCTAGTTCTTTGTGAAAGACTCGTCGACAATCACGGACACTTGGAGTATACTCGAAGATACTACTACGGAGGACTCGTCGCCGTCGTCAAGACGAGCACAGGTCTCACCGTACTCGGCTCTCGCCGTAAGTATCGACAGCTCGAATATAGTGTCCCATACCACCATAATCGGCTCACGAGTTTGGTTGCGCAATGGTCACTACGGGGAGGCACATGACCCCAGCGTAGGCCGACAGCTCGACCACGGTGTCCCATACCACCATGCCCGGCTCATGCGTCTTAGCGGATCGAGGTACCATGGTTAACGGGATCGCCACTGGTAAGTTTGGTACCCTAGGTTCAAGCAGTAGCGACCAAACATGGTGAACATACATATACACTCCGGTTTACTTGACGGGCCTGACTAGCTCGAGCGCACCACAAGTTGAGCGATATGGAGCGCAAAAGCACTCCGTGTGGCCAACCACTATCGCCAACCGAAGTACGACTCGGGTTCGCCAGACACATCCTTTGTGGCGACATGTATCTCAGCCACAACCTCAAGTCCGGTACCAAATGTTTGGACTATAGGCATAGTCCCAAACTCAAACAGTTCTCATCAATAGCATGTAGAGTAAAGCATGATGAACAAGCAATACAGCATATTAGCAGGCATGTTATAAAGCATGAAGTAAAGCATGAAGTAAAGCATGTTGTAAAGCACTATACACATAGGGATACGATTACATACACATCACAAGTGAATGGTTATAGCGAACCACCGCGTGGAGGGGGGTCCTACATGTCTCTAAGAGAGTCGGGAATCTCATATCAGCACCTCTCTAAGGCACTAACACTCAAACATTTACACACACAAGCATCTACGCGAACACTTAGAATACACTATTCCAACATACATGACGTATGTTAGCAAATGCGTATTAGGGCTATTATTTCGCCAAGCGGTTATTTTATCCGCGCATACCATATTCATACGACAAATAATCATGACAATTATATTTCCAAAATTTGTACATAAGCGGTATTTCTAGAATACGCAATTTCAACATACATAGTGTTTTCAAGCGAACATAGATCTCGGCGATTCCTTTCGCCAAACTAGTATTTTATTCATATATTGTATAATCATATATTAAATAAATATGTCAAACATTATTCCAAAAGAAATACGTATACGGTATTTCTAAAATACACAATTTCAACATACGTCGCATTTACAAGTGAACATGTATTTTGGCGATTCCTTTCGCCAAACTAGTATTTTATTCATATATTATATAATCATACATTAAATAAACATGTCAAACATTTATCCAAAAAAAATACGTATACGGTATTTCTACGTATACCTAGAATATGTGAAATTCCATATTTCACAACGTTAATTGAAACAGGAAACGGAAAGCACTTTGTACATGTGCAATTGCAAGCAGATCATGAATCTACCATTATCTGACATTGAAAGCGTTGAAAACCGTAACTTATACACTTAAAGTCCTCACCTTTGCCTTTTAAAACGCAACGAATCAGCAAGGGTAGTAAATCCTCCGTATACGGGAGTTTTCTAGCCTAAAGAGCGGAATCGGTTAGTCGTTATACAACCCACATCGATCCTACCTTAAATCAGACCTAGGGTTAGGGTTTCTTACCTTCAAACGGAATGGAAAACGCCGGGAAAACACCTGGAATGGAGCGGTGTAGGCCGTGTAACAATCCAAAGCAGTAGGAGGAAGATCTCCCACAAATCCCAAACTATTCTCCCTCTTTTCTCTCTCTCTCTCTAGGGTTTTAATCCCAAATTCATATGGCTGTGAGAGGGGCTGTTCTAAGCCCCTTTTATAGCCAAAAACATTCCCAAAATAGACTCAGTTTCAAGGGTGACTGCTTATATAGGCATTTCGCCACTTTTCCAGCTCAAAAGGGAGGTTCTGGTGGCCCTCCTTGAACCAAACGTCAGACTTAAGCTTACCATCTATGGATCTACGTGGGATTACGTTTTTGACTCGATTGGATTCCCAGATCGCACATGGTGGACCACTTTCAGTTCGACGGTCAGTGGGTCACGATTAGAAATTCCAAGTACATGTAAATGTTCCTGAAATTTTTCTTAATCCGAGGGTGTAATTTGGTCTGATTCTGACGGTCAGGTTGCTTAATACTGACGCGTCAACGAATGATGCCAGATCACTATTCCAGATATTTATTTTGGAATGGGAATAGTGTTTTTCACACACCCTCGCTCCGGATCGAAGCGAATGGCCATGGAACGTCTGATGGAGCTGATTTTTGAGATAATTGTTAAGCCCAGTGGGGCGGTCTTAGTTCCTTAGCTTCGGGTTAATCGGACTCTCGATGTGCGATATAGACCTAATACGAAGTTTCGTTTCATTCCCGAGAGCAGACGGGAAATGAGTTTGGTTCTAAACTTTAGGGTAACCTAGCGTCAATGATTCTGCAACTTTTGGGTCTTGCAGATCGTATTTAAAGCGATCCTAACGGATTTTATGGCTAATCGAGTTTAGTACTTAGTTAACTTTATTAAATTTCTAAAGAATTTAATCCTACGTGATTTCTGGTCGAGGTGGTACTCGACCCAATGTACGGAAATTTACGGGTTGTTACATGTAGAGCTGCGTGTGGGCAGCTGCAAGTGGGGGTTAGAAAACCTTCACTGTCTACAGCCACTCTCATTGATTTGAAAATGTAGTACTCCATATCCAAAAATCGAAATAGTTGTATGGAAATCAAAAGGTGTGGGTGTGAATATCAATTCCCATAGGGTAATTGAGATGGGCATTTTCATCTTTTCAATCATCAGTAGGTTTTGGAGATGTGAATATCAATTGCCCGCACGCAGACCCGTCCAGTGCCAAATGAAAAAGCACCATGTGCGCGTGTTCGATGTCGCGCCTGATGAAAAGTATAAATTCCCCTTCACGAAATGATGATTACGCCTTTTTCACTGTGGGCCCCATGTCCGATGGATGCACGGGCGCTTCTTCATTGGCACCGGATGGGGTGTGTCCGGCACTGTTGGATGCAATCTGTGTACTATGATTCATCATTTTCCACTAAATTTATAGCTAACCCATTTCATTGTTTGTTGTTTCTGACGATCAGGGCTCCTCATCCTCTCCCTCTGTTCTTTGACAAAGGTACTTGCATTATTGTTCCATTTATTTTTACTTTTTATTTGAATTTCCATAAATGATTTTTATTTGATTTTCCTTTTTCCCCTTTTTTTGCATTGTTTGGTGATTGTTAATATTCATGATGTTTTATTTAAACCAACACGATTTAAATGATTTTTAAACTCGCAAGTATACGAATCAGATGCAGATACGGTACATATTACGAGATCATTCCCACGAGGACTAATCGTCACAATTCAAATTTACGACTCTCCTTAACTAATCCAACAAATAATGGAATGAAATACTAAGCACAATTCTAGAAAAAATTAATTAAGAACAGGGAAGAAAATTCAATCAGAGAAAGAGCACTAGGACTTTCGAATCCACTCCTAATTATCCTAACCCTTGTTTTGTCTATTGATTCACCTTGATCTAGATTGATACCAATTGTATAGAGAAAGCACAATCTGTGTCCTGAATCGGGCATACAGTATGTCTAATTCCTTTAAGCAATGCCATGAATAACACATCCCATGTCCTTGATCGGGTACATGGAATGAATAGTTCATTAAAGCATCCTGTTTCTTCCTCTATAGGAAACTTGTTCTTGATCAGACACAAGCACCTATAATAAGCATCCAAACAACATCCATATATATACTTTGATCAAGTTCATAAATGGAGAAGTATAGAATTTAAACCAATCAAGCCCACTTAGAGAAAGAAACAAATTAATTAATATTCAAAGTAAATCAACCAATACAAGAGCTAATCAAATTAGGGGCTTCATCTCAGCCCTAGCTTTGAGATTAGTGACCCATAAAATCCATCAAAAATATTAAACAAAATTCATAAAAATAAAACACCAAACCAATCGATCTCTCTCTCTTTTTCCTTCTCTTTCTTCTCTCTCTTCTCTCCCTTGCTCTAGATATGGATTTCTCTGGTTCTGAATGCCTTTCCCACGTCTATAATTCCTCTTTTATAGCTGTTGGAGAGCTGGAGTCGGTGGCAGAGTTGTAGAAGGACATGAAGTACAAATTTTCGCAGCCGTGATCGGTGGGCCCCACAGAGGTATTTTCTGAAAAATACACCCCGTCCATTGGATTCAGGACAAAATTTCAGTCAAGAATGAGTGGTTTTGAACGTCCATTAACACGGCCCACAGAAGAAATCTCAACAAAAACAGTTTTGAACGTCATAAGACCGACTGTTTGTGGACTCTGTACCGCACACGTGTGTATGCATGGGAGTAAAATATCAGCATGGTTTTGAAGCTCTCGAACCACTCTTCAAGATGAACGGATCAGATCGACCGGACAGACGACGTAAGGGGTCCACAATCCGCCGCAAAACGGACAGCGTCCGTGCGTTACGCGGACGGAACCTCTTCCGCTGTGACAATGGTGGGGCCCATTTTTGGACTTTTCACAGGAATCTACGCCGTCCATTGGTTTCAGCTCGAAAAACCAATCTAGAATGGTTGGTTTTGGACTGATTTTGGTGTGGTCCACCAGAGATCTCGCCCGACCGTTCAACCTGCGTTTAAAAGGTTGGAAATTGATCTTCGTAGTATTTTACAATTATGCCATCTAGGCAAGCATTTTTGTCGCCCTATGGAACAAATGAACGGTTCTGATCATCATTTAAGATGATGAGTGGGACCCACAGCTCGATCCAACGATCGGCTGCGTAACGCTGTAACGCGTTTGAGTTTGAGAGAGTGCGGGTCAGCGTCTCGCTGACCGTCTTCACGTATCCGGTGCGCGGCAGGTGTTTAATGAACATGATGTACATGCATCACGTACATGGCCCACAGTAATGTTTGTGAGAAATCTGCACCGTCCATCCTTTTCTTCATATAATTTCAACCGCCAAAACCAAGTTTGAGGCAGTTCCAAATATCAGGTGGGCCCCAAAGTGAGGATAAATGGGCTAATCTATCCGTTGGACCATTTTCCGAGATTCTCAATGGCTGAAATTTAATATGTACGGTTAATTTACGGCCCCCATCACATGTATGAAGTTTCGAGTCAATCGGATGGCGGGAAACATGTGATCTTGCATTCTGGACCCTTTTCGGGCCCTTTTATCATGCTTTCCTCATATCCCAGGCGTGTAAAATCTTCATTATTGGTTTTCTGGAGTCCATCCCGAGCTCTGGTAATTTTGGAGCGCCAAATCCATGTTCTTAGCATCATCTTTCAGTACACACTCCTGATTTCATCCTGTAATAAAAACACGAGTAAAACACTCCATTAAGCCTTATCATGTACGTAAAATTAGGCAATTACTGGGGTCTAATATGCAACATTCGACACTCATCAATTCATGGTAGAGAAGAGGAGAGGAAAAGGGAATGGAGAGGAAAAAAGAAAGGGATAATAGACTATTTCCCTCTCACCCCTTAAGCTCTTATTTATAATGAAATTAACCCTAAACACCATACACCATAGGACATCTATAGACTGCAGCAGAAACCAACATCACACAAACACACAAAATCTGATTTACTCCCCCTTACGCTTTAGCATAGATATTGTACATGCCTAGCTTGCCCATAATATCCTGAAGATTAGAGGAACCATAAGCATTTCTCAGGACATCAAATAACTGAGTACACAATAACTTGGTTAAAATTTTCTCTCTCAAAAATTGCTGTCAACCTCAATATGCTTGATTCTCTTTTGGAAAACCGAATTAGAGGCTATGTGGGTCATGGCTTGATTGTCACAATGTAAGGGAACATGACTAGGAACACTGACCATACCCTGTTTCCTGAAGAAGAGAATGAAGTCATATATAATTCACACGCAACAGGAGCTATCGAATGATACTTTGCTTCAACAGAGGAGTGTGCCACCATAATCTATTTCTTACTCTTCCAAATTACTAAATTGCACCTAATCAACTCAACAGTACCCACTCATATTTAGGTGACTATGACTATAATATAATAAACCCTTTTCCACAACAGCCTTCAAAGAGCGAGAACATGGTAGACAGGTAGTAAATAAGCATCCTACCAGATGATGCTGCATGCCCTGGTCATGAAGGACTGACTCCTGTTCATTAAGGTGGTGATTTATTTCAATAGGAGCATCCATAGGTTGATCACCTAGCATTCTTGTATCTGTAAGAAGGTTAAGAATATTATTCCCTGTGAGATCAAAGATTTTTTTCTTTTTTTGAGGGACCTGACAACTGTGATTCCGTTGAAGTATTTTAAGGGTTGTATGATGGGGACCTCAGAGGACCTACTCAGGTGTACTAGAGACGGAGACAACCACCCACATTCGCGCAACTTTCTTTGTGGATGGGAGACGAGTTCTATATGGGGCCTAGCGGGCTATTTGAAGACCCCACATGCATTGGACGTGCATCAGAAAGACCCTACTTTGGGATGATGCATGTAAGTTGTTTAGAAGACCATTTTAGTCATAAGATTTTTATTTTGTATTGATCCGACCGTTGGATCTTGTCGATCGGGCTATTGGGCTGCCAGACCTTCTAGATCTGGGCCCCTTGGACTTTGATTTTGCTTCATTTATGTTTTTTTTTTTTTTTTTTTTATAGGATTTATTCAATGATTGAGATTGATAATAAGTATTTTGGTTTTCTTATTTTGGACGATGAGCCATTTTACTTAAGTGAGTGACATAGTTGTAATTGTTCTGAATTTTTAATTATAAAAGCACAAGGGGGTGATTGTGGGAAGGAATTTTTCTCTGTGTTTTAGGGTTTGTGAGAAACCCTCACTTGCAATTGAATTGTGGAAGAGTAGAGGCTTATTTGGTGGTGGATTCTCCAAAGTGCATCCATCCTCTTTCTCTTCTTAAAAAAGGTATTCTTCTTCTTCTGTTGTCTTCATTCTTCCTTTTCCATTACAACATTCTCAACCCGTCAAAACCCTACTCAATCATCACTCTCTTTCTTTTCCTTTACCTAGCTATGTGTGGACTTGCACGTGCGTCAATATGGGCAGTCACGTATGGGCTCCCGTTTGGGGTTTTCCCTATTTGATTTTCCGCTGAACCTCCCTAATCCCTAGATCATTTAAATCCCTAAAAAACCACAATCCTCAATTTCCATTCATGAACCCAAAACCCTAATGAAAATATGAATTTTGTGAAACTTTCCCCAAATAAGAATTTCGATTGCATCATCATTTATCCACATGGTTCTTGTACAACCCACGCTAGATTGGAAGTCCCTACTTCCAAGTGAGCTATTCTTGAATTATTTTATATTTTCGTGCACCGCATATGTGATAACTTATGACCTTCATATTATAAATCTAATTTTCGAATGTATTATGTGGTTATGTTTGATTTTATATGTTGATTGCTAAAATTAATGTGTAATTTGATCTCTCATCTTGCATCCTAGGGTAGTTTCTATCATCTTACATCACCGTAAGTCCTTCATATTGAATGTACTAGCCAAGGACACACTATCCATCTCCAAATCATTGTCACTTGTGAGAACAATACCATTGATGTACGCAAGTCCTTAATATTGAGCGCACTGGCCAAGGACACACTAGCCATCTCCAAATCATTGTCACTTGTGAGAACAATACCATTGATGTACGCAATCAGGATGCATGTAGAGTCACCATCTCATTTTATAATATATCCTCGTAAAAAACCAATCTATGAGAGAGTGATACTGAATTTCTATAAATTTCTTCTTCTTCTTCTTCTTCTATTTTTTTTTTTTTTATTTTCCAGTTTGTACACCTTCCCTTTCTTTCCTGGTGGGTGGAACTTAGTATGCAGGAACATATATAGGTCTTCTTGAAGTTCTCGTAAAGAAACACATTCTTATCATTTAGCTAATGAAGAGGCTGATTGTGAAATACAACTATTGATGGAGGAATTCACAGTTTAACTTCACTGCATCAGCAAATGTTTCTTGATAGTCCAATGTTGTTGGGTGAATTATTTGCCACTAGACTAGCTATGTATCTTGCAAACAGGCATCATGCCTATGCATGAGGTGTACACCTATTTGTAGCCAACAACATGCTTTTATAGTGGTAGCTCAACTAAATCTCTTATCTCATGGCTCTCGAAGGCCGTCATTTCTTCCATCATAGCCGCTTTCTCATAAACAGCCAGAGCTTTGCAACTTTAGGAATGGAAACAGAGTATGCGTAAGAAATACATGCCTTAAAAGGATGGAGAGAGAGGATACGAAAGTACTAATTGAATGTGAAGTAAATGACTGCTTTTCTTTCCAAAGAGGAATTGGTAACTTGAAGGAGTGAAGGAAACGGAATCGAAGGATAGATGATGGTCATTAATAATCTCTAAGGGCTTAGCATTGTCTTACCTCTGGGTGTACACCTTCATATGCTTCTCTACAGGCTTGGGCTGTTTGTGAACATGAACACTGGACAATCCATGATCATGTAGAGAGCGATTCATCATTATGAGTGGAGGTAATAGTAGTGGCCTATGACAAGAAGTTACATTATCAAAGAAGATAACATCTTTAGAGTTACATTATCAAAGAAGGTCACATCTTTAGAAATATACCCTTTCCTAGTCATCTTTTGACTGTTTTATCACTCTAAGAAAACACATTTTCTGGCTTGAATCCCGACTTTTTTTTTTTTCTACCTTTCAGGAAAAATAATAATAATAATAAACTTAATTTTCTATTTCAAAAGCTTTAGAGGATAAAGAGAGATTAGATTTCAAAACCTTTAGAGGATAACTATTTTCAAGAATAGGAGTATGCATCCTATTAATCATATAGGATGTAGTGAGAACTACCTCATTCCAATAGATTTTAGGTACCAACATTCCTATCATGATGGGGATTTAGTAACCTCTAGAAGGTTGGTGATTTTTCAGCATGATGACACCATTTTGTCATGGCGTATATGCATAAGAATTTTGGAATTCTGCACCATGCTCAGCAAAGAAATTTGGCAAGTCATGAGTAGATATTCCTTAGCACTATCTAATAAAAAAATTTAGTGCCGATTGCCGAACTGAGTAAGACCATCTCATGTAACATTTTGAAAATGGAAGGAACCTCATTTCTATGTTTCATTAGATAAACCATGTAAGTTTGGAGTAATCACCAATAAACAAAGTAAAATATTTGCAACAAAAAACAAATGTAATTGGGGAAGTCCTTCACTCTGCAAAATGAATTAGATTGAAGGAACTGGAACATCTACTATTATTATTATTTTGAAAGATGAACTTCATTGAAAGAGCCCAAAAAACTTAGCAGAAAACAAAAAACAAAGCAAAAGACCAAAAATACAACAAACCAACCCCCTTGGGTTCGGATTCCCAATCCCTAATTAACAAGAACAACCTTCTAACCCCTCTCTTTCATGCCAAGACAAAACTAACTCCCCCATGGAGGATGGCAATCACCCAAGACGCTAAAAGCAAAAAGGATACTCTCCCACACCCCTACAACAAAAGATCCCCGCAGATTCTTCATTCTTCATACATGAGGCAAACATTGGGCAAAGCCAACCCTCTCCTGTGAAGATTATCTACAATGAGCTATTTTTGTTTGTGAGCCAAGAAAAAGCCATGACCCTTGGAGGGGGTGATATTTCCAGATAAAGGCTGTTTGAGAATACCTAGCCTCTGGACCTGTCCCACAGATCACATTGAGGAAAAATTGCATCATGAATACACCCGATTTATCCCTTAACTAGATAGGAACATCCAGGAAATTCAAATCAGGCTGAATGGCTTCCAAAAGAGAAAGCAAACTCAAAAGCTCCTCAATCTCTGAATCAGCCAAGTTATGGCGACAAGGGGGGGGTGGGGCACCACCCTAGGGCCTATTTGGCCGGACCAATCCCACGGTATTAGGAGGGATGGGATCGCGATATCCCGGGATATGCATGACGAGCCAAATAGACCTGGTGAACTTGTAAGCAATCCCATGGATCTTAAAACAATCCACTGACATCACCATCATTACCTTAAACTTGATCCCATCACTTGGTTGGACGGATTGGAAGGTAAAATCTCGGGATATGCCGGGCGTGCCAAACAGACCCTGTGAACTTGTTCCGGGATATAGCAATCCCATGGATCTTAAACCAATTCACTGACACCACCATCATTACCTTAAAATCCATCTCATCCCTCCTAATCCCATGGGATTCGCCCTGCCAAACAAGCCCCTAGGGGATGAAACAATCTGCAACTGATATAGATTGATTTGGGCAAATCCTTGCAATGAGAGGGAAATGGGATCTAATAGTAGAATCGCCTAACCAAATGTCGTCCCAGAATCTCACCTTGACCCCGCTGCCAACTGAAAAACCAATCTTGGGATGGGCTTTGCTTACCAATCGAGCAATGGACTTCTAACAGTAGGAAGCCTTATACAATGAAGAATCCTTGGTCCATCTGCCCAAGCTCGAGACTTAGCATCAGGGGGCGTATCAACTAGGGGAAAAAAAGAAGAAAAGATATGGATGGACATCGTGTATCGGTATTAGACCATATTGGCCCGTATGACATTTTTTTAAGCCAAAGAATTAAGGTGAAATGTCGGGAAAAAGGGAAAAGGATAAACAATGAGATATTCAAGAATCTACCTTTTTGTTTTTTGTATTTTGGACATGCATGCAATGATGCATCTGACCTTTCTTTGATAAGAATGTTGTCTGTCAGCTTGATCTATTGAATTTGAAAGCCAACCAAATTGGCTATAATTGAACCCAAATCAGACCTGAATCGGTGAATTAGGTCTTCTTTTCCTGTAAAGTAACAGTACTTAGGATTGAACCCTAGATCACTCACACACACTACACTCTCTCTACCAGCTCTTCTAGCGGCCCATTACATTGAAATACAAGTATACAACAAAAGATGATTAGAACACACACAAACAAACAAACTAAAAAAGTGATGTGTTACGCTTTTTTTAAAATTTCCCAAAAATGTTTTATTCCACTTTGATTTGTTGAATCCTACTCAAATCTTTTATTATGATCCCCAAAATATTCTTGAATCTAATTTAAAATGACTTTTTGGCTTTGTCAATGGTTTAAATGAAAAAGGAGAAAACTGCAAAAATATTGTTTTTTTTTTTTCAAATTTGGGCCTTTACGGTCATATTGGTCTTGTATCGGTGCTGATATGCCCCATATATGCTGATGCATGCCATTTTTTTATATAACTTGGGCCAATGCTGCCTTATTTCACATATCTTATTGAGCCAATACGGTTACAATACGCTTATATCAGCTACGATATGGATATTTCAATCCATGGTTCTTGAGGTATAGATAATCTAACAGGTTTCCCAGCTACTAGCTGCATGCTCCCCACTTTTAGTATTTCTTGGTTGATTTTAGTGGAAGAAGAAGAGAAACAGGAGAGTAAGCAATGGAAAAGTACAATGGAAACATTGAAGAGGTGGGACCGTGGGAGTGGTTGGAGGGGAAGAGATGTGGAGAAAGGAATTGAGAGACAATGTCATGGGGCTGTTCCCTTTTAAAGAGATGCATTTTTCTGCTAATGTTGGTTGCCTCCCTGTTACATGAGAGTCTTTTAGACATTGCAAATGTAATGGTCCTCAGATCAAGCTAGCTATAATATGTTTTAGTAATATATATTTTTTTTAAATTATTATTATTCTTCAAATTTCAATAAAACAACATTGCCTGAACCAATGTGTGTTTTACATTTAAATTAGGATCATCCAAGTTTCCCCATTTCAGGTAGTCATAACAGGCTGTGAAACAAACTCCGTTTTACATGATTTAGTGTGCCATGTTCACACAATTTGCAGCCCATGTTTAGTTGTTTACATTCTTGCTGCTCATTTTTTCATAAAATTCAGCAATGTATGTTTACACTTTTTAGATGCTCATGGTTTCAGTGCTATTGTATTGTCAATCTAGTTAAAAAGAACCTTGATGGAGAGGGTTTCACAGTTATGCCTTCGGAAGCACTGGCCCCATTGCAATGCAACTCAGATGCTCGAAGAAATGTCCCAACGAGCCTCTCCGCCTCTGATGTCAGGACTGGGAACAACCATCCATGTGCTTAGGAGGGTCGACGGATGGCCCTTGTGACCAGGCCACATATAGCTCATCTTCAACCACCCATCAGAGACACCATTGTCCAGAAAACCCCTGTTTCCTCACCCTTGCCTGAGGTGACCCCCGGGACTGGAGCTAACGCTTTTCGGCACCACAATTCCCACCTGATTCGTGGCAGCCCAATTCTAGCCGAGGTGAAGGCTACACCGCGACTTCCCCAGTCGGAAATGAGGAGATTGTTCCCAATTCGATCGAGCACTGCCCATATCTGCACTAGTGCCCGGTGTCTCAGCTCAACAATCATATCGGCATGGAGAACCCGCTATTAGTGGATGGAAGGGACCATAGTCTCTGTCAGCTGGATTCTTCCCCACACAGGAACTTACTCCATGGTGCTAGCCCCAATGTAAGTGTTCCTCAACCCTTCCTTCCTTTTCAACCGGTCTATCTTGCTACGTTAGCCACTTAAGTAGGGAATGGGCCGTATAGAAGATCTTTCAGATCTAAATCGGTTGGTTGCTCTCACTTATCGGAATCTGATTCTAAGAAAGGAGATTCCTTGCCCTCTCCTGCAGACCCCTCCACGCCTTCTTCGATCTTTAGGTCCCCCTGCTCCCCGCCCCCCACTCTCAGGGGCCCTACCCTTGAAGTGGACCTATCGCCTTTCTTTTTCCAAGCTAAGGAAGCTACAGCTGGGAACCGGTCCCAACACAACCAGGGAGACACTGCTCAGTGCCATCAGGCTCTCCACCTAGAGCCCAACCCCGCCCCTACCTCTGGGGACCCCTCTATTAGTCAAGATCGAGGGCTCGCTCCTACCTCTGTCCCTGGCCTGGGTAGGGAGAGGCCACCCAAAAAATCCACAGTCAAGCACCAGAGCAGGAAACGTTCTAAGATCAACCCTCACAGTATATTCATCAAGGGCGAATGGATAGCCAGGCTGAGAAAGATGCAGAAAAGGGCCGAAAGCACAAAGTTTTCCCATGTCTGATAAGATTCTGCTGTGGAATGCTCGTGGAGTGGGTAATGCTCCCACCATTAGAACTCTTAAGAGAATGATTAGTTCTCATCAGCCATGGATAGTGGCGATCCTCGAACCCATGGTTAGGGATTCCAGGCGAGTGGCGATTGGCCTCAAGCTGGGATTCCACTCCTCCTGCTCTAACGTGGAGGAGGGTGGCAAAATTTGGGTTTTCTATAACAACCTCCCTACTTTGGCGGTTGTCTTCAAATCCAGTCAGGTCATTTCCTTCTCAGTTAACCTTCCTCTAACCCAATCTCCAGTTTCCTTTTCTATTGTTTATGCTAGTTGTTCCAGAATTCAATGCAGGGCCCTTTGGGAGGACATGGTTTCCCTGTCCCGTTCTGCACAGGGTCCCTGGGCTATGGGGGGTGACTTTAATGCTATCGTTGAAGCAGCTGAGAGAAGGAGCCGACAGAATCCAGATGCAGCTAGTGCCAAGGATTTTTCGGAAGCTATCAACAGGGCAGGGCTGTTAGACACAGGGTTCGTTTGGAGTCGTTACACCTGGTGCAACAATCAGCAAGGTGCGGTCAGGTCTTGGGCCAGACTCGACAGGCTGCTAATCAACTCCCATTGGAACACAACGTTCCCTATTTTTTAGGTGGAACATCTTCCCCAGGTCTGTTCAGATCATGCTCCTCTCCTTATTGCCTTTCCCAGGCTGGCTATATCTCACCCCAGACCTTTTCGGTTTCAACGTATGTGGCTGCACCACGCTTCATTCGTGCAAGTTGTAAAATCTGCATGGGAGGCAGCTAGCGAAATCGAACCAATGCGGAATCTGATTTCGAAGATGAATAAAGTCAAGTCAGCGCTAAAGATCTAAAATAAAGCGACTTTGGGGGATATATTCGTGCAGATTAAGGTAGCGGAGGAGGAAGTCCAGGCCTGTGAGAAGATTCTCCTTCAACAAGCTCGCCCAGCTGAGGTGGATAGTAGGTCCATTCAAGACCTGACCATAGCGCAAGCCAAGCTCTGTCACCTTGAACTGCTGGAAGAAATTTTCTGGAAACAAAAGGCCCGAAGTCATTGGTTGCAAGAAGGTGATAGAAACTCTAGTTATTTCCATGCTTCGGTGGCAATTAAGAGTAGAAAATCGATGATCAGTTCCATCTTACTGGAGTCGGGGGATTTGACTACTTCTCCGGCAGATATTAAGATAGAGGCGGTGAAATTCTTTCACAAACTTTTTTCGGCGGGGGCACCGATCCCAGGGGAGAGTATCCTCTCCATTATCCCGGAGTTAGTATCAGCTGAAGACAACGCCGATCTCATGGCCCCTCCGACCCTTAGTGAAGTTAAAGAAGCGGTAATGGCCATTCTGCCTGATGGTGCGCCAGGCCCCGACGGTTTTTCTGGGGCGTTTTTTGCAGGATGCTGGGACATAGTGGGGCCCGATCTCTTAAAAGCAGTGGCGGCCCTATTTTTGGGATGCCCCATCCCCAGAGCTTTCACCTCGACCTTGATCTGTTTGATTCCTAAGGTGATTCCCCCAAGTCTTTTGCCGACTTCCGATCAATAAGTCTTTGTAATTGCGTCTACAAGATCCTAGCGAAGATTATTGCAAATAGGCTGGCCAAGGTGCTCCCGAACTTGATCTCCCTAGAACAAGGTGCGTTCGTCCAAGGGAGATCCATCGCAGAAAATGTGGCGCTGACCCAGGAAGTCCTTGGGGACATCAACAGAAAGGTGTGTGGCGGTAACATAGCGTTGAAGATCGATTTGGAGAAGGCTTACGACCGTATGGAGTGGTCCTTCCTTAGGAAGGTCTTGACCCGATTTGGATTTTCGGGCCCGTGGGTTAACTTGGTGGAGAGATGCTGGAGCAACTGCTGGTTCTCTGTCTTAATCAATGGTGAAGCAGCTAGATTTTTCAAATCAACCAGAGGTGTTCGCCAAGGGGACCCCCTGTCCCCTAGCCTGTTCCTTCTTGCCTCCGAGGTTTTAAGCAGAGGTTTTGCTAGACTCCTAGATAGGGGCAGCTGCCTCGCCTACCGCACGGGTAGGAATTGCCCCCGGGTTTCCCACCTTCTTTATGCCAACGACACATTGTTCCTCAACGGCGGCATTAAATCGGTCCGTGCTACAAAGAATTTTTTAGACCTGTTTCACCAGGTTTCGGGGCAAAACATCAACTTCCAGAAAAGTAGTTTCATATGCTCAGATCGTCTCTCCTCTGCCAGGAGCGACGCGATTCAGAGAATTCTGGGGATGACTAAGACCTCAACCAGCTTCATTTATCTCAGGATTCCAGTTGCCGGGGGTAGAAGGAAAAGTTCAGATTTCCAACCGCTTATTGATAAGGTGGACGCCCGAGTGAAGGGGTGGCAGGCGAAGTGCTTATCGCAAGCAGGTAAAGCTACGCTTATCCAACACGTCCTCAGCAGCATTCCTGTTCATATCCTTGCAGCTGCGGCTGTCCCGGTTTCGATTTTACAGGCCTTGGAATCCCGTTTCGCCAATTTCTTTTGGGGGTGGGCTGACGGCAGAAGGAAGCTACATTGGAGGAATTGGTCGGTGATTGCGGCACCAAAAGCTGAAGGTGGCCTGGGGATCCGGAGGTGAGCAGATATCATGCATGCTTTTCGTCTTAAATTAGCCTGGGCCCCAATGTTCAAGGAATCTCGGAGCCTTTGGGGCAATTTTATGCTAGCTAAGTATCAGCAGGACCTGTACGGTCAGATTCAGAGCGCGTTGGCGGCTTCTCCTCTTTGGAAGAGGATTCGGGATCTTTTTCCCATGCTGGATTCCAAGGTGCAATGGCAGATTGGTAGAGGGCACTCAAGCTTCTGGAGAATTAATTGGACCAGTTGGGGGCCTTTAGAATCTAAGGTGATACAGCCCATTCCTAGCGGTCTGATGGACATCCATATCAAGGAATGCTTGGGGCAGGCAGCGCCCCTTCCCCCGTTGGCGGTTTTCAACTATCTCCCTCAGACAGAAATTGACGCTATATTTCATGGCAGATTCTGCACTTCAGATGGTCCAGACATCCCCGTTTGGCCGGCCGACCCTTCAGGCGTCTTCACAGTCAGATCCGCCTGGTCTTCTTGCAGATTTCCTGGCCCGCCTGTTGAATGGGGCGCCAAGCTGTGGTCCCCTTATGTCCCACCGAAGCTTTCGTTGTTTGTCTTGTGAATTCTCAAGGAGGCGATCCCAGTGGAGTGCGCAGTTCAGTCCAGGGGAGTGCACCTCGCTTCTCGATGTGTTTGCTGTGACAGAACCACACCTCAGGGGCCTGCTGTGGAGTCTACCAGCCACCTATTCTTACTCAGCGGCAGGGCGTCCGCGTTGTGGGGAGTTTTCGCTGAAAAGTTTGGGAGGCCTCCTCCAGGTGGGAACACGGTAGAAGACAAACTTCGGTGCTGGTGGACTGGTCCCCACCCAAGAGGCTGGGATGGTGCTGTTTACAATATGGTCCCCATTCTTATCTTATGGGAGCTATGGAGAGGGAGAAACCTTGCTAAGATCGAAGGTATCCACCCCACCTTCCACACTCAGTCCTCTCGGATTAGAGGTTGGATCCACGCCATCTCGGATCGTTGGGGCCCACACACTAATCTTGCAGGTTCTGATAGCTGGAATAGATCAACGTCAGGAGGATTTACTCGTCAGTCAGCTCCCCCCATGAGAAAAGCGCAGATTATTAAATGGGTCAAACCACCCTTGGTGTGGATTAAGGTGAACATAGATGGGTCTGCAAGGGGAAATCCAGGTTTGGCCGGGGCTGGTGGGATCTGTCGAGGGAGAATGGGGAGGTCCTCTTCGGTTTTGCTGCCGGCTATGGGATTGCCTCTAATATTACAGCGGAAATCCGGGCTGTCCATGATGGACTGCTCCACTGTTTCAGCAAGGGCTTCCAAAATATCATCGTTGAATCTCATTCACTATTGGTGATCAACCTAATTTCGGGGGGCAACACTCCAGGTTGGAAGTGGAAATACCGGTTGTCAAGGATTAAGGGGCTGCAGCGAAAAGGGGAAGTGAAATTTCAACACACGTTTCGAGAGGGCAATGGGCCGGCTGATTGGCTGGCCAGGTTGGGTAGTGAGACCCAGACGTCAGCCACCTTCCACTCCTTTTCAGACCTGCCTAGAGAGGTTAGGGGCCGTGTTTTCCTGGATAGGGTAGGTTTTGGGGCCCTTAGGCACTAGCCCCTCACCGTTTTGCGGTCCTCTTTATGATAGGATTGGTCAGGTTTTTTCTTCCTGCCATTCCCGAATGTTTATGGGTCTTGTATTGCTTCTTTTGATGGAATGAATATACCATTTGAAAAAGAAAAAAAAAAAAGCTATACATTGTGTTTGGACTGATTTTCATTGAACTGATTATAGTTTTGACTAATTGCATTTTTGACTGATGATCGTTTGGACTGAAAATTGTTGGAACTGTGGCATGGTCCATAACCCATGTTTGTGTGCTTTTACATTTAAATTAGAATCATCCAAGTTTTCCTCATTTCAGGTGGTCATAACAGGCTGTGAAAACGAACTCTGTTTTACATAATTTAGTGTGCCATGTTTACACAATTTGCAGCCCCTGTTTACATTCTTGTTGGGCATTTTTCATATATGCTTACACTTTTTAAAAGGTCATGGTTTCAGTGGTACTAGTGTGGTCTACAAGACTTCGTATTGTCAATCTAGTTAAAAAGATGTACCTTGCGTTTAGATTCATTTTCCTTGAACTGATTATGGCTTTAACAAATTGCAATTTGGACTGAAAATTGTTGGGATTGTTGTATGGTCCTTGATGCGAGATCGATTCCCCCCCCTGTGCTTTACCCAATGCACGTGGTTTAGGGTGATTGTGTGCATCTGCAGGGATTAGTTACTCAAAAATATGATAACATGGGGGCTGAAATGGCTGACCTTGTTCAGGTGATACCTCTTACCACTAACTCCATCTCCAATGCATTTTGAACTTGCTCCTCTTTCTAGACTGTTAACATGCCACTCAGATTTTTGTACCTGGGTCCATCTCACAACTAACTTCCTTTCTGAATGTAGGGGGTTTGATTGGATTACTGCGTGGGATAGAGGAATTTGATTCTTCAAAAGGGTACAAAATATCAACTTATTTATATTGGTGGATTCGCGGGTGAGGCTATGGTTTCCCTTGTCATAGCAAACCAAATAAATATCAGCAGATGCCAATTTCTTCTCTCTCTCTCTCTCTCTCTCTCTCTCTCTCTCTCTCTCTCTCTCTCTCTCTCTCTCTCTCTCTCTCTCTCTCTCTCTCTCTCTCTCTCTCTCTCTCTCTCTCTAAAAAAAAATAAATAAATAAAATTATGTGATACAAAAAAGATTCACATACACACTAGACAATGCTGTGATATGGCTATTTTAAAATTGTCGGATAGAAATGCTGAATTTCTCTTACAAGAAGTTATGACGATGCCAATATTAGGGTTAGTGAATTGAGAATGTCAGCCATACTCTAATTTAATTAAATGTGTCACCTGATTTATATGCTAGGAATGTAGTCACAATGTTTTGAGATAGCGATTTCAGTTGATCTTTCTAGAAGATTCTTATAATATATGCTTGATGATTTGCATTTCAAACACAGTTTTGTTTATCATAAATCTAAACCACTAACATTCAGGTTTCCATCTCCTTTTATTGTCATCGCATGGAGACTTTAGCATGAATAATCCATTATTTTGTATTCCTCGTTTTCCTGGTTTTCCTTGTGTATGTCAAATTGCATGCTGAACAACTTTCTAATTACTACTAATAATCCTTTCCATCTACAATTTTTGAAAGAGAAATGATTGCCTAAAATTGGTTGAATGTTACGGTGCTTTTACTTTTGATGTTTGTTTCTACTTTTTCCCTTTGAAAATATGGAACAACGACGAGGAAAAATCCCTTTGAAAATATGTCACTTAAAAATGAGTTCTCCATATTAGTTAACAGTAATCATTGTATCGGAGATTTTGGTAAGAATTGAAAATAATATTGATTTTTAAGGTTTGCAAAATTGGTAATATCAGTGATGGAAATTGGGTATTGGGTGTTGTTCAGTAGGAGTACCTGAGAATTTCATGGGAAGGATTTTTTTATTTTTATTTTTCCCAAAAAGGTGGGAGCACACCACCTGAATCTGTATAGATTGAAAAATGTGTGGGCAGTACAAAAAAGGGGCCATGCCACACCTAACTAAATGAAAACATATACAATATTGAAAAGCCAAAACCTGAAAAAGGCCTAAACCTGAACAGAGGACAGAGCTAAACTCACTGGCAACTCAGAACAGTGGCCCCAGCTGCACAAGAACCAGAATATATAATCATCAAGAATCAATACTTCCAAAATGGGCCAGGACTAAAGATCTGCAACAACTTCAGCGGCTTGGAAATTCTTCCCCATGCGTCCCTCCTGAGCATGGAGCTGGCAAGCGGATAGGAAGCAGAAATTGCACCATTGATCCAGCAGCCACTAGTTTTTCAGCAGCCTTCTTGCTTCACACACACACACACACAGAAATTGCACCATTGATCCAGCAGCCACTAGTTTTTCAGCAGCCTTCTTGCTTCACACTAAAGCCACCCTGCTAAATCAGCACCAGCAGGCAACTAGAAAATCATCAGGCAGATTATCCAAACACCTAAGAATCTTTGTTCAGTCGTTAATTTATTTATTTTTGTATATTCACATGTCCTTATTCTGTCACAATTTGATTTGTTTTTACAACTAATTGATGACATTACCTTCTCAATTAGGCATAAATCTATGTTTGCGTGTAGGTCAAGGGCATTGAATACAGAGTATTCCTCTCTCCCAAACGAATCTTCCCAACCATTTGCCACCCTGCTAAATCAGCACCAGCAGGCAACTAGAAAATCATCAGGCAGATTATCCAAACACCTAAGAATCTTTGTTCAGTCGTTAATTTATTTATTTTTGTATATTCACATGTCCTTATTCTGTCACAATTTGATTTGTTTTTACAACTAATTGATGACATTACCTTCTCAATTAGGCATAAATCTATGTTTGCGTGTAGGTCAAGGGCATTAAATACAGAGTATTCCTCTCTCCCAAACGAATCTTCCCAACCATTTGACTGTGATTGAGATGAATTTGTGTAAGGTATCACTCCTCATATCTCTTTCCCTTTGTTCCATTTAACATGATTCTCTGATTCATATGTAGTTTTTCTCATAGATGACATTGCTGATAACTGGAAGAGGTTAAAACCTCTTAAAATCCCTCATTGAGTTGATTTTATCTAGTTTTCTTAATCAGAAGAAGCATATGATTGATTAATGTCTTTGGTTTCATTGCATGGTCTCAAGAGCTGATGCAAATCCTACGCGATTGAGGAATTCATGATTTCTATGCGATTGATGACAAGCTTGACATGCACAAGCTGGTGCTTTTGTTCCACCAGCCTTTATGTGTACACATTCACATTGTTTCTAAGCTAGGAACAACCACATGCCATTTCCTCTTTTCCTTCTTATATTTATGTCACTTCTTCCGACATATGGAAAAGAGTTAAAAATAACAAATTGAGAAGTCATTTCTAGTGCTGCCTTTTCAGAGACCTATGGCTAGAACTTCTCGATTGGTAGCTGTGGCCAGGCAAGAAGGCAGGTGTCCATTCTATAATGTCCATGTGATCAATAATAATAAACACATGGGGCTGTCCCGCTGGAATTTTAATTTCCATTGGATGGGTTAGGAGTTTAGTGCTTGTGACCTCTTGCTGTTTGGATGGCGACCTGCTTTAAAGTCTCATGTAACCAAATCCGTCGCTTCTATGCAACCAACGACAGATGTCCGTCCGATGCAAATAGTAACGACGGATATGATCCGTCTTAAAATTTTAGAAGGCTTTTGCGATGGGACAAGATTAACGATGGATACCATACGCTTTTTTTTTTTGACAGACCTTGGTCATTATTTCGAACTGAATTTTACGACGGCCTTGGTCCGTCGTTTTTTCGCTTTTCTGGTTTGGACTCGCTCTTCTTCTTCTTCTCCGTTCCTTTCTTTTTCTCTAAATGCCAAACAAGTCCAGACTCGGCCCAAACTTGGCCAGACCCGAGGATGACTAGCTCGACTCGACTTTAAGTTGAGTGCGAGTCAACTCAGTGGTTGGGACTCTTCTCCCTCTCGATTCTTTCTTTCTTTTCTTTTCTTCTTTCTTTCTTCTCTCAATCAGCCACATCAAAAGATGGATGTTGGACCTACTGAATCACCCGAGCCAGTCCAACTCAGTTGAGTCCGCTTGGTAGTGAAATGTCCGAACTCCCTTTCTCTTTCAATTTCCCATTCTTCCTTTATTTCCCTTTTATTCCTATTTCCTTCTCATACCATGCCTAGAAACAGTGTTGGACCTGCAACTGACGCAACTCAGTGAGTTTCCTTAACTCGAAACTGCCAAACCCAACCTAGTAGCAATGGGCGTCTCTCTCCTCTCTTTGAACCTTTTGTTGGAATGACTAGGGTCAAGACCTGACCCCGACTTGGTCAAAACCCTCTCTATTGAGTCGATGCAGCCAGCAACTCGGTAGCCAGCACATGACTCCGGGTCTCACACAAGTCGCGCTCGCATACACTGCGTTCCCACCTTGTAGGGTCATGTATTATTAAGTGGTGGGCTGATTTGAACTGACAAGAGTGGATTAGGTGAGTTTGGGTCAACAGCTTAATCAATGAGTCTCTGACCATGGGGCCCACCTTGACGTATGTGTTGTATATCTATTTTGCCATCTTAATTTAGGAGATAGGCCCAAAATAAAGCATATCCAAATGATTAGGTGGACCACACCTCGTCATTGAACACCCACCATTAAAAATTACTTAGGGGCCAATAAGCTGATATTTGTATTTCACCTTCGTCCAAGCCTGTGTGACCTAATCAACAGGTTGGATGGCAAATAAACATTATAGTCTGCCCTTCTTAGTAAAGATTTTTATTATCTGAGGAGTTGTTGAAACCCATGGTACAGTTGTTGAAACCCATGTTACAATTGTTGAAAACCATGGTAAAATTGTTGAAACCCATGTTAGAATCATCTTGCCAAAGACCGCCAGGTGGGACGAGGGCCGCTTGGAAGCATAGGCTCGCAGTTAGTGTGCCCGCCACCATCAATACACTCTTTAATTCGTTTTCTGCTTTTTCTGTGGACAATTCCCAGGATCTTTCAGCTCCTTTCTTTCGGAGTTCCTTCACCATGTCTCTGTCTGCTGAGTTACTAGGATAAAGTGTGAAGACATCCAAGGCTGTGAAACCATTCATGTTCGCAGCATTTATCTCCACACCAGTCTCAGTACTAACGTGCTTTATCATCTGCATTTTTTTTCATGTTAAATCAAGGAACGGTCTCATGGAAAGAGAAAAAAGAAAAGAAGAAGAAAAAGAACTGTCTTATGGCTCTGGTTTGTTTACTGGTGGGACATGCACCATCATTACGTGCATGGTTCACTCATCAGGTATCCCGCCATTAAAAAAATGAAAACAATGAAAATGAGGTTTTTGGGCTAGGGCACATGATGGTGGTGTTTCTATGAATGGAACAAGATGGTGCATGATTATTTACTAAAAAGGGCCTCTTTGGTTTTCCAATTACAATGGTTGTAAATGGACAATGGTGATATTTGTATAAAACCATCTTAGGCCCAACCATGATGGTCATATGCCATCCAAACTGTGTGTAAAGTTATTCTAACTAGGATGAGAAAGCATAAATATTAGCCACACCCAAGACTTCTATGGCTTTTAAAGATTTCAATGGTTCTAACATGAGATATACGGATAGGTGAATTTATCACCGACATCTCAGTGGGCCCCACGTAGCTAGAGGTGAATTTATCACCAACATCTCAGTGGGCCCCACATAGCTATAGGTGAATTTCTCACCGACATCTCAGTGGGCCCCACGTATGTTCCAACCTAAGGAACTTGCTATGTGCAGGAGGCAAAGGAAACTCACGTCGTAGCTGGACTTGGGTTTCCAAGGAGAAAACGCGGGGCCACACATGATGGATAGATTGAAAATGATTAAAACACTACATCATTACGGGCCCCACACATCAAACTTTATACAAGCTTATCTTAGCGGATTGTAATCTTTTGCCTTTTTGCTTGCCCCTGGCTTATCAGATGAACTATTTCTCTTCCTTTCCTCAGCTTCTTACACGCCTACATTTTTCACATCATTACTTCCAACCAGTACTTTCAGCTCAATACTCTGCAACCTTCAAAAACACCGTTACCTGCGCATCCATCCTTCCATCACAACTCCGAATATAAGCGGCCTAGCGTTTCTCTGCACGTGGCTGGGGCTTCACTCTACGGCTTTGCATATAGGTTTTTCTCCTCTCATCATCCGAGATTGATCTCAAGAGATATTTATACTTTAAACGGTACGGCATCATCGCAAATCCAATGATAAGGTATGATCTTATCTAAAATCTCTGTTTTAGCTCATTGTAGAAACTTCATGATATGTAACGGTGATCCATAGTGCTTAATTAATTAATCTACGGACACTTGTAAGAAATTTTACTTTCCACTATGTTTTTAAAAACTTCAACCGTGTTGCACCTATATGTATTGAATCTGCTTGATTTTTTTAGAATACATTTTTTGGGCACCCTCAGGTGGTAACAGATTTTAATGCTTTCCAAGGTGATAATAGAGACCTTTGACAAAGTTCACCGTACTTCTCCAGGTTGATGTTTCTGGGAGCGGAAGAGGATTGCGCAGTGAGTAGCTCACTACGCTTAGCATAATGAGTAAACTCTGTTAGGTCCATCATGATGTATGTATTTTATCGGCCCAGTTCATCCATTTTACCATATAATTTAAGGGCATGAGCTCAAAAAATGAAGCATATAAAATGTTCAAATGAATCACACTATAGGAAACAGTTAAATTGAACGTCTACAGTTGAAATTTTATTGGGGCCATGGAAGTTTTGGATCAAGCTTATATTTGTTTTTTCTCTTCATCCTATATAATCTTATGAACAGATTGGATGACAAATAAACATCGCTATGGGGCCTAGAAAGGTTTCAATGGTGGAAATCATTATCTCCACTGTTTCCTGTGGGATGATCCACTTGATCTTTGGATATTCTTCAATTTTGGGTTCAACCCCTTAAATTAGATGAAAAAATGAATGGACGGTGTGTATAGACCACATACATTCAAGGTGGGCCCAACTGAATTTACTCGATATGATAAGAGTACTGAGTAACATTCAATTCAACTGTTTGATCCAAAACTTCCATGGCCCCAAGAAATTTTCAATGGTAAACATTCAATTCAAATGTATTCTGTGGTGTGGTCCAATTAAAAATTGGATATTCTTCATTTTTGGGATCAAGCACTAAAATTATCTAGTAAAATGGATGGATCGAGCGGATAAGATACATAAATCATGGTGGACCTGACAGAGTTTACTTAGTACGCTAAGCATAGTGAGTTACTACCCAATCCACTTCCAAGAAATTAAGTGACCGAGAGAGCATGCCAATTGTTCATGATGTCCATCAAGTTTATCTGTCTAGTTTTTGAGTTACTTTTGCTTAATTTTCCCTCTTGGCAAAAGAGAAGCTCTAGTCACTAATTTAGAGAAAAATATTGCGGCTTTTGTAGTGTTTCCATTTTAAAAAGATTTGGAAACAACACTATAATTACATTCCCCCTTTCATTTTATTTGAGAGAATTTGCGAATTGTCAATTTGTCATTGATTGACGAAGAAAAATGTGTTCCCAAAATTACAAAGAAGGCCTTTTAGAAAGCACAATTAGGATAAGAATAAGGCTTTATTTTGGTTGAGGGGTGAGAAAGAAACACAACTAATTACAATTGTTCTTGGATTGATGCAAAGTGTGATGTCCATTGTAATGTGTATATTGTTATTGATGTCTTACGTATGTATGTAATAGGTCTGTTGATGCCATCGACAAACCACTCGATGCCATCGAGTAGTGGTCGATGGCTCGACAGATGCTCGATGCCATTGGAAAATTTTGAAAAATTCATGTTTTGTTGCACAAATTTTTTTGACGTTTTAATCGGTGTCATCGAAGTCCCATCGAAGATGCCACCGAACACGCACACCGAATTGAGTGAGGGATTTATTCACACACATAACAAATATAAGCTTGATCTTATTCATAAGGTCATGTAGACGTAGATGAAGTGAAAAAACAAATATAAGCTTGATCCTAAACTTCTCCAGCTCCCAAGAAGTTTTTAATGGTGGACATTCAATCCTCACTTTGTGGTCCACTTAAGCCTTGTACCTGCCTCAATTTTTCTCTTATACCTTAAAATAGTCTGAGAAAAACGATGAACAGCGTGAATAAAATACTTACGTCACGGTGGGCCCCACAGAGCCCTACCCGGACGGATTACCGTCCAGTTGGGGGTAGGATGCAATCCGCGTACCAATTTCTCACTGACATCTCGGTGGGCCCCACGTAGCTTCCAACCTAAGGAACTTGCTATGTGCAGGAAGCAAAGTAAACTCGCATCCTAGCTGGACTTTGGTTTCCAAGGAGAAAACGCGGGGCCACACATGATGGATAGATTGAAAATTATTAAAACACTACGTCATGGTGGGCCCCACACATCAAACTTTATAGAAGCTTAGTGGATTGTTATCTTTTGCCTGTTTTTGCTTGACCCTGGCTCATCAGAGGAACTGTTTCTCTTCCTTTCCTCAGCTTCTTGCACGCCAAGAGTTTTCACAGCATTACTTCCCACCCGTACTTTCAGTTCAATCCTCTGCAACCTTTAAAAACACCGTTACCTGCACATCCATCCATCCATCACAACTCGGAATGTGTGCACCTAGCGTTTCTCTGCATGTGGCTGGAGCTTCACTCTAGGGCTTTGCATATAGGTTTTTCTCCTCTCATCATCTGAGATTGATCTCAGAGAGAAATTTATACTTTAAAGACTACGGCATCGGCAATCCAATAATATTGGATAGCAACAATTAAAAGGTATGGTCATATCTAAAATCTCTGTTTTAGGTCATTGTAGAAACTTAATAATATGTAACGGTGATTCATAGTGCTTAATTAATTAATTACACTTGTAAGAAATTTTACTTTCATTATGTTTGTAAAAACTTTAACAGTGATGCACCAATATGTGGCGGAACGCTCACCTGCGAACCAGTCCGCACGGACTACATACGAACTTTTTTGAGAACTCATCATATCTGATGAGTCTCGAAAATCTGAACGGTCCACATGAACCAGAACCTCTTGAAACCTTTTGGTACCAATTTTTACTTTGAACCAAAACTTCGGTGGGCCATGAAAAATGAAAACAGTTTCTTCCCTTGATTTGAATTTCTCTTTTCTATGGTCCACCAGAATCTTAGATCAGGGTGAAAATTCACCTCCTAAAGTATCATGAGATTTCACATCTTATGGACTGTTCGGATTCGACACCCATGACACGTATGCAAAGGTACACAGGTGCATAGGTGCATAGGTGAGCATGCCTCCTATATGTATTGAATCGCTTGATTTTTTTAGAACGGCCAAAGCATGAACGGTGCATCTAATGAATAAGGCAGATTCCATGTAAACAAAATTAACCAGTGTAAGCATAGGTGGCTTGACTTGTGCTCTGATGGAGGGAATGACTTGTGTACATGAGATCATTCATCCTGTCCATCAGGTGTCCCACCCCATATTTGGACACACGCCTGTAAACATCTAGCTGATCAAAAGATCAAGCGGGAATCCGTTTGGATTGGGACGCCAAAAAACCCTTTAAAGTGCATGTGATGTCCATTATGATGTGTATATCTCATCCAATTCATCCATTTAAAGTGCATGTCCCACCAAGATGAAGGAACTCATACGCGCCATACCAAACCATGGTGAATTTAAAAATTTTATACATGATTTTATTCTATTGCCCATTGAATGGCCCACCTAGCTTTTGAATCAGGATGAGTTGTTGATGTAGAGGGGGTCATGGATACTTTCATGGCAAAGATGGACCAAAGAAGGCCCGATCGGAGGTGGAAGTGATTGTGACTGTTGGCATGGAACCTTAAATTAGTCGTATCTCGCAAACCGAAATAAGTTTTCCAACATATCATATATGATTTGGGGTATGAGAAGCTACTTTAGCCAACCAACCCCACTATGCCAGGTTGCCTATTCCGGATTTGCAAGATTCCATAGATAGTCAGAAGCTACATGGGCCCAATGAGATGTGTGCGAGAAATCCACCCCGTCCATCAATATCTCTAGCTCCTGTTAGGGCACGATACTAAAAATAGGCTGAAACAAAATTAAGGGACCCCACAATAAGAACCAGTGATAATGAAAATGCTCACCGGTAAAACCATCTTAGGCCCAACCATAATGATTTTATGACATTCAAATTGTCTATAAAGTTATTCTAACTAGGATATGAGAAAGCATAAATATTAGCCTGACCAAAGACTTCCATGGCTTTTAAAGATTTCAACGTTCCAACATGAGACATGGATATAGGTGAATTTATCACCGTCATCTCAGTGGGCCCACTTATCTATAGGTGAATTTCTCGGACGCGGATTGCGTCCTACCTCTGCCTGAATGGTAATCGATCCGGGCAAGGCTCTGTGGGGCCCAATGTGATGTAAGTGTTTTATCCACACCGTTCATCCCATTTCCCATATCATTTTAACATACGATCCTACAAATGAAGCATGTCCACAGCTCCAGTGGACCACTCATCCCATTTCTCAGATCATTTTAACATATGATCCTACAAATGAAGCAGGTCCACAGCTCCAGTGGACCACACCAAAGGAAGTTGCAGTGATAATGACACCCACCGTTGAAACCTTTTTAAGGGCCAACGTGATGGGTTTTTTTTACCATCCAACCTATTCATAAGGTCATGTAGACGTGGATGAAGTGAAAAAACAAATATAAGCTTGATCCTAAACTTCTCCAACTCCCAAGAAGTTTTTAATGGTGGACGTTCAATCCCCACTTTGTGGTCCACTTAAGCCCTGTACTACCTGCCTCAATTTTTCTCTTTTACCTTAAAATAATCTGAGAAAAACGATGAATAGCGTGGATAAAATACTTACATCATGGTGGACCCCATACAGCCCTGCCCGGACGGATTACCGTCCGACATCTCAGTGGGCCCCACGTAGCTTCCAACCTAAGGAACTTGCTATGTGCAGGAAGCAAAGGAAACTCGCATCCTAGCTGGACTTTGGTTTCCAAGGAGAAAACGTGGGGCCACACATGATGGCTAGATTGAAAATTATTAAAACACCACATCATGGTGGGCCTCACACATCAAACTTTATAGAAGCTTATCAGAGGATTGTAATCTTTTGCCCGTCTTTGCTTGACCCTGGCTTATCAGAGGAACTGTTTCTCTTCCTTTCCTCAGCTTCTTACACACCTAGAGTTTTCACAGCATTACTTCCCACCCGTACTTTCAGTTCAATCCTCTGCAACCTTCAAAAACACCGTTACCTGCGCATCCATCCATCCATCACAAACTCCGAATGTGTGCACCTAGCGTTTCTCTGCATGTGGCTGGAGCTTCGCTCTAGGGCTTTGCATATAGGTTTTTCTCCTCTCATCATCTGAGATTGATCTCAGGGAGAAATTTATACTTTAAAGACTACGGCATCGGCAATCCAATAAATATTCGATAGCAACAATTAAGAGGTATGGTCATATCTAAAATCTTTGTCTTAGCTCATTGTAGAAACTTAATAATATGTAACGGTGATTCATAGTGCTTAATTAATTAATCTACACTTGTAAGAAATTTTACTTTCCATTATGTTTTTAAAAACTTTAACAGTGATGCACCTATATGAATCTGCTTGATTTTTTTAGAATAAGGCCAAGGCATGAACGATGCATCTAATGAATAAGGCAGATTTCATGTAAACAAAATTAACCAGTGTAAGAATAGGTGGCTTGACTTGTGCTTTGACGGAGGGAATGACTTGTGTACATGAGATCATTCATCCTGCCCATCAGTAGAGGTGGGCATTGACCCGAGTCGAGTCGAGGTGGGCCAAGCTTGGCTTGGCTTGTCCATGATGTACTCGAGTTCGAGCTCGAGGTCGAGCTTGGCCCTCAAGCTCAACATTGAAAATTGGCTTGTTTGCCAAAGTTGTCGAGTCGAGTTTGAGTCGAGCTAGTGGTTCGAGTCGAGTCGAGCTCGAGCTTGTTGGGTGAGCTTGTTGGGTGAGAGAGTAATGGATTCTGTTCTTGATCCTCCTCCATTGATGAAAAATTCAAAAATCTTAAGAGAATCAAAGCAAAACCCGATGAAAAAACCAAACAAAGCTTCGAATCGGATGAGGAAACCTGTAAGAACCGATCTGTTCTTGATATTCTTCCACCAACAGAGTACTAGAAAAGAAACAGAGCAGAACACAGATCAGAAATCCAAGTAAAGAGCTCTAGCTAATCAGATCATTGGATTTCCTTGAAGCTCTAACAAATCTAAGAAGAACCCATCTCGAATTTCTTGAGTTTCTTACCTAAGAAGTAGATCTCAAGAGATTGAAATCATACTATTGTGGAGCTGAAATGAAAACTGGTGGTGGTGATCGGGGCGGGCGTGTGGCTAGCAGTGGGCAGAGAAAGAGAAGAAAGGGAAAGAGAATGGGGTGCGTGCGATTGGGTAGAGACTCTAGGGTTTGTTTTTTTATTTTTTTATTTTTAAGTTTAAACTTAAAACTTATATTAATATAATATATATATATTTATATATAATATATTATATAATATTATATATATTTATTAATCGAGCTCGAGTTCGAGCTTTGAGTCGAGTCGAGTTCGAGTCGAGTCGAATCGAGTTGAAATGCCCCCTGGTCGAACTTGGCTTGAACTCAACTCAAGCTTCAAATAATTAGCTTGGCTAGGCTCGAATCGCCCATTCAAGCCGAGTCAATCCGAGTTGACTCGAGCAGAGTCGAGCGAGCTTTTTGAGCTAGGTTGACTCGTGAACAGCCCTACCCATCAGGTGTCCCACCCCATATTTGAAAACACGCCTATAAACATCTAGATGATTAAAAGATTAAGCGGGAATCCATTTGGATTGGGACGCCAACCTAAAACCCTTTAAAGTGCATGTGATGTCCATTATGATGTGTATATCTCATCCAATTCATCCATTTAAAGTGCATGTCCCACCAAGATGAAGGAACTCATATGCGCCATACCAAACCATGGTGAATTTAAAAATTTTATACATGATTTTATTCTATTGCCCATTGAATGGCCCACCTAGCTTTTGAATCACGATGAGTTGTTGATGTAGAGGGGGTCATGGATACTTTCATGGCAAAGATGGACCAAAGAAGGCCCGATCAGAGGCGGAAGTGATAGTGACTGTTGGAACCTTAAATTAGTCGTATCTCGCAAATCGAAATAAGTTTTCCGACATATCATATATGATTTGGGGTATGAGAAGCTACTTTAGCCAACCAACCCCACTATGCCAGGTTGCCTATTCCGGATTTTCAAGATTCCATAGATCGATGGTTGAAAGTACATTTTATCTCCATTTTTACTATAAATAGTAAGCTTTAATTTGATTATAACTTTTAATCCTTTGAGTTTTAGGAGTCGTGCCCAATATGAGAAGGGCTTATAAAAATTAGGAGATTAATGTGGTTAGGCCAAATTGGACACTTACTATTTTTGGCCAAAAGCCATGAAGTCTAATGGAATCACGATCATTTATAAATAGTAAGTTTACTATTTATAGTAAGTCGCCTTTTTAGGAAGTTTGAGTGTGAAACTCCGTCCTGGGTTTGAATTCACTATTTAAAGGATTGTAATTTTGTTTTTTTTTTTTTTTTTTTTATCATCAACCAATTTATTTTGAATTATTAAAAATTATTTTTATTTTCATCCTATGAGAAGTCTAGAAAAGCTAGGTGGATTCAGAAATTAATTTTCCTAAGAGGGTGATCGACCTCATCACATCCTTTCCTACGTCAGTTGTGGCAATCATTGGAAATTGAGGCATATATATAAACAGAGAATCTAATGCATGTTTTTCCCACATACTACATGGGTAGCGGGAAAAAAAAAAAAAAAACAAGAGTCCATTGTAATGTTTATTTGACATCCATTCTGTTAATTAGGTCGTATAGACCCACGAGAAGGGAAAAAAAAAAAAAAAAAAAAAAAACAGATCAGGTTGATGCAAAACTTTTATGGCCCCCAAAAAGTTTTTTAATGGTTGACGTTCATTAAAAACTGTTTCCTATAATGTGGTCCACTTGAGATTGGGACATACCTCATTTTGGGTCTCACACCATAAAATGATCTAGAAAAATAGATGGACGGCATGGATGAAACACATACATCACGGTGGCCGTCAGAGCACCGACCACCCAGTCATTGGCTGGTGGCAAGGGAGTAGCCAATCCGTTTCCTGGACAAGTGGTCAAATTATGCGCTTACAATTGTCCAGTGCTGGATCCAATACAAACAATCTTTGAGATCCTTAAACTACAATCGGCATGTAGGGCCCATCATGACGTTTTAATCACATCTAAACCATTCATCACGTGAGACACTTAATTTTCTTCGTGGAACTCAAAAATATGGCCAATCGGACAATCAGGTAGGAAACACCACAGGAATAGTTGGAATGGGAACACTGACTGTAAAATTTTCAGATTGTAGGCGGGCTTACCACTTTTGATATGTGTCATCTAACCCATTCAAAAGATGCATCCAACAACGATAATCGGACCCTTAAAAAAGGACTATTTGAAACTTAGGTGGGCTGCAACACGATTTTAGAGGTTTTAAGCATAATTACATTGCATAAAGCCACCTAAATTAGAGATCAAACTGAGCTCTGGGGACGAGAGTTGCCCATGGTGGTTGGACCGTATGGATACAACACACGCATCATGGTGGGGACCACAGAGCTTGTCAGCATGGTGCCCCACACGTCAATTTCATTTCGACAGTCTCATCTCAGGAATTAATGCCATTGGTACTGTGCCAGCCTGGTCGTATTTAATTTTCTTTATTATTTTATGTTAACAGGTCCTCTTCTTCCTCAGCTTCTCAAAAGTGAAGTTATAACATCTTTCACAGCATTTCTTCCAACAGTAATTTCATTTCATTCCTGCGCATCCATCCTTCTACAATGGATTTCTTAGGTCCAGTTGTGGATATCGTTCTCTTCTTCGTGAATCCTGTTTGTCGGCGAATTCGTTATCTCACACACCTCAATAACAACGTGGCGACATTGAGGCAGGAAAAGGAAGAACTACAAAACAAGCGTAATGAAATTCAAGCGGCCGTCGACAATGCTGTATCAGTCGGAAAGACACGGATACCCCGAGTGGATAATTGGCTCGAGGACGCCCGCAGCATCGAAGCAGAAGTCAATTCAATAATATCGGAGTTCGATGAAAGGAGAACATGGTTTAATGGTTGTTGCACTGATTACTTCTCACGCTACAAACTCGGCAAAAGGGTCGTTAAAAAGCTTGAAGACGTCAAAAACCTCGAAGGAAAGGGGGTCTTCGACAAGGTGGCCGAGAGCCCTCGTCCGGTGCCGGAAAGGCAACCATCGCTACCACGTGGACAGCAAAACACGTTTAATGAAAACATGGAGGAGATATTGAAATGCTTACAAGATGAAGAGCATGGAGTCGTAGGTGTCTATGGGATGGGTGGTATAGGTAAAACCACTCTCATGGCAGCCATAAACGATAGGCTCATCGGAACACCTGACTTCAGCGTCGTCATTTGGGTAACCGTGTCCAAAGACCTCAACTTGGGATTAATCCAAGAACAGATTGGAAAGAAATTGAAAATCGAGTTCGACAGTAACGAAGACATCGAAGAAAGGAGGCGCAGGCTGCATGCTCAGTTGAAGAATGTGAGGTATCTGCTCATCTTAGATGATCTATGGGAAAAATTTAGCTTGAAGCAAGTCGGAATTCCAAAGCCCGACAAGATAAACAGATGCAAGATTGCCATAACCACACGATCCTTTGCAGTGTGTAATGATATGGACGTTGATAAGCCGATTAAAGTCGGGGCTCTCACGAAAGAGGAAGCGTGGAATTTCTTTTGTGAAACATGTGGTGACGTGGCTCAGTTATCAGAGATTCGACCAGTTGCAGAGGAGGTTGCGAAGGAGTGCGGCGGATTACCACTTGCAATTAAGACAGTGGGAGGGGCCATGAAACGCAAAGATAGGAAAGAGCTATGGGAGGATGCATTGAGGGCATTGAAAGGATCATCACCTGAGGTTCCAGGTATGGAGCGTCAAGTATTTCTTCCTTTGAAACTTAGCTATGATTACTTGGAAAATGAAGAGATAAAATCTTGTTTCCTGTATTGCTCATTGTTTCCGGAAGATTATTATATACCAATGGATTGGCTAGTAAGATACTGGGCCATGGAGGAAGGATTCATAAAAAATGTGAATAACTTGGAAGAAACATCAAACAAGGTGCATGCCATTCTTGAAAGAATCCAGGACGCATGCCTCTTGGAAAAAGGGAATGCAATTGCGGGGTTTTCTGAATGGTACAGAACCATAAAGATGCATGATTTGCTCCGCGACCTAGCTATATGGATTACTTCATTGTCATCGTCATCCAAGGATGGTTCAAAATTCCTTGTGAAAACAGGGGAGGGATTAGTGCAGCCACCAGAAGAGAAAATGTGGGGAGGAATGGTGAGGATTTCATTGATGCGCAACAAAATTGAACATCTCCGAATTACACCCGATTGTCCTAACTTGGTCTCCTTGTTCCTCAATGAAAACGATCAATTACGTACCATTCACAGTGGTTTCTTCCAGCTAATGCCGAATCTTCAGATCCTTGATCTAAGCAATACTTGCATTGAATCTCTCCCAGTGTCGTTATCATTATTAACGAATCTACGTGCGCTCATTCTAAGAGAGTGCAGACATCTAGTGGAGGTGTCACAATTGGGAAAGCTGGAGGAACTCCAACTTCTTGATCTCTCTGGATCTGGTTTAAAAAGCTTGCCTCAAGGCATTGCAAGCTTGATTAAACTTAAGTGGCTGGATCTATCATCTATGGAGGATCTCATCGCAAATATTCCCTGGGATATGATATTCGGGCTACCTAGTCTAGAGCATCTAAGAATGATGGGGTTGAAACACGTGGACGGAGCTACTTTCAGTGAGGCTGCGACCATGACACGGCTGACTTCTCTAAGAATCGAACTGTCCAATCTTAATGGCTTCATCGCAGATGATATGTTCCACCGATGGTTTTCAGGTTTGAGAAGATTCAATGTTCGAGTTGACTATCAAAAGGATAGACGCTTATTTTATGTACGTCGTGATAAGAGTATATCCATTCGTAAATGTGACAATTTCCCCTGTGGTATTGAGGGGTTGATAAAACATGCAACCACTTTACACTTAGAAAAATGCGAAGGTCTAACAAGTCTTTCTCAGTTACCAGGCGATTCAAAGAACTTAACACGTCTCAGCGTGGTTGAATTCAGAGGAGTGGAATGCATTATAGACTGGAGAGAGGTTGGAGATTATGCATTCCAATGTTTACAGTGGTTGACTCTCCGTAGTTTACAAGACTTGGAGAAGGTATTCGATGGTGGAACGCCTCAGCCGAACACACGCCTTCAAAACCTCAGAAAAATAAATGTCGGAGAATGTCCCAAGTTAAGATGTCTCTTCTCCTCTAATATGGTAGAACATCTACATCAATTAGAAGAGCTTTATGTACAGAGTTGTTACGAAATGGAGGAGATTATAGAAGGCGACATGCTTCCTCATAATTCATTCCCAAGATTACGCTACCTAGGTTTAGGAAGCTTATCCAACTTAGTAAGCATTTGTGGCCAGCGACTTACTTTTAAATCTTTGGAAGAGATGAACGTAATTTCCTGTCCTAAGTTGAAGAAGCTCCCCCTCTTCTGCTCAAGCATCCATCAAATAAAAGGACAAATAGAAGGCGAGAGAGAATGGTGGGAAGGATTAGAGTGGGAAGACGAGAACACCAAGTCCCTCTGCTCCACAATTTACAAAGTATCTTCCTCATAGAAAAGGTAAAGTAATTTCTTTTATTAACTCATGTTTTACGTTGTGACAAATATCATCTGGTTTTTTAAAATCTCACCATACTTTCATGGGAAATTGATAATGCGTTATTAATTATTATGATAATAGTGTGGGATTTTAAAAATCTTAGAATATTTTAATTTTTTTCAAGTTATATAGCAAAATTTATTACTATAAAAAGGAATTTCTTTTATGCTGGCATATTTTAAGGTTCTAATTATTTATTTGTTTATAGTAACTGTTTTTTACTATTTTATTTTCAGGAATATTTTCCTGAATAACACTGAAAGAACATTAAGCTCTAAAATCTCTCGAGATATTACAATGCCGCGAAACCCATGAGAAGGTAATTTGTAAATATCTGTTTTATATTCATTTTGCAGTTATTGCTGTGTTTATCGTTGCCGGCACTCACACCCACTTACGTGTAAAAGGAAGCGGATTGCGTACTGCGTAAACTCCGTGGGGTCCATCATTATTTATTTATTTTATCCACTCCGTTCATCCATGCTAACATATAATTTTAGGACTTGAACGCAAAACTGAAGCATATCCATAAATCAAGTGTACCACACCACAGGAAACAATGTGATTGAACCTCTACCGTATAAAAATTCTTGGAGGCCACATAAGTTTTGGATCATGCTGATGTTTGTTTTTTCTCTTCATCCATGTCTTTGTGATCTTATTAACAAGTTGGATGATAAATAAACATTACCATAAGCCCTAGAAAGGTTTCAACGGTGTAAATCATTATTCCACGCTGCTTTATGTGGCATGGTCCACCTGAGCTTTGGATTTACTTCAATTTTTAGATCAACCCCTAGCAGGAAAAATGGATGGACGGTGTGGATAAACCACATACATTGACATTGGGGCCAACTGAGTTTACTCAGTGCGATGAAAGCGTACGAATAACTCAGTACGCAATCCGATTTCCGTGTAGAAGCACTCCTAGCCGACTTCTGCGGGAGGAGATTACGTGCGGGCCCCTCCTCACCCAACAAATGATGACTCAGGGCCACTTTGTCATATGTATTATATATCCACGCTATCAATCCATTTTTATATCTCATTTTAAGACATGATACCGAAATTGAAATATATCTATTCTTAGGTGGACCACATCATAGCCAACAGCAGTTATTGAATATTCACCGTTAAAAAATTTCTACTGCACATAGTAATGGTCAAACGTTACCAATGTTTGATAAGGCCACTAATGTTTGATAAGGCCACTATGACAAAGGAAAACGAAAAAGCAAATATAACCTTATTCAAGATTTTTGTAGCCCAAAAAAGTTTTTAATAAACAACTATCCAAAAAAGTTTTTAATAACAACTATCCTAGATTTGTCTTGGTTGGCAGCCCAAAGCGCTCTATTGTAAAGTTTCATATGAATATACGAAGCTTAGAAGGGATTTTTGAAAAAAAATTTTATGCTAGATTTCTGCGTGCGGTCCACTTGATATTTGGATATTCTTCATTTTAGGCTCTCAATCTAAAATGATCCACAAAGGTGGATGTACAGCATGTATATGCAATACATACATCAAGGTGGGCCCCACAGTCAAGGTCGCCACCCAGCCAAGCGGACGCGGATTTCCTGCTAAAGGCTTTAGCAGAAAGCTCCTGCACTAGGAACCTATGTGAGCCCACTATGATAGTTTTGATAAATCCACGACGTCTAGCCATTTTTTGAGTTCATTTTAGAAAGTTCAAAAATAGGCCGGAGCCAATACTCGAGTGGGTTGTCGATGCTTACCTGCCATTCGTACCATTTATAACGTCATTCCTACCTAGATGAACTAGAAACAAAAATACTAGTATCATTTAAAAATTTTGTGACCCCACGAATATTTCAACTATGAATGTTTAATTCTCATATTTTTGTCCCACTTAAGTATTGGATCCGGTTCATTTTTGGCCCTTGGTCCTAAAATGAGTTCAAAAAAAGAATAGACGTTATGAATTTATAAAAAACATTATGGTAGGGCCACATAGTTCCCACCACAGAAGCTTCCTGCGAAAGCCTTTCGCAGGATCTCCGCGTCCCAGCCAAGCGGCTCCCGAGAGCGGATTGCGTAATGAGTAACTCAGTTCGGTAAGTGTACTGAGTAAACTCTGTGGACCCTAGAGTCATTCATGCATTGTATCCACTCCGTCCATCTCTTTTAACACATAATTTTAGGGATTTATTTCAAAATTGGAGTATAACAAATCTCAAATGGACCACACTATAGGAAACAGTGTAAATTGAACATCTACTGTTGAAAAAATTTTGGGGACGACAGAAGTTTTAGATCAAGCTGATATTTGTGTTTTCCCTTCATCTATATCTTTCTGATCTTACGAACAGGTTAGATGACAAATAAACATCACTAGAGTCCTTAGAAAATTTTCAACGGTTGAAATCAATACTTTCACTTTTTCCTGTGGTATGGTTCACTTGAGTTTTGTATATGTATCAATTTTTGGTTGAACATATAAAATGATCTGAAAAAACGAATGGATGGCGAGGATAAACCACATGCATTTGCAGTGGGCCTACTAAGTTTACTCAGTACGATAAGAGCATACTGAGTAACTCAGTACGCAATCCGATTGGCTGCTCCTACCTTTCCGGATCAGCTGTTTGTTGCCAACGCCCACTCTCAGCGGTGGCGTGTCGATGTTTTGGCTGCTCTGTCCATCCCTTTTGGCTCCTTCATTTTAAGGCACGAACCCGAAAATAAAACAAATGGTTGACTTAAGTGGACCACTTTATTAAAAACAGTGATGATTGAACACTCACCAGTAAAACTTTTTCGACAAGGCTAATATTTATTTTCCCCTTCATTAAAGCTTTAGAGGCCTTATTAATTGGTTGTATTACAAATAAATATTATCATTAGCCCTAAAAAGGATTCAATGGTGGGTGTTATTATCCACATTGTTTTTTGCGATCAGCTTCATTGGGAAAAATATAAAATTGCCACGACAAGATATCTGCAGTAGAAGATCTACTGGAGAAGACTGTGTACCACCTGCTGCAATGAAAGCGCCCTGAAAAATGCAAAGACAAGATATCTGCTGGAGATGACAGAGCACTGCCCGGGGCCCACGTTACCTAGTTTTCCTGACAACAAGATCTGCTGGAGAAGACAGAGCACTGCTGGATTTGATTGGCCATGTGGATGCTCTGACCCACCAGTATGTATGTGTTTTATTTATGCCCTCCATCCAAAAAAACGAGGTAGATCTATAAATATCAAGTGAGCCACCCTTTTTTCATTTGAAGTCAGACGCGGATAAAACAGAAAAGTGTGGCTACTCGAGATTTGAATCTGCCTCATTCTTTCGTTCTCTAAAATGAGCTGGCAAAATAGATGATAGTTGTGGATAAAACACGTACATCACGTTAGGGGTCCACTAACATCAGTAGTAAAAGGTCACTATCAGTCCGAGTCCATTCAAAAGGGGCTCGAATTCTTTGTGTTGATTGTAGTTTTAAGGACAGGATTTCTTGAGTTCGTTTGCTTGGAGGTAAAGAATTTGGTATTTGGAGTTTTGTTTGGTTAAAAGGATTGAATTTGGCATTTTGGGTTTTGTTTTCAAGAGGTTTTTAAAGGTACTTGTATGATAAAAGTGCGATTTTTGTCATCTTTTGGTGTGGGATTTCATGTTTCTACATCTGGGTTCTATTCTTGGAAAATTTTGAGTAGGAAAATGGTGGGAATTTTCAATTTTTGAAAGGGTGGTCTAATTGTGGTGGAATTTCTGGGTTTTTTTTTTTTTTTTTTTTTAATAATTTGGGGCAACTTAATTTTTGCTGACTGGTGTTTTTATTGAGTTTTGAATGAAGAAGCTAAAAAGTTAATCTTTTTTGCTTTAGTTCTCATGGAAATGGTGGTTCTAGGGCAAGAATTTCAGGTGGGAGATTTTCTTGTTATGTTGCAGTTGTTTCTCATTTGGGCTTTTACTTTTGTGCTTATGTTGGTTTTGTGTATGGAATTTCATGTGGAAATTGCTGGCTTTTGGTCTATGATGATCATGGTGTATTTTCTTTGACAGTGAGAAGAGGGTGAGAGGTTTTTGGAGTGAAAGAGAGGATATAAAGGAGAGATTTCCTATTTTAGAAAGTGAGTTTGCTGGTTTTGGTATGGATGGAGAGCTCCAATGCAAGCCTTCTCCTTCTGGAATAAACTAGGAATGTCAGTTTTGTCTCTTGTTTTCTTTTTTCCCTCTCTTCATGCATTAATATGTTTGCTAGGTTTGTTTTGGCATAGCTTTAACAATGAATTATATATGTTTATTCAGATTAGCTTGAAATGCTTGGGAGTGTATTCTTTCCTCAATTCCTTTGTTCTTATGAGATCATTGCAAGAGCTTGACAGCCAATTCTATGAAAGAAGTCCTTTGCTAGACATAGAGATTCTGTTCACAGGACACAAGGTTCCATTTAACAAGTAGCTTTGATATGTATATGCACAAATAGAGAACTCCTCAAAAAGAAATTGGGAAGTCTACCCAATCCATTATGCTGGTTGTTAAAGGGCACCACAAGGCTCTGTATGGATTTCCTGTTGACTTCTTCCATGCGCTAAATTTTGATACATTTTATAAGAACAAAAATGATTGTCATAACCTTTGTTTTAAAACTCAAAATGTATCTAACAGGTCAACCGGATTCAGAACAATGCAGCAGCTATTCAGCAAATGCTAAGAGCATTAATTACCAACAACAATTGGTAATAGATTTAATGGGGAAGCATCATCATCAGCTCTATTTTAGGACATAAACCTGCGAACAAAGTGCTTGGAAGCTACTACAATGTTTTAGGTGATTTGGAGCAGTTACAGGCCTGTTTTGGGGAGGGAGGGGGGATCTCATAGAGATAAGAGTTTGGGGCTGTTTCTAATTTTCTTTCTCCTGATCAATCATGTGCTCAAGCAGATGGTATATGCCCTTGGTTTGTTTGGCCGTGACTTGTGCTAGCTTGAGGCTGTTTCAGAGCATGTTCAGATGCAACGTGAAATTGAATTGTAATTTTCTAGTAACTCTACAAGAGTAGAAGCGTGGACATGATTGAATTGTGGTTACCTCCCTTTGCACCATATTGAGAGATTGACCTCCAAATCACAATGACATTCCTTTCAAGATGGAAGGAATTATAATTGCAATTTTTGTGCTAGTTCCTCGTTATAAATTCTAAGAGATCGTCAATTTTCATTGTTTCCTCTTGTTAAAACTAAATTTTCACAATTCCGTTCAGCTACATGTCCTTCTCAGTCAATGGCATGGAGGAATTGAAATACAAATATGCGCATGCTAGTATGTATAGATTTTACAGAAATCAAATAAAACAGACTCCCTAGTCTGTATGAAGCCTATAGAAATTAGAAGGGAGACAACTTTATTTTGTAAATTGTAGCATGCAGAGAACTCTTTTTCGTAACTTATAGCGATTACCGTTGAGTCTGTCTGTTATTAATGGCAAATAGTAAGCAGTTATGTCCAAATAAGGTGTGCAACTTGTAGCTGCTGAGTGATTTATATAATAGAATTTAGTAGCTATGAGTTGAGCATTTGATTAGGTTGATGGCTCTTTCTATTTGCAGGCAAGCTTTAGACCTCTTTGACAACCTCATTCATGATGACCTGTGGTTGAGACCTGTATTAGGCTATTTTGTGCTTGTGTAAGTAAAGTATGAAAAGAAACATGCTACTGGGTTTAGAAAGACAAACCTTCACTCTAGGACTCTATTTTCTTATTTTATTTGTTATGCATAAGTATTCGCTGGCAGCTTTCATGGTTATTGTTAACATCTAGTTCAATATCGTATCGTGCTTCTCCTTTATCTTTTGACCAGTGTATCCTATATGCCTGTTTACCAGGGTAACTGAAGTTCTCTCTTTGTTCATACCTTTCCTGGTTAAGTTATGATTAGATGTTAATATTGTTTCTCAACAAATACTCAATAACATCCTTTTCTTTTTTACTACTTTTTGTATCTTTTGTTTGTAGGAACCAGTGTGGCGTCTAAGTTTTTATGTGCTAATGGAATTACTGTTTTCAAATTATAAGAGGAAACTGTCAATTTACTTGGAAAATCGGACATGTACAATCCTGAGCATCCACCCTTGACTGAACTAGATCAAAGGACATCCAATTGGGTTCTAAACGAGAAGATAAAATCAGGTAATTTTGAAACTATTTTCTCCTCACTTCCTTGTTCTGATTGTAGCTTTAATAGCTTTAAGGGCATGATTTCTCAATTTTGTTTGCTTGGAGGAAATGAATTTGTCATCTTGAGTTTTGTTTGCATGGAATATTGAATTTGGGATTTTGGATTTTGTTTTTGGGAGAATTTTGAGGATGCTTGTATGATAAAGGTGGGACTTTTGTGATTTAGTGGGGTGAGATTTCATGTTTCAGCATGTAGGTTTTGTTCTCAAGAGGATTTTGAATGGGAAAAAAGGTGGGAATTTTGAATCTTCAAATTAGTGGTGAAATGGTGGTCTGATTAGGGTGGGATTTCAGTGGTATTTATTTTTATTTTTTTTAAAATTTTTTACAGCTGAGTTTTTGCTAAGTTGTTTTTTGTTGGGTTTTTAAATGAATAAGCTAAAAATCTCTTCTTTTTTATTTTATTTATGGTGAAAATGGTGGTTCTAGTGTGAGAATTTTAGGTGGGAGATTTTCTTGTTGTGTTGAAATTGTTTCTCATTCGGCTTTTACTTTTGTGTTTGTATTGGTTGTGTATGGAATTTCATGTGGAAATTACTGGCTTTTGGGTTATGGTGGTTTTGATACATTATCTCTGACAGTGAGAAGAGGGTAAGAGATTTTCAGTGGAAGAAAGGATGGAAAGGAGAGATTTCCTATTTTGGGAACTAACTTTGCTTATTTTGGTATGGATGGAAAGCTCCAACGCAAACGTTCTCCTTCTGTCATAAACTTTGAAGGTAAATTGGGTTATCTTATTTTTAACTCCCTTTACGCATTATCTGTTTGCTAGGATCGTCTTGACATAGGTTTAATAACAAATTATATATGCTTGTTCGGATTGGCTTAAAATGATGAGGAGTTTGTTCTTTTGAGGTTTCTATGAGAGTTTGACAGCCAATTCCATGGACAAAGTCATCGGCTAGATATAAAGATTTTTATCACTGGCCATAAGGTTCCATTTAACAACTGGCTTGCATGTGTATGTGCACCAATTAGGAACTCTACCCAATCCATGGTGCTAGTTGTTAAAGGGCACTACAAGGCTCTGTATGGATTTTCCTGTTGACTTCTTCCATGTGCTAAATTTTCAAACTTTTTATAAGAAAAAAAATGATGGTCGTAACCTTTGTTTTTAAACCCATAATGTATCAGGCAGTTGAACTGGATTGAGAGCAATGTAACAGCTATTCAGCAAATGCAAAGAGCATTACCAGCAGCATTTTATAACAGATTTGGTCACCAACATCAGCTCTATTTTAGAACTTCGAGAACCTGCGAACAAAGTGCTTGAAGTCCACAATGTATTAGAAGATTTGGAGCAGTTAGGAGCCTCTCAGATCTGTTCTCAGGTACCTGAATCACCGGATAGAAAAAGCAGTGCATCTTCAACAATAAAAGTTGGGAGTCTGAAACAAATCCATGAATTCATAAAATCTTCAAACTTCAGCTGTCAAAGGAACAACGATACTTCTGTTGAGGAGACATCTGATACTTCAGAAAGGAATGCCTGCACCAGTAATGGAAGAGTTCAGCTTGAGTGCTTAACTAAGGATGAACTTCAAACGATACCAAAGATGTTGTATTAAAGTTTATACATGTATTTACTTTTGTGGATTTTTTGTTGAGGTCTTTTTTTGGTAGGAAATGAGGGAAAGGGAAGTGTTTTAGCATGAGTCTGATGACAGTTCGAATTGTTGTTATATATGTCCAAGGATAATATAATGACTGTTTGAGGTGGGTATCAATTTCATATTCCCTTTATATCAACCATCACACCCTGCAAGAGTACCCAAGATTCTCTCTTCATATCCAAGACACAGTGCGATCGAGATATTGTTGATACAGAAAAATTTCAGCACTGCATTTGTACGTGCATATACATTGTGATGAAAAAATCATTCAAAATCTATCTTTGTCAATCTTAATTCTTGCAGCAAGGTGAAGGGAATTTAGATTAATGCAACAGCATGTATTCTGAAGTTCATTTGAATTTTTTTGGTGAAAATCAATGTGAGTTTAGTATAATGTGTTGCCGACATCTTGGTAGTACAGCAAGTGTGGTTGATGACTTGCTAACTTGCACTTAGTCCTGCTAAGTCTGTAAAGGTGGCCTATTCATCTTTCTCTGTCCGGAAAAGACATCTGATATCTCAAGCCTAGGAAATGGTCACTGGACTGCATCTCACGAGACCCAATATAAATGCTGCCATTGTCATGCAGCTTGGTTGCCGCTTATGTTCCTCTCAGTGAATTCAATTTGCTTCATCACTCTCCCATTGCCATTCAAATTCTTCAAATGCCCAGTCTTCTCACCAGGTCTCTTCTCCAAGTTTAGAGACTGAAATTCTGTTCTAATAAATAAAATTATAACTGGTGTGCTCCCACCTTTCTCCAAAATAAAAAATTTTTTTAAAAAAATGATCCATATAAATATGCGTCCTAAGTTGAAGAAGCGCCCCCTCCTGTGCTCTCACATGCATACAAGAAATACAAATAGAAGGCAAAAGAGAATAGTGGGAAGGATTAGAGTAGGAAGATAGACAAACTCCAAATCCCTCTGCACCAGCATTTACTGGCCAAGCTGAAACAGACATCCTTATTCTTGGATCTAGAAAAGGTGTGGTAGATTGCTTTCATTAGATTTTGCTTTAGGGCATCAAAGCAATGTAAGTTAAGAGTGCTCCTAGTTGCATTGGGAGGCTTGGGAAGTCCAATCTATTGATCTAGATTGTTCATTAGGTCCAGTGATTTCATGAGTTCCCATGCAAATTTCACACCCATTAAACAAATATTAATCATTTGCTAATTGGTCTTCAATTTGGACAGTCAAAATGATTGACACAAGAAATAGGTCCAATTAACAATTTAATCCATCTATTTTCCAGGACCCATATTGAATCTTCTTCTTTTTTCTAATTTTTTGTTTTTTTATTTAATTATCTATTTATTTTTCTTTTCAATTTCCCAAAGTAACTTAAATAAATGACTGTCACGGGGCTGGAGAAATCAATTTAGACCCAGTTAATAAATACCCTATGCCTGAGTATATGAGATTTGGGTCATTCGTGAGTCAGGCTGCACGGTGGGTATATCATTGCCCCAATTAGACTGTTCCTCCACTCATCATAAATGCCACATTTGTGGGAGGAGTTAGACAAAAGGGACCGATGGTCTAGATTCAACATACGTTTGGCCCACCTGTTGAGCAGGCTGGCCAACAGTTTTGGGTTTTGGGTGTAGTTCGTGCTAACAGTGCGCTCTGTGTGATGAATGACTGGATCTCTACCTGTGCCAGCTCGTGCTAACAGTGCGCTCTATGTGATGAATGACCAGGATCTCTACCCGTGCCATATTGTGACGCAGCAAAGGTAGTGATGAGGTCAATCACACTCTTCCTCACGCATAACTACTCCAAATCCATGAAGCTTCTTTAGACACAGATTCTTTGGACACAGATTCCTCAAATACATGATCGATGAAAACAGAAATAATTTCTAATAATTCAAAATAAAATGGATTGATGATAAAAACAAAATTATAAATAGACAAAATTTTAGAATCAAACTCCCTAAAAACGTGACTTGACATAAATTGTAAACTTACTATTTATACATAGTCATGATTTCTACTATACTTCATGGTTTTCGGCCAAAAATAGTAAGTATGCAATTTGACCTAAGCATATTATTCTCCTAATTTATTTTTCTAAGCCCTTTTCGTGTTGGGCACTACTCCTAAAACTCAAAGGATCAAAAGATATAATTGAATTAAAACTTACTAATTATAGTAAAAACAAAAACAAAAAGAACTTTTAACTGTCGATTTGATGGAATCTCACAAATCTGGCATGGGCAACCTGATGTAGTGGGTTGGTTGGCTAAATTAGCATATGTCCTACCCAAAATCATATATGATACAATCGAAAAACTCATTCCAGCTTGCGAGATACAATTGTTTTGAGGTTCTGATGGTCCTGATCACTTCGGCCTCCAATCGGACCTTCTCTGGGCTATCTTGGCCATGAAAGTGTCCACGATCCGCTCTACATCAATTCCCTCCACTTCAAAAGAACTCGTCATTGATTTCTTGTCCCACTTCATTTCATAATACTCCTTTCGGTCCGCAATGTTGAAAGTACACGATATTTCGTGTCATCCAGAAGATCAATAGCGTACGTGTTGTCGTTGATTTTTCAGAGAATTAGTACTAGTCCAATCTTTCTTTCTTTTGTTTAAAAAAATAAAAATAAAAAATGTAAAGGGCATGCCCCTGTATCTTTGTTAATTAGCAGAACAGGATGTACAAAGATCGTACATTCAAGAGGGCTCCACAATACATTGGGCCTCACCTATCGTATTGCCAGGTTAGCCAGCAGGAAAAGGACAAAAGGAAATAATAAAAAATTTTAAGAAAATGAAGAGGGGGCGTCACTCGAGTAGGAGAGGGGGGAGACATGGCATCATGAAGTAAAGAGGGCAGGCAGAGGCTGATCCCTACAGCGAAGCCCTCGATGCTCTCAACCCACTCCCTATTTGTCAATGCTCTCAACCCACTCCTTTCTTAGCTATGGAGCTCCTGATTTGATCCATATCGGCGTTATCTAGCACTAAGGAGCCTCTAATGTGTCCTGGGAGATCGGCTCTGGTGTGATAAAGAGTGTCGGCCTGTTTATCACTGCCTAACTTGGCTAGAGCATCCGTGACAGAATTGCCTTCACGGAAGGTGTGAGAAAAAAGCAGGTTTAACGGCCCTATCATGCTATGAATGCCCATTTGGGTTCAAACGCTCCAACGGCCCGAGAATAGAGGGTTAGTGGCCGTCTATCATAGCTTGAGCTCTTGCGAGTGTTAGAAACCGGCCCATAGGAATGGTGGAATGCAAAGATAAGACACCCTAGGTGGTCTCTACCTACTCCCCTTCCCACCTTCTCCCGGATTGCCCCTAGCTGAGCTGTCCACATTAAGTTTCAGCCACTATGAGGCTTCGACCATTTCACAATTTGAATCTTGGTGCCAATAGTCACATGATTAATCCCCAAGGATTGGAGGGTAGCATCCTGAAGGAAAGAGGATTTGTCTGAGTCTGGGAGCAAGTTACCTACTTCTTTCAGCCAGGATGAGACTTTGAGAATCACCAGAGATGTCGAGGGCTTCTGAATATCATTGATAGCTGCATTTCGGCCTAGCCAGATCTCCCAAACTATGGAGGCAGGAGAAGTACCGGTCCAATCTTATGAAAAAAAAATACTTGTCGTAAGTTTTGATTGAAAATCCATATTTAAATACGTAAATGGATCGTAATACGGTCACCCACTTCGAACACCTTTAACAGTGGGCATTCAATTATCACAGTTTAATGTAACGCGGTCTACTCGAGATTTGTATCTGCTTCTTTTTTTTTTTTTCATGTCCTAAAATTAGCTGGTAAAATGGATGGATAAACGGCGTAGATGTGCAACCCCATACCTCGTGGTGGCCCTACGGTGGGAGACTCATCACTGAGCTGTTAACCAGACTCGCTCTTTGGGCGGCCGTGGTTTCGAAGCAAAATGAATTGCGGCGGCGGTTTTTGGATTGCATGTGCCACGGGCAGAGAGATGTACCCGTGACTGGGCCTGTATGGGCTATAGAGATGTCTCTCACAAATCCACTCCGTTCATCTGTTTTTAAAAACCACAGTAGGTTAGGAATTTAAAAATCAGGCATATCCAAAACTCATGTGACCTATACCACGTGAAACAGTGAAGATTGAACTCTTGGGGTGACATAAGTTTTGTATCATTATGTTATTTGTCCCTAAAGTTTATCTGAGTCGTGATAACCATATGAAGAGTTTGGAAGGCATATAAATATCATTGTCGACTTCAGAAGATTTTAACGGAGGATATTTCCGTTGCCAGTGTTTTGTTTGTGGCAGCCTATCTAAGTTTTGTATCTAGCTATATTTTAGAATCTCATATCCTATTGTGGACTTTAAAAATGTCTGGACGGAGTAGATTTGTTATAGACATCTATGCAGGAATCCGCCCTCCAAATGGACTGGGCCGGTGGACGCAAGAACAGTGGCTGCTTTGTTTTTAACGTTACTTTTCAGTATCACTATTCATTTCCTAAAAGAATAGGATCTTCTGCTTATGCCTGCCATAAGAAAGAAAATTCCGCTTATTGTAATTTAATTTGGGAACTTGTTGCAATCTCATTGGGTCACATTATCTACACTTTATTTAATACAGCAATGCTGAAAATATTAATAATGATATGAACCAATCACAATGCATTGAAAAAAAAAATAAAAAAAATCTGATTGTAGTAAGTAGAGGACTTAGATTCTTCTTTAAAAGGGAGTGGATTAAGTGTCGCCCTTACCATAGATGTCACTATGTATTTTATATCCAAGCCGTTCATCCATTTTGTAAGATTATTTTCGTATAGACCACATTGTAGAAAGCCGTGGTGATTTATTTATTTATTTTTGTTAGCTTGTTAGTCTCTCAGTATACACTCCAAGACCTCAGTGCTGAAATGTAGTATCTTCACTCATTCTACCACTTGAGCTATGGATTAGGGTGTAAGACATGGTAATAGAAAAAAAGTTAGACCTAATGGACATATAATATATACATAAGGTGTGCCCGAAATGGCCGCACGGTCTTGGTTAGGAAACGGATTGGCTACTCCCCTGCCACTGGCCATTGGCTGGTGGTCAGTGCTCTGTGGGCTCCACGATGATGTATGTGTTTCATCCATGCCTTCCATCTATTTTTACAGATCATTTTATTATATAAGACCAAAAATTAGGTATATCCTAATTTTAAGTGGGCCACATTACAGGAAACAGTGTTGAATGAGCGTAGAAAAACCTTTTTGGGGCCATAAAAGTTTTGGATCAAGATGATCTTTGTTTTTTCCCTTCATCTGGTCCTTTATGACCTAATCAACAGATTGGATGTCAAATAAACATACATTGGGCTTTAGGATGATTTTAATAGTGGATATTCAATCACTATTGTTTTCCTGTGGTGTGTTGTACTTGAGATTTATATCCATCTCAGTTTTTGCATAAAGCCCTAAAATGATATTTAAAAGTGGATGAACGGAATGGATGAAACAAATACATCATGGTAGGGCCCACAGAGCACCGACCAACAGCCACGGTGCTGGTGGCAGGGGGAGTAGCCAATCCGTTTGGTGGCCGGGGGAGTAGCCAATCCGTTTCCTCTTAGTTAAAGCCGGTCCGCACATAATCCGCTCCTTTCTGAAGTACATCCCACTTGACAAATGTCTAACACCACTCACTAACAGTGGGCGACACGTGTGTTCCATTAGAAAGCGGTTTGGCAGGTCACGTGAAAAGCCAAGTTAGCCGTCGTCAAAGTTCTGTAGGCCCACTATCATGTATGCGTTATCTAGGCTGTCCATCCATCTCGCCAGTTCATTAACGAGTTCATTTACAAAAACTAAGTAGATTCAAAGCTCAATTGAACCACATCATAGAAACAGGAAATAGTAACATCCACCCTTGAAACTTTCCTAGCCCTAGCTGTGTTGTTTATTTGTCATCTATCCTGTTGATAAAGTCACACAGACACGAATCAAGGAAAACCATAAATATCAGCTTCATCCAAAACTTTTCTGTCTCAAAAGTTTTCAACGGTGAGATTTAATTTCCACTATTTTTTGTGTTATGATACACTTCATCTCTGAATCTGCCTCATTTCTAGGCACATGTACTAAAATTAATTTTTAGGCTCATGTCCTAAAATTAGCTGGCAAGATAGATTGAGGGCATGGATAAAACACATACATCGCATAGCTTTGACATCACATAGCTGGCTGTTGCTGGTTCACCAGCCAAACCAACGGAAACGGATTGGCTCCTGCCCTGCCACCAGCCCGGTGGCTGATGGTCGGTGCTCTGTGGGCCCCATCATGATGTATGTGTGTCATCCATTCAGTTCATCTATTTTTATAGATCATTTTAGGGCTTTAACCCAAAAACGAGAGGGATATAAATCTTAGGTGAACTACACTACAGGAAAACAATAGTAATTGGATATCCACCATTAAAATCCTCCTAAGGCCCTCTGTACTGTTTATTTGACATCCAATCTGTTGATTAGGTCATAAAGACCCAGATGAATGGAAAAAACAATGATCGGCTTGATCAAAAAACAATGATCGGCTTGATCCATAACTTTTATGCCTGCCAAAAAGTTTTTAATGGTTGATGTTCATTTAACATTGTTTCCTGTAATGTGGTCCATTTGAGATTGGCATATAAATAATTTTTGGTCCCATGCCATAAAATGATCTATAAAAATAGATAGACGGCATGGATGAAACATATACATCATGGTGGGGCCCACAAAGCACCGACCATCAGCCATTGGCTGGTGGCAGGGGGAGTAGCCAATCCGTTTCCCAAATCAAACGCCTCCATTCTCTATCCACGCTACTTATGGGAGAGGCATTTGTGCTTACAAGCTTCTTTTGCATTTTTCCTCTCTTTTCTTGAGAGTTTCTCTTCCCTCCGCTCCTCAGAAAGCTGAACTTAAATAAACAGATTCCACAGCATTTTATTTCCAACTGTACTTTCATTCCATTCCTCCGCAATCTTGTTGGGTCCAGGTTGTGGATATCATTCTCTTCTTTTGGGCTCCTGTTTCTCTGCAAATTGGTTGTCTCAAGGACCTCAATAACAATGTGGAGTCATTGAAGAACAAAACGGAAGAACTAAAATGCAAGCTTGATGAAATTCAAGCAGACGTCGATGCTGCTATATCAGTCGGAAAGACACGGATGCCCCTAGTGGAGAAGTGGCTCATTGATGTTAGGAACATCGAAGCTCAAGTCGATTCTATAAGTTTGGAATTCGAGCAACAGAGAACTTGCTTGAATGGTTGTCGCACTGATCACTTCTCTTGATACAAACTGAGAAAAAGAGCTGTTGAAAAGCTCAAAGATGTCCAAAACCTCAAAGATAAAGGGGTTTTTAATAAGGTGGCTGAGAGCCCTCCCCGGCTGAGGGTGTTAGAGATGCAAACAGCGCTACTGCGAGGACAACAGAGCACATCTGAACAAACCATGGAGGAGATATGGCAATGCTTACAAGATGATGAGAATGGCATTGTAGGTGTCTATGGGATGGGCGGAATAGGGAAAACCACTCTCATGAAAGCCATAAACAATAGGTTCATCAGAAATGATGACTTCAATGTCGTGATTTGGGTAACTGTATCCAAGGACCCCAATTTGGGATTCATCCAAGAGAAGATTGGAAAGAAGTTGGATATTGGGTTCTCCGATGACGAAGATATTGAATACAAGAGGGACAGGCTGTTTGCTCAGTTGAAAAATGTGAGGTATCTGCTCATCTTAGATGATGCATGTGAAGCATTTAGCTTGATCAAGTCGGAATTCCAAAGCCAGACAAGCCAAACAGATGCAAGATGGCGATAATCACTCGCTCTGTTGCAGTGTAATATGATTGGGGGCGGATAAGCAGATTAGGGTCATGGCACTTTTTTTTTCCTAAGGTGGGAGCACACCACCAGGATTTCATTGATAAGAAAACCTGTCTGTAGAAAAATTAGGGTGGGCACCACAATGTCCGGGCCTCACCTATCGAATTCTTATTATCAAAGATTCAGGGGCATGGCCCTCCTTTTGGATTAGAGAGAGAGAGAGAGAGAGAGAGAGAGAGAGGGCCTCAGTGGGAATTTCTACAGAGACATCTCCTTCTTTTGAAGCTCCAACAAAGAGTGGCAGCCCGCCGGAGCCAAAGTTCATCTACTTCTCTGCTGCTCAGTCTAGCCACCTGTTTGCAAGGAGTCAGCTCCTCGGACCATTGGCGAGGTCGATGCTTTCCCTGATGCTAGGCATGCCTCAAAATCCCCCTCCAGTGACGGTAAATCCCATCCCAAGACATTAAGACCAAACATCCCCTCTACCATTACCAACGGTTGTTTTTTCAACATCAGGAGCCATCCTACGCAGCTCTGGCCCAAGCCCTTTGGGTTCCATCTTGAGAAGCCCTCCTAAGAGTATATCCTCACTTGCCCTTGGGCTTTCCTTCTGCTGCAGGAATAGGCGTTGAACCATCTACTAGGCCTTCTAGTCCGCCAGTTTCGCAGGTCGTTTCTATCCCTGCCATTAGTTCTGATGGTCAGGCATTGAAGGTCCAAGACCGAATATTGCTGGCCCAAGAAAATGTGGGCAGGGAAATGCTTACGATTGAAACCTTGGTTGGATCCGCAGTGATATTTATATGCCACTCATATTGCTCATGAAGTCATTCCTATTTGGATGAACTGAAAGCATAAATATTAGCCGTTGGATTTGGGATTTTCCAATGACCCAAAACCATTTATTTGATAGAGTTACCAATTGACGGGGGAATATGAGAAATAACTCTGGGAATAACTGTTATAACCATTTGATTACACAAATGTTTGATGGACGTTCATGCTCAAAGAAATAGAAACAAATTATCAAAGGTGGATGTAACACCCTGTATTTTAATCTGGGGCGTTAGTTTTAAAATTTTAAATAAATAGACAATATTCACGTGTATGGCCCATCTGAGCTTTGAATATTCCTGAAATTTGGTCGAAAGCCCTACTTGAAACTACAAAGAAAATGGTCGGTGTGGATCTCATAGATCTTTGCTGTGAACCCCACATTTTGTATGTGTGTGCACGATTGAGAGTGTACTTGCAGTGCATTGAATTAAAATTTAAGTCAATCGGGTGTTGACCCGATGCAAAACGAGAGAGAAATTCTCTCTTTCCTTTCTTTGTTTTCCGCCCGAAGGACATTCAAACGGACGACGTCCTTCTGTTCGAGCCGTGGCCCACTCTCAGTCATTTTTCGAATGATCTGAACCGTCCATCATGCTCAGGGATGAATTCTGACCAAAACCCTAAGGGTTGCACATGTAAGCGCACGTGTGTGAGCACAAATCTAGTCATAGCTGGATTGTGCGTGGAAGAATAATTGGAAAATGGAAACCGTTTCATCTCGCCCTGTTGGCAATCCACATGAACATCCCTCCTCAATTCTCATCCGTCCATTGAGAGAATCCTAGCCTCTCGTTTTCCGCTTGCAGGAATTGCTGAGCTGTGCATAACAAACATAGTTCTAGGAGGTTCTTTTGTTAAGGCGGTTAGAGGAGCGGGATTGAATGCCAATCTAGACCGTTTACCTTTCATCTGACGGTCTAGGAGATTTAGGGCTTGATATAAGAGAAGAAGGATCAAACAACATTCCGATTCTTCGCCATTTTTGCAGCTGAAAGAGAAAACGACCCGAAACTTTCACATCCAAACACACCGAAGAAACACCTCTGGAGCTTCGATTTCAAGCCTCCAAAATCTCCCTTAAACAGATCATGAAAGCAACGTTTCGAAGAACCAAGCACTTCGTCTTCCTCGGCAAGCTGTGATATCGGTGGATCTTCATGTGGCCATCAATTTCAGATCTGATACGTTTATCAGGCAGTCCATGCGATCACATCAACATTCAGAGAAAGAAAGAATGATCAAGAGCAGAAGAAATAAAGATTTTAAAAGAGAGAGTGTTGAGTTCAGACTCTCTGACTCGCTAAACTGAGTTGTGGATCCAGTGTTCATCGCTGGTCGTGGTGTTCATCGCTGGTCGTGGTTTGAAGTGAGGAAGAAATAAATAAATAAATAAATAAAAAGGAGAATAGAAAGGAAATAAAGAAGGAAGAAATTTAGAAGAGAGTTCAAAAGAGAAGAGGAGACTGCCGAGTCTCGGTGAGTTAACTCAGTGACCGGTTGAGTCCAGAAATCCATCTGGACATTTCATCATATAGGAGAAGGAAGATAGTAGAGAGAGAGAGAGAGAGAGAGAGAGAGAGAGAGAGAGAGAGAGAGAGAGAGAGAGAGTTTCCAAGAAAGGAGAGAAAAATAATAATAAGAAGAGGAAGAAGAGAGAGAGAGAGAGAGAGAGAGAGAGAGAGAGAGAGAGAGTTTCCAAGAAAGGAGAGAAAAATAGTAATAAGAAGAGGAAGAAGAAATAAAAGGTTGAAGAAAGGAAGATGGGAGAAACCGAGTCCGTGACTCGCTGTAGACTCGGGTTCGACTCAGTGCCAAGTTAGGGCCTGATTTAATCTGGATACGTTGCTGGTTGAGTTGTGAGAGAAAGTAAGACAAAAAATTGACGAAGAGGAAGAAGGAGAAGATAAAAGGCAATGCATGTTTAACTCAGCTGAGTTGACTCAGTGATGTGAAATGACTTGTGGTGGATCTAGTTGGGCCTGATAGCATTACTGGAAATTTTCCAGTGGAGAGTTTTATCTTGGTCATTTCATTCTCATCTGTTAGCGGGGTGGCTTCATCAATCAAGGTATCAACTTGATTTCAAATCTAGTAGTATTTGGTCAATGTAGCAATGAGTCAACTCAGTGAGTTTTTAGCAAAGATTTGAGTTTGACTTAAATTCTAATGTTAGTCATTTGTCCAACATGTAATTATTATTCTGTGGCTTTCTAGCATTGTCTGGATTGAGTCAACTGGGTCAAATCGGGTCAAGTTGAGTTGATCGGGTCTAAATCAAGAAGTATCGACTTGTTCAAGTAAATTAGTTTTAAAATCTTTGTTTGGGTTTTTAATTAAGTTAAATTATATTATTTTAAGTCTTATGGTAGAAACTAAAATTATCTCTCATCTAGGTTCAACGTATTGAGCCGAGTTTGGACCGAATTAGGAGTTGAGTTGAATCAATTCAAGCTAATGAAGTTAAATCGAGTGCTTTGGACTTTTTAGTGATCTTTAGTCTAGTAAGAAGAGAATTCATATTCGAAGGTGAGGATTCACCCTTAAAGTTTTCCTTCGTTATGGTAGTTAATTTAGTTTTCTGTTGATTTATTTTTATAATAATGTTTATGACTAGTTTACATGTATGATTGAATGATTAGTTGAGTTATGAATTGTTGATCTTCACTTTAAGATGATTTGCAATTATATGTGCACATTCCCTTATAATTAGGAACCAAATAAGTACATTTATTGATTTGTAGAAATTAATGATCTAAATCATATAGGGTTATGATTTATTTTAATGTGGAGTTATATTCTGTAGTTTAGTTTCGATGTGTACTTACATGTGTATTTGTTTGATAATGTATATTGAATTTATTGTAGTTTAGTTTAACACTTGATGATGCATATTAAATTATAACACTTGATGGTGTTAAGTTGTAATTAAAATTTAATGTTATATGTTAGTGAATATGCATATTGGAGTTTTCTCGAGCTAATGGCCGGTCATGAATAAATTAAATGTTATGTGGTCGTAAACTTACCATCTCATGGATTATTTGTGTTCATGTGGTTGTGGATTGTAATATTTGGTGGTGTCCTTGAAGGACTTGGTGCCAATGTGACTTATTGGAAGAACTCTTGTTGTTTGAAGTATATCTACATTGGTGATGGTAATGTCTACGTGTCGAATCATGAGCAGCAACTAGTTATAGAGATTCTTGTAAATGGAATGTCTTGGATTCTTATTTTACAAATATCATTTATAATCATCTGAGTGTATTAGAATCTTACTTATTTAAGTCTCATGAGTAGGGGATGGTGACACTATACCCAAGTTGTCGGCCTATGCTGGGTTACACGCGCCTCCCATAATGACCTTTTAGCTTCTCTGATATTTTATTTGTAAATTGGACTAATAATGGTTGGGTTAATCATGCATACATGGCACGTGGGTGTTATCGGGTGCCTAGTCGACTGTTTGAAAGACCAGTGTACTGTTCAAATGATCCTTTTTTGCATTTTGAATGGGTCAACTGTTTGAAAGATCTGATATCTTGTATGAATGGATGACAGTTTGAAAGGTTCATTCCTTTGTTCAGTTGGACGTGCATCCCCAGGCTGATTGCATTCATACATTCATTTATATATCAAGATTAAGTTAGCGATTGAATATTATGTGAGAAGTGAATTGTATCTTGTTATGTTATAAATTGTGGATTGGATGTTATAACCGTCTTTGTTATATTTGTGGGGAATGGATTGTATCTTTTCATGTTATACTTTGAATTCTGAGCGGATATGTAATTGGTGTTGTACTTTTGAGTGTTGAATTGCAGTTTAGACATTATATTTTCTTAAATTGTTACTTAAAAATGTGAGTTGTATCTTCTCCTGAATTCTAGGTGGCATCCTCCTATATGTTACTTATGAAACATAAAATGTTCATTCTTGTATTTTACTTATGAAGTTTACATTGGATATTGCATTCTCTTGACTTTATTTGAATTTCATTCTTGACTATTGTGATGCTTGGTAATTTTGGAGGGTATATATCACTGCGATAGTCATTGACGTTATCAAACCGTATTCAGTTGATGCAGGTTATTTAGATGATGCACTGATCGACATTAGTGCGGGATATGGAGAGCTGGATGTTATTACGATTCCATATTATAATTTTCTTTCATTATTATGTTGTCCCATTTTTATATTTGAGTCATAGGTTTGTATAAGCTCTATGGACAATCATTTATATAAGTTGAGATATTTTTTAGACACTTCCTCCATGTGTGGTTTGTTTTACTTCCATCGCGATTGCTCACTTGTATAAAATAAAAATAAAAATAAAAATAAAAATTATTATTATTACTATGAAATGTGTGCTATCCTTGTAGGTTAACTCTCGGGATTTCGGAAAACGAGTACAAAACTCGGGTTACGAAATTCAGGACATTACAGTGGAAATAATCCAATTAAAAGCTTTTATCAGTTGAATTTTCACAAGTTATCAAAGGTGGAAATAAAAGGCTCACATGATGTACATATTGCCGGTAGAGGTAGGCATCAAGTTGAGTTGGACCGGGTTAGGGCTAACCCCCAACTCGATCCAGTTTTGAAATAGACCTGACCCGAACTCAACTCGACTCGGTAGCAAGTCCAGTATGCCTAAGCCGATCTGAGTGTGGGTTTGGCCTGGGCAAATTTGGACCAAGTCCAACCCGGTCACAAGTATCGAGAGTTAGGTCGAGTCCACATCAAGTCAGGTCAGCTGCGGCAGGTATCCATGAGTTGAAATCACAACTCAAAACCTAGGTGCACTTGCCAGAATTGCAGCATCTTTATCAAATACACAACATCTTAGATATGAAACGTCAAATTTGAGTTTGATACACACACACACACACACACACACACACACACACACGAGTCAGGTTTTAGGTCAAGTCGAGTTGGTATCGAGTTGGATTTTGGGTTGAGTCGATTTGAGTTACTATGTGACTCGAATTCGACTCGATTCGAGTTACATTGGACGAAGTCTACTCGGTTTGGATCAACTCACCCACTTGGCTCAAATGAGTCGAATTTGCTAAATCGAGTCATCTCGTGCCTAGCTCTGATCACTAGTCACTGAAACATCACAGTGGGCCTCAAATGTGGATTTGTTCACATTCAAAAAGTCTAATGCCAACTTTCTTTACAGTAATTTGTGTCCTGCCCACATATCAATTTGCTTGGATAATCCAAGCTATTCAAAAGGTGGGCTTCACCATAATCAAACTGGACCAATCTGCTCATTAGGTGAACCACAACCATAAAATGAATAGTACCTCTGGCTTGCTATCAAGTTCGATGGTGAATCATATCTAAAATGAAATAGAAAAAATTAAAAGTGAAACTAGAGATGAACTTCTTAAATCATATCTAAGATGAAATAAAAGCTCTACTAACTTCTTAAATCATATCATTATTACAATTAGATCTTCTGTTGGGATGCCAGGTGGGGCTCATCGTGATGTTTGTGAGAAATCAACCTCGTCCATCTATTTTGCGAGCTCATTTTAGGACTTTTGCCTGAAAATGAGGTGGATCCAAAACTCAAGTGGGCCGTACGAGAGGAAATAGTGGGGATTTAGTGACCACTGTTGAAACATTTTTATGACCACAAAAGTTTCATATCAGGTTAAGTTTTTCACGTTTTCACTTCATCCCAGTGGGAACGACCTCGTAAACGGCTTGGATGGCATATAAACATCAAGGTGGAGCCCAGGAAGGTTTCAACGGTATGAAACTCTTTTCTCAGTTTTCCTCTCATATGGTCCACTTGAGTTTTGGATCCGTCTCATTTTCGTTAGCATGTCCTAAAATGAGATAGTAAAACGGATGAACGGGGTGGATTTCTTCCAAACATCACGGCGGGCCCTACTTAAAAAGCTTTCGCAGGAAAACCGCGTCCTCAGGCAGTCCGGTTCTACCTTTATGCTCTTTCTTTTGCTTTGCTTGTACTCAAACCGATTCCTTATGCTTTGCCTTTATTTTCTCTTCCTTTTGCTTTGGTTTCATTTCCCAACCCAGCTCGTTTTGCCGCTTCCTAGGGCCCACTTGCTGAGTAGTACGATTTGAACTGTCCATATTCTCACTAGGACTTGATCCATAATCAAGTTTCGGACAGGATCCTAACCTTCCGTCTCTAAATTTATCTAGGTCACAATCATCCGTTCAACTGCACGCTAGATACTGAGTTGCGGAAGAGGCAAAACGAGCCTCTTTATTTGTTTATTTATTTATTTAAGGTTGGATCCATCAAGCACCTTTCGACGCATAAATGCAGACGTTTCACTGACATCTAATAAAATCTGAAAACACAGGTTGATCCAAAGCTCAGGTGGGCTTTATCTTATAAAATCACGGATAAAACCTTCAAAATCATATTTTGTGGCCTAACTATGTTCTGGAATGGCCTGATTTTTTTGGTTGTCCATTCATCCTGGTTAGATGCATCTTCCCAATGGATATTAAAAGGAATATGCAAAACACAGCAGGCCAGGAATACAATATGGAAGGCTTTTAATGGTGGGCATCCCCATCCTAACTTTTCCCTGTGGTTTTGCCTGAGTTTTTTATAAACCTGATTTTGGGGCTGACAAGAGAAAATTATAGGCTCACACGATGTACGTATCAGATGTTAATAGAACATCACGGTGGGCCCCACATGAGGATTTGTTAAAACGTTCTTTCACATGCAAAAAACTCCTATTTGAACTTTCCATACAAAGATTTGTTTTCTATCAGCATGTCATTCTCTATGGATCATCCAAGCCGTTAAGAAGGCCGGCTGCACCACAGATGTCATGTAGTTAAAACAGTTTAGACCAATTTGATCATTAGGTGGGCGACAACCATAAAATGAAGGGTAGCCTTGGCTCCCTATCAATTTACTTGTAGTGATTTTTTATGTTGAGGCCCACCTTTTTAGCAGATAGGATGTTCTGTATAAATGACACGCTTGAGTGAAAGAAAAGGACGTATGAGCTGTGTGTGAACATTTACTTTATTGGAGGAGCTGGACAAGGACATGGGCTCTGCTTCGCCAGCTATGATGTATGCGTTTAATAGATGCGATTCATTATTTTTTCATATCATTTTATGATTTTATGGTATGAGCCCAAAAGAAAGGAAGATCCAAAACTCAAGTGGACCACACCACAGTAAGCAAGTGTGATAATGATGCCTACCTATGAAATCTTCTTACAGGCCACCTGGATGTTTATTTGTCATTCAACAGCTGGTAAATAAGGTAATGTGGCCCCGGATGAAGGGAAAACAGATATCAGCTTCATCAAAACTTCTATGACTCATAGGAAGTTATTAATGGTGAGCATTGAATCTACTCAAAGTTTTCAAGAGTCCACATCATTATCCTCATTGTTTCCTGTGGTGTGGTTTATTTTAGCTTTGGATCTACCTCATTTTTAGGCTCATGTTCTAATGTAAGCTGGCAAAACAGATACACAGTATGGATGAAACACTTCTTCACAGTGGACTCTACAGAACTTGATCAACAGTGGCATCCTTTCATGATCAATCGGTGTCCTTTTTTGGAGATCGGATTGCCTGCCGAAGCCTTTTTAGCATGAATTTCTTGCCACTGGAAGCTACGTGGGGTTCTTGACAATGGAAGCTACGTGGGACCTATCAAGATATTTGTGAGAAATGTACTCTCTTGATGCATTTTTTAGAAGGTTTAAAAATGGGTCAAATCTAAAATGAAGTGAACAGAACAACAGGAAACAATGAGGATTGAAGGTCCACTGTTGAAACATTCGTGGGACTGAAGTTTTGAATCAGGATAATATTTTAGTGTTTTCATTTCATCCCAGTAGGAATGACCTTATGAACAGTGTAGATGTCACATAAATCAAAATGAACTCCAGAAAGGTTTCAATGGTAGGCATTTTCTACCCACTTTTTCCTTATCATGGGCACATTATGGTTTTATATCTCCCTCATTTTAAAGAACATGTCCTAACATGATCCAGTGAAACTGATGAACGAGGTGGATTTCTCACAAACATCAAGGTGGGCCACCTAGCTTTCGGTGCATTCACTGGCCATCCATGTCCCTTTAAAAAATAATTATAATAATAAATAATAAATAATAAATCTTGAGGTGGATTCAATAGTAACAATATTTCCAAGCTTAAACTATAAATCAGCTTGTAAGGCCACCGGTGTTTTAATCACATATAGTCCGTTCATTATGTAAGACCCTTATTGTTCTTCGTGGGGCCCAAAAATGTGGCCAATCGGAAACTCAGGTAGACAACAACCCAGGAATACTTGGGATGGGGATAACCACCATGAAAACCTTACAAATTACACATTTGGGGCCACCACTATTTGTATATGTCATCTAATTTATTCAGGAGATGCTTCGAACTAAGATGATTGGACAATCAAGTTCTAAGGCCACTAGAATCTTAGGTGGGTCACAACACATGATTTTAGAGGTTTTAAGCATGATTACAGTGTAAGCCCACCTAAAATGTAAATAAAGGTTAAGCTCTATGGGCGTAAGAAATTCACCCTGTCAGTCAGTTTAGGACATGATCCAAAAGAATAAATAATAAATAATAAACAAGAGCAGATCCAAAGCTTAAGGGGACCACACCATCGGAAACAGGGCTGATGGAAATGTTCACTATTGAAAGTGTCCTGATATCCACCGTGATTTTTATATGCCATCTAAACTGTTCATCTGGTCATTCTAACTGGGATGAACTGAAAACATAAATTTTAGCCAGGCCCAAGAATTCTGTGGCCCCCTAAAGGTTTCCAACAGTAGGCATTCCATCCAACTATTTCATGTAGTGTGGTCCCCCTGAGTTTTGGATATGCTTCATTTTTGGAACCATCTCCTAACATGAGTGGAAAAAAAAAAAAAAAAAACAGATGGACGGGTGAATTTCTCACAGACGTGGCCCCACGTACCTTCCAACCACAAGAACTTTCTATGGGCAGAAGCACAGGCAACTTGCGTCCTAGTTAAACTTTGGAATCCATTTAGAATAGGAGGGACCGCACACAATGAACAGATTCGATGGGATTAGAACATCACGGTGGGCTCCACACATCAGTTTTGTACAAGTTTCTCGTAGTGGCATTTGTGCTAGACCCATCTTCTTGTCTTTAATTTTCTTTTGCTTTATTCCTTTCTCTTAAAATTTCCAAACAGATTCTTTTCCTTCGTCTCATCAGCTTCTTAAAAGTGAAGTCATGCTTAGAGATTTCATAGCATTACTTCCAACGTATTTTCCTTCATTCCTCTGCAGCCTTCCAAAACATCATTACTTGCCCATTCATCCATCGCAAGTCCGTGTTTGTTCCCAGTGTTTCTCTCTGTGTGGCTACAGCTGCGCTCTAGGCCTTGGCATATAGGCTTTCCTTCTCTCCTTATTTGACATATATTTGGAAGAAAACCTTCTACTCTAAGGATACGGCATCAACAATTCAGCCATATTCAATAGCAACAATTAGAAGGTATGGCTAGACTCTTAAAATCTTAGTTTTTCTTAATTGTAGAAATTTGATGATATAATTAATTAATCTAAACCTGTTGGAAATTTTCTTTTCTATTGTGTTTCTAAAATTTTAACCGTGACACAAGTGAGTATGAAATTAGCTTATTTTTCAGAACAAGGCCAAGCATGATGGCACACAATAATGGAGTGTAGATTTCATGCATATCAATTTCTTCTTCGCACATAAAGGTTTTAGGCATGATTTCTGCATTGAGTGGCTCATCTGAGCTTTTGAACTGGCATGAGTTGTTGCATTCGTGATGAAAAACTAAAATAAAATGAGGCAAGTACCTAGGGGTGTACATGAACTGATCTAGCTTGGTCAACTAGCTCGACTCAGCTTGAAAAAGCTCGATTTAGCTCGGTTCGAAGCTGAGTTCGATCCGAGTCGAGCTAGTTTTTAGAGCTCGAAACTAAGTTCGAGCTGAGTTCGAGCTGGCCCGAGCTTGACTCGGTTCGATGGTATAAAAAGTTTTTTTAAAAAAAAAAAAAAAAACCCTAACATTTATCATTTCCCCTTTGTTTGAAAAAAGAACTGCAGCTCACCCAACCCTAGCTCACTGCCTCTCTCTCTACTCGTCCCGCCGGACCAACGACTCTCCCTCTCTCTGCTCGTCCCGCCTGACGAGCAGCGAGCGACTTTGCCTCTCTCTCTGCTTGTCCTGCCCAACTAGCAGTGGCCAGCGAGCCAACAACTTTGCCTATCTTTCTCTACTCAGCTCGAAAGCTCGAGCTTAAACTCGGCTAAAACTCATCTGATCTGCTGAGCAAGCCGAGTCGAGCTGGAGATGATGGCTCAGTCACCAAGCTAAAAAAACTATATTACTTAATATTTCCGGACCGGATCGGATCGGTCCGAATCGGATCCAATCGGATCGGATTCCGGATCAGGTCGGGTTGGGTCAAGCCCAACCCAAACCCAACCCGAAAAAAAAAAAAAAAAAAAAAAAAAAACCGGATTTGGATGGGCTTACCCGATCCGCATCGATCCATCCCATCGGATCGGTTCGAATCGGACCCAATTTGCCCAGCTCTAATAAAAAACATCTAGGTGGCCCTTAGAAAGGTTTCAACAGTGGGTGTCATTATCACTGCGGCTTCCTCCGGCGTGGTCCACTGGAGCTCTAGACCTGCTTCAATTTTTCATAAGTATCTTAAAATGACTTGAGATAAAGCGATGAATGGCTTGGATAAAGCAGTTACATTGCGGTGGGCCCACAGAGCCCTGCCCGGACGGATTACCGTCCGGGCAGGGTAGGACGCAATCCACATCCCACTAGCAAAAGGTAAAATAATTGTACGCAACATATATTAAGATATGCATGTGGTCACCTTGCTTTTCTACGACTGCTTTCCTTCTTGCTTTTGGCCATGCTTTTTACGGCCCAGTCGGACCGAGTTAGGACTGACCTGACTCTACACAGTTTTGAATTAGATCTGACTTGATATTGACTCGAGTCAATACCAGTCCAGCATGCATGACCCAATCCAACTCCAGGTCTGGACTAGACTAACACGGAGCGAGTCCGACCCGATCACAAGTACCGAGTCGATCGGGTCAAGTCACCACAGAGTTGGGTGAGGTGCGGCAGGTATCTGTGGGCTGAAATCACGACTCAGAACCTAAGTGCAATTGTGGAATTGCAGCCTCTCCATCAGCTTAATGGCATCTGAGATTTGAAATGTCAAATCTGGATTTTATATATATATATATATACACACACTAGTTGGGTTTCAAATTGAGTTGGGTTAGTAATGATTTGGATTTCGGGTCAAGTCGAGTCGAATTATTGGGTGATCCAAACTCGACTCAGTTTGAGTTGGGATTAGAAGAAGTCTACTCAGTTGGGATCGACTCACCCTCTTAGATCTGGTCAAGCTGGGTCTAAACAAATCGGACGAGTGAAGTATACCGGATCAAGTCATCCCGTCCCCAACTCTAGGCCCACCTAAATGCGTGCATTGTATATCTATTATGTCCAGCTGTTTTTTCTAGCTTATTTTAGGATATGTTCCTAAAAATGAAGCTGATACAACTTTAAGATAGATCACACCACATGAAATAGTGATCATTGAATGCTCACCATTAAAAGCTTACTAGCGTCCAACTTATTAATAAAGTCCTACAGATGTGGATGAAAGGAAAAAATAAATACCAGCTAGATCTAAAAAATTTATGACCTACAAAAGATTTTCGGTGGTCATTAACCACTATTTCCTGCCGTGTGGTCCACCTGAAGTTTGTATCTATTTCACGTTTTTTGGAGCATGACCTACTGTATGCTGGAAAACGGATTACTGGCGTGGATATACAATGCATATATCAGGGTCCACCCCTACGGTCAGGGACTCTCATCCACATTGGTCACTCAGGGTCTCGCACAAGTTGCACTGGCATACACTGCGTTCCCACTTGTAGGGTCATGTATTATTAGGTAGTGGCTGATTTGAAGAGCGGATTAGGTGAGCTTGGGTTAACAGCTTAGTTGGTGAGTCTCTAACCATGGGCCCACCCTGATGTATATGTTGTATATCCATGCCATCCATCCATATTGCAGATCTGAATGATTAGGTGGACCCACCACAGGAGTCAGTGGTCATTGACACCCACCACTGAAATTTTCTTAGGGTCCTATATTATCAAGCTGATATTTGTATTTCACCTTCACCCAGGCCCGCATGACCTAATCAATAAGTTGGATGTTAAATAAACATTATAGTGGGCCCTAGAGTGCATTTAATGGTGGGTGTTCCAATTTCATATGGTGTGGTCCACCTGAGATTTGGATCTACTTTATTTTTGGGTCATGCCGTAAAATGAGTGGCAACATGGATGGGATAAAACACATGCGTCATGGTGGGTCCCTGTTGTAGCCAATTAGGAAAAGAAACGTATAATTTGGGAAACATATGGCATGTGAAGATATTGGGAGTGCTCCTCAAGGGCTTACATTTAGCATGGAAGAGCAGTCTAAGGAGTGGGCAGATGAGACCGAGCAATCGATAGAAAATAAGTTAAGCGAAAAGATGCCGCCCAATAGTCCAAGATGTATAAGGGAACCAAAAGACATGGAGTCGGAGCCTGACTAAGAGGAGGAACCGTCAAAAAGATTGTAACGTCCCGTGTTTTTAGGACCCGAGTACATGACCCGTTTCCCAAAACCCGAGTGTTAACCTTAAAGGATGGTCAAATTCGAGTGTATTTTTTTTTTCCATTTATCAGAGTAAGCAGATGAGCGTAGAATGAACAAATAAACATGAAGTAAATTTTCTTTTTATTTAAAATATACAAGTGGTTGCTCATAATGACTTATACAAACCAATGTCTCAGAATTTAACAAGTATAAGATTTACAAGAATTTAATACATAAAGAATAGCAGAAAACATATAAATATAAGCCGCCAGATCATGCAGCTCCTTCAGGAAAATATGGTCATGCATCTTTGACAATCGTACCCTACTCCTCATCAAATCTGAACATGCATATCACTAAAACCACCTGTACTACCTGTACGGTTGTATATTTGATGGATGAGTGGCCAACTCAGTGTGAATTCCTCTCAAGATTACACACCGCTGCATTCGGTAAGTATCATTATAAAAACAACAAGGCAATCAAAACAATACACGATGCAGTCTTTTTAAATGCATGGATGCATGAATGCACATCGGCCTGGGGATGCACATCCAGCCGGACTTGGGCTCGTCGCCCATGCAAATCACGACCTGGGAAAATCATCCAGTTGGACAGGGGTCGATAGTCGGTGGTCTGGGAGTTAGCGAAACGATACCCTGAAGATCCTAAGGACACGTGCTACAGTATCCAGATTAGCCACCCATCATCGCCAACATGCTATGGATGCATGATTAACCAAACCGTTATTAGTCTAGTTACAATCAGCCAATTTAGGTAAGCTCAAGGTCACTACGGGGAGCTCAGAGCCCAGCGTAGGCCGACAGCTCGGGCATAGTGTCTCATACCACCATTCCCGGCTCATGAGACTACCACCTTAGGATGTTTAATGGAAAATCGTCGACTAGTGGACAATCATACTACAACATATGGGGCTTACCATCGCATGGTTGCATAGTATAAAACATCGAGCCAATATGGAGAAAATACCAGGACAAAGACACTTAAGGCGATATCAAAGCAAGACACATAGGGCAGGTATCACAATAAGCCATATAGGGCGAGTATCAAAATCATGCAATAAAAGACCATCCTTAAAAACCATTGGACATAATAACTTTGGATGGTAGGCCCACATCAATGGTTAATTTAAATCATCATTCAATAACCACTAAGCCGAAGGTCCATTACTATCACAACCAGTCGGGTTACATCCCAAGTATGGGTATACACATATAGGTGGGGGTTTCCCACTAGTGTACCAGTTTAAGTTCCATAAGCAATACACAGATAATCAACAAGCATGAACAAATATACAGGATGAACGTTAAGCAGGCAATATAGCAATTCAATTTCTACCAACTAACACATGTGATTATAAGAGAGAGATATCAATTATAATTTTTTTTTATAAAAACTATAACTTAAGCTAATGAGAAGATGGAAAGCTCAAGAGGAAGGATCATCACCTGATGTGTCGGATTGTCCATAAATGATGCTATGAAACGCACATGCCCTTGGACTTGGATCCTAACATGAATTGTATCATTAGATCCCAATTAACTTGAATTACTGTTTATGTTTAAAGTATCGGCCTAAGGTTTAGATTACTTAGGTCTTAGGGTTTCATCCTAGAGTTTAGGTCTAGGTTAGGTTTTTAAGGTTGAACCCTAGTGGTGTAATTAATTATAATGTTAACTTAATAGTTATAAAATATTTATTAACATCAATATTACGATTGATGCTAACTATCCCAACAACGATAATCATCGTGATGATATTAAATTGTACAATTTGTTATCAATGACAATATTCAAACATGATAAATAAAATGCTAATGTTTAATAACCGTAAAATTTCTTATTTATTTATAAAAACTAATATAGGCATGGATAATCTCCTCATAGTTAATCATGCTACATAATTACAAATATCATAGTAATACTAATGGTAATAAATAAATATCAAGACCTATTATCTATGGTGACAAAATACTAATTGTCTATTAATGCTAACAATACTAGTGTTATAACCAATGACGAAATAAGAGTAGCATTAAAAATGAAAATTGTTAATATCAAGTTTCTGTAATAACTATTACTTAGCAAAATTATCCTACCAATAGTTAACCATATTGTAATAATTATAGTAACACCAATGATGATGGTAAATCATGGAACTTACTTAGGGAGAGGAAGTTTACTCACATCGAGTCGGTTGACTCGGTAGTTCGATCTGACTCACCACCACTCGCCTCATCCTATTTCCTCTCAACCACCTTCACTCAACCCATACACCAGCAATCTTGCTGGACCAAATCAGGCCCAAACACGACTCGACTCGACTGAGTCAAACTCGGTTTCAGCCGAGTCAACTCAGCATCAACACACTCTCCTTCATATCGTTTCCTCTCTCTCTACTCTTCTCTCCATTTTCTTCCTGTTCTTTCTTTTCTTCTTTTCCTGCTGTTGGAAACTCCCAGCAAGGACCGTCGACCCAGTCTGACTCGGCCCGAACTTGGCTCGGTTGAGCTTAACCCGGCCGCCACCACACGGAGCCTCCTCTCCTTCCCACCTCTATTTTCCTTCTTCTTCCATGCCCTTTCTCTTTTCCTACCCACGGCCAGACAGCGTCTGGATCTGACCAGACCAGCCCCTAGCTCAGACCGAACTCAGTCAGGTTGGTGTGGTGCAATAGCAGCACATCAGCGACTCCTTTCTTCTTCTTCTTTTTTCTGTTTTCCTTCTTTCCTTTATTCCCTAGGGCGAACTGGGCTGGACCAGGCCCGACCTAGCTGGGACAGGCCCGACTCAGTGGATCAGCCCAAACTCGGCTCAGTTCGGACGGGAGTGCGGCACGGTGGTGCAGTGCAACAGCTGCACCACCCTCCTCCTTCTTTCTTCTCCATTCTACTTCCTTCTTCTTCTTACCTCTGCCTTTCTCTTCCAACATCATCAACAAACGGTGAGGGCTTGAAAACAGCATCCAGAACTGCGTCTATCGCAGTTTGGAACGGCGGTGAAGATGGCGGGCTCTAATGGCAGACTCCCAACCACGGTTTCGTTCTCAAATCCGACCGCATGGGATGGTTTATATGGGCTCTAAGAAGCTTATGGATAAGCTTTTTCGAAGCTTTAGGATAGTTTGGGCGGTGGGTTCGTGAGGAGGAGAAAACGGCGGTTTTCTTGGTTGCGGCTACAAGAAATGGACGAGGAGGAATTTGATCGGTTCCCTCCCATTTTTGTGGTTCGCCCTAATGCTTCTGTACCATTGGATGGCAAGCAAAGGGCTCGGATAAGGTCTGGTAGAAACCATGTGCTGTTATGGCTGGTTTTAGCAAAACCCGGTGTGGTTTTGTTTTGCTGAGGTGGAAACCGGGTTTGGACGGCTGAGATTTTCTGCTTTGTACGGTGGAGATGCAAAGGGAAGCAAGCCCGCGGATCGCCAAGCTGGCACACGGAAAACAGTTTCCGTTTTAGGGAACATGTGTTTGTGGTATCGTTTTGCGCCGGTCCTCGTGTGTACACCAGTGTATAATACCAGGTGGGACAAATATGGTTTTGGTTGCACGTGGGTTCTCTGTCGGATTGACGGTCTGGATCATCAATGTGAGGCCCAGAAAGTGGGCCACCGGTCAAAGAAAACGGACGCTCGTCCGCTGTTGGAAGTGAAGAGAGAGAGATTCTCTCCGTTTTGAGAAAGCGCGGGTCAGCGCTGGCTGACCGGGTTGGCATGCTCGGTGCATGGCGGGTGTGCACCAGCTGTGCACACGCACCCCATTAAGTGGGGTCCACCGTGACATTTGTGAGAATCTACCCCGTCCGTTAGGTTCTAGGGGCCTAAATGGGTACCTATGCTAAATATCAAGCATATCTAAGATTTAGGTGGGCCATACTAACAAAACTAAGGTCTTTAAGTGTCGGTTACGACGATCTAATGGTCGGATCACCCTAAAACTTAACGTCAACGGTTGAAAAGGTCCAAGGGACCATTTGAAAGGCTTTCATCATCTCTAACTAACCAATACGAATATTAATATAATTTTTATCATTTTTGTATATTAAAATGTTCAAAATCTCATATGTAAATAAAATTTTAAATATTAACGTACTACTATATTCATGTTATTGATCACATATTTATATGATTTATAATATACAATATCATATTATACATATATATGAATTGAAAATTTTACAATATCATGATTAGATTCACATTGTTAAATAATATAAAATTTTTAAATATTTAATGATTTTGTATACATATTTATGACAGATATTTCAATACTACATTAGCATTTATAATTCAATTATATATAGTAAAATTATTATCCATAATGCTTGGTTAATATAATATTATTCTCATAATATTTTATGTACATTAAATATATAGGTGTCACCCTATTGTAATACATTTTCATACATTTCTATATGATAATTAAATTATCAAAATTCATCTATAATTTTTTTTTATTTATGATTGAGTAACACTTATATATAATAAATAAATAAATAAGGATGATTAAAATATCACAGGATGGTTTGATTCGTCTATCGAGGTGATCGAAGTCCTAGCAATGGGTTGCGTTAATGACCTGATGGTTCATCTTGAAGATTAACGGTTGGATAGCTTGGTACACAGGTGCAGACTGTTTTTCAACGGTCAGATTTAAACTAGGATAAACGTAAGTGTTTACTTAAGCCTGACTTGTATTTATGCTAAGTTTGGTTATACGGTAACACTCGAGTACTGGAAAGTACGGGTGTTACAAAGATAAACATAACAAGAAGAATGATCTAGAGACTCTTCGATTACTGTTGATGCTTGTTTTCGGACGAACCCTTCACCTGACCTCCAAGTTCCTGCACAAGGAATGACAAAAGAGACCCTAGCTAATGCAGGGGACCCTCCAATGTCAAAGTCAAGGATCTGGGTCTTTGTACGAATTACTATAACGTAAATGGTTCTGACTGTATCAGTACGTGTACCTTTCACCATTAGGGGGTTCCCTATTTATACGAGAGGGAAGATCATACAGTCAGAAGATCTTTTCCGTTTTGGTAGATACGGATTGAGTTGGAGTTCCTAAGGGATCGAGATCTTCCAGTGATCCTTGGGATTCTGATCTTATCCCTCCGAGACCCTCGGAAGAGATCTCGGACCTTTCCATTGGATAAAGTCAGATGCCAGTTGGGAGCCGATGAACTTGCCCAACCTATAGATTAGGTCGGGTGGGGGAAGTAGCAGCTCCTTAGCAATATGATGGCTGAGCTATAAGAAGGTCGGCGCCACTGACGAAGCAAGCTTGTGATATCCTTCTGATCACTGACTTCAATAGCCTTTGGCTCCCTTGTCTTAGCGGGGCTTAATAGCCCTGCTAAGCTATTCCTCGGAAGAGTCCGATCTATGGTCGTGCGGACCTACAGTCGTCTCGACCTATGGTTAGGTCATCCTGTGTGGTCGTGCCGACCTATGGTCGTTTATCAGAGGAGTTGATCTTCTCTTAGCCATTGGCCCGTCGGGTCATGTTAGTTGCTGGTCCGACTTCATCTTTTGGACCGACCTACTTTTCCCATAACAATTACCATAATTGATTAATTAAAGGAGAGAAGCATATGGAAGTATAAGACAGATCCAAAGATTCAAAGATTAAGGCAGATCCAAAGATTAAGTGTACCACACTGCAAAAGGCAGTGGAGGAAGCCCTTTTGAGGGTCACAGAAGTTTTGGATCAATATGATATTTGTTTTTCCTCTTCATCCACATCTGTGTTTCATTTGGATGAAAAATAAACATAATGGTTGGCCCTATGAATACAAGCTTATCTTAATGGCATATATTCTTTTGCCATTTTGCTTTCTCCTGGCTTATTAGAGAAACAGTTTCTCTTCCATTCCTCAGCTTTTCTTATAGGTGAAGTCGTATACATAGATTTTTTACAACATTACTTCCCACCAATACTTTCAGTTCAATCCTCAGCAATCTTAAAAAACACCCTTACTTGTGCATCCATCCATTCATCAATCAATCACAACTCCGAATGTGTGCGCCTAGCATTTCTCTACATATGGCTGGAGCTTCACTCTAAGGCTTTGCATATGGGTTTTTCTTCTCATCATCTCAAATTGATATCAGAGAGAGATTTAAGTTGTAAAACAGATGTCTTAAATCTGATTTTCACCGTGCTGCTCGACCAGTCGAGGGACTGGCTCGACTAGTCGAAGATCCCTTTGACCAGTCAAAGCCCGCTCGACTCGAAGTCCAACGATGATGTATTTGAGATTTTCGGGTCCTTCAACCAGTCAAAGGACAGGCTCGACCGGTCGAAGGTGCCCTTCGACCAGTTCAAACCCTCATTCGACTAGTCGAGGGTTACGCAGACAGTGCGTGGATTTTGTGCGAACTACGTAAATTTGAGGCGATTTCAGAGAGGTGCATAAGTGAAGTTTCTTAAACTATAAATAGGGGTCCCTAGGGCTTTTCTTAGCAATTCTAAGGCTTCCTAAAGGTATTCCAAGGGTTTCTAAAAGGGTTCTAGGGTTATCAAAGGGTATAGCAAGGGTAAGATTTGAAGTTGTTCGAATCGGGTAAGTCCTCTCTCTTTGTAATTTCTATTTTCATAGTGGATTTTTGTCGCTTTGTGCCGTGGTTTTTACCCGAAAGGGTATTCCACATTAAATCTTTATGTTCTCTTGTGATTGCTTGGTGCTCTTGGATGGCTATCTTAGATCCAAATCTGTGTGATTCCACGACACATATTCCAACATTTTATACTTTAAAGAGTACGGCATCATCGGCAATCCAATAATAATAAGATATGGTCATATCTAAAATCTCTGTTTTAGCTCATTGTAGAAACTTAATAATATGCAATGATAATCCATCGTGTTTAATTAAATATTAATCTACAGTACTTGTAAGAAATTTTACTTTCCACTATGTTTTAAAAAACTTTAACAGTGATGCACCTATACCTATTGAGTCTGCTTGATTTTTTTTAGAATAAGGCCAAAGCATGAATGATGCATCTAATAAGGCAAATTTCATGTAAACAAAATTTTCCCAGCATAACCAGTGTAAGCATAGGTGGCTTGACTTGTGCTTTCATGGAGGGAATGACTTGTGTACATGAGATCATTCATCCTGTCCATCAGGTGTCCCACCCCATATTTGGACACAAGCCTATAAACATCCAGCAAGCGAGAATCCGTTTGGATTGGGATGCCAACCTAAAAACCTTTAAAGTGCATGTGATGTCCATTATGATGTGTATATCTCATCCAATTCATCCATTTAAAGTGTCCCACCAAGATGAAGGAACTCATATGGGCCATTATACCAAATCATGGTGAATTTAATAATTTTATACATGATTTTATTCTATTGCCCATTGAGTGGCCCTCCTAGCTTTTGAATCAGCATGAATTGTTAATGTAAAGGGGGTTGCGGACACTTTCATGGCAAAGATGGACTAAAGAAGGCCCCAATTAGAGGCGGAAGTGATCGTGACTGCTGGAACCTTAAATTAGTCGTATCTCGCAAACCAGAATGACTTTTTGGACGTATCATATATGATTTTGGGTTATGAGAAGCTACTTTAGCCAACCAACCCCACTATGCAAGGTTGCACATGCTGGATTTGCAAGATTTCATAGATCGATGGTCGAAAGTACATTTTATCTCTATTTTTACTATAAATGGTAAGTTTTAAGTCGATCATAACTTTTGATCCTTTGAGTCTTAGGAGTCATGCCCAATATGAGAAGGGCTTATAAAAATTAGGAGATTAACATGGTTAGGCCAAATTGGACACTTACTATTTTTTGCCAAAAGCCATGAAGTCTAACGGGAATCACGACCGTTTATAAATAGTAAGTTTACTGTTTATAGTAAGTCACCTTTTTAGGGAGCTTGAGGGTGAAACTTCGTCCTATGTTTGAGTTCACTATTTAAAGGATTGTAATGTCATTTTTTTTTATCATCAATCAATTTATTTCAAATTATTAGAAATAATTTTTGTTTTCATCCTTCATGCATTTGACGAATCTCTGTGAGGAGTCCAGAGAAGCTATGTGGATTCGGAATAGTTTTCCCAAAGGAAGACGGTGATCAACCTCATCACATCATTTCCTGCGTTAGTTGTTGCATTAATTGAAAAATTAATTGAAAAATCTGAGGCATATATATAAACAGAGAATCTAATGCATGTTTTTCGGACAATAAGCTTGGTTAGTGCAATAAATATATAAAGTCCACTATAATGTTTATTTGACATTCAATATGTTGATTAGGTCATACAAACCCAGATGAAGGGAAAAAAGAAAAAAGAAAAAAAAGAAAAGCTTGATCCAAAACTTTTATGGCCCCCAAAAAGTTTTTAATGGTCGATGGTTCATTAAAAAGTGTTTCCTGTAATGTGGTCCAGTTGAGATTGGGATATACCTCATTTTGGGTCTCAGATCATAAAATGATCTAGAAAAATAGATGGATGAAACACATACATCATGGTGGGCCAACAGAGCACCGACCACCAACCATTGGCTGGTGGCAGGGGAGTAGCCAATCCGTTTCCAGGACAGGTGGACAAATTACGCTGCTTACAATTGTCCTGCGCTTGATGCAATACAAACCATCTTTGAGGTCCTTAAACTACAAATCGGCATGTAGGGCCGTCATGACGTTTTAATCACATCTAATCTATTCATCATGTGAGACACTTAATTCTCTTCGTGGAATTCAAAAATATGGCTGATCAGACAATCAGGTAGGAAACACCACAGGAATAGTTGGAATGGGAACACTGACAGTAAAACTTTTCAGATTGTACGTGGGCCTAACAATTTTGATATGTGTCATCTTATCCATTCAAAAGATGCATCCAACAACGATGATCGGACCCTTTAAAAATGACAATTTGAAACTTAGGTGGGCTGCAACACGATTTTAGAAGTTTTAAGCATAATTACATTGCATAAAGCCACCCACTTCGAATGCATGTAGTTTATCCGAGCCCAAAATTAATGCATATCCAAAGTTCATGTGGACCATACCACAGAAAACATTGGAAGTATTGATTTCCACCGTTGAAACCTTTCTAAGGCCCCGGTGATGTTTATTTTCATCCAACTCTTCGTAAGATCACACAGACATGGTTGAAGGGAAAGAACAAATATCAGCTTGATATAAAACTTCTGTGGCCCCCCAAGAACTTTTCAATGGTAGACGTTCAATTCACACTTTTTTCCGGTGGTGTGGTCCCCTTGAGCTTTGGAAATGCTTCATTTTTGGGTTATAGCCCTAAAATTATATGATAAAACAGATGGACGGAATTGATACACTGCATGGATGACGGTGGGCCCCACAGAGTTTACTCAGCACGCCCAATCCGCTTCTGAATAAAACATCAGATCAAGGTCGCCCCACACGTTAATTTCGACAAGCTTATCTTAGTAATTAATGGCATTTATACTGTGACAGCCTCGTCGTCCTCAAATTATCTTCTTCTGTTTTTTTTTTTTGTTAACGGTACTCTTCCGTAGCTAATCAAAAGTGAAGTTATATACTCATATTTTCTTCCAACAATAATTTCATTTCATTCCTGCCCATCCATCCATCTAGAATGGATTTCTTAGGTCCAGTGGTGCAGATCATTCTCTTCTTCTGGACTCCTCTTTCTCGGCAAATCGATTATCTCAGACACATCAATAACAATGTAGAGACATTGAAGAAGGAAACGAAAGAACTACAAAACAGGCGTGACGAAATTACAGCGGACGTCAACCATGCTATATCAGTCGGAATGACACGGGTTCGCCAAGTGGAGAGCTGGCTTGTGGACGTCACCAATATCGAAGCTGAAGTCGATTATTTAAGAACGGAATTCGAGCAACCTATAACGTGCTTGAACGGTTGTTGCACCAATCACTTCTCTCGCTACAAGTTGGGCAAAAGGGTCGTTAAAAAGCCCAAAGATGTGGAAAACCTCAAAGCTGAAGGGGTCTTCGATAAGGTGGCTGAGAGCCCTCGCCGGCCGACAGTGTTGGAGATGCAAACATCGCTGCCAAGAGAAAAACCAAGCACGTCTGAGCAAACCATGGAGGAGATATGGCAATGCTTACACGACGAGGAGAATGCCCTTATTGGTGTTTATGGGATGGGTGGAATAGGGAAAACCACTCTCATGAAAGCCATAAATAATAGGTTCATTGGAACCAATGACTTCAACGTTGTGATTTGGGTAACTGTTTCCAAGGACCTCAACTTGGGATTAATCCAAGAGCAGATTGGAAACGCGTTGCATATGAAATTCGACATAAATGAAGAGAAGAGGAACAGGTTGTTTGCTCGGTTGAAGAATGTGAGGTATTTGCTCATTTTAGATGATCTATGGAAAGCATTTAGCTTGGATCATGTCGGAATTCCAAAGCCAGACAAGCAAAACAGATGCAAGATTGCGATCACCACTCGATCCATTGAAGTATGTAATAAGATGGAGGCCTATAAGAAGATTAGAGTCAATACTCTTACATGTGAGGAAGCGTGGAATTTGTTCTACGAAAGATGTGGGGATGTGGTTCTATCATCAGATATTCGACCGGTAGCAGAGAAAGTTGTGGAAGAGTGCAGCGGATTACCACTTGCAATTAAAACAGTGGGACGGGCTATGTATGGCAAGGATAAGAAAGAGCTATGGGAGAATGCATTGAGGGCATTGAAAAGATCATCACCTGAGGTTCCAGGTATGGAGCGTGAAGTTTTTCTTCCTTTAAAATTTAGCTATGATTGCCTAGAAAATGAAGAGATAAAATCTTGTTTCCTGTATTGCTCATTGTTTCCAGAAGATTACGGAATAGCAATAGATTGGCTAGTAAGATACTGGGCCATGGAGGAAGGATTCATAGAAAATGTGAATAACTTGGAAGAAGCATCAAACAAGGTGCATGAAATCCTTGAAAGAATCAAGGACGCATGCCTCTTAGAGGGTTGGTCTGTGGGTATGAGGCCTAAATGCAATAGATATAAGATGCATGATTTGCTCCGCGACTTGGCTATATGGATCACTTCACCATTGTCATCGTCATCCAGCAAAGGCTTAAAATTCCTTGCGAAAGCCGGGGAGGGATTAGTGCAGCCACCAGAAGAGAAATTGTGGCGAGGGATGGGGAGGATTTCATTGATGCGCAACAATATAGAACATCTCCAAATTACACCCGATTGCCCTAACTTGGTCTCCTTGTTCCTCAATGACAACTATCAATTACGTACTATTCACAGTGGTTTCTTCGAGTTCATGCCGAATCTTCAGATCCTCGATCTAAGCCATACTTGCATTGAATCTCTCCCAGCATCATTATCGTTATTAACGAATCTACGTGCGCTCATTCTAAGAAGTTGCAGACATCTAGTGGAGGTGTCACAATTGGGAAAGCTGGAGGAACTCCAACTTCTTGATATCTCTGGATCTGGTTTAAAAAGCTTGCCTCAAGGCATTGCAAGCTTGGTGAAACTTAAGTGGCTGGATATATCATATATGGAGGATCACATCGCAAATATTCCTTGGGATATGATATTCGGGCTACCTAGTCTGGAGGATCTAAGAATGTTGGGGTTGAAACACGTGGACGGAGCTACTTTCAGTGAGGCTGCGACCATGACACAGCTGACTTCTTTAAGAATCCAACTGTCCAATCTTAATGGCTTCATTTCACATGATATGTTCGACAGATGGTTTTCAGGCTTGAGAAGATTCCAAGTTCAAGTTATCTATCAACAGACTGATGTCGACTGGATTGATCCTTATAAGGATATAATGATTTGGGGATGTGACAATTTCCCCTGTGGGATTGAGGGGTTGATAAAACATGCAACCAGTTTACGCTTAGAAGAATGCAAAGGTCTGACAAGTCTTTCTAAGTTCCTAGGCGATTCAAAGAACTTAACAGAACTCATTGTCCAAGAATTCAGTGGAGTGGAATGCATTATAGACTGGAGAGAGGTTGGAGATGATGCATTCCAATGTTTACAGTGGTTGTTTCTCTATACTTTACCAAACTTGGAGAAGGTATTTGATGGTGGAGCGCCTCAGCCGAACACACGCCTTCTAAACCTCAGAGAAATACATGTTTCAGTATGTCCCAAGTTAAGATGTCTCGTCTCCTCTAATATGGTAGAACATCTACATCAATTACAAGAGCTTTATGTACATAGTTGTTATGAAATGGAGGAGATTATAGAAGGCGACATGCTTCCTCATAATTCATTCCCAAGATTACGCATCCTACGTCTAGAAAGATTAACGAAATTAGTAAGCATTTGTGCCCAGCGACTTACTTTTGAATCTTTGGAAGAGATGGAAGTAATTTCCTGTCCTAAGTTGAAGAAGCTCCCCCACTTCAGCTCAAGCATCCATCAAATAAAAGGAGAAATAAAAGGCGAGAGAGAATGGTTGGAAGGATTAGAGTGGGAAGACAAGAACACCAAGTCCCTCTGCTCCACAATTTACAGAGTATCTTCCTCATAGAAAAGGTATAGTAATTTCTTTCATTAACTCATGTTTTACGTTTTGACAAATATCATCTGGATTTTTAAAATCTCACGATACTTTCATGGGAAATTGATAATAGTAACTGTTTTTTAATATTATTTTTTTCAGGAATATTTTCCTTGGATAACACTGCGAGAACATCATTAAACTCTAAAATCTCTCGAGATATTACAGTGCCGCCAAACTCCTGAGAAGTTAAATTGTAAATATCTGTTTTATATTTATTTTGCAGCTATTATTGCCTTTAATTGGCACTCACACCCACCTAGGTGGGCGCGGATTAGCTACTGACAGGTTGAGCAGCGAGACTCGCTACTGAATGGGCGCGGATCAGCTACTGACAAGTTGAGTAGCCCGACTCGCTATTGAAGAGACGTCACCAAGTTCCATGGCCCCACTATGATGTATGTTTTGTATCCACACCGTCCCTCCATTTGGAGAGAACATTTTATGGCATGAGCTAAAGAATGACTAAGATTCAAAGCTCTAATGGACCCCACCACATAAAGCAGTAGAGAGAGTGACGCCCACCATTAAAAACTTCTAAGAGCCACAAAAGTTTTCGATCAAGCTGATATATTTTTTACGCTTTTGTAATGTCTTTTTTAACTTATTAACTGGTTGGATCTCAAATAAACATCATGGTGGACCTTAGGAAGGTTTCAATGGTGGATGTCACTTTCTCCGTCATTTTTTGTAGTGAGGTCCCTTACAGATTTTTGTCTGCCTCATTATTTGACTCATGTCTTAAAATGATCTTTCTAAATGGATGGACCGTGTCGATATAACACATTAATCATGGTGGGACCCACATAACTTGGTGACATCACTTCAGTAGCGATCTAACATTGAAAATTTCTCGGAGGCCACAGAAGTTTTGGATCATTCTGATGTTTGTATTTTCTCTTCATCCATGTCTTTGTGATCTTATTAACAGGTTGGATGACAAATAAACATTACCATGGGCCCTATAAAGGTTTCAATGGTGTAAATCATTATTCCACATTGCTTCCTGTGGCATGGTCCACTTGAGCTCTGGATTTACTTCAACCTCTAAGCAGGAAAAATGGATGGACGGTGTGGATAAACCACATACATTCACAGTGGGCCAATTGAGTTTACTCAGTATGATAAATGCCTACTGAGTAACTCAATCCGATTTCTGTGTAGAAGCACTCCTAGCCGTTCAGTTTTGCGGGAGGAGATTACGTGCAGCCCCTCCTCACCCAACAAATGAGGACTCAGGGCCCATGTTGTCATTTGTATTATATATCCAAGCTGTCAATCCATTTTTATAGCTCATTTTAGGGCATGATACCGAAATCAAAACATATCTATACTAGGTGGACCACATCATAGCCAACCGTGGTGATTGAATGTTCACTGTTAAAAAATTTCTACTGCACATAGTAATGGTCAAATCGTTACCAATGTTTACTTGCCATGGAAGTTGTTGATAAGGCCACTAGGACAAATGAAAACAAAAAAAAAAAAAACAAATATAACCTTATCCAAGATTTTTGTAGCCCAAAAAACGCTTTTAATAAACAATTATCCTAGATTTGTCTTAGTTTTCTTCTTTCCTCATGATAGGCTGCCCTGGTCCTTTTTTCTGAAGGGCAGCCCGAAGTGCTCTATTGTAAAGTTTCATATATAAATATATGAAGTTTTGAAGGTTTTTTGATATATATATATATATATATATATATATATATATATATATATATATATATATATATATATGCAATGCGATCCACTTGAGATTTGAAAATGCTTCATTTTTAGGCTCTCAATCTAAAATGATCCACAAAGGAAGATGTACAGCAGGTATATGCAATACATACATCAAGGTAGGCCCCACAGTCAACGTCACCACCCAGCCAAGCTGCTCCCTACTTTTCCGGATCAGGTGTTTGCTGCCAACGCCCACTCTCAGCGGTGGCCTGTTGATGTTTTCGCTGCTCCGTCCATCCCTTTTGGCTCCTTTATTTTAAGGCACGAGCCCAAAAATAAAACAAATGGTAGACTCAAGTGAACCACTTTATTAAAAACAGCGATGATTGGACACTCACCACTAAAACTTTTTGGACAAGGCCAATATTTTTTTTTCCCCTTCATTAAAGCTTTAGAGGCCTTATTAATTGGTTGTATTACTAATAAATATTATCATTAGCCCTAAAAAGGTAGGTTTTAATGGTGGGTGTTATTATCTACATCGTTTGTCGTGATTAGAGGTGGGCAAAATGAACCCGATCCGGCGGATCCGACCTGATCCGCCCCGATTCGAACAGAACCGATGGCCTGGATCGGTCAGGTTTGGATAAGATTGGTCAGATCCGAACGCTAATCGGATCGAATTCGAGTACATAGCAAAACCGCCTGAACTGAACCGAAATCCGATCCGTTTGGATCCGATCCGATTCGATCCGGACCGCACCGATGTAGTAACTAGTAAAAAACAAAAAAACCCCACCCAACCCATCTCTCTCTCTCTCTCACACACACGGAGAGATTCATCAGCAATTCCTTAATATCTCAAGACCCAAGTCAGGTACAAACTCAACTTCAAATTCTCATCAAAGGCACGAATTTCCGTAAAAGCTCTCTCAAGATCCTCTCTCCCAAGCTGCTGTAAACACCACGACCCTTCAAAATCTGATCTTTTCAGCTCTAAGAAAAGAACTTTGAAGATGGATAGAGAGATACCAGCGACACCCAGGTCCATGACTCAAATGGCAGACTGAGTAGAGACACCTCGTTTCAACACTTTGAGTCTTGGTATCTATCCCTAGTGGGGGTGGCTAAGATGGAGTGTGTGCACTGACATGGGTGCGTACTCACAAGCTAACCTATATATATATATATATATATATATATATATATATATATATATATATATATATAGGGAAAAGGTACTATGCGCTCGAGCGTAAAGCTGTCTCCATGAGGTCGAGCCGGGTGGGCCCCACCGTGATGCCCTTCGAACATCTACCCCCCTCGTCGATGCACTATCCTGTGGGGCCCACACGGCTGAAAATCACCTCAATCCGTGACTTTTGTGGGCCACACCACGTACAGAAGTGGAGAGGGGCCGTGCACCATTGAAATATTAAAAACCAGTTATGGGGGCCTTTCGAGAGGTTTCTTCATGATCAAAACCGTCCATCATGTGTGTACCACTTTAAAGTAATTTTAAACCACTTTTCAGGTGGTATCCACATCTCAGGTGGGGCCCACCAAGTGCTTTTACATGTTTTTGCTTGTATACTTATGTTTTCAGATGGTATGGACCACCTGATCACGGTGGACGGACGATTTTGGGCCGTCCAGGTCCAAAATGGGACGGTGCATCTGGTGGACGGTGTGGATCTTCGAACGGAATCACGATGGGGCCCACCCTAGCTCGACCTCACAGACGACCGCTTTACGCTCGAGCGCATAGTACCTTTTCCCATATATATATATATATATATATATATATATATATATATATATATATATATGAAGAAGGAGAAGAGAAGACATTCCTGTATTAGTCTTTGGAAGTGTAAATACAAATTACTGCTTTCTTAGAGTGCTTTGTGAACCCCACCATGATGTATGTGTTTCATCTATTCCGTTCATCCATTTTATAGATCATTTTAGGGCTTTATGTAAAAAAAAAAATAATAGGAATATAAATCTCAGGTGGACCACACCACAGAAAAACAATAATGATCGGATATCCACCATTATAATCCTCCTAAGGCCCACTGTATTGTTTATTTGACATCTAATCTGTTGATTAGGTCATAAGAACCCAAATGAAGGGAAACAATAAATATCAGTTTGATCAAAAACTTTTATAGCCTCTAAAATATTTTTAATGGTCAACATTCATTCAACACTGTTTCCTATAATGTGGTCCACTTGAGATTTCGATATAACTCACTTTTTTTTTCTAATAACCTAAATTCATCTATAAAAATAGTTGAAAGGCGTGGATGAAACACATACGTCGTGGTGGGGTTCGTGGCAAAGAGTAGCCAGTCCGTTTCCACTATCCAGTACAGCATTACAGCTGTACTGGCGCCAGAAGCTCCTCGAGCTCCGAGTTGTACGTACGGTCCAAAGGAGATCAAAGTTATGTGGCCCCACGGTGATGTATTTATTATATCTACACCGTTCATATGTTGTTTTAGATCATTATAGAGCATCATGCCAAAAATGAATAATATCCAAAGATCATCTTAACCACTCCACAAATAGCAGTAAAGGATAATTTTCATTGTTAAACCATTAGTATGGTCCACTTGATAATTAGATCTGTCTTATTTTCCGTCTCAAGCGTTAAGAAGAGCTTGCCAAATGTATGAACGGTTTGGATATAACACCTACCCCATGATCAGATTCAGATAAGTGGCCACGTAAATACACTATTTGAATTCAAGACCGGATTGCGTGAAAAGCAAGTCACTAGTTTTCGTGCACGGGAAGGGACTTTAAAAGTAAAATAAATTCGAGTAAATGTAGATTGAAAATTCTCACGGAGCTATGTGGAGCCCACCTTAATGTATATATCTCATCTAAGCCGTTTATCCATTTCGAAATATTATTTTAAACATTGAGCATAAAAAAAAAGGTATATTAAAGATTAACTTAGACCACATTATATGAAATAATTTAATTAAATTTATACTGTTCGAATTGTATCCAATCCGATCCGAATCAGTTTTTAAGACTGAGTCAGACTCGGTTCGGGTAAAGGCAAACAGGCATTGGATCTGTCCGGATTTAGTGGCTTGGATTCGGTATCGGATCGGATCAAATTCAGATCTAACTAGTGACATTTCGGATCTGATCGGGTTATAGCTAATCCGATCCAATTTGGACCGTTGCCCACCTCTAGGTGTCGTGATCAGCTTCATTTGGAAAAATAAAAATAAAAAAATGAACAGCACAGACATAAAACACATCCATCGTATTGGCCCATTGTACCTAACACATCAACATATTAGGATAGCTTCGTAGTGTTGGGCTTAGCACCACCTATACCTGTGATGAGACAGCACAGCTGGATTTTTTTTTAATTATTTTTTTTAACTGAACATTTGGGTTTATATTAGTAGGCATTAACGCTGTACAAGAATTTTCTTGCGGCCTATTATTTAATCCTGCTACAATAAAAGCCTGCTGGAAACTAAGGGATCATCACCGTTGATTGGAGGGGATTTGAGGGTTTCAAATCCCTTAGTTGTTTGGCAACATAAAGTAACTAGGGAGAGCTTGGATTACAACTAAAATCATTTTAATAATTGTAGGTGTAATATGTGTGTACCTATACATTATCATGGGCACCTGGCTCACTAATGATGATCAGCACTCTATCCAAACATGACCACTATCCAAACATTGACAAGGTAAATCAATGATTAAAAATCGTTAGTTAGTCACTCAAACATGATCTTGTGCTTGTAGCCCATCTGAGACTTGGAATTTCACCGTTTTGGGCAAAGCATATATTTCAGCCTGATTATCGCAACCTGTATCAAAAATTACATATCACACTGCTTAGGGACATTAAAGTAGATTCAGTAATTAAATTCAAATCCCTGTGGATAAGTACTTTTGAATTAAAGTTGATTTCCAGGCTGCCAACACAGATTGCAGATCCAGGGGGTTTCTAATACTGGGGGTACCAATCCACGCTCCCAAACAGGCCTATGAAAATGCAAAACAAGATCTGCTGGAGAAGACAGGGCATCGCCTGCTACAATGAAAGCACCCTGAAAAATGCAACAACAAGATATCTGCTGGTGAAGACAGAGCCCTGCCTGGGGCCCACGTTAGCGAGTTTTCCTGACAACAAGGTCTGCTGGAGAAGACAGTGCACTGCTGGATTTGATTGGCCATGTGTGCTGTCAAAGTCGAAGTGTGGATGCTGAAAAAGCTCTCTGACGCACCAGTACGTATGTGTTTTATTTATGCCCTCCATCCAAAAAATGAGGTAGATCATATGATAGTTGTGGATAAAACACATACATCATGTCGGGTCCACTAACATCAGTAGTAACAGGTCACTATCAGTCTGAGTCCGTTCGAAAGGGACTCGATTTCTTTGTGTTGATTGTGGTTTTAAGGACAAGATTTCTTGAGTTCGATTGCTTGGAGGTAAAGAATCTGGTATTTGGAGTTCTGTTTGCTTAAGAGGATTGAATTTGGCATTTTGGGTTTTGTTTTTGTGAGGTTTTTAAAGGTGTTGTCTGATAAAGGTGGGATTTCTGTCATCTTTTGGAGTGGGATTTCATGTTTCTACATCTGGATTTTATTCTTGGAAAATTTTGAGTGGGAAAAAGGTTGGAATTTTCAATTTTCAGAAGGGTGGTCTGATTGTGGTGGAATTTCTGGGTTTTTTTTTAAAAATAAAAATGAAAATTGGGGGCAGCTTAATTTTTGCTGAGTGGTTTTTTATTATTAAGTTTTGAATGAAGAAGTTAAAATGTTAATCTTTTTTTTTTGCTTTAGTTCTCATGGAAATGGTGGTTCTGGGGCAAGAATTTCAGGTGGGAGATTTTCTTGTTATGTTGCAGTTGTTTCTCATCTGGGCTTTTACTTTTGTGCTTATGTTGTTTTGTGTATGGAATTTCATGTAGAAATTGCTGGTGTTTGGGCTATGGTGATTATGGTGTATTATCTTTGACAATGAGAAGAGGGTGAGAGGTTTTTGGAGTGGAAGAGAGGATGTAAAGGAGAGATTTCCTATTTTAGGAAGTAAGTTTGTTGCTTTTCGTATGGATGTAGAGTCCAATGCAAGCCTTCTCCTTCTGGAATAAACTACGAAGGTCAGTTTTGTCTCTTGTTTTCTTTTTTTCCCTTCTCTTCATGCATTAATCTGTTTGCTAGGTTTGTCTTGGCATAGCTTCAACAATGAATTATATATGCTTGTTCGGATTAGCTCGAAATGCTTGGGAGTGTATTCTTTCCTCAATTCCTTTGTTCTTATCAGGTTATCGTGAGAGCTTGACAACCAATTCTTTGGAAGAAGTACAGGGCTAGACATAGAGATTCTGTTCACTTGACACAAGTTCCTTTAACAAGTAGCTCTGATATGTATATGCACTAATAGATAACTTCTCAAAAAGAAATTGGGAACTCTACCCAATCCATGGTACTCGTTGTTAAAGGACACCACAAGGCTTTCTATGGATTTTCTTGTTGACTTCTTCCATGCGTTAAATTTCCGTACATTTTATAAGAACAAAAATGATGGTCATGTTGAGTTTTGGACTGCGGAATCACACAAAGATGGATCTAGGATAGCAATCCAAGAGCACCAAGTAAACACAAGAGAACACAAAGATTTAACATGGAAAACACTTTCAGGAAAAAACCACGGCACAAAATGACATATCTTCACTATGAAAGCAAAAATTACAAAGAGGAAGGACTTACCAGACTTGAGCAATCCTCAAATCTCTCCCTTGCTCCACCATTTTAGAAACCCTAGAATCCTTTTAGAAAACCTTATAATCCCTTAGAATACCTCACAATCCTGTTTACACCCATATATATAGTTTTAGAAAGAATCCCAAACAAAATTGGAAAGAATCATAAACGAAATCTGTGCAGAATCTGATTAGATTTAAGACATCAAATACGACGGGTCATAACCTTTGTTTTTAAACTAAGAATGTATCAGACAGTTGAACTGGATTCAGAGTAATGCAGTAGCTATTCAGCAAATGCCAAAAGCATTACCAACAGCATTTGATGACAGATTTAATGGGGATGCATCATCATTAGCTCTATTTTAGAACTTAGAGAACCTGCGAACAAAGTTCTTGGAAGCTACAATGTTTTTAGGAGATTTGGAGCAGTTACAGGCCTGTTTTGGGGAGGGGGATCTCAGAGAGATCAGAGTTTGGGGCTGTATATATTTTCTTTCTCCTAATCGAGCATGTCCTCAGGCAGACGGTATAAGCCCTTGTTTTGTTTGGCTGTGACTTGTGCTAGCTTGAGGCTGTTTCAGGTGTGTTCGGATGCAATATGAAATTGAATTGTAATATTCTAGTTACTCTACAAGAGTAGAAGCGTGGAAATGATTGAATTGTGGTTACCTTCCTTTGCAGCATATTGAGAGATTGACCTCCAAATCACAATGACATTCCTTTCAAGCTGAAAGGAATAAAAACCGTAATTTGTGTGCTAGTTCCTCGTTATAAATTCTAAGAGACGTCACCAATTTTTGTTGTTTCCTCTTGGCAAAAATAAAATTTCACAATTCAGTTCAACTATGTGTCCATCTCAGCCCAGGGCATAGAGGAATTGAAATGCAATATGGGCATGTTGGTGTGTATAGGTTTTACAGAAATCAAATAAAGCAGACACCCTCTGTATGAAGCCTATAGAAGGGAGACAACTTCATTTTGTAACTTGTAGAATATTATGAAGCCTCTAGCATGCAGAGAACTCATTTTCATAACTTGTAGTGAATATTATTGAACTTGTGTCTGTTATTAATGGCAAATAATGAGCGGTTCTGTCCTAATAAGGTGTCCAACTTGTAGCTACGGAGTGATTTATATAATAGAATTTGGTAGCTATGAGTTAAGCACTTGATTAGGTCGATGGCTCTTTCTATTTGCTGGTAAGCTTTGGACCTCTTTGGCAACCTCATTCATGATAACCGTAGGTTAAGACCTTTCCTTTCCTATGCTATTTTGCGCTTGTGTAAGTATAGTATGACAGGAAACATGCTACTGGGTTTAGAAAGATAACCCTTCACTCTAGGACTCTATTTTCTTTTTTAATTTGTTATGCATAAGTATTCGCTGGCAGCTCTTGTGGTGATTGTTAACATCTAGTTCGATAGCGTATTCTCCTTTATCATTTAACTAATGTATCCTATATGCCTATTTACCAGGTAACTGAATTTTTCTCTTTGTCGGTACCTTTTCCAGTTAAGTTATGATTAGATGTTAATATTGTTTCTCAACTAACACTCAATAACATCCCTTTCTTTTTTTACTATTTTTTATATGTATTGTTTGTAGGAACCAGTGGATCACGTCTAAGTCTTTAAATGCTAATGGAATTACTCTTTCAAATTATGAGAGGAAGGTGTCAAGTTACTTGGAAAATCAGACATGCACTATTTCAGTCCTGAGCATTCACCCTTGATTGAACTAGCTCAAAGGACATCCAATTGGGCTCTTGATGAGAAGATAAAATCAGGTAATTTTGAAAATATATATTTTCTCCTCACTTCCTTGTGCTGATTGTAGCTTTAATAGCTTTAAGGACATGATTTCTCAAGATTGTTTGCTTTTGGGGAAAGAATTTGGCATTTTGAATTTTGTTGGCTTGGAGGATTGAATTTGGCATTTTGGGTTTTGTTTTTGGGAGAATTTTGAGGATGCTTGTATGATAAAGGTGGGACTTTTGTGATTTAGTGGGGTGAGATTTCATGATTCTGCATGTGGGTTTTGTTCTCAAGAGGATTTTAAATGGAAAAAAAAGGTGGGAAATTTGAATCTTCAAATTGGTGGTGAAATGTGGCTCAGTCATCAGAGATTAGACCTGTAGCAGAGGAGGTTGTGGAGGAGTGCGGCAGATTACCACTTGCAATTAAGACAGTGGGAGGGGCCATGAAACGCAAAGATAGGAAAGAGCTATGGGAGGATGCAT